>CM030044.1:77477703-78106434 GCA_017639485.1 Pluvialis apricaria | reverse complement strand
TCAGGTTTGCAAAAACCTGAAAATACCAAAAGCCTGAAACTAGAAATAAGTTTTTTAAATCATGAATTGCAGCCATTTGAATTGCATCTATGATGCAACTAAATCAGATCTAAGAGAAACAATGATCCTAACTGAGTGTGAAACACTTCTCTCACCTAGAAGCTTTCATCTCTTTATCCTCCTCATAGTAACAATAAAGGTATTAGGAAAAAAAAATACTATTGGGTTTGGGTTTTTTTTTGTTGACTTTTTTCCATAATGAATGAAATATTTCTTCTTTTATTTTTTTTTAAGGCACACTAGCACTGAAACAATCTCACTGCTTTGAAGACTGGTTTGAAGTGTTCTCCTTTAAGTATCGCTAGATGGTACCACATCACAGACTTCCTTTCGCCGAATGAAAATGTGACCTTAAACAGTGATTTAAAGATACTGTATTTATTGTTATTACAATTTTGTTCTGTTATGTTAATCGGTGATGCTTACGTTTATACCTGTGTTTTAAAAATTCAGTGACACAGTAAGAACCACATGAGACTGAAATAAGGGAAGGGACAAACTGGGTCACCAACAGAGTGGGTCCAGGCCTTCGTTTTGACTCAAGGAATCCACACTCTCTGGTTAAGGTAAACCAAGGACTCCAAATAGGTAGTTAATATGAGAGTTGAAAACTCTTTTGGTGGAAACCTTAAGAAAATCAAACTATCTGTGCCATCTCTACGTGAACCTAAAAAATATATGTGAGGGGAGCGCATGTATATTGTAAGCAGCTTGTAATGACGTTTTCATGATAGTCATGTCCAACATGACACAGACCAATAATTTTTTTTCTTGAGGAACCAAAACTAAAATTTTATATGGCCTGAAAAAAAAAAGAAAATGTTTTAACCTGTTTAGAAGCTGTGTGCTGTGGATTACTGACCTGACACACACTGTGTGTCAGAAGACGCTTGCAGTTTATGATAAAGAAAGAATAGTATGAATCCTTTATGTAGGACTCAATTTCAAGTCTCCTTACATAGAAGAATTCAAAGCTGGCTATTCTGAAGTTAATATGCGTGCTCAAATAAATGACTTAGTGACAATCCAGATACAAGATGCTGTCAGTTTCTCTTTTATTACTGGTCCCTTTTGCATACTATGAATATGAATTAGCAACAGGACCAGAACTCTGCAACCCCAACTGCTAGCCATCATGCCTTGTGCATTCCTCTGGGAAAAGGGAATCATCTATCTGGACATCCTCAATACGAAAGAGACCTGAATTTGGGCCTTCCTTCATCCTGTTTGCATGCACTGTCTCCAGCTTAAAAGTGTCTGTGTGGGAGGTGTCAGTAAGTTCAACTCACTTCCATGTACACTAGAGTCAGTCAAAAAAACTCCCCTCCTAAATCACTCAGTTCTAGCAACACTATCCCATAAGATGGTAGTGTAAAAATCGTGCAAATAGACACATCAAACGTTAAAAACTGTGCAACTTCTTTAAATGGAGTTTTGTGTTCCAAAGTAATGTATATGCACCACCTACAAATGTCATAATGTCCTTTTAACTAGAGTTCTGTAACTGAAAAAGGACTGTCCTTACTCTGCTGGTATCATCTTCCAAGTTTTAGAAGGAACAGGCTTTGAACTAAGGTCTGCTGATTAAATCTGAAGATTTGTACGTTACCATAACCATTATGAATATTTGCTGAATCACAATTAGGTTTCAGAGGTCTATTTACACTTGCACTTTCCAACAGAGACTTCTCTCCACTAATCTGGCATCAGACCTTAAATTTGTCCTTGCAACTATGTGACAGGACATATGCCAATGCTTGAGTCTGTCCCCTCCATCCAGAATGTTTGCGTGGCAGACACCTATTGAACTACCTTGAATGTAATCTTTAGCTCCTGCTGCAACAGCAGCTATCAATTGACTATTGATCACAGACTATAAACTATGTTTATTACTAGAAAAGTTACAGGCGTAAGCAGCATTTATCCAATGTCTCTAAATATTTCAACACTAAAAAAAAAACAAAACTCCAAAGACAATCCAAGACCTGAACGCACATCAGTCCTCCGATCCTATCAGAGAACTGTGTCAATTCTACCAGTCCCTCCTCCTCTCTGGGCAACATCCGCTCCATCTCATTGGGATGGGACTATGCTCGGCAGTATTTAAGTTCCTGTAAGAACATGAGCCAAAGCCAGAATACTCAACATAAAATTCCCCTTCCCTGGGTCTTGTTAGTTAAAATTTTAATGACACTCTGGAAAATCCTTGTAGAAAAGAATGCTCCCAAGTGATTTTATAAGTACCAGAAAGCTTTCCTGGATACCTCTGCTCATTACTCTCGTAAGATTCATGCCACTCCTCTAGCTTGTAACTCACTCCTATTGAGACATATCCTGGCATCCTTGGGATGTTCTATGCAATGTGCAGGGAGGCAGCTAGAGTCCCAGTGTCCTGGTTTATAGGTTCACTGTGCTGCTGTGTGAAGAATGTCTTGCCAGCCAGTTTACTATTAAATAATTCTTAACCCATGCCAGGTTAAAATAAAATGCAAATAAAAGTATTCATAACATTCAGTATAGAAAACAGCTACAGAAACTTAAGTGAAAAAATGAAGGAAAAAGTGCTTTTAAACTACTTGTGGTTAAATTAAATCAGAAGTGGTCTCCCTCCCCCACCAGCAGACTGACTCATCATTTTTCCAAACACGTAGTTTCCTGTACAATCTGTTTACTCATTAAAGAAAGTCTGTTTCTTCTGGTGTATTCTGGCTTGCACAGCTCACCTGGCCTTCTGGAGACCTGTGGGACTCAGACAGACTAGATCTTTCTTTCCAAAGCTTAGTCATTCCTTCCTGTTCATTAAATGATCCATCTTTTCCTCTCAGCTGAAACAGTTTCACTTTCTTCAAGGAGTCTCTCTTTTTATCCTAGGTGTCACTTTCTGCATTTGTTTGGTTACTTAATAACACTCTCATCTGACAGGCAAAAATCTCTCCTTTTGGTAACTCACTCTAGATCTTTCCCTATGAAATGTCTTCTCTGTTAAACCTCTTCTAAATCACTCTGTGATAACAGATTTGGGGTGATCCCCACCAACACCCTGCATCTAAACACACTCTATGCAACAGGTACTCCACGATTCTTCTGTCCTTTGAGATCCACCTCTTATTTTCCTTTGCAGAAGGCTTATTCCTTCAGGAAAGGTGGTAAAATTCAACCAATCAGAAGTTAGGCAGTATTAAAGTTAAGCTCTTTTAGGCATTTTTCATTTTTACCTCTCATTGCCTGTGCACCGTCACATGGGTTTTAATTCCTTGGCTTTATGTTATCTTTTTTCTTATGAAAGATCTGAACTTCAGGTGCTTTAGAAGACACTGTGTTTCTATGGAAATACGACAATTTTAGCTCTAAAAGGGGCAGTGTATCTGTCTTGAAGAATGTCATCTTTTATGCCCTGTGGCTCACAGCTAATTACTGTTCTTTTCCTATATCCCTCTCTCAATTTTGAAAAGGAATGGACTTCACAGTGCACTGAGTAATTAGGAGGAAGCAGAGGTGATCTGAAACATTCCAGCTTGCCCTTTATAAAGTTCTGTGGTGTGCCTGGAACAAACTCCAGAGATATTAATAGGCAGCAGCAGCTGAAGAAGGAAAAAACCACAACTCCCCAAAACAAGAATTAAGTAAGAAGCACGAAGGCATTAGAAGGAAATGTGCTGTAGCTCCTGCTGCAAACCAACCTGGTCAATTCCATACTGATGCACAGGCTGCTACTTCATAATACTTCATAATTCATAAAAGCTCACAATCAAGGAAAGGAAATTCTGCACTTAAAAAGTAAGCTTGAAAACTATAATAATCCTGAATTTCTACTGAGGAGGTTCAGAGAAATGAATAGACCTAGCCACTACATATTCAGCCATTAGAGAAAGTCAATTCCTTTGACACGGCACTTTGCCAGCTCTGACTCATCTGGAGCCAGGCTCAACCATTTTGGAGTAATTAGGACCATTTCAGCGGAGCCCTCTTCTACTCTTGTGGCTGCTCGTTGGAACAGGCAGCAGCTGAACATCTTGCACGGTGATAAAAGAAGACAAGTGTATGTGAAGTGGGTTCTGCTGCTGACATATGCATATTAAAACCCAGAGAACTGCCCTGGGGGAAAGTGGTATTTGCATACCTCGTGCAGACCTGCCACACAGAGGTAAATACTGTCAGGGGAAGGGGTGGTACCACCTGGAGCTGGTGGCAGGTTTTTAGGTGAAAGTTATGAAGTGAGGTAAGAATTATGCTTAAGAATTCTGAATCTCTCAATAAAAGCAGATCAGTATTTTCAGCACAGCAGGACATTGTGAGAGGAAAACATTTGGGTGGTATTTTATGAGGAACCTGATCTTCTTTTCTTTGTTACAAAAGGTTTGCAAGAACTATTTGCCAAACTAAAGGTTAGTTCTAGTTTAACACACCTAGACATCTGCCACCTCATGAACGTCCCAATCACAGAAAGTAATGGAAAAAAAATAACAGAAGCTCAGCAATCAAGTTTCAGCAAATTACTCTCTTTTCCCTCACAACTTCCCTCTCCCATTTTCTCTGTCCCTGATAACAGCAAAGATCGTTATATTCTCACAGCTGCTGCTCAGCACATCCTAATCCACAATGTGCTGTTGAGAGTTTTGCTATAGGTCATTTGAAAACTTAAATTAGAGATTATGATGAAGCACAAATATTCCCAGCCCACAAATTCTGGATGGGTTTGTTGCTTTTGGGTGGTTTTTTTTAAATTTCGCCTTTAATTAACCTACTTAAGTGCCATTTTCCTCAGACATAATGACAGAACTGTGTTTATTATAGATAAAGTAACCAGGAATTATGTCAAACCTGAACAGAATGTGAAGCAAAAGTGTCATCAGGTACAGCATGACCAGTTTCAACTTCACATTTAAAACAACTTGTATAACAGTGTAGTAAATAGACACATTTCTGCACCTGAAAATGCTTTAGAACTACAGCAGTGCTTTTTCTCAGTTTTCTCATACTTGTCACAAATACTTACACTGTCTGGAAAAGGTAACATTCTAGGGCATATGACCTGTTGTTAATTTTACCAACTTCTAAAATTCCTTGGTTCCTTCACTTTAAGAACAAGCTTTTTTCTTCACCAACTCCGAGCTTTTCTTTCATAACAGTTGTATCAAAACATCCTAATAAGAGAACAGCAGAATTAGCCAGAGGGAGACACAGAAAAGGAGGAGCAAAGATAACAAAAGGGGATTTTCACTTAAAAAACAAAGACAGAAAAGTGCAAAAATTCACAGGAGTTCTGGACAGTTACCACGGACAGCCTCGTACTACAGCAAGGTCATGCTGAACAAAGGAGGACCAGGAAGATGCCAACACAGCAGAAGTCAGACAGATGAAGAGCTGAAGGAGAAAGGTTTTTGCAGACCATATTTGAGTCAAGTACCTGGAGAGTCTTTAAGCTGAAGTTGGGGCTGGGGGGAATTTTGCTAAATAACTGTGCTTCAACATGTTGAACTCCGATACCTTGATTCTTTGGATGCCAAGATATTCATGTGCGAGTGACCATACCCTTGTGCCTAAGAGTGGGAAATAGAGGGATGACTTAGACACAGGTTACTAAAGTGTTTTGTAACTTTACAAGGTTTTCAAAAGAATGAGCAAGCTGCAGACATGGTGTTAAAACAATTTTCATGCTCTGATAACCCACGTAAGCAAATAGCAGTTACAATCCCCAGACCGTACTTTGCTTACTCAACATATAGAAAACACGAGGAATGAAGTATTATGTTTTGAATGTCATCTGTGAACCATGTACTTCTGAAGACAACCTGGTATGCTAAACCCCAGAGAGGACACTGATACATAATACAAAACAGTCCCACAGGTTTCTAAAGGAACGGGAAAGTGAAATTCACATGCTCAGGACTGAAGATGGAAAATCTAGAAAAACAATCCTTTAGCAAGTAACACAGAGGGCTTGTGTCAAATCTTAGGAGTCTAGAGGCTGCATCAAACTTCACAACAGCAGGCAGGCCACAGGGTCTGGGAAGAGAACCCTGGAAAGGAGACCAGTCCACCGCCAGTGTTAAAGGGCCTCTGGATGCTCCCTCAGGGAGAGCTCAGGAGGAAAAGCCTGCTCCCTCTTGGTCTAGGGCAGGGCACAGGAGGACTGCTCACCCACAGAAAGGTCTGAACATGTTTGCTTCTCCAGCTTAATCCTTAGGACAAGATGTCACAAGCACTACAACTCTGCTCTGAAATTCTCCCAAGGAATAGCTGTTTGGCCCCTTGGCCTCTTCAGTTTTCCATTTTATCGCATGACAGATGATATGTACAACCTCCTTGTTTCCAGTGTGGGCTATGCCACTTTCTGAAGGCAAGGCAAAGCAGAAGCCTTTACAAAGAGAACACATATTCTTTCTTTTTCTCAGGGGGTAACAGAGCCCGTTCAGGGCAAGCACCATGCTGCAATCACATGAGAAAGTCATCACAGCTCTGGGAACCTGCAGATCATAAAAAAAAGCGTGACACTGTGACAGAAAACCACAAATGTACAGCCAAGCCTCACAGATGAGGACTCACTTGGACTGCAGTCAACTGCTCAGGGTTCACTACTGCTCTCAGGCCTGATTCCAAATGCAGAAGCAAGAGATTCAGTTAAAGAAACAGTAGGGAAGGACGATTGGAGTGGAAACTGCTTTTGGTTTGGTTCTGACTGGATCACTTAAGAGTTTTCTTTATTCGCAAAGCAAACTCTAAGTCACGCCTCCTCCAGATTTAAAAAGTGTTTGGTCTTTTGGTTGAGCTCACTAGGGGAGAAGATCTAGACAGATCTATCTCAAAGCTGTTGCTAACCTCAAGTCCCACCACAGCTTTTTTCTGACAACTGAATCCAGTTCCTTCAGGCAGCCAGACCTGAGAAGGACTTGGTATCTAGTTCCGTAGAGACCTTCATCAGGTCAGCAACTAGTTTTATTAGGGCAATGATGATGCAAATGATGATATACTTCTTCCAGACTTCCTTTTCCAAAACTCAGTTTCCTCATGTAAATGAAAAGGATGATATTTACTAATTACACAGAACTCAAAGCAGTCTAGAATGGAGGAAGTATGTGATTTTCTGTTTTCTCTGTAATGCAATAAAACTACACCGCCCATGCTTGGCCAAATAGATTGTAAAACGCTCATTCTCAAATGCAAACTTTGTTTATTACCCTGCTAGCTGAATTCATACCCACAGGTATTCAAGTGTTCTTTCTCCTCCCAAATACAATCTTAAACCTCAGCTCACAGTCACAAGTTAGAGCTACAGTGAATTCAGCAATTCTAAACAATAATTGCACAGAAACAACTGACAATGGGTATTTGCATCAGGAAAAAAAAAGTATTCTACCAAAAGGCTTTGTTGCATCCATTAGATGAGCTATCTTAATAGAATTCCTTGATTTTAACTATCTATTAAGTATTTCTAAATGGACTGACTTCTCCTTCAAATCTTATATTTATGACTTCAGTTTTATGGATTTATTCACTGAGCTGAGTTTTGAGTGTTCTGAACAGGTTCAACTAAAACTTTCATTTTAAATAAACATATAGGACACACTAAGTATGCACTTTGTTTTCTTCAAATTATACTGTTTAATTCAATGTATTAACTAGACTTCTTTCCTTGCTCTGCTATTTGTGTTTGTCTTTTATGGATATAGCTGATTAAACTTCGATAACTTGAGGATAGTGTTTACATTCTCCCTGTTGAGCCCTTATGTTGGATACATTTCACATTTGAATTTACTTCCAGACTGCAGAGAACTGGAATGTGTGTTTCAGAATTCTCTTCTGGCATTTTCCATGCTTTTTACATTTATATTACCACTACTAGGTATTAACAGCTTTTAAAAAAGAAGAATTGGATGTTTCTCCATTTTTTATTTTCTCTATTGCAGGAATCATAAAAATCTTTGTTTTATTGCTCTTCAGAAGAGCATCTTTCCTACTCTGCGAGCTCTGTGCTAAACCTTTCCTCTAGTTTAGAAGAAAAGGATAATTATATTAACACTGAGCTGACAATGTGCAAATACTTCTGTACTCTTTTCCAAACAATTCACCAAACAATCAGCGACCGAGGACCACTAACAGCCATGTGACAACCAGTCAAGTCAGCACTTCTTAAAAGTCAAAATTTTCCATATAGCTCAAATCAAAGCTGAGACTTTCAGTACTGCATACAGGGGCTTCATTATCAAACACAGACATTCAGTTAGCTAAATATCTCTGGGTACACTAGTAGGAACTAATTCCTAGCATTCCGACCTGCATGTCCATCCCTCCTGCCTGTCTGGACAGCCAGAGCAGCTGTGGAGCATACCTGCTCCTCAGGGAAGAGGCTCTTTTGCCTGTAAAGTTGAGGAGGTGTTCAAACACCATGACTGCATTTTCAGTTGCTCTGTGCTCAGCAGTTTCTAGTCCAGCCCCCGAGAGGCAGACACGTGGGTTATGTGGCACAGGTCCCTCTCTTCTGAGTAGTTTGCTAAATCTGTATAAGGACACCTAAACTATATAGTTTGGGGAAATATCGAGGGCCTTCCTGGTCACACCCATGTCACAAAGGATTTCTCTACCATTCTCAGTGCTAACAGCTTCCATATGTAAAGATCATTTGTCAACTACTTGGTCATATCATAGCAAAGGCAACTAATGTGTGACTGTGTTTATAGATTAATAGATTTTTTGGGGCCAGGGGAATTAAGTAGATTACCTCAGATTTCCTTCATCTCAGAAGTCATCCACTTACTTCTGGCATGATGTCAGAAACAGTTTATAATTGATGAAGCCCGAATTTCAGACAAGCATCCAGGCTTTTTCACATAAACTAACATTTTGGAAACACACACATACTAGTAGAGTATAGCTACATGAAACTTTGTTTGCTGTGATGTTTTATGTCCTTGTGACCAGAGCACACTATGCAGAGCTAGACAGAAATTATCTCATCTCTGAATGAAAGCTGGAAGTAGAAAACAGCACTTAAGGGCAGTCAGTTGTAGCATCTACATATTCTGTTCATGAAATCACAATATCCTGAAGGAAGAAAGTGAAAACTGGGGAGTTACCACAGGAGGACGAAGAATCCCCTTTCTCCTACGTCTTCATTAGCCTTACACAGCTCCAGGCTGTACCTTGTCACCTTTGTAATATTTTTTTTTTTTTTTAATATGGCTACCATCTGACAAATGGCTTCTGGACATAGACAGCTCAATCTCTGCATGCTCAGTAGTTTCCATGGCAACAGGGAAGTCCATGGCAAAACTCAATAGACCAATTAGAAAGTAAAAAGTTATTGCATATCTGGGATACTTCCGCTAACAGAGGGCTTCAAAAGAAAAGGTGGATCCCTCTCAATTACCCACCCTTCAGAAAGGTCTCATGAGAAACCACAACCAAATAGAAAAAAAAGAGCCAGAGATGGAAAAGCAGACAAATACCCATTGAGAACTACAAGGTCATTGCCTTCTAGTGGCGTGGGTGTGCAGAGATGCACTTAGAAAAACAAAGGTCAGCTCAAATTGAATTTGGCCAGAGATGTCAAAAACTACAAGAAAGGGTTATTCAGGTACATAAACACCAAGCAGAAACAGAAGGAAAATATTGGCCCGCTGTTAAATAAGAAAGGTGAATTATTCACCAGCAATGCTGAAAAGGCAGAGGTTCTCAACGTTTTCTTCACCTCTGTCTTTACCAGCACTGTTGTGCCCCAGGCCTTGAGAACAAAAATCCAGGCTGATGCAAACACAGAGCCACTGGCAGTGAAGGAAGAGTTGGTATGCAAACTATTATAGGATCTTGACCCATACAAATCGACGGACCCCAATGTTATCCACCCAAAGGTGTTAAAAGAGTTGGCTGACATCATTGTGAGGCCGCTTTCCACAATCTTTGAGAAGTCTTGGAGATCGGGAGATGTCCCAGAAGATTACAAGGAGGCTAATGTCACTCTGATCTATAAGAAGGGCTTAAAGGAGGATCCAGAAAATTATGGGACCATCAGTCTAACTTCAGTCCCTGGAAAGTTATAGAATGAATTCTCCTAGGGCCTATCACAAGTCAAACGAAGCACGTGACTGGTAAAAGCCAGCACGACTCACCAAGGGCAAATCATTCTTGAAAAACCTGATCGCCTTCTATGACAAAGTAACCTGATCAGTCGATGTGGGGATGTGTGCAAAATACAGACAGATCAAGTGTAAGGATAGAGGAGCATTTTGCAAAATAAATCCTAAAACCAGATATCTTAGGACAAGGATGGTCTGGGAAGATCTTTAGGTAAGCTAAGCAGCTGACAAAATGTATAAAAAGATGGGAAGGAGCATGACAAGTAACACTTGGAAGGAACAGAGAAGAAAACAGAGACTGGAGGAAGATCAGTTGTTCCCCATGGTTTCTAAACATCATTATAACAAAGAGCATAAACGTTCACAGTGAGAGAAAGACCTTCTCCATTGCCTTGGTTTGTGAAATGGGGATTTCCAAGCCTGGAAGAATGGGTGTCTCAACTCAGCAGAGACGACTGCTGCTGCAGTTTGAGTGGTCTTCAGAAATGCCCTTTAGAAGACCATGGAAGAAGGAGCAATTTCTAGTGGGCTTGGTCAAAAATTGTTCCATGCTAATTTATACGAAACATACACACAAAGTCTTCTGGAGATCTACCAGAAGAAGGCAACTTCCCTTATTTCAAACAAAACTTAAAATCCTAATGAATTTCCAGATAATGCTCTCTGTTAAATTTGTCAGGCACTCCAAGACATCTGGCACTATATAATCAGAACAAATTAATACTTCCTCTCCCTCTTTATCAATTTCTATACTTTAAAGTAATCTTTTATAGCTCAAACAAAAGGTATTTAACTTTCTTATTTGAGCTCAAACCTTTATCGCTAAGTCATTCTGTTCCTCCATTCCTCTTAGGATATGTGACTTTTGTCTTTTTGTCAGCCAGTTAGAGGCTACCAAAAAGATTCAGATTGTGCCAGCATGAAGGAAATTTCTTCCACAGTGAACTCTCAGAACACCACTGTCCTGAGTATGTACAGAAGATCATATTGCCGAATCTCTAGCTACCTTGCTATATGATTGCCGAATAAACTTGGAAGAGAAATTAATAAAGATAAACAATGTCATTGAAAGAAGGCTGTTAACTCCAAGTAGCTCTTTAAGAGTGATTATTTATCATTAAATCACAAGAAAATATTAAAAGGTTACTAAGTCAATAGTCTATAAGTGCAATAAGAATTTGAAGCTGTAGGAATTGAAAATTTTGATCGTTCACCATGCCAAGTGCAATCTTACCTCTGCCATCTCATTTACATTTTCAGTTAACGATGTCTAGGAAAAAAAATCCTTTTCAAACAAAGACATTTACAAATTGCACTATGAACTTAAATATTTCCCTCTATAATGCCTTCTCATATATTACTTGAAGTGGAGCATTTACACCACTGGCATCAGGTACTAATTACTTGTTTGCCCTGTGGCACCGCATCAAGGAATTGAAGCCACTATTGATTCCTTGTGTTCGGCTCCATTCAAACCTAACTAAAATTGCAGTGCATGCCCCAAAGGCTGTACAGTCTAAATCATGACAGTTTTTTCCATTAATTTCAGTGATCTTTGCAGCAGAGCATTGGACTTCTTTTCAGACAAAATAGGATTTTATCAGCACAAGGTAAGGATCTGATTGACCAAAATGACTGGTGACAGTAACAGGAATAAGGGTTTAATTCATCTTAATATTTTATCCCCACCATGCATTTCAAAGGGCTATTCTGCACACTTATGATTGATGCTTTATAGAGAATTACTATTGACTGATGCAGCAGTAGCAAAGGGATCCAGTCAAAACCAGGGCTAAACTAAACACTCTGCAGACAGAAGGGACTGTGCCACCCTAAAAACTTGTAATCTATGCAAAGAATAGTCACACAGTTTGTAAAAGATTTCCAGTGAGGTAGCCAAAATAATGAAGATTTTTAAACTGATCCTGACCTTAGAGCATGACACTTAGCAAATTAGCCAGGAGACACTGACTTGCAATGACTCAGCCTCAGTGATCAACCTGCAGAGAACAGATCAATCTACTGCAGGTTGTTTTTGAAAAAATTTGCCAAGAGCCATCTGATTGTTTGCAAGAACTAAGAGTGTGAGTTAAAAAACAGTCATGTGGAGATAGCACAAATTTCATCCATGATGAGTAACACTCAGTGTCAGTCAAAATTATAAAGTCCTTTTAATAGGGAAAATCTGGAGAAGTTGTCAGAGATTACGTGTGCTGAAATCAAGAAATGTTGCTGAAGTCAAGACATAAAGCTGCAACTACATAAAAATATTAGAAGAGGAGCTAAGCAATTCAGATCGAAGAGACACAGTTGAAAAAACTGATTCAAATATGGTGTTTTTTCTAATACAGTTTCAAGAAAACATGAAAGAAATGAAAGCAAAAAAAAAACCCAGCAGTCCTTCAAAAAGAGCCCGTTAAATTAAACAGTTTTAAGATAACAGAATACATAAGGCTGGATAAGCTAGGTCAGGAAAACCTTGAGAAAGGTTATCAAATTGAAAGCAAAAATCAAAGGAAATTATGATGAGGAAATGATGGCAAACCAGCAACTAGAGCCATTTGGTCTGGAATGACCTTCAGGAGCTGCTTTTAAGAAGCCCTGACTTATACACCCCACAGATCACATTAGCGGATACTGCTAAACTCTGACTATCATCACCAAAACCAGTGCAAGAGTCAGCAGCATCATAAGAGGGTTTTCTCTTCTGGGCACTTGATTTGAGCCAAAAAAACCCCACATATTTGTTCACAATAAGCAAGTTCTCACCTCAGATGCAACTTGGCCTTTCAATAATTCACATTCAGCCCACAAGGGACTACAGAAGACCATTATGTAAAGAGCAGCATGCACTTATTTAGGGAGCAAATCATGTTGAGGAACAAAACCTAATAAAAAACTTGTACATAACAATATGCAAAGGGGAAACAAAGTAAGATTTGGGGAGTGGAGCGCGGCAGTTAAGGCAGCAATGTCATTTCAGATCATTAGTCTACAAGGACAGAAGTCAGGCACTGAAACAGTTTTCCCAAACATCAAATTGCCTGAAAAGTTGAATAACTGATAAAAGAGCTAAGAGAGAGAAACATCAGTAAATTAAAAGTGCAAAACGTACATACTAGGAGTTGCTGCTCCTTGCAGCCTGACTGCAGGCAAGGCTGCCCCAACTTAATGACCCAGGTCCAATGGGTAGTGAGGCTCAGCACGCATTCCCAGAAGGTACGCATATAGAAACATACCTGTATAACACCTACATTCATGTACATATAGCCAGAAATACAGAATAACGTGGACAGCAAACAGCCAGTCTAAGGAACAAAGGCAGGCTCTCACAGGGAGTAAGTATCACCATCCTTTCATATATGGGGAAAAAAGCAGTGTCAGTAAAAATGTTTTGCAGGATAATTTAGAAGTCAAAACCAAAGGGAAGTACACTGCCTTTTATATGCTTGCAAATCATTACCAAAACAACACGTGATTCATTTTCAGGTAAAAAAACAATGTTTCCTGTGGAGTTTTCTTTATAAATGAAAAACCTTTATGGGACATTAGGGTACAGGTTGTAAACACTGTATGGAGGATCAGTGCGTTTGCCTGTTGATGGCACTTTTGACTTATCAGAGAACTCAGTGCTTTTTAGAAAACCACAGATGTTGCCCTGGGTGAAGGGGAGAGCAGGTGAAAAATTCCCGTTGCACCAGCATGCTCTGATAACCTGGAGGAGGAGGGGGTATGAACAGCACAGCCTTAGTATCTTCTGAAAAGGACCAGTGGCTCAGACAAGCTGCAGGGTTTTGAGTCTTTGATGCTGGTTTAATAGAACATAGATCCTACAACTGTCCCAGTGTAAGTACTAATTGAATTTCCAAATTTCCAATAAGTTAAATTAAATTTCCAACTTTTTTCCAATAAGTATTAATTACATTTCCAAATTTCTCGGAAAGCTTGTTAAGTAACACTCAGAGTACGAGGAAACTGTTAATACACCCAGCTCTGCTCTCCAACCCAGAAAAGCCAGAGTGCTTGCTGAAATGACTGATGATACAATAGACTTCAAATGGAGGCACTGAATTACTGTGCTCGCGCATGAAAACCATCCTGTAACACTGAAGAGGGCACCCCCTCCCTGTCTGAGCTCTGGCTTCACCTTCCCTCCCAGAGGGCTGAGGGAAAACAGCATTTAGTCCTGCTCGGGACCTTCTTTCTCTTCACAGCCCTGTAAACTGAAAATTATTCTTCTTCATTTGAATCTTACTGACAACAGACAGTGGATGACATAGGCACCAGAGGTGTGCCAGCACGGAGAGACGTATTTCCACAAAGCAGTTCAGAGCAGTCAACGAACATTTCTTACAGCTCATTAATGAAATGCTGGCAGTTACATTGACCGCTCCCTTATTTCCTAGTCAAGGCTGTAACTTCAAGAGCCGGCTCAGCCCTGACTCAGTGAGGGGAATTATGCGTTCTCACAGGCAACCTGACTTTGCTTCTTGTCTTGTCCACCAATTTTTTTAGTTATGCCACATCGTCCTTGTAGGGAACCACTTGTAGTTTCCTTCTGGCCGTACTTTCAGGGCTGCAGAACAGCCTCCTGTGAGGCACACTGTCAGTGACAGGGAACACACCTCAGAGAAAGTATGGAATTATGACTTTTTTTAATCAAAAAGTCAGCCAATGGCAGACCTACGACAGAAACTGTTTTCCTAGTTATTGCAGGAACTGAGATCCAGGTTTCTTCCAGCCTGGCCATGTCCTTTATGACACATAGACCTCAAAACAGCCCATTTTATTGGATTTGCCCAATAAATGCAGGAAAAACTTCCCTACAATACCCAATCTCTTTGTTAACAATCAAGTCAGTACAGTGAAATGGCCAGTTCAGCATGATGGTCTGGCATCCATTTCTCTTAACATGGCAATCATTTGAGGGGGACTGAAGAACCTTATATGTCTTATGACAGTTTCAACTTCCAAGTAAATATGATTCTAAAATACCAGAGTGACAAAAAATACTGCTGAGGGAAACACAAAGAAGTCACCATGTCATAGTATATAGTCATCACTTTGTGCAATGCTCATTGACTTGTATAAAGTGCTGAAACTTTATTCTCTGGTGAGAAGTTAAAGTGGTACACACCTATTTATAGCACACACACATACAAAAAGAAAACCTATCAATCTGTACAGTGCAACTTTCATTTCATATTTCAGTCATCCTGAATATTTTTGGTTACACAGAACAGAAATAGATTGCAAACTAATTAACTCATTGACTTGATTCTCCCATTCAAAATGTTGCCATCTTTTGGAAACAGCAGAGGACACAAAGGGTCATCCCTTATTACAGAACTCAGTGTACTGCGCATATTTTGGGTTGCACTTTGGTTGCCTTGGGTGTCTTTTTCTTTCACAAAAAAATCCCTATAAATGCAACACATATAAATGATCTTGAGTTCCAGAAAGTTTATGCTCATTTTATGCAAATATTTAATCCTCTATTTTAATCCTCTATTAAATAAAACATGAGCTCATACTGTACTTACTGTCACAAGCACTTCATTAAACACAGTCTTGGTCATATTTAATGTAGTAGAAATTGTTTGCTAAAGGACCAGATCAGTTAACATCTATTGGCTTAAATTTTGCAATCCCCACTATCCAGGCCATGTGAACAATTTTCAGCTTGATGGTCAAACATAAAAATGGGAGAAAAAATTCTGAGAGCTGTAACAAAGTTACTCAAACAAATTTTGGAAAAGTTTTCGTTAGGTGTGGGAAAACTCAGTTCCAAAACGCAATATTGAAATATCAATTTTAAAATACACTTGTAGATGTTTAATTTATTAAACTTGATTAATTGTATAAACAAAAATGGCAACAGCACCATTATGCAGTTTAATAAACCAATATTTTTCATTTTTCCTCAGGACAGTCATCCAGCTAAACAGTCACACCACTCTAACAAGGATTTCGTTATAGTCATTCTTGTTCCTCCAGGCCACAAAGTTAATTCCCCAGCTGCTCTCACTCTTTAAGGTACCCAGGAAAGAACTTCAGGATTCTCAAGAAATCTTTCTGCTCTAACTGCAGCCCTCCAGCTCTGTGAGGAAGGAGTGGATATTCATATGTGTGTCAGCACTCTCACCAAAGCAGAGGCCTGTCTCATCTACAAAGCACAGATGTACTAACCAGCATAAAATTAATATTATCTTGCATTGCACTTGAATATAGGAAGATATACTATAAAATAGTATAATAATAGCATGTAAGTTTTTTGTAATACTGTGAGCCAGGCACAATTTTAGATAAGGATGTGAGTAGTGTGATCATCCAAAAGGCAACAGTGGGTAAAGTTACACAAGAAGGATGAGTGCGAAGAGAAAAGAGCTCAAAATAACCAAACTAGTGAGCAGAAGAGAAACCCTGCCCCTTGCCGAAAGGGAGGACAACTGCATAAATACAGGTGTGAGGAAGGAGAACTTGAGGAGAAAGAAAACAAATTCAGTTTAGTTCTGATTTTTCACACTTAGTATCTCTCAACTTGCTCACCTTGACCTCAGGACAAGCAACCATCAGGGACTCCAGCCACATGGACTCACTACATGGCATCAGCTCCATGATGCTGTAAAACCCACACCTAATTTAGAATACAATTGTTTAAGCTAATAGTTTTGTATATGTACAGGTATTGATAAATGCTGTGTAAGAGCTACCCATCAGCACCAAGTACATTGTTAATGAATGAATTCAATAAAGTTTAAAACTGGCCTGATTTTTCAGTCTTATAAACCCTCCTACCACAGCAATCCCTAATTCCTGAGTTATATAGATATAGACATAGACATAGACATAGAGGTTAGGTATAGATATAGACAGATAAATTCTGTTGCAGCGGGATCTCGCCAGAAAGGAAGCAAGTCTATACTGAATTCTAGAAAAAGCATAAATTTCTAAATTTAAGCCAGACAGGTTGAAGTGGGTAACCCTTTACTATTACTAGGACACTACTGGTCATGTATTTTATATGGTAAACCATAGCTTAATTTTAAAAATGTGTTTGAAAATCGTGGTACTTTTCTGGCTTGTCAATTGTCTTTTTTCTTTATACCAGAGCTCTCATGCAACCTTACGTACAGAAAAACAACTGCTGACTCAAAAAGCAAGGAAAAAACCAAAACAGCTACTCTGCTCTACAGAGACAGTGTTGGAAGTAACAATAGACTCATGACTTTCCCACCAGTTTTTGTTCTTGTTGCTCAGAACAAATTGGCATAAGTATTTTGCTGACCAAAAAAATTAAACCACAAAGATTTGTATAAAAACGAGAGGATTACCTGTGTCTGAAAAAAAAAAAGGTATGCAAAAACGAGGACACAGTTTCTAGAAAGGGTGGGAAATGAGGAAAATGACAAGTGGAAGCAAGTTTGTGGCGCTGCTTTTAGCTCAGGTAAAGAAATGTTGCATAGGAAAAAACACTGCTGTCAAAGGGCAGTAGCAAATCTGCACCAATGGCCATACCCAGAAAAGGATACTTCCCCTCCAGTGACAGCAGTTGCCTTTGTGGCCACCAGCCCCAGCACCATGGCAAAACCCTCTGTGCCAAGCTGTGAGCACAGGCATCTGTTCTTTAAAAGGTATCTGACACACAAAATCGATGGGAAATTCTTGTAACGTATGTCTTTGAAATTCTCCTTTGAGAACCGCAGTGCTCTCGTGGGTTTCTGATCACACACATGATTTAAAAGAGTCCTTAATGATATGGATAATGGAGACAGGAATTTACTGGTCTGCTATCCCCAATTTGAAAACTTTTGGGTTCCATCTAGTGCCTAATGCAAAGCCTAGTTTGTCTGATCAACCCCATATGCCAAAGAAGACTCAGTGTCCTCCTCGCAATAGATCTTGGCTCTGTTCTCCTTGTAACAATGATTGGTTTTCTCTAATGCCTAAATGCATTGAAACAATAATCCTTCCATTATTACACACAACGATACAGTGCTGTTGATTTAAAATGATCCATGAAAGCAAAGAAACCAGGCACAAATCCCTTCAGGTCCAGACACCTAAGGCTGTTAAAATTGGACAAGAAAGTTGCAGCTTCCAGGTACATGAATTTTCTAATAATTTGGCGTCCAAGACAGAGGTAGCCTGCAAGTAAGTGATTATTTAAAGAAGACTTATGCCAATCTTTCTGCAATAAACTTATTTTCTTCCAACTGATCAGTTATCTAACCACAAGAATAAACAAAAAACAACCCAAACGTGAAACACCTGACAACAGGGCTTGAAGTAAGGAGGGAAGTAATTTTCAGAAACTGAGGTTTCAGGAGGTAAGCCTCAATACTTTTGTTCACATTTAACAAACCTTAATGTAGTTTAAACTCTGTTGGCCAAAAAAGGTTTAAAATAAAAGCCACTCTGAAGTGGGTTTGGTCATCTTTCACATTACAGTTAGATCAAAGGTTTTGCTGTATGTGGTTTTAGTCCCGTAGCATTTTTTTCAGGACATAATTCTCTCATGGATCTTCTGAAGTCTCTTCTGTTCCAGCCTTTATATCAGCCTACATTCTATCATAGAAGTATGACAATCTCTCAGAAAAGCAATTGTGACAATATTTCTCCCTCAGGATCATTTCTCACTTACCTGAAATACTGAGGACCAGCGACTTTGGAGTTGGCAGGATGATTTACTGGAGTTTAGGATTTGGCCCTATTGCTAACGACAAGGTGCAGCCAGTGAAGCTGTTATAAACAGAACAGAACGATTTCAGTATGTCCCACTCCATAAATCAAGCAATAAATCTACATTTTCTCACTTTGAATGCCATTAGAGATAACTATTTGTACCAAAGGTTTCTCGCTGTCCAGGAAGATAACCTATTTGGATCGTCCCATCTTTTCACAAGAAACTCTTTGGAGGCTCAGGCCATGTCTGTTTCTTTGCCTGCCATGCAGCCGAGCAGCCCTGAGCTCCCAGCCAGCATCCGACCCGGAGGCAGGTCACCATTCCTCACCAGCAGAATGGTGACAGAATGGCATAGCTTTACTTAACCACACTGACTGTCAAGCTACAAACTACAGCAAGCTTCCCATCCACCTCACCTCCAACAGAGAAATTATTTTCTATCTATGAATTTCATTCAGCATTCAGCTTGTACACTTTGTGTTCTGGCAAGCAATGCTCACTCTGGCAGTGTCTCACTGTGTGAGTATACACCGAGTGACTACATATTCCTTTTTAAGCAAAGCCTTGGCTTAGAACAATACACAGCATGTCGGGCATCATCCCCATCCCCATCAGGGGAAGTTTCAGTGCCTTTTTAACAAAATCTGGAATTTCAGGGAGTACTTCCTCTTTACAAAGCCTGGGGTGGGAGGAGGAATTCTCCGCAACAACTATGTACTTCAGTAAGAGGTAACAATAATTCTTCCTTAACCTTTCTCATCCTTCAGTTTCCTGCTCAGTAAATGAGTATAATATACACTCACTAAATCTGACCAAATAATGGAGAAAATAATTTAATTCACTATTGACAGCAAATGCTGTATTTGTTAATGCTATGTAAACTGTTGTTAATATTGTCTAACCCCACTGCTATGAAACAGAGTTAGCAAATGCTACCTGCTTTTATATGTCTATATCTATTTCATAACGGGGAGCTCTAAACTTTACTAGTATCGCAAACAGAAGCAGGGAGTAATACACACCAGCATATGTCTGTACACACCCCAAAGAAGATGTTTTTGCCTGTGAAACCATTTTCACTAAAATCCTTATGTTCAGGTTTGACAATAGCAACAAAAGCTGAAGAGCTGTAATGCAAGTATGACCCCAGTTACGTAATACTCCATGTGACATTAACACATGCCCAGCCATATGAAACCTACATTAATTTTCTCCATAAACAATCTAACATTACCTCATACTGGTAATCTGTATCAGACAAACATTCTGGACCCACAGTGCTGTTGTACTTGAACAGGATGACTCACAGCTGCCTAATGGAAGCCAAGCAAGTCCCGAAGCAATGCAGCTCTCCACTCCATTACCAAGTCAGACTCGCTGAGAATCTTTAATAGGGTATTTTTCTAAGAGATGTTTTATTGGCAATAAAACTTTCAAGCTATAACTGATATATTAGTAAATATTTTCTTCTCATTTGTTCTGTACTCAATCATAATGAGTTCAAACAGCTGGAGCAACACAGCAACAAAAATGGTACCTCTAATCCTTAATATGCACATAGTCAGGAACTAGAACACGCAGCCTCAGATCCTAGAATACTAGTAGCTCTTCAGAAGAGGTTAGATTTCACAGAAACCCAGGCGAGTTAGGGGAAAGTCATCTAAAAAAAGCAGGAGAAGGTAAGTATTCACTTCCACATACCGATGCAAATAGCTTAAAAAGAATCACAGACAAGTTAGAAAGTTTGTCATCAAGACAGGCTGTATGTAAAAAGGGGTTTCCAACTCATGGCAGGGTGACAGATTAGATCATGAAAAAGCTACTGGTTTTAAGCCACCCTATGGAAGTTCTTCAGACAAGGGAAGTGCCCTTTGCTGTGTAGTTAGTGGACACAGGCGAGCAATTCCAGAAGGATGAACCTCAGCACAGAAAATGGCAGCACCTGTCTGCTGGCTACGTCACAGCGCTGAATATGCAGTTTGTTCAGAAGCACTACTGTGATCCAAAATGTCGTATTTTCAAAGAGACTTGGCATCCGTGGTGTCCCAAATATGGTGTTCTCACCGAGTGCTTAAATACCCTTGAAAAATGGCACCTGCAATCAAAACAGAACTTACGACTATTAAATGATTTTTTACTTTTATTTTACTTCAGCTTCTATTTAAAAGCATAGGTGGAAGCTCCAGATACATAATAGAGGATCCTTTCTGAACTGAAGTGCATTTTGCAAAGTCATAGCAAACATAATACCATGATGGTAACAGGAATGGGAACATTGACCAAGGCACATACAGTGGGGTTCAACAAACAAGAGGAATGCAAACTGTCCTTACACCTTTCCTGCCAGAGCTGGCTAAAACATTTCACAGAACCTGCTGTATTAGAAAATTCGGTTTGCTAAAAGTCAAACTGTTTCTTGGGAATGCTCTGATTTTCATCAGACTTTGTCAGCATATTGAGCCCATTTTGTATCACAATAAAGCATTTCATTCTGAATGCTCTGACAACAGTTCTGAACCAGGCATTACAAACAATGTTTTCATAAGGCCATTTTGAGTTTCTTGACCCTTGAAATCATTGAATTTTAGAACTTCCGCTGCACAACACATTTCAAGCTTGCTTGTGTTCCAAATACTGACGAAAAAGGACTCTTTCAGATTTCAGAAACTGCTCTATGTTCTGAAGCCTGCCTGCCTTTTTCTCAAAAGATGGGTTTACTAACGGAAGAAGGGGACAGCAGCCCATGAAATGGCTTACATGTGGCATTATTCTACTACATGCACACTATCTTGGTGCTTTAATGAAGGGAACTTTATATTTGCTAACTTTGCCACTTACAGCAGAAGAAGCCCATGAGGCAATAAGTAATTTATTAGGAACAGAAGGAGTTTGCAGGTTTACTTGAACATCGTGCTAAGCAACACTCAAAATCCGTGTCGGATGAGGAACCTATGCTGGCAACATCAGGTCTCTTTTTGCTTAATATAAACAGCGACCTTTGAGTTTACAGTTCTATTTCATCTGCATCTAATGCATCACTTGAATTACAAAATGTTTTCACTTAAACTCAGAGTGCTTCACTCACACCTCAGTCTTAAAAAAACTGTGACTAGCAGTAAAGTAAGAGTAACTTAGAAGTCACCTGTGAAATGAATGAGTAAAACAAGAGGTTTAGCTTGGCCACAGCCTCCTCTAAACCACCACTGCCACACCAGCTAGACAGCATCTCTCTCCACCCACCACCCCCTCAGCTTCAGTTAGAATTACATTAGCCTGCTGTCCTCATAAACTCAGAGACCTCAACACCTGGGCAGACAGTCTCATTTGTCATGGAATCTAGAAACTGACAGTGCTAAACAGGGATGGCTCTGTGCTCTGCTGATCACTGCTGAGGACCTGAGACATTTCACCTGGCACACAGTGGCCAAACTCAGCCTGTCCGACAGCCAGCTTCATTAGAAAAGAGCAGGAGGTCATCAAGAAGCTGTCCCACTGGTCTCCAGCTGCGGTGGAGAATGAGCAGGAGTCAAGAAGGAAATGTCAAACTTTGTGATTTGACTCTATCACATCATTTTTAAGCATCGTCTTCATCTATCGCTTTCTCTACACACCCCCATGTGGCCTACGTCGTTCACTGCAGGATGGGTTAAACTACGAAATTAAACGTCACATTTGAGACAGTGTAACAGACCACGGTCCCTAACAGAAGCTTTAGTTTTGGGAGCTTATTGAATGCCGACCCTGGAGTCTCTGTCTGGACCTTCAGTGTCATCACACCAACTCTGAGAAAAATAATACTATCAGGAAGTCAATAACTGGAGCTGCTCCAAGCTGGTGATTTTGTACTTTGTACTAATTCCCAGTTTTCCATTCCCCTTTCTTCCCTCTCCCCTCCCCTCTTTCTCTCCCCTTTCCCCTTCCCTCTCCCCATTCTTGTACCCTTCCCTCCCCTCCTCCTTTCCCCTTTCCTGTACTCCTTCCTCCCTTCCTCCCTTCCTCCCTCCCTCCCTCCCTCCCTCCCTCCCTTCCTTCCTTCCTTCCTTCCTTCCTTCCTTCCTTCCTTCCTTCCTTCCTTCCTTCCTTCCTCCCTTCCTCCCTTCCTCCCTCCCTCCCTCCCTTCCTTCCTTCCTTCCTTCCTTCCTTCCTTCCTTCCTTCCTTCCTTCCTTCCTTCCTTCCCTCCCTCCCTCCCTCCCTCCTTCCTTCCTTCCTTCCTTCCTTCCTTCCTTCCTTCCTTCCTTCCTTCCTTCCTTCCTTCCTTCCTTCCTTCCTTCCTTCCTCTCTGCCTTCCTCTCTGCCTTCCTGCCTTCCTGCCTTCCTTCCCTGGCTCATGAAATCTGAAAATTCAGAAAATACAAGTTGAGAAACACAAATTCCAAGGCAATAAAAATAAAAATACAAATAAAGCCCAAGTACTTAACAAGCTATTAAAATTTTACACCTGCAGGACAGATGGGTAAATCATTTAGTGCTTTCAGCCGTGACTCCTAAACTCAAACCTGTCCTGCACAAGGCTTTGGTGCTGTGACTTAGAATCATTGAATCATGGAATCATAGAATCGTTATGGTTGGAAGAGACCTTTAAGATCATCAAGTCCAATCGTTAACCTAGCACTGCCAAATTACCTCTAAACTGCCCCTCAGCACTCCATCTACACCCCCAGGGATGGTGACTCAACCACTTCCCTGGATAGCCAGTTCCAATGCTTGACAACCCTTTTGGTGAAGAAATTGTTCCTAATATCCAATCTAAACCTCCCCTGGCACAACTTGAGGCCATTTCCTCTTGTCCGATTGCTTTTCACTTGCGAGAAGAGACCAACGCCCACATCATTACAGCCTCCTTTCAGGTAGTTGTAGAGTGACAGGGTCTCCCCTCAGCCTGCTTTTCTCCAAGCCAAACAACCCCAGTTCCCTCAGCCACTCCTTATAAGACTTGCACTCTAAACCCCTCACCAGCTTTCTTGTCCTTCTCTGGACACACTCCAACACCTCAATGTCCCTGTTGTAGTGAGGGGCCCAACACTGAACACAGTATTGAGGTGTGGCCTCACCAGTACTGAGTACAGGGAGATGATCACTTCCCTAGTCCTGCTGGCCACACAATTTGTAATATACGCCATTCGTCTTCTTGGCCACCTGGGCACACTACTGGCTCATATTCAGCCGGCTGTCCACCAACACCCCCAGGTCCTTTTCCGCCGGGCAGCTTTCCAGTCACTCCTTCCCAAGCCTGTAGCGCTGCATGGGGTTGTTGTGACCCAAGTGCAGGACCCGGCACATGGCCTTGTTGAACCTCATGCCATGGGCCTCAGCCCATCAATCCAGCCTGTCCAGGTCCCTGTGTAGAGCCATCCTGCCCTCAAGCAGGTTGAAAATCCCGCCCAACTTGGTGTCTCCTGCAAACTTACTGAGGGTGCACTCGATTATCCCGTCCAGGTTGTTAAGAAAGGTATTAAACAGAACCGGCCTCAGTACGGAGCCCTGGGGAACACCACTTATGACCAACCACTAACTGGATTTAACCCCATTCACCACAACTATTTAGGCCTCGCCATCAAGCCAGTATATTTGCCAGTGAAACATATGCCCATCCCACCCATGAGCAGCCAGTTTCTCCAGGAGAACACTGTGGGAAACACTGTCAAAAGCCTTACTAAAGTCTAGGTAAACAACACCCACAGCATTTTCTTCATCCACTAACCTGGTCACCTTGTCTTAAAAGGAGATCAGGTTAGTCAGGGAGGAGCTGCCCTTCATAAGCCCATGCTGATTGTGCCTGATCACCTGGTTGTCCTGTACGTGCCACATGATAGCACTCAAGATGATCTGCTCCGTAACCTTCCCCAGCACCAAGGTCAGACTGGCAGGTCTGTAGTTCTCCAGATCCTCCTTCTGGCCCTTTTTGTAGACTTTTTCATTGTCTTCTACAGCTGTAGCCAGATTAAGGTCTAGCTGGGCTTTGGCCCTTCTAATTCCCTGCATCTTTGCAGTCTTCCTGAGTGGCCTGCCCCTTTTTCTATAGGCCATAAACTTTCATTTTCTTCCTCAGAAAGATGTACCCTGTCCTATATTCCAGTCACATATACCAAATCCTTCTTCAGTTGTCCGTGGACAGAATTAGACTCTCCTGTGTGGTGGACCAGGAAGCATCAGCATGGGAGTTCATCTCAGAAATGCCCTGAGGGAAGCTCGCTGTCTCTGCTAACTCTGTGTAGGAGTCCACCTTCTTAATTTAGTCCTCCAGTTTAAAAGTCTAAAAGCCATTTGATGCAAACTCTTCCCTTTCTGGACTTTCTTCCCCTTTTTCCTTGCTGTGTTTAACATGTTGTTACTGGTCACATCTTTAATCCCAAGGGTAGAATCTGATAACACTCCACCTCACAAATTAGGATTTGCTCCAGTGGTATCTCCCGTTGCCATTTCTAAAAGAAAGCTTCCCATTTCATGGATGATAACTATTCAAATTCAGCTAACATTAAATTGGAAGCATTCCTGGGTGTTTATGGGGTGGCTTCTCTTTAATATTTCTACTGAAACCAGCTCAACAGGGTCTCTCAAATGTGACAGAACATTTTTGAGTGTAATTTTCTCCAGCTATAGGGAATCTACCTGCAGGGAGGCTAGAATCTCTTGTTCCTCTGTGGATTTATTTGAATTATACGAATTGCAGTCTGCTTTTGACCAGAAAAGGTTTTTTGACATTGTTTTGCATTTTCATTTGATTCTATAAATGGAAATTACCCTATGTGTTCCCAAAGAGGAAAGAAGGTAATTTATATTTAAAAAAGCACCTCAGGGAAAACATAGATTATTTATCGTTTAACAAAAAGTGTTTTTCTACAGGGTTAAAGGTTGCTGTTGAGTTAAATATTTTAAAGCTCTACATCTATTTTCTACTACATTGTCTCCTGATGTTTAACACACCTATCTCTTCCATGACAAAAAAATTACTCTCCTTCGATAACCCACTAAACATAGCAGATACAAATCTTGTTAGCAAAGGGAAGTTAGAAATATGGTGTTGACTCACATGGGTTTAGTTTATTAAAACCCAAAACATAGAATCATTTAGTTTGGAAAAGATCCTTAAGACCATTCAGTCCAACCATAAACCTAACACTGCCAAGTCCACCAGTAAACCATGTCCCTAAGCACCACATCTACAATTGTTAGTGACTGCACATTTGGAATGGATTATTCGGATTACTTGTAAAGATATTCATAGTCAACCTGTTGCAGAGTACCTCAGGTGGGGAAAAAGCTGTTTGATATGATGCTTTGGATACTATCTAGCAACACACTATATAAGTAAAAGCAAATATTCTGTACATGCAACAACAAATACATGTGACTTTTTACATTAACTATAAGACAAATGTGAAGATATGCACTATGAATATTGCCTGGCAATTTGACGTGCACCATAAAATAATGGAGTTTAGGATTCCATAACAACTTATGTGTCTAACACTGAAAATCTAATATTTCAAATCCCTAGTTCACATATGAATGAATGCTGAAAGAAGGCACAGAAATACTTCAGCTAACGCTATGCACAGTTCAAAACACAGAGCACTGGCATATTCCTTCATACCACAGTTTAGAGGAGTAAAAATTGGTCATTAAACATAAAAAAAGGTAATTCCAGAATATTAAAAAATATTCTTAATCTGCAGGATTTAGCACAGGATTGATGCTCCCTTTTTATGAGGAAAAATGCAAATGAGTAAACGAGAAGCCCTTCAGTGATTGTAAATGATCACTATCCTGATTTTTGTTCTCAACCAAATGAGGGAAATTTTACAATACATTGTAATAAACTTCTCAGCTGCTCAGTGATTTTTCAGAGGGAAAAAGACTATGTGCAACTACTGCAGATTTATAAAAAGACACTAGCTGTAAGAGATGTCTTCTATTTCAGTAATTTTGAGAGCTGCGGTCAGTCCACCAGGATTTTTTTCTCATCCAGGTGTATAATTCTACTTATATCTAATGCTTTTCTTGATCCAAATAAATGTTGGACAAGACTTTTCTCTTTACCTATTTTTTTTTTTAAATAGGTACATTCTAACTGCTGAGGGTAAATGAAAGAACACAAAACTGGATTCATTAGGATGAGACCTTCCAATCAACTCACCAGGTCTGGCTAGGAGAAAGTTCCATACCATAAAATGTTTCATGTGCCAGAAAGTAGTTTCACATTTTAATGAAATCCAGAGTTTTAGATTCTTTCCAAAGCAAATTAACGAGAAACAGGCAGGCACAGCTGCAAGGCTTTGCATTGTCGATACAATAAGACGTTTCAATTGAAATGTGAATATTTTCAGACTGATTCACGAAATAAATGAGCCAGCTTACACATCCCAACAGTTAAAACACATTCTCAACAGAAGACATTCTCTGTTTCCTGTGCCCGTCACACTGATTAGATAAATATGTTTAGATAAAGTAATCACTATCAAGATTACAGTAACACCTTGCCATTCATTCCTGATGCCAGAAAATTATTAGACGAAAAATTATCAATGTGCTAATGAGAATAAATTAAATGAGTGGGAAAGGTGGGTTTATTTCACAAAGATCTGGAGGGTTTATGCAAAACATGCTACCTTCATTGAGTCATTCTCCTGTAACCCACGTGGTTACCAAAACAAAGCACTTAAGAATATCATTAGCGCACAATGACTGTACAACATGATTACTGCTTCTACTATGACATGGAGCATCAGTAAAGCAAAATCTAACACAGAGGGTAACAAGGAAAGGCTGGAAAGAAAAACAGCATGCTGTGAAATGGTAAAGATAACATCTGTAGCTGAAAGTGTGCAGGACTGTGTGAAGACAGTGTATCTGGCAAAAGAGGAAGATTATTCTTATTTACAAATAAAACACCATGAGTTTTGAAGAGTAATGAGTAAAACTGAATGAGTAAAAAAAAAATTATGTAGGAGAAATTAGAGAGAATACTTTGGATTCAGAAACTAATTTATAAAAACCTTGGTTTATAAAAAGTATGGGTGTTTATAAGCCTTTCAAAACATTACTACAAAGAGTTTAAAAATAATTTAATCTATATATACCAAAATAAATGAAATATTTGTATTATTTATACTGTTTTCCTTCAAGATTAAGTTTGACACAAAAGCAGAAAAGTAGGTGCTATAAATTTATCAAAAGAAAACTCCAAATAAAACCAGAAAAACACACACCCTTTTTAAAAGCCTTGATGTTGTCCATAATTAGCAAACACCTTACAGGCAGATTCATGTTTCTAACAATTATAACAACAAATTACTATCCTTATTTCTCTTCCTTTCGCAGTGTCCAGAATGTAAGATTTGTTTACCTCCAAGTGCTAGGTCAATAGCCATCGGTGTTAGTGGACTTGTGACATAGGAACTGACAGAAAAGACAGAAAAGTATGTTTATGGCACCGGTCCTTTTGGCATGCTAGTCAGCAGACTGCCCCCTCAGAAAGCGTCACACTTCCACAGCTGCATACAGTCCCTTGGGTTACTGGTGTGCCACATGACACCTAATTCTGTCCTTTTCCAGTATTCCTTAGTGTCCAGTGCAACCTGTGTTTTATCTCGTCTGCTTATTCAATGACTCAGTTTTAGTTTAGAGATTTTGTACTAGTTCATAACTCATTTCAATTAATGCCGGCCTTTTTACCATTTGTCAACAGTCCAGTTCCAAGCCAGCTTCTTCCTCACACTATCTTTTTCCTTCAGCTGACTGTTTTTTCATAGAAGAGATACGTTCTGATCATCCTTAATTCTCACTGCTTTATGCCACTGTCCATAAATAGCAATCTCTCCAGGGCAAACACTTTGGGCCATAGCTCTAGTGGATATAAATCTCCATGCTTCTATTGACTTGAGTGTAACTACTGAGATTTACATCTGCTTAGAGCGTGTGTATATGAATTTCAGTGCTCTTTAAATACCATCTAAGAGCATGGATCTGTATCCATTTAAATTTGTGGCAACAGTTAATTGGTGAGGAGTCAAGTTTTAAACAGATGTCTGCTTTATTAGAAGTAAAACAAGTTGTCTGAAATATCTATGTTCAATTCTCAGCTGAGCTGACTATTCATGCCATCAAGTGACTTTTATGACACGAGGGAGAAATTTCACATAAAAAATATATGCTTTACACAGCACATTAGCCATATAATATCAAAGAAATGGCACACATTAATATATCACACTGATATCCCTCAGGTTTTGGTTTGAAATAGATTAAAATATGCAAAATGCATTAAATACAACTGACAAATGATATTTTTTCTAACACAGAGAATTTTTATCTCAATCAAAAAAACCTAGCAATTCATTTTTAGGGCATATCTGCTTCTGGTGAATATCACAGATACTGGAATTGCAGTCAGCTGTCAACCACACCTGGAGGAAGCTAGAAATTTTTTTTGGTTCAGACTGAGACACAGAAGAACCTGAATTCTTTGGATGTCAGTGTAGATATGTCAGTTTAAGCAAACTGCAATTCAGCTACCCAGCCTCTACAGGGCTGCTTGAGGAGCATAGAGGAGTGAAGAATTAATATTAAAATAAGATTGTCTTTAATTTGAGAGGTGCAAAATAAAATATTGAGACTAGCTTTCTTATCTATCGTATATTTAAAAGGGCTGCACAGATCTGGGGAAAATAACCAACCACCAACCGACCAATCAACCAACCCACCAACAAGACAAATTACTATCCTATCTGGCTGAATTTGAGAAGTAGAGCTGTAAACAGTAAAAGAAATAGAGAAAGGTTGTTTAAATGCCAAGAACTAAGGAAGAGAACATTCTTTGCACAAGTAATGATAAAATAGTTAATAAAAGAAACGCACAGATGTCACAGATAATCAACGAAAATGAAACTTTAATTTCGATGGTGAGTCTTCTGCACTATAGGGAGAATCTGTGTTCCACTGAAGTCTTGCTTCAGTGCCTCCAGCACTGAAATTTAAAATAGTATAAATTGAATATATTCAGTTTGCCTTTTCATTTTGAGCCTTTAGCTCAAGCTGCCTTTAAGGACCTGTTTCTCCTTGGAAACACTGAGGCGTCCCAATGGACTGAATAGCTGATCCAAAGCATTTAGCATTAGCTACCCCAGAATATTATTGCCTTACATATAATTATCCTATATCAAGTGTTCTATTTTGAATGACATAATTGTCCTGTGGGAATTTATGTTAGCTCGGCCTGTTACTAGGACTGCCTTTCGTACATGATTATATTAGTTTATGTCAAGAAGCATTTCTACGAATTCAGGCAGAAAGGAGAACTGCTGTTCAACACAGGTCCATCACTTTACAGCCACTTGTCAAGAGCCAGTGTTGGCTGCCATTTCCTGCTGACTGGTAAAACTTGACTGAAAAAAAAATTGACTCTAACTCTGAACATCCTCCCCCTTCCTCCTTCTTCCCCCAGCTTCTATTGCTGAGCATGACATCATATTGTGTGGAATATCCCTTTGGTCATTTGGCATCAACTGTCCCAGATGTGTCCCCTCCCAAATTCTTGTGCACCCCCAGCCTACTCACTGGTGGGGTGGTATAAGACACAGACAAGGTCTTGACCCTGTGTAAGCCCTGCTTGGCAATAGCTAAAACATCAGTGTGTTATCAAGACTGCTTTGGTCACAAATCCAAAACATAGCACTATATGAGCTACTATGAAGGAAAATGACTCTATCACAGCCAAAACCAATAAATCTGTGTAGGCTGACTAGGAAGCATAAGCACACTTGTAAACTCAACCTTTTCAATCCAAAAATGGACACTACAATCTTTGAAAGACTGTGGATTTGTTCCAGCATTAAATAAATTTCAAGTCCTCACAAAATTTCATGAAAACAGAATTGCCACTTTTGAACCAGCTGTGTTTCAAGTCCCATTCTTTTGAATACTTTGCTCCACTTGTTAAAGAAATCACTATTTTTTTAAACAATCTTTTTTGTTACAAGGCTCCAGAGAGGCTACAGGTACCCAAACTTCGTGAAATAAAAAAGACAGGAGTAGTCAGGAATGTATAGAAAATTAGGCCTGTCTTGCCATGAGGCAAGAAAAACCCTAGAGTCATAAGAAATGAAAAAACAACTTTGAAAAGAACAGGAAAGGGACCAAGGTGAAATTAGCCCTACAGGTAGGAGAGTAAGGTACCTAAAATAGGACTAGCAGAGCTTAAGAAGTAAATAACCAGAAAACCTCTACAAAGTAAATAACAAGATCTGCCCAAATGCACAACAGAAATTGGTATAACCTACACCAAGAAATACAGGCAATTTAAAGACTGGCAATCATTTCAAACAATGGGAGAGAAAAGATGAGCTTGAAGGACACAGAATCACAGAATGGTCAGGGCTGAAGGGCACGTCTGGAGATCATCTAGTCCAAACCCCCTGCCAAAGCCGGGTCACCTACAGCAGTTGCACAGGGTCATGTCCAGGCAGGTTTTGAATATCTCCAGAGAAGAACACTCCACAACCTCTCTGGGCAGCCTGTTCCTGTGCTCTGCCACCCTCAAAGTTTTTCTTATGTTCAGACAGAATTTCCTGTGTTCCGGTTTGTGCCCATTGCCCCTTGCCCTGTCTCTGGGCACGGCACCACCGAAGAGAGTCTGGCCCCATCTTCTTGATACCTGCCTTTTAAATATTTATAAGCATTGATCAGATCCTCTCTCAGCCTTCTCTTCTCCAGCCTAAACAGACCTAGGTCTCTCAGCCTTTCCACATAAAAGAGATACTCCAGTCACTTGGTCATCTTTGTAGCCCTCCACTGGACTCTCTCCAGTAATTCGCTGTCCTTCTTGAACCAGGGAGCCCAGAACTGGACATAGTACTCCAGATGTGGCCTCAGCAGGGCAGAGTAGAGGGGGAGGATGACCTCCCTTGACCTGCTGGCTATGCTTTTTTTAATGCCCCCCAAGATACCATTGGCCCTCCTGGTCACAAGGGCACATTGCTGGCTCATGGTCAACCTGTCATCCACCAAGATTCTCAGGTCCCTCTCTGCAGAGCTGCTCTCCTGCATGTTAACCCCCAGCCTGTACTGGTGCATGGTGTTATTCCACCTTAGGTGCAGGACCCTACACTTGCCCTTGTTGAATTTCATCAGGTTTTTCTCTGCCCAACTCTCCAGCCTGTCCAGGTCTCGCTGTATGGCGGCACAGCCTTCCGGCGTGTCAGCCACTCCTCCCAGCTTTGTGTCATCAGCAAACTTGCTGAGGGTACACTCTGTCCCCTCATCCAGGGTCGTTGATGAATATGATGAACAAGACTGGACCCAGTACTGACCCCTGGGGAACACTGCTAATCACAGGCCTCCAAGTGGACTCTGCACTGCTGATCACAACCCCCTGAGCTCTGCCATTCAGCCAGTTCTGAATCCACCTCACTGTCCACTCATCTAACCCACTCTTCCTAAGCTTACCTATGAGGGTGTTATGGGAGACAGTGTCAAAAGCTTTTCTGAAGTTGAGGTAGACAATGTCCACTGCTCTTCCCTCATCTACCCAGCCACCCATGCCATCATAGAAGGCTGCCAATCAGATTGGTATCCTAAGAAACTATCTCGGGGCTCAGAAATACCATGGCAATTGCTAGCTTGAAATCCTCTTTGTGTCACACAAAGAACCTCTCAATTGACATTGTAAACTTCCAGAAAGTAGTCCACCAGTTCTTTGGTTCCTGACTAATGTTTTTTCTCACAGAGCCCTCTGTCTTAATAGCCCTAACTGACTTAATTGGAAGTAGACTTTACCATCGGTGAAAATACAATGTTTTTTGTTAATTCAGAAAAAAAGCTGATCAAAACTGAGGTTCTTTTGTCAGTTTATGCTTATTCTTTTTGTTTGTATTTAACATCCCATATAATTAAAACAGATTCAATAGCCATATAAAACTTGGATTTCCACCACAGATTCATTTAAATGCATGCTAATAGTTACACAGGCTTAAATTCACTACAGACTTGAATTTAACACATGCTGCATAAAACTTCCTCTCCCTGCTTCTTGTTTCTCCTCCCCTGTTTTTGGTTATTCTTCATCTAAAGGAGCAGAACCATAACAAAGATTGTATTTGCTGAGTCTGCTTTAAGAGAAAATGTCTACATTAGGAGCAAGCAAGTATAAAATATCCTGTATTAAACATATCGAACTGGAGGGTAAGTGGCTCAGCATTGCAGGCCTCCATGGTCATGACTTCTGGTACAGCCAAGTCCCCTTTCATACCAACAGAAAGGCATAGCCCCATTGCTGGATGAACAAAGAACCAGGGTTTACACAAACAATATACTCAAAGAATTGCCTTAAACTTCAGTTGGACTAGTTGAACTGGTATCACCTCTCCCCCTTGTGAAATTTTAAAAAAAACAGGACTATCATTACAACATAATTATATGGTAATAACTTAATAGAACATGCATTGGACACTCAAATTAATATTGCACAAGTCACTGTAATTCTGATGTTTTCCAACTTTTCATTGTTTGACCTAGTAGCAAAAGGGAGGTTTCTCAGTACGGATTATTGGATGCTATTTCCATTAATGACAGGAGGTTTGTGTGCTTTCCAAGAAAAACTACAAAATTTGGATAGTGGTAAGTCCCAACACCTGTCACTTACCTATGTTTACAACTTATTATGCATGCAGCATGTAGAATTCATCTGATAACAAAAGGATGCTACCCCAGTAACTGGGAGCTGCAGAATGCCCTCCCAGATGATGAAAAACAGCATGTTGCATTCATATCACAGATCTAAAGAATCCTTCTCTGTACCTTAGAAGCAGTACATCCCCCATATTACTCTCATTCCCGCTGAACAGTCTCTGGAACATCCCAGTGGATGTATGTTACTATCATGACTACAATTTCTGCCCTTAGGTATTTTCTGTGTCAGTAGGAGGCCCAATAAAAACTTCCCATCACAGCTAGACTCCAGTGGAGCATCACAGCACAAACAGAAGGTGTCTGTCTGGCCCAGAAGCCCTCTTCCTGTCTTAGCAATGGAGGTAATTCTCAAAGGAAATAAATCCACAAGAAACTAGTGCCCTACACAGGGCCATTACAAATACATACACACTAAACAGATGCTGAAAGTCCCTGTTCATAGCTGTAATTCGACAACCTAAAATTATATTGTTTTTCTGTGATCTAACTTTTTACAGTGTGTAAAATATTCTTCTTCCTCCCATCCTGGACACCAACCCACATACCCACTCATTCAATTGTCCAGTCCTCAGTTCCACAAGAGGTGTGTGCATTGCCTGATCTTCCACCAGTTCACATTTCTGTTTGCATCAACGTCAGTAAGACCATGCAAACTCACTTTTAGGTCATCCATTGAAATACTGAAGTTGACTGCAAGAAATATTTTTAAGTGGGTAACACATAGAGCACCAACCCAACTTCATGCTGTTCAGTTAATTACACATATACATAACCCATAAGATAGAAGAACATTTCCAAGTTTGCAAAGTTAAGGAGTCTTAAGTTCAGATATGCCCCCCGTCCTACCTCTCTGATCCATTTCTGTCCTTCACAGTTGTCACTGATATTCACAAAATTCATCAGGCCTTCTTTAGCACTTATAAGATGATAATGACTTCAGAAAAAAAATGAAGCTGTCGCATGATCCCTAAAAGGCTGAAAGTCTCCCACGAGTCCATCATCCCACATAATTTCTCCACCATTTCCTCAATTTCCATTATTTTAGAAAGCTGATTATGGCTTCATTTTTGTGTTTTCTAAGTCCTCACTCAGTTTGAATCACTCACTTTACTCCTGTTTTACTCACATGTAACTGGAGTAGAATTTTCCCATATGTACCTTTGACTTCCTGAAAAATTCAAAACAAAATAAAACCAAAATTTCCACATGATAAAGAAAAGTTAAGCAGCTTTCATTATCAAAAGGATTTGCTAATTTAAACAGAATCTTCAGGTTGCAGCTAAAGGCAACTTTCACAAATGCAACCGCAGTGTCCCTCCCTGCCTGTGGCTGGAAACAAAATCAATTTTCAAGTTTTTTTAAATAAAACAGTAAATTAAAAGCTAAGGTAACTCCAGCCGCATCTTCTGTACTTTTCCAAGTCCAGGCTTTTCATAGCTTCAAGCCTGCCATCCTCCATTCTTTTCCATTCTGGGATTTGATACCCTCTAGCGTCTTACACTAAGAGCTACTTCAGCCTCTGGAGCCCTGGGGAACCACCAGTCAGCTGCCTGAGGAAGCCCCCAAGTTTCTTGCTGAATTCACTCTTCTATAGTTTTTATCAAGTCATCTGTTCCCCAAGGCTCCCTCTTCCTCCAGTAAGTAAATCTGCCCCTTCCAAAGTTGCACCGGGCAACAAATCTCCCCTCTGCTACAAGCCTTGTCCCTTTTAGCACTGTCTGTCTTTTAACTGCATGCCCCAGGCTCCAGTTCTAAATCCAAGTTCTTCAAGATGTTTTTTGTAGACATTTATAAAACAGAAATAGAGAGCATGTAATTCCACAGCCACTTTTGTAATATTGCCCTTTCAGAATGAAGACAGTTTGAAATTAAGCTAACTGGAGCTTGACTTGTCAGTCAAACTAGCTAGTGAGGAACTGTGTTACTCCACTGACATGTATCTCTGCCATGGACCAGTGCAAAGGTACATAAACTGTCAAGCTAAGTGTGAAGCACATGAGGTTCTCAGTCAAATTCACTCTCATGAAATGAGTCCAAACAAGCAATACACATCAGAGTCTCATTTCCACCTACAGAGTTAATTGTGTGTGTCTTGGGGCTCACCTTCTTGACAGTCACAAGTTTTACTTCTTTCTGTATATGCAATTTAGCATTTTTTAAGATGCAACAAAATTGGTCAGCTGCTTCTGCTGGTATGAAATGTGTACAAGGCCAGAAGTGACCAGACCCTGGTCCTGCTGTCTACATAAGAAAACTTCAGATACTTATCTGGCTGACAAAAGCACATGGGAAACAGCCACGTCAAGTGAGGAAAATTTAAATTGTGTATCACATACATCTTTTAACAGAGAAGTTTATTAATCACTAGAACAACTAGCTGGGTGGAATGACCATGGAGAATAACCCATTGCCTGATCTTTTAAAAAACAAGAGCAGTTATTTTTCGGTAACATATGCTGCAGTTCCAGTAAATGTCATCAGACTTGACATAAGAATCACTTTGTGAAATTCTAAGCTTTATTTTACACACGAAATCAGATGTGGTGATCACAATAATGGCTCCTTCTGGCCCTAAAATCTATGCATCTATTAAGTCCATGGACCAGTGCCAGTTCATATCCAGCTCCTAATGTGAATTTGAAGTCATTCCTATAGTGGGGTTGCTCCTCGTCAGCTGTAACAATCTCTGTTGCATGCTCATCGTTCAGTAGATAACAAATACAAACTCAGCTGCTCAGGTCACTGCACAGGGATTTCAGTCAAAAACCATTTTTTAAAAGTGTTGGGTCAGAATAAAGTATGTGCTATTCCAAAACCAGACACAGAAGCATTAAAAAGAGAACAGAGCCTGACAGAAGGGGCAAGAACTATTCAAGCAGAAGACATGTGAGAAAGGACACAGTGTTTTCTTGTTCCCCTTATAATGGGTGTCTTAGGTGTCAGAAGAGCACTTTACATGAAGATGAGTGAAACCGCTGCAAAAGTCCTCCAGCACACGATGCTATAACGTGCAGAGGGGGTCAGACACCTCACTTCAAGATGTGTGAGCAACACATGTTAAAATGTTTTGCATGGCAAGGAAGAACCCTGTTCTCCTTGACACTGAAGCTGCCCAAACCCCAGGCTGCTGTTTTAAAGAAAGCAGAGTGCAGAACTGTGATATTTGAGTAAACGCTAATTTCTCCAGGTTATGCAACAGGACAATACAACACAATTTCATGAGCTCCTGCAATAAAATAGCATGCAACTGCAGTGCAGTTTTTAACCTGTATTAACTGAATAGAAAGCACTACAAATAAAAATAACATTCAGAGATGCATTGCTACAGGAAGTACCTAATTTTTGTGACACTTGATGGTGCCTTTAACACTACTCATGTCCATAAGGTGTACGTAAAAGGAATCTGTTGTAAAGTGAATTCATGGTAGCCTGACTTCAATCAGCTCTGAATGACAAATTGGAGCATCATTAAATGCAAATAAGTCCCATAACATGTACTCTTAAGATGTAAAATAAAAACTACAAGCCTCTGTACAGTGCAAAGTAATTGCATTGCAGGCTTCTTTTGCTTAAAGTCCTTGCTACACCTGACATTCTCAAAACTACCTTGACCCTCCCTTGCTCCTAGCAAGAACAATTTCCCTCTCACCCTTTTATTCTTAATGCCCTCATTGGAACTACAGCCACACATTTATCTTCCCTCTTATATCCACTGAGCCTTTATTGTGCCAGTAACAGACCTGAGTAGCCTTTCAGATAGCTTAAGCGATCCTGACTTGTTCTTTGGAAGCTCTCTGACGCAAACACATACAATATTTAAACATGATTTCGTTCCTTCTCTTTTTCAGCTGTATGACAGCTCTGCATATAAAACCCTGTCCTGTGTGCACACTGCACTCACTTCCTGAAAATAAAGGATGCATGAGATTTGCCTCTTGTCCAAGATGCTGGAAGCTCTTGGTCTTGTAACTGCACACATCTTTGAATGACTCAGAGCACACATCTTCCCACGGTAATTTTACATATAATGATATAATGATAAAATCCATCAGCTGAATGAGGATATTTTGACTTACCTGTTGCAAAGGTCATAAATGAGGATTTTAATGATATGAAGTACAATATTTGGGCTTACAGGCATCAAAAGGTGCTTTTAATTGATGAAGTAATTATGAAGTATCTAGCATAACTTACTGGAAATACTTTAATTTATAGGCTGATATAAAACCCAGCTGCCTAATGAGGTTACAACAACAGCTATTCTGTCAGAGATACTATTGCTGTCGGCCCTCTCTGCAGATTCAGCCATAGGGTTTGGGGTCTGTTATTTCATCTCTTCTCCCAAAGGAAAATCAGAGCTAAATTCTGACTCTGTCTTCATATACCCTCTCTTGAACCTGAGTGGTGCCAAGGTTAACTAGAAAAACAGCTAATAGCCAGGTAATGTACCAAGAAAAGATTACCTCCCGAAGCAAGGTATTCAAACATTGTCATGTCCCAAACCACCAGGAAGACAGGAGTGAAGAGCATAGGAGTATTTGGGCCACCAACTTCAGTTCTTCTAAATCACAGGTAACAGTGCAGAAGGTCTCACAGGGCATCTTCTACAAACTAGGCTCTACCAGTGCCTGATAGCAAATTTAAGACCTTGGCGAAAGGCCATCCAGCCCCGCCAGTCACTCCTCAGCAGGACAGGGGAAAAACGGGGTGAGAAAGCCTGTGGGTCAGGTAAAGGCAGGGAGATTCCTTGCCAGATGCTGTTGCGAGCAAGTCAAACCCGACTCCGTGAAAATTTACTGCCAGTTAAAATCCATTCGGGCAGTAGGAAACAAAGACAAACCCCCAAGCCAGCACCCCAAACCCCTGGAACCAGCTGGAAGTGGCCGTGGCTGGCCCAGGGCCACCCCTGGCCTCCTCCCCCCAAGCTCTGCTGGCCACCCCACACAGGCACCGGCGCCATGGGGAAACCCAGAAACCGTTGGGTGTGAGGGGAGTGCAGAGGCGGAGGCAAAGGGCAGCTTCTCGCAGCTCTGCACTGACATGGGGGAGAGAGAAAGAGAGAATCCACCACCCAGCCGAGCAGCCAGCCCTCTCCCCCACATCCCCATCACCGCCACCTTGCCAGAGGTATGTCTGCCGAACGGCGTGACAGGACGGGTGAGGAGCCTGGCGGTGTCCCAGCCTGTACGCAGGTCGGCCAGAAGCAGGAGGACATTGTAGCTGGATCACAATGCACGCGGGCCAAGAACAGCACAGACTCCGGCAAACGTTTCCAAAAGCGCATCTTGAAGCCCTTCCTCTCTGAAACACCCCCTTCCCTAAATGTATTGTTTCAGAAAACAAGTCACAAATTCCTACAGATTCGAACGTGCTTGCGCAGCCAGCCCAGAGGCAGGACACCCGGTGAGCCCATCAGCTTTTGGAGGCAAGTGGAGCCACATCTGGGACTTGGCACCTACCAACGCTGCCCTGGACATCCAGTAAAGGACACAGACAATTTCAGGAGCCTAATGAAAATTTAGTGATTAGAATTATTATTAACAACAACAAAAAAGCCCTCTCCTTTTTACATTCATGAGATAATTGCGAATATGAAAAACATCTGCAGGGAGCAGGAAAAAATAGCTTGGAGAAACAGTGTCTGAGAAGTATTCTGCAAGGGACAGGGACCTTGTCCATGTGTTGAAGACCTCCTCTTGCCTCTTTCTTTATGAATAATATACCAAGGCACTAACAAATCAGCCCTGGAGAATTTTGTTGGGACAATACAAGAAGTAGCTGTAAATCTGAACCTTTGCCCAAGTCTTGCAGGCACCTATAGTACTGACACATCTTCTCTTTGCTGATCCTAATGAGTGGCCAGCAACCTCTCCCGTCATTTCCTCCTCATTATGGGGACTGATAGTCTTTCTCTGCTGTAAGGTGAGACTCTCATGTAACCATGCAGACTTTGATAGGACTACCCCATTCATCTCTGGCAAATCTGAACCCAGCTTCTTGGACAGAGCAGTTCAGAAGTCATCACTGTAAGAACCAAAATCAACTCTATGAATCATGCCAACCTCTTGTGACACCAAAAGGGTAGCATTTTGGAAAATATCACTGCTTCCTGTTCAAGCTGAAGAAATGTCCCATGCCGAGACAGTCATCTAGTTGTCTTCTGAGCACTTATTCAGTGAGGTCTGTGAGGGCTTGGTGACTCAGGCGGCAGGATCCTGGTTTGTGGATGGAGCAGAGGGAGTGTACCAGACACTTGGGGTTCTCCTGTGGATTCCTCTGTGCTCTACACAGGAATTCCTTTTCTACTGAGTGAATCTGAGCCATAATTTAGACTCCAGTTCAAAAGTTAAGCCTACATCCTTAAAAGCCTTCTGTCATGGCAGGGGAAAAAAAAAAAGTAAGAACTCAGTAGTATTTTATCTGCAGAATGGATGAAATGCGGAGACCTAAAACAGTAAAACGCTCCTTGTAGCTGGCTGAAGATCTGCAGTGACTGTATGTAACCTGTAAAAGGTACTGACAAACTGCAAAATGATTATGTGGTATTAAAATCTTCCAGATGCTAAAATCATGTCTCTTGCTGAAGAGCAGACACTGGGAGAAAACAGAAGAAACAAAGCCGAGCAAAAGGCCCCCCTTTCCCCTTGACTCAACTTGCAGGAAGCATTTTATTGTACCGAAGACCAAATTTTATTTGAAATTCCGCTATCAAGTCTGGGGCAGGCAGTAGTCTCAATGAAGTTTGGGGTGGAAAGATTTTGCCATCTGGGGACACTGAGTGGTCCTGCAGCTACTGGAAGTTTGGAGAGGAACAGAAAAGAGATAGAAAAAAAAAAGATACGTAAGGGGAATATCCAGAAGTCAAGGACAGTAAAAACAGGTAATTTTTTTTTTTTTTTTTTTTTTTTTTTTTTTTTGGTACAATAAGGCAAGAGAATAAAAATAGTGAATAACTGAGGAGTTCAGGCAAGGGAATTACTTAGATCAAACAGCTTAGATTGACTAAATCAGAATGGCTGGGGACAGCAGTCAGGTATTCAGACAGATTAACAGGCTAAAAATGTCTTGCTTTAGAGGGAATGGAACAGAATGAATGAAATGAACGAGAACAGACACATTTCCACATCACTTAAATACTTCCAGCTCCCTTCGGCCTATTTCTAGCATACTCTGTCCAAGCAAAATGTCTATGTTACTGATTACATGGGCATCAACAACAGCCTTCCCCTGCCTCCCCCAACCCCCCAATTCCCAGTCACTAGCAAATAGTGCTTTATGTTTTGTGCAACAATTGAGATGTTTTCATTTTCAGTCTCCGTAAATGTAGAAATCTCCGTGAAAATTCATGTGGAGACACATGTTCATTTCATGTAACAATATCCATTCATTCTAAGTGCCACAAAGCTCATTTGTGTTGTGAAATTGAGAGTTTCCAAGTCAAACAGTATGCTGCAGATATTAGAGTTCCTTTTTGTTTGGTAAAAATTCCACTTTTCAGAAAGAAAGTTTCCAGGACCCTTTTTCAAAATTTTATTTTATTTTTACATCCAAATACATAGCAATTCTCTTAACTTTGCTGCATCTTTTTATGTTATTTTCCCACCCTATATTCCCATCAAGAAACCTTGTTCATTCATGTGTTTAGATTATTTCTGAAACTGAAGCAATTTTTTGTTAGCAAATACCACTCATTTTTATCTTCCCTTCACCTGTTTTTCCCCCTTTCCTTGCTCAACTGTGCTACACTCCATCTTACTCCCTCCTGGGCTGTGAAAGCTATTTCACCCTGTTGCTGTTTACTGCAGGAACACCAACTATGTTTCCTACAGCAGCAAAGTAGGGAATGTTGCTTTTCAAAACATAGATAAAAAACCTGGCCTCCAAAGAGATGTGCCAGTCCCTCCTCTGATGTTTAGAGGTTTCTCAAAGGTGGAAAAAGTTGGTCACCCGGGAACCTGTATTCTGAAATTATTTAATAAGCACAGTAATGCAGCAGGGGGAAAGGAAATTAAAACTAAAGCTGATTGACTACTCAACTATTCATAAAGAATTTAGCCTCTGTTTTGTTTAGCAAACAGCTTGCAAACTTGTCCATTCTTGCCCTAAGCAATGTACTTGTTATTTGAATGGTCTGGAAAACGTTTTTCAGATAGAATAGTTATCTACGTTTTTTTCCTTCGTCATTTGCTTTTGGTGTAGCATGACGCGTACACTTGGTTCAGGCAGCAGTAATGAAGTCATGCCTGAAAAATTTTAAATGGAACAATATCAATGGGTGCAGAGGGAATACATACAAGAATTGATCAAGACCTTTTTGGTAAATTATCAGTCATGAAGAAAAATACCAGCCTCCTTAATTCCCACACATTTTTCACAAGTACTAAGCAGTGATTTGTATACTTTTCAATAACACATATTGGTTTTCAGATCTTCCTGTGAGTCCACTCCTATGGACTCCCAGAGCCATTGCAGTTGGAAGATACACGGGGAACTCTCTAGTCCAACCTCCAGCCCACACCTCTGCCTCTGAATTCAGACTGAGACCTCAGGATCATGCAACATCCAGTCATGTCTTGAAAACCTCTCAGGACCTCTTAGCACAAATCAAACCCAATCAGATTTCATAAGCATCAGTAATGTAAAACTCAAGAAGATAATTAATTCCTTCACAGGCTTTATTAAAGCTTTGGCTGGCCATTCAAAGGAGCTTTGATCCATATCTCATCTTTAGTTGTTCTTAAGGGACTTAGACTCTTGAAAATTCTGGTTTAAGTTTTTGTTGTTTACAGGTGAAATTTAGGACAAGCCTCACTTAAGACTATTTAGATATGGAATGCATGCAAATTTGCCACCATTATGGCGGTTTTAAAAGGCTAATTTTGCAAAGAGCTAATAAGGAAAAAGACCTCACATAATGGTGACTTGTTTCAGTCTGCCCTAAGCCAGAACCCAGTGCCTGCCTGTTGTTCTGTCTTCTTCTGAAAAGTACACACACAGATGCAACAAGCCCACACATCTACAAGCCTTTCCATAGGTACAATAAATAAGCAACAGAGAGGAAAAGCAAGGAAATACTTGTGCGATACAATTAACTTTATTGGCAAGTTTTGATGAACTGAAATGTTTTGATGCATGAAACTTTTGTAGTTATTTGCTTCTTTCATAAAAGGCATTTTTTTAATTTTATTTTCACTTTTTTTTTGAAAATTTTTACAGAACGCAAGAATTTAGCAATGCTTTCCTTGTAATTCCATGAACGTGGGAGTTTGCCACCTAGCAGGAAATACTTTTGTACAAACTTCAGGACAGTTTTTGTTTCTCCATTCTTTGTGATGACTTTCTGAAATTAAGTCCTGTTGACCAAGCTACAAACCAGTAAATGGCTATGTCTTAAAATGCATTATATCTTTTAAGTACCCCTCTTCCTAGAGGAGGCAGAGTTTCTGCAGGTCAGGATGTAACAAGGAAAGGCTTAGTGCCGTGTTGTACTGTAGCATCAGTTCCTAAACCAGTTGCCCATAAGTAACCAAAATTAGCATTGGACTACTGAAGAATAGCCCTGTGATGCTCCAATTTTTTATATATGTAATTTGATGTTGTATTAATCACAACAGTAATTAATGTAATGTATTTTTGTTAGGAAAGGAGAAATCACTGCAATTTTTCTTTAACTGAGTGAGGATCTTGTCTTACAAAGCAGAACTGTAAGCAAGTTGGGGGACAAAAAGGAGGGTTAGATGAACGCAAAACTGGGAGAAAACATGTGTTCAGCCTTCATATATCAGTGAAACAATCTATCAAGTGAAATTCCACAGAAGTTTCTCAGTCAGTATTTGCATTAGTGACTCAGACTATGGACCCCTATTAGATTTGCAGAAGGCACTAGGCTAGAAAGTCTCAGTAACATCAGAAAATAAGATTAACAATTCATAAAGCTCCTGATTAATTGGGACAAAACAGTGCTGAATACAAAAGAAACAGTTTGATAAGGAAAAGAGCAAAGTTTTTTGTGAGGGTAGAGATAACGGAATAAATTCTTTTAGGGAATTATTGAGTAGTCAATAGTTCTGTAAAAAGAGATTGAGTAACTGACTGAATTAGTCTGAGGATACATCAGCAATGCCCTGCTGCTCCAAAAAAAGGAAGTGACATAGTGGGTGACACAAACAAGAGCGTCATACCCAAAGCAGAGAAAGCTGTACCTCAAAGACTTGGAGGCCAGAAAGGACAGAAAAAAAAAAAAAAAAAAGAAAAAAAGGAAGACCTAGGAAAGGTACTCATTACATAAAACCAGAAAAAATCAGGGTCATTTAGTCTGGAGAACAGAGACCAGGATAACAATCTCAAAGCATAAAAAAGTTGCTCCAGGGAGGTGGATAGTAAGCAATTACCTTAAACTGCATCATGACTTTAATCAAGACGTTGAGAAAAGCTTTCTAACTGGAAGGAAAGAGAATCATTGGAAGAGTCTGCCAAAAGACTAACTCTTGCAGTGAAACCTGCATCAGTGAAAGGTTTAAAGGGCATGTTTTACAAATATATTCTAGAAATGACAACTGCACAGTTGATCCTGTCTGGAGGCAGAAGACCAGATTAATAATTTTTCGAAAGGCTCCCAGCTTTATCTTTTCCATCTCCTCGATAGTTTGATTTGCAGCAAAAAGAGAGGTTAGTTGTTTTTGTGTGGGTTTTCTTTTCTGTTGAACTTCTTGGATAATTAGCTTTCATTCTTGTACATGAGAGGCATCTTTTCTTATGGCTTTTCCCTCTTTGTTAGTCACATTTAGCTAATTGTTAGTTGGAAAAGTAGAAGCTGACAAAGTACTGAGAGACCCATTGACACACAAGTTCCCTACATGACCGGGAAAATAAGCACAGACTGGTCATAGCTTGTAAATCAGCCCCTTGCTGCAGTGTTCCAGCAGCAATCAAGAGAAATAATTACAGTTTGCAAAACAGCTACTTTGCTATTCCTTGTCAAGAAGCTAGTAGTCTATTTTATAAGCCTGTTATTACAACTCCTCAGCGCAGACTGGGCCCTGATTCCCTTGCAGCTCCCAGCATGTATGCAGAGCCACATCTCTGGTTCGGTGCATGCTCTGAAAAGCTGTCTTAAAGCCGTAAAGAATTTTTTTTCACTATTTATCCTACTGTTTCTCCCACCCCAGAAGAATGTCTCACATCAAGGCTTTGGTGACTATTCCCATTAAACCCAATTCTGTACATTTGTCTGTTTAGTTTATGTTCCCTTTCTTAGTCACTCTCCCACAATTTTCTTGTCTTCCTGTATTTTAAAGTCCAGACCAAATAACCTAATAGTAACCAAGGCATTCTAATAATGTGATACTGTAGTTCCAGATCAAGGTAAAGGTTATGATGAAAACTGAATGAAACAGGAAGTACTTAGCCATCTAATTTATTTTAAAAAAGCAAAATCTGAACATCTTTTATAGCAAATGATAGTAATAAAGATCCTTCTGGATTATATTCCCTAAAAGCTGATTTCCACAAATGCTGTTTCCATAACTACTGTCATCAGACTATACCCAAAACTCAAACTCACCTGCTGCATGCATCACAGGTCATTTAATGACAGCAGTGAAACTTGAATCACTAATTTGTCAGAACAATACAAAACAATGGAACAGAAAGTGGATTCACACAATCCACCTTTGGGCACCAAAACTGGGAAGCTAGATAAACAGGTAACTAAATCATTAACTCGTGTAGTGATGGAAAACAGTGCTCCTCCCTATTAGTCAAAGGAAACTCATAGTCCTGGAGCTTTCCCCTCCCTTCTTGGACACTGAGCACCAAAGCAATCTCAGGAAATTTTTGAACCCTGAGGAATACAATAGCAACAATGGCCTCTGAACTTCCTGCAAGCACTATGATCACTAAAAAAATTTAAAAAAAAAAATCCACAAAAGAACAGAACAAATTACAAATTTTTCATGCAGGTACTTTCTGCTTGTACCCTTGAGACAGCATCAAGGCAACTGAAAGATGCAGAAAGGTAGAAATTTATGTCTGGCTGCTGGTCACAATTATTGCCTAGTATTTTGCATCCTGTTTTGCAACCTTTCTTAAGCTGGTGAGTGCTTATTTTACCAGTGCTGCTGTTCCAGTCTTTCTCCTGCTAGGTGGGAGAAAGTTGCTGTCCCTCTCCATTCCGGAAATGCAAAGTGGAGAGGGTCTATCTGGTGGGACTCCCAGCTGCCTGGACAATCTGAGCTTCATGTTGTTCTTGTATTCAGCAGCAAAAATACAGAACCAGTAACTTCAAATACTCATAAAGGAAAATAATGGATAGGGAAAGAAAATTTATTTCAAATAACAGATTTTCATCACCTTGTGCCTACTATTCACGCAACTTCTGTTAAACCCATCAGGCTGTATTCTGCCTAAACTCTATGTATGTTTATCATACAGCTGTCAGAACTGTTTTTCATTAAAGAACAGGGTAAAAGGTTGTCGTGCCTCATATATCACGATGTATAAAAATGAGCTAAGTAATTGTGACATCAAACGTATGCTTATGCAGTTTTAAAATTGTTTAAATTCCTCCTAATCCAAATTCATTTCTACAACTTGTAAAACCAGAATCACCCCTCAGCTAAATCTTAAAACAGTGCTGTTTCTAAGCAAACAGTAACTTTTCCCTTTGTTGTTTTTTTTTTTTTTCTGTTTTATACAATAAGGAAGTCCATATAGAAATTAATTCATCTTTATAACATCAGAAAACTGACAAAAAAACCCTCTGACATAGTCAACATTATTCAGTAAAATTGCAGCATATTTGGACAGCACACCTTCGAGTTAGTAGGATCTGAAGCAATAATAATATATATTCCCAAGTGTATGCGACAGTGATTTAGGAAGACTTTGAATTAAAGCACTGTAAAGACATGCATCAGAAATCAGTAAAGCTTTCACGTCACATGACCACAATTTATCCATTTTTTGGCAATCTCTCATAGCCCTAGGAACTCATTATAGGCTCTTGCACATAAAAGACTCATGAGAAAACAACACAGAGAATTCTCAGGTACCGTGAGTCCTCACTTCTGGACATCCAGCCATCTTAAAAGGTTCTTTTCTCAAGTTTATTCTGAAATCATCATTAGTCAGAAAAAGCAAAAACCCTGCACTACAAAAGCCCATGACAGGGAGCTGGATCGCAAGAGGCATAACAGATGTCTGCATCTCTTAGTAAAGTTGGCTTAAGGCTATTAATAAGAGCGATTCCTACAAGACAGGAAGCACATAAACTCCTAGTTCTTTCTTTACTCTGGGAAACAGGATCCTGATGAGCAAGAACAAAAGCTATTGTACCTTTAAGCAGCCCCTGTTGTCTCTGATGTGATGAAAGCTGCCTCATTTTCTCCAAAGAAGGTATAAGTAGCCAAGAACTATAGACAGAAAAGTTAAAGTATTCCTTTAGTAAACGCCCAAGACAGAAACATTTCATTCTCCTTCTCTTCTACCAGACAAGGGTGAGAAGTATCATGTTAGTCATTTACTCTAACTCATTTTCAGTGAGAATTCATTAAACTGAACTTCTCAGGACACAACAACTGACTCAGACAAGAGCAATTTGCTTTTTTTCTTGTAAACTTTCCTTGTGAATTAACCTGTCATTTATGAACATACTTTATGCAGAGGGCCACAGATGGAGGAACATGTTCAGCTATGCGGTTCTATTAAAAGAAAAAATAAAATGTTCCTAATTTTCATGGCTTCTCAATCCTGCTCAGTTCAAGCTAATAGAAACTACACTATCACTGCTATTTGACCTTCTAATTGCTTTACTAAAAACTGGATTACCAATGAGCTCATGAATGACAGTCTGGCAAAGATATAACATTTTTTCTGTCAATATTTAAAAGAGAAGACAATGTAAGGCCTCTCCAGAACAAAAACTACAGATTCTGAACATGAGGAAAAAATGTATAGTTAGTATTACCAAAAACCTCAAAATTATCCAGCCAGCTTTTTAGCTAAGAATGCTTGCATTGGCTTGTGAAACTGGAAAGAATATATTTAAAATATAAAATTAAGATGCTCTGCATATTTCCTGCAATCAAAAAAATTTTTGAGGGATGAAAATAATACTTTTTTCACCATTATCATCTTGCATAGTACAGATCAATAGACTTTAAATCTGAACCACTAAGTTCTTGTCATGGGTTCTCAGGAGAGGAGATATGCAGTTAGCCACAAGAAAAAAAAAGAGAGAGAGAGAAAAAAAAGCCCTGCTGCGATTGACTACTGTGATCTACTTCATCTTCCTCCACACAGATCTCCTGTGATCTAGATTCACCACTCACCAGTTGTTTTATGGTGATCATTAGAGTCACACTTATCAAAGCCAGTCTCAGGTTTTTACTAGACCGAGACAGATAACACACAAATCCAGGAAAGCAGCTATAAAGGTAAAAAGCTTTTCTTCAAGTTCATGCAGTGAAGGATTGCAGACACAGGCAGTTAACACCATGAGGACATCTGAGAAGCGTTAATCTCCTCACAACAATGTATTGATTGTATGCCAGTCAGCAATGGTCCTTGAAAGGAAGAAATTAATACCCGGACTTTACATTCAGTCTTTAAACAATTGTTTCACAATTGCTTAGGTGGAATTTCTGCCAAATGGTGTATCCTGAATGCAGTTTTCTCCTAATGCTTCAGGGAAACCTAATTTCATACTTACTTACGCAGTAACTATTCTGTGGGCTGGCATATATCCTCTTCAAACAACACGCTGAATTCAGGCCTTGCGGAGAAGGAGAGAGCAGGAGAGGGATATCTGACACATCTTGAAGAATGGTGACAATGGCCACACAATAGTCAGTGAAGACTGGCAAAGCCTCAATTCACTGAACCCATTTGCATTGAAGGTCCACTAGTAAATGTCAGCAAAAGCGTACCCCATATCCCAGTTCCTAGTTTGTGTCATAAACTCTCCCAAACCCAAAGGCAATATCTTCTGCAAAATACATCTTTTGTGTATACCAGAGATTTTTAACTGAGCTTACTTTTTAAAATATATATATATTGTAAAAAGCAATAGTGGATGCTCTAAGTAACATCATCACATTCATTCACTAACTCATATTTTAGCCAAGCTCCCACTTTTCCAGGCAGAAATTTCCCTTTTTCCTGGCCTGTTCTATTTTAAAATCTTCTTGAATTGGGAAAAGGTGAAAGACATGAAAAATTCTGAAACTTTTGGTGGAATCTTTTTTCTTTCAGTAACAGACGACCTTCCATTTCTATGGATAGATAGCAATCAAACTGGTAAATGCTTGTGATATTAACCCAAAACTGAATAAGTTACCCAGGGAAATCAGGAGATTTAATTAGATGATGAATGCACAGTGCATGGTCTTTAATTTCTAGATTTCTCATTTTCTTTCTGCTTTCTAGCTGCACAAGAAGACAAAGTTACTGCTGCATGTGAAGCATTGATGCCATTGACCTTCAACCTACCATTATGAAAATCTAGTACTCAATATTGTAATTATCTGCATGATAAAGACAAGCATATATTAACCCTATATGTATAAGCATTTCCAGTGTTTAACATTTTTCTCTCAAAGAGAAATCAATCTTTAACAGTCTCTTACGCAATATAATTTCACTGTTTAGTTGTAGTTTATTATTTCTAGCAGAAGTAGTTACTTTCTCAAATGTTTACAAACGACTTGGTTTTGAAATAGGTTTTTTTCTTTGCTATACAAATTTTAACTTGGGGGAAACTGTGTACAGTAGTTGTAAGGGACTGTCTCTGTAGTCTTCTTTAAGAGCGCAAAAGAAAATTAATAGTAATTACATTGGTTCTTTATAAGAAAAGTCAAAACTATTTCTGACAAAATAATCAGCATTGTAGTTTAGCTACTAGGACCGTTAATCTTAGTACAGGAAGAATGCAGAAGAAAATTCTATCACATTGGCAAATTTATGTAAATCTTGAAAAAAATATTCTTTTCAATGCTACAGCTATTTTTACTCTAAACCTCTTTTAGAATTTCATCCAACTTGTGTAAGCTTGATTTAGGAGTGGAGTTCTAGGTCAAAGAAGACTGACAGTATCCAAGCAACAAGTGATGGATGAAATGATACTTTTCAAGTTGTCATATGTAAGAAGAAGGTGTACATAGCAAGAGTAAATATAAGGGGGTGAAAACACAACAGCTTAAACCCAAATCTAGATATATTCACATTCCATCCAAACAAACAGTATTTTTCTGAAAAAACCTTGAAAGCTCAAAGCGTAGTGTATCAGCAAACCACCACACTGTCTCCACCATTTATCTGTGAGGGAGACCATTTACGCACACCTCACATAATGTGGTCCTTCTTCTTAGACCTCATTCTACTATACGTCTTGCCATAGTGGGGGAAAATGGAAAGAAAACATTCATGAATGACTTTCTCACTGGAGCAGCACTCCATCACAATCCTAGAGAAATTGCTGAAGTTAATGTATTTTTGTGACTCAAGACACCATAATGTTACAGCTTTGGAATCACAAAAGCAATAACTGAGTGCTATTTATTTAGTGCACTGACCCTATTCACTGTTTTCTTCCTTTTGTTTTTCCAGGTGTTTTCCAAAGGTTTTGACAGCCCAGAATGCCAAGGTTCCCAAAGTATTCAGAGCAGGTAAAGGGATCAACAGGAGAGCTTGAAGGTAGAGCCCAGCCTCATCTGAAATATCAGGAGTGAAAAGGCAAGAGTTTTCTTTATTATTCAAATTCTTATGTCACTTGCTGAAATTATCTTTATGACATCATCTGCTTATCTGCCCTGTGCATTTTGTGACGTACATCTAGCAACACATTTTCCAGATTTTCTGAATATACCAATATGTTACTTAACGTTGATGAACATATTCTGCCCATCCAAAAAGTATTAAACCAAATTAATAGAGGATTTAATTTATCTTTATTGAATATATTTTCACTTTGGCTTTTGTATCACCTGAATGCTGTAAGAGAGGAGTCCTCTTAATTTCAGAAATACACTTCATAGAATCATATAGAGTGGTTAGTGTTGGAAGGGACCTTAAAGATCATCTAGTTCCAATGCCCTTACCATGGGCAGGGACACCTTCCACTAGACCAGGTTGCTCAAAGCCCCATCCAGCCTGGCCTTGAACACCTCCAGGGATGGGGCAACGTCCCTGGGCAACCTGTGCCAGTGTCTCACCACCCTCAAAGTAAAGAATTTCTTCCTAATAGCTAATCTAAATCTACCATCTTTCAGTTTAAAACTGTTACCCCTCATCCTATCACTACACTCCCTGATCAAGAGTCCCTCCCATCTTTCCTTTAGGCCCCCTTTAAGTACTTGGAAGGGGCTATAAGGTCTTACTGGAGCCTTCTCTTCTCCAGCCTGAACAACCCCAACTCTCTCAGCCTGTCCACATAGAAGAGGTGTTCCAGCCCTCTGATCATCTTCATGGCCCTCCCCTGGACTCACTCCAACAGGTCCACATCCGTCTTATACTGGAGGCTCCAGAGCTGGATGCAGTACTCCAGGTGGGGTCTCACAAGAGTAGAGAAGAGGGGGAGAATCACCTCCCTCGCCCTGCTGGCCATGCTTCTTTTGATGCAGCCCAGGATGTGGTTGGCTTTCTGGGCTGCGAGCACATACTGCCAGCTCATGTTAAGCTTTTCATCAACCAACACCCTCAAGTCCTTCTCCTCAGGGCTGCTCTTAATCCATTCTCAACCCAGCCTGTATTTGTGCTTGGGATTGACCTGACCCACATGCAGGACCTTGCACTTGGCCTTGTGGAACGTCATGAGGTTCACAAAGGCCCAGTTCTCAAGCCTGTCCAGGTCCCTCTGGATGGCATCCCTTTCCTCCAGCATGTTGACTGTGCCACACAGCTTGGTGTCATTGGCAAACTTGCTGAGGGTGCACTCAATCCCACTGTCCATGTCACCAATGAAGATGTTAAACAGTACTAGTCCCAGTAGCAAACCCTGAGGGACGTCACGCATCACTGCTCGCCACTTGGACATCAAGTGTTGACTACAAGTCTCTGAGTGCAAGCCATCCAGCCAATTCCTTATCCACTGAGTGGTCAATCCATCAAACCCCCGTCTCTTCAGTTTACAAACAAGGGTGTTGTACAGGACAGTGTCAAATGCCTTGCTCGAGTCCAGGTAGATAATGTCAGCTGCTCTTCCCTTATCCACCAATGCTGTAATGCCATCGTAGAAGGCCACAAAATTTGTCAGGAACTTCTACAACAACTTTCTTATTTCTGGATACGATTTTGTTTCTATTTGAAATTAAAATATTTTTTAAATTTCCAGTGACCTGAAAATTCCACAGATCATTTCTGGTGGAGATACCAGCACAGAGCATTTCTATTTCTGCAATTGTATACTTTCTAAGATTTGAGAAGCATAGAAAGATTGGAAAAGCTTCAGAAGGCATTAAAATTTTTTACATCAAATTGAGCAAGTCTGTGGAAAAATAAGAGGGTGAAATTAACTGTCTTTCAGTTCTGTATCTTTCGTATTTTAGCCATGTACCCTATCCTTTGAGTTAAATGCTGTAGGGACAAATACAGTATTCATCAATGTGGACCCTCCCAACCTCATCTTCCAGCTTTTTTGTTAGAACATAGATCTCTTGCAGGCACATCCACAAATCTGAAACAGCCCTGTTTTTGCACAGCCGTTCATTTGAGTACTACTATCTCCACACACATTCTTCACTTCTCATTCAGCCAGTTTACTGATGTTAATAGAATTTCAAAAAATAATTTTGGTCATGTTGTTTTCTTGGAAAATACTTTACAAATCTAGAATAAAAAAGTGCTTAGTTGAACTGGTATACCAGAAGTTTAAGAAGCTGAATGCCTGGAATTCAGAGACAGCATCTGTTTGCAATAAAAAAGAAGGTGCAAGGCAAAATCAGGTCATGTCTATCACATCATGCAGAACCAGGAATTAAGCCCAAGGAAGAAAAGTCACGCACCTGACCCCTAAAGCAATTCAGAAAGAAGGACAAAGGCAGATTAGTGGGAAAAGCAAAGAACATTGTTCTGTGCAACCAACCAGGTGCTCAGTTAATATCTGCATTATGAATTATTTCACGATCTTTCAGTACTTGCCCAGCTACAGTAACATCTAAGGGTGTCTATGCTAATTCCTAGGAAGAAATCCTTTCACATACATACTTGTGCAGCTGAAATCTTAAAACCACTGCAGCTTGCAGGAGAGCAAGTCAGGGAACTGCTATACTTTTATCGTTTGACTTGAATGGTCCAGTAAGAACCCTTTTCCTAGTTTGACACCTGCCATCTCTGTGACTGGAAACTGATGTTCTGATCTGAATGAAACAGTACATAATAATTTTTGACAGTTTTGTGGTGCAATATTATTTACTGTGTTTTGAGCTTCTTATTTTCTTCCCCCTCTTCAATAAGTAAAACCAGCCCTGTTTTTTATCATGGTATACCACGCAGAGTCCACAGTCTTGGCCAAATAAAAAGTCAATTATTATTTTCTTCAAGAAGAATCAGCTCTCTCATAGATAAAATCTTGACCCTGAGACTGTTATACTGTTTATTAGAACGCAATTAAACTGTACAAAGCATTCCAGTAAAAGCTGGTGTTTTCTCTCTGTGTCATGGCACCAACTTCCAAATATATTGGCAAATAACTGTAATGGGAATCAGATTATTTTATTCACCACAATTATATCCCATTTTTAATAGGCAAAAAGAGTACTAGGACTGTAAATTGCTCTGTTTATGCAAATAAAAATGTAGGTTTTTGCAATCTTTGGATATTGCAGGTATTCTCTCATTTGAAAGTTATAATGTGATATCATAAAATTGCATCTACTTAGGCAAAATGTAGTTACTACTCTTGAACTTATAACCAACTCCCCACTACCACAAAAGTCCCTTAAAGTTGTTCTTTTAACTGACATTCTGACTTTTCAATTGTTCCGATAAATAACAGCAATTCACTTCATCCAGCACACATTTAGAGGGCAGGGGAGAATTTCATGCACCTTTCTACTAATCTTCCACACAAATTCTGAGCAGTCTTCTTTAGCTGAGAGGCCTCCTAGCTGACAAGTAACTCTTTAACTCCTCCTGCCAACGTGCCTTTGGCTTCTGCTCCCAAAGAAGGAATCAAAGTGCTACCCCTCCCCTCTTCCTGGGAAGAAGATTTTTGGTTTCTTTCTCCTATTCTTGTCCTGTCTTCCCTGAAAATCTCAGGGCAAGGTTCTTTTCAGTAACTTCATGATTTTTTTGTATGACCTTAATCAGTTTCCTTACCAAAACTGCAACTTACTTGTCACCAGACATAAATGCGACATAGTAGGCAAGTATTTATCCAAGAGATTTTCCCTGTGACGAAAGGGACATCAAATTTTACTGTGAGCTGTGGATTCTACTGCTTTGAAAATTCAGTCCTATATACAAGTTAAAGAAAATTAAAACTTTGCATTTAAAATGGATGTTGTATTCTGACACACGTACTCAGAGAGTTGCCTTCATTAGACAGAATTCACAGCCATACACAGACATATTTCGGATAACAGGACACCAGTAAAAACCAAACGATTCAAAGCAGGCCAGACATACAATTTTAAAGGAAATTTAAGAAGAGCCTAAAAGCTGTTTGATGAAAACTTTCACAATAGAACTGCAATTTTCATAACTGAAATTTGTGTATATTAGGCAAAATCTGTTTATCTGAAATGTCCTTTAACAGATGAAAATACTCCATTCCGGACACTAACTATAGCTATTGTTAAAGATAAGGGAGTACAATGGACAACAGGTTTCTTCTTTTCTTTACCTCACTCAAAAGATACATTTCCTTCAATTATTTTTGGAAACCTGTCAGACATTATTTAGCACAGATATTTGAGATTACCTGATTACCTGTAATCAGTTTTTACTCTTAAAATAAGTATTTTTAAAAATAAGGCTAGACTCGTACAGTGTTTACCCTAAGGAAGGACAATTTACACAGTGAAAAACAATGGATTTTTACTTTTGAGGCTTAAGGTGTTAAAATAAACCAGTTACTTGAAACTGCAATACTTGTTAACAATGCTTCAGGGAAGTTACTGAACCCATATTGCTAAAAATATTTAAGATCAGGTTAAAGTAAAAGATTTTAAAGAACAGCATAGGTGTGCTTGTTCTTGCCTCAGAGAAAGCAGACAGCATAAATAAATGTGAGATAATGTGTTGGTGGGTAACAATCACTGTTTTCTAGGATCCAGCAAAAAGCGGGATTATCACAGTTCTAGCTATACAAATTATGGTGTCTCGGTAGAGTGACAAAAAAAAAGATATCCAAATACTCAAACTGGACATATGGCTACATTTCCAGTTTTCTTTTTAAAAAGGTTTTCAGACTGTGACTTTTGTTAGAAATACACAGAACCCAGAGTTAAGAATGTGCAAAGTAACCTCTCCAGAGATTTAAGAAAGAAAACACCTTGTGTATTAATCTTGCCACTACATTCATGTGAGACAAGAAATACCCAATTAGAAGAAAACATCATGCTGTCATATGAAACAGGGCACAAAAATAAGATGTTAGGAGCTAAATCTGTTTGCTACATAAGCGGTGTCAGGCACCTCATCCAGTTCAAATGAAAGGTCTAAGTGCAATGGACTGAGATATAACTCAGTCTTTTGTGAGCTTTTGTGAGCTCAGCAGCAGCAGGAGTCAGAAAAAAGACTGTTATGCAGAAGGATAGTTATGACTATGCAGAAAGACCATTATGACAATGAAGCCCTACCTTCTTTTCAAGAAGACCGACTGCATGCAAATGCACTACTTTGTCCTAGGAAAAATTCTAGCGTGAAAATGCACTAGGCTGACAAACTACATGCATATGCCTATGTAGATGCATCCAGCTGACTTTCTCCAACCTCCCTTGTAACTTTTCCAACAGAAAGACAGAGGTGTCAAAGATGCTGTACTTCTACCAGTTTTCTACAGCGGGCAATGAGCAGAGGTGAGAACCCTACTAACTCCTCTAATGGGGGAAGGAGAAACCACATGAGACACCTCTGATCAGACACTACAGAGAACTCATAGACGTGCACACCTGCGTCATTGATCTTCGGGAAGCCAGCTTTCCTTAATATCACTAGTTGCTTTTAAAACTGTTAATACTCTCTTTTTTTCCCTACAGACTGGAAAGACTGAGGAAGTTGAGCAGTGGTTATCTGCAGGCACACCAGCTGCAGAAAACAATCTTCTATCAAACCTGCTATCTAGCTGGTTTCAACTTCCCACAAAGACGCAGGAGGACACTAGGCTATGCAACTCTCATTTTCTAGACAAAGGAGGGTAGCATGGTACTCCATTCCTACTCCTGTGTACTGAGAAAAACAACAAAAAAAACCAAAACATTTTCTTCCCACAAACAGCTCAAACTCTTGAGCTTTGTTACCTGATGAAAGCTACCTTTCAAATATACATTGTTAAAACTTTTCCAGAGACTCATAAGAGAGAAAAAAAAAAGAAGGAAAAGAAAAAAACAAACACACAATCAAACAAAAAAAATGAAAGCGAAAGCTAATCCCCATGCTGGAGGAAAAGGGGGCAATGAAATAATATACGAAACACAGAAACTCAATATAAAAACCTAAGAACTGACAAGAGAAAACATGAACTAAACTGTAGTTTCTTCTTCAGTTAAATCAACAAAGCAAATAAAAATAAAACCATTTCCCAAAATACAAGGCAAACAGATAGAGCTAAATCTTTTCCCATCTCAAAGCTTGTGCTTCCTCCATGCATGAGTCATACCTCTTCATTTAAATTCCTGACAGTCCACCAGAACATTTGCTTATTCAGCCAGCCACTTCAAACTACCTCTTAAAAGTGTAATGCCTGCCTCCTAGATAACTCTTTTTTGTGCCTAAGTAACTGCAAACCAATCAAACTTATGTGAATAAAAGTTTCATGGCTTTTTTTTTCTTTAATTTAACAAAAAGGTTTCTAATTCTTGCATTTATGATATACTCATTTCTGCTTTGACCAACATTTTTCTATCACAGGCACAAACTGAAATACAGAAAATTCCGCTTGTAAATGTGAAGAATACCCACACCTTCTTTACAGGGAGAGCAGTCAAACACTGTAACAGGTTGTCGAGAGAGGTTGTAGAGTTTCTGTCCTTGGAGATGTTCAAAACCCAACTGGTTATGAACCTGGGCAATCTGCTCTTCCTTCTTCTGCTTTGAGTCACGGAGGGTTGACTAGATGATCTGCAGAGGTGCCTTCCAACCTCAATTATTCTGTATAATAGGAAAAGGAAAGAGCATATCAGAAAGGAAAGGAGGTACTGAAATAGATGCAGCTGCACACAAATAAAACCCACTGTTTCAGAAAGAAAAAAGAACAGTGGTAAAATACAATGTACTTCGCAACTATCTGGTGGTTTCTGTTTTTTTGTATGCTGCCTATCTTGGTTGCTATTCCTTGTGAGGAGTTCATTAGTCTGATATATAAGATGAGCAGACCTACTTTCCATAGTGTAGGCTATGCGAAGGAAAACCAAATGAGAGTATAGAAAAAGAGAAAAGGGCTGGAAAAAGAAAAGTGTTTGTAAAAATACTAATTCTTCCGAGTCGTAAATGTGTGTAATTGTGGTCATCAGCTGGTTGAAGTTCTTTCCCACTGTCTTTTTCCATGTATGTTTCTACACTCCAACATATAACAGTATTTTTTGTTTTATTTCTGTTAGGCTTGTATAATATAAGAATTCAAGTACTCGCCACAGGAAAAAAAAATTTAAAATTGATGAAAAAAAATTCAAGCTGAGTTAGTGAAAATTTTAACACAAGAACTTTCTGAACCTAAAGCACTTGTTTTCATGCTTATTGAGTGGTCTCCATAGTTTCTGTGTGCTTTTCAGGAAGTGGCAACTTCTACACTGATCTCCCACCCTATAAGGACCACTTCTAATAGCCACCTTTCGAACAAATGAACTGTCTCATGTTAAAGGCTGACACAGAACTTAGGGGTGATCTCAAGTTAGTCAAATTAATTTCTCCTTTCTAATGGATTTGTGTTTAAACTTAACATTCAAAACATTCTGGGTAAGTGGTCTAAAAGGCAACTGGCTCTCACTTTGGTTAATCTAAGTAGCCCTTACCAGTAATCACAAATAAGGAAACCTCAGGAAATCTGTCTTCTTTGGGTAGACTCAAAGTTATGAATAATTTCAGCTGCTCTTTCTTTCTAAGTAGTCAAAAGAGGTGCCATGTGTGTTTCTAAAATCCAGAAGGTCACTTACAGAATAAACACTAGGTAACTTCTATTGGCAAAGGCCACGTGTAAAGCTGATGTAGTTCACAGGGTGAGACCTGGGATGGAGATGACCAGAAATCATTCTATCCTCCCACCTCCCTTTCTTTTTCCAAGATCGGCTAGGTTACTCAAGTACTTCAATCTCAAATTACCATCTGTTAATGGCATCCACATGAACGCCTTTGGAAAAATGATAGCGAAAATGTCAGATTCAGTTGTCCTGGAAATGTCCTTCAGTTCCACACTAAATGAGAAGCTATAGTACTAGCAAGTTTAAAAGGCAAAACAATGTAAGACCTCTACAGTCTAGCAGAAGGAAAATTTAGGCTTTACAAACATCTGTCTCTCCCCGAAGTTTGTTTTTAACAGCTTCTCAGAAAGACTAAGTCCTTTCACTAATCAGAAAATCATTCTTTAAGAAGCCATTAAGAGAACAGGGGGATAATTTGGGCTTAGTTAATTACAAAGTCTCCTGGCTGTGCTCCAGATAGGTTTGTGTACAGTTGTATGAATACCTAAGTATTCTGGGGAGCTGGAGGAACTTAGGTCTGCTTAAAATTAAAGATGTTGGAACAAGACTATTTAAACCAGGATGGGCAACACAGTGAGGGGTGTGTAACTGCTACAAGACAAAAAAGCCTTTGAATAGCAGTATTCTCAGTTTGAAGTATAGGACATAAATTTGTCCTGACCTGCCAACAGTATGGCATGTTCTCCCCGCTATTCTCCAAAGGTAATATGAAAGGGCTTAGCAGTAGCAAAAGAACAAAAAGCTACTGAGATCTATAGGACTTCAGTGCTACCTAATGGGGTGTTACATGTAAAGATGAGTAAACTTCTTCATAAAACTGTGATTAAAACCTTTCAGCTTTCCTTTCTTTTAAATCTAGTTAGAAAAAACTTAATCCTAAACCATCTCTGTTCTGTCAGCCAACAAACACAAATTTTACGTTTGACCAGAGAAACATGCTGGCTAGCCAGTGAGGAATTTTCAGTGAGTTATGAGCACAATTAAAAGCTTATCTTGAATACTGCGATAACTTTTAGTTTTATGACTGCTGTGTCATAAAGATATATAAGACCCATCATTACCTATAATATCCAAGCCATAAAAACTTCTGTATGTGCAAACTGAGGAGTTTAGAGCCTTGTAGTTCTTAACCGATCTGGTTGGCAAACTAAAACACGAGGGATCCAAGTATGAGATAGTAGCTACAGGATACTTTAGTTAAACTTGTGACTTTTTGGCTCAGGATGAGAATGTCTTAGGGGAATTAAATCTCAGGAATCACTAGAAGGTAGTGAGTGTACACAATAGAAGAAGGAAGTCAGTAAATAACATAAAAAATTAAGATAGCAAGAAACATTCTTGGTAAGAACTGTAAGTGTGGTATTTCACCATAACTGGGACAGCTACAAGTAGCAATTGTTCTTGCCACTTGCTTCCTCAGCCTTTCAATTTTTTTACATGTCAGAATAAAAACATTAATTTGACTAATGCAGCTGTTTTCCACATACAGCAAAGAAGCTGTGATCTCCATTTGACAAAATGATGCCTCTAACTGAATCTGTCAAAACCCTCCATCTTGAGGGTAGCAATTCAGGGCACACAAAGGGCATGTGCCACTTCAGTCTCACCATGCCTTAAACTACAACTAGTAGAGATGGTTGCTGTGTGTCATATTCATTCCTTCCCATCAGCTGCAAGTGATGAATTCCTTCCAGAAACAGGATACTCTGTAGATGCGACTTCAAATCTTCTGTCATAGACACTGCAGGTACTGCTCATTTACCAAGGACCTTGTGAGAATACTGAGAGGGCATTCACTGGCACACTTGCACTCCCCTTCAATGACTCTGAAGGGATTGAAGTAAAGACAAAACAAACAGCTTTATAATGTGACCACTTTCAAAGGCATCAACTTTAGAAACATTTCTCTTGCTACCTCTTCCCTAACTTCACCATATTCTCTACTGAGCAGGACAATATTTTTTCTAAAGTGGACATTACTGATTAAAACAGGTGAATATACCAGTAATCTGCTGCATCAGTTGTATCTTTCAACAAACTTGTTAAACAATACAATATATCTTTGATCAATAGTATCATAGGAAGCAATCTTGCCCTCCCCTCCTTGTTATCCATAAGTTTCTGGAGAAACAAACAGTGGACAGATATCTCTACTAGGCAACATAAATTCTCTTAAACCTGCCAGAACCAAGCATCCATAAGACCTCACTTAATTTTTCATGAACTTACCATAACAGAGAAGTTAGTCTTGAGATGGATTCAGTTCTGGGTAGAGAAGAGTGGAAATCAGGGTACAAAACCCCCTCTTTTTTGTAGGGTATGCTGCTAAGAAGTGTCGAGGCTATTAAAAGGAAAACAAATTTTCTGTATCTCCTTGGAAGCTTAAGTTTTGATTAATCCACTGCCTACCTTTAGGCGGCAGATTGAGACACACCGGAGACAATCAGACTAAGAACAGACAGGAATAGTTACTAGTGGAAGTAGGGTGACTCCTATACACTGCATAGATTTCTCATCAAATACTCCATGAATCTTATTCTGACATTTAATCTCTTGGGCGGACGGTGGCATGGGTATTCTTTCTAGAGAGCACTAAGCAGCATGACTGACTTACTGCTAGTGAGATCCAGCAATGAAGAAGCATCCCACCTGAAACTTCTGTTCAATGAAGCTCAAAGCTAAGAAAATAGTCTTCTTACTGAACAGCCTGCACTAATAAGCAGGTGACATAGAAGTACATGCAAATGTTTAAAATTAATTTTCTAGGTTTCAACTTCAATTCTCCCATCAAGTGTGGGCATCCTTCCTTGCCCAAATGTACTACTTTGGGCAAATATTAGTGCTCCATGAATTGATCTCTTACAGTGCATTTTAACACAAAACTGATGTAATCCATCCTTTGTACACCGGGCACTGAAAGAAAGCTGATGTGTAGAAGTAAATTATGCCCTGCTGAAATACCACCCATAGAACAAGCTGAAATGGACCCAGAAATGGTATGAAACTGTGAATCATTTTGACCGATTAAGTACATTAATATTTCACTTTCTTGTCCTCCTAAGTGCTCTTTGATGCAGAGGAGATCATAGCTTCTGCAGCAGAGGCAGCAAAGGTTTCTACAACTGAAGTGATGGAAAGAGCTGGAGAGGCTGTTGAGAACAAGCAAAGATCACCAAATCAGTAGTAACTATTAGCATGGATGTAGCTCCAGAGACAAGCATGGGCCAGAAAGCTGCTGTTGGTTTTGATACCCTGCTGGTAGCATCAGAGGAATACCAATAAGTGATGAGGATCTGTGTGATTATTTGGATTAACTCTTCTGAAAAGAGGAAACATGATTGAGTTCCTGGGATAAATCAGTTTGATGCTAACTGAATCTAAGTCTTATTTGATGTTGGATTATACTGTCTACAGGCAACATCTACAAAACACCAGTAATGCTATTACTGGTGTGTATAACTGAGTCTGAAGGTCTTCACAGAACTAAAGCAAAACTGAAACCCCACTTCTCCATCCTCAAGTGGTTGACTTTACAAGCAAATATCCAGGGAAGGGTTGGAAGCTTGTCAAAGTTAAGCGGTGTTTCAGAAATGTAGTGAAGCTGCTGCTGTTAAGCATGTGGTCTTGACAACAAACTGGTATGCTAAATGTTCAAGTTAGAATGTGGCTTCCATTTGATCAAATGAAGATGAATCACTTCTTGAGCGATTTAAACTTGGGCTTATCTCACCTCATCTGTTCAAGATAGAAAGATACTTCAGTCCTAGGCAGTTCAAATGAAACATAAGCAATTGGTACCACTGGTGACAAAACCCCCTCTGACTTATTATAGGAATTCATAACTGCAAAGGAAGAGTTAAAGAATCATCCTTGACTGGCCACTGCAACAGGTGGTGCCATGTACGGTCAGACAGACCTTGCATTCAGGAACTCTTCAGCACTATGCTCCCTTAAGCATACAAGGTAGTGCTTTATAACTGCTTTTTCTGATCATTTTACATTGCCTTTGAAAAGCAAAGATACTATGTGGCATGCCTACCTTGGCAATAGCTGTCTTCCTCCAAAATCATATGCTACACTTTCTCTGAGGATTTGACCTATAAACTAGTGTTCTTCACTGGTGGATTAAAGGGTAGGCTTTCACTGAAAATTAGATTTAATCCTCCTCTGAAAATTAGATTTAATCCTCCTCAGTTCACTGCCTAATGAGTATAAATCAAAATCACAAATTCCTGTCTTGAGATATCAACAAAATTGCTCATTATGGCACTTGTTATGGCTGCATGAACGCTCATAGCACAATATCCACACGAGGCTGGATTAAAACTAGTTCCACAGAAGAGGCTGGCATGCATTAACTTGTTCTTGATCTCTTCCAGGATGGCATGCAGCCATCTAGCAGGTGCCTGTACCTCTTCCTTCACTAGAACAACCCTTGTTGCGACTTTCAGCTAAATTTACAAAAGCTCCGGAGGGGTTGGACGTTGCTTCCATAGAGCAGGGGAAAAAAAATCCAAGAAGGTTACTATATTTGTCTGGACTCTTATTTTAGCCAAACTCCACCAGGGAGCCCACCCGAGCTCCATGGTGAAGATGAAACAAGTTGGGCAGAGCATGAGGAAAATCTTCTGCCAGATTCAGAAGTAAATCCCCTGCTGAGTAACTGTGTAAGGTTTTCAAATGCTCTCAATGTTCAAGCCTCTTGGTTCAAGCTTAATGAGAACAGGTACTAATTTCAGGAGATCCGTGTTCAACCTGTATATGCATTGTAACTGGATAGTGGAGTGGCTGACACTCACTCCTTGCTTGCTAATGAAGGGTTTCCCAAATTTGGCATAAGACATAATTTCTGCTTCCCCCCCAAAAAAAATAAATCTATTTTGATCAATTAAAGAAATTTGTCACCAGCAAACTGAATACAATGCCTTTGACATAACAGCCACTTTTCTGACACAGTTTGCTCTAAATGCTTAAATAAAACTTGCTAATTTTAGTTGGAAGGTCCAACACTTGTCTATGACATACATACTTTTCTGAGCAAGCAGGATGTGCACATGTAGACATTTCTGTGCATACTCTAGCTCAGCTGTAACTCAAACACATTCACACTAGGCTGTAAATCTGCAGTTTATACACAAGATACTTAAATGTTCTTCAATTGGAAGGTATTGGTCAAAGAGGAAAAATACAGATGGCACTTTCAGTAATTTGTCCATCATCAGCCACTTGTTGATACTGTCAACTCACTTCTTACGAGCTGACTAGTAGTATGAATGTAGTTTGCTGTAGCTTCTGATCTCAGAGAATGTTCTCAACACCTCCGATTTGCCTCCACAAACCCTAGCTGGACTGATCCAAGGAAGTGGACAAGAACCTTCAAGATAGCAAGGAGAAGCAAAAGCAGCTCTGGCTGGGATGGAGTAGCGAGCAGCCTGGAAGAAACAAAGACCTGGAATGCGCCCAGCCAGAGGTATATCACCAAGCAGTATAACTTGATGCTATCCTAATGGATAAGCATCGCTGAACTAATACCATGATTCTGCTGCTCATAACACTAGATGTTGTGTTTCTGATTTTCTGACTCTTTGTGCAGCATATAGAGTCTTATGCTCTGGCAACCGTTTGTAGTGTTATCCAGTTCTTGAAGGACATCTGTCTTGTCCTGATGTCTAGCATCCATAGTTTCCCAGCTGACATCCAAGAACGAGTGCATTGGATCAAAGACCAACACATAAGATGTCCATGCCTCCTTCTCTGCTGCCACATCCTTCCAGAATCTTTCTAGCAATGGTTTTTGCCAGAGTAGTCAGAGAATAAATAGCGCAAACAGTGACTGGATGACCTACTGGACTACCTAATTCATAATATACCTCTAAAAAGTGTTTAGGATCCTTCACTCCTTCTGACAAATCTTTGGAGAAGGAGGAAGAAGAAGGTTAGATAACTTCAACTAACAGCATTTTGGACTTGATCATGTAAAAAATTTAATCATGCTCCTTCTCTGTAGAGTATCAAGAATAGTCAGAAGAGCTAAATACATATTGTTGTTTTCTTAGCTTATGTAAAAGTGCCTGGTTCATGACTGGTTCCGTACACCTAGGATTTATCTAGAAGATAAACCAATATTTTTATGTAAGGCTTGCTTTTTATGCCTCCAGCCTTAACTCTTCTCTGCAAGCAGCACTCCTTGTAGTCAATCATTTAGCTGCAGATACCTGAATGACAACAGGATTTATATAGAGCTAAAAAGGTAGGAGGGAAGAGTTTGACTATTGTGCTTCAGCATGCAGGGCACTAGTGCGTGTAGTTCAGGGAAAATCACATATGCAGTTTTTACATTTTTTTTCCTCTGTACTAAAGCTTTTTCAGCATAAAAAGCTTTTTTGTGTGATGTAACACCTATTTATATCCTGCCTAGCTAAACAGGCTGAACACCTGCTGTCGGTGAACCCAACACTAAGCACCCAAAATGAGACAAGTCTAACCTGTCTGTTGCAAATGACTTATTGATCTTTTGGAACAGACCCCTGGACACCATAGACCATGCTGATTTTAGAAAGTTCTAGACAACAGTCTTGCTTCAGAGTAAATACTCATTGCATTCTCAAATGATTGCCTCATTCTTTCAAAAGTAAATTTATTTGTGTATAGGAAGCAGGAGAGACAGGTGAAACCCCCTTTAAATAAATAGCTTGTAAGCACTAAAGCCTCATAATAGTTCCTCATAATTTTATCCTGATTAGCGATATCAGGGTGCTAATACACATAGCTAAAGCTTATAAGCATACAAGTAAGTTCTAGGCGACAGCAGCTCCATTACCTCTTGAGGAAAGGCTGTAGATCTTCAAAAATGCAGCCAAGCTCCTGCTGGCTCCTGGGTTAACGGGATGACCATCTCCAGTCAACCCATAAAGTGTCCTCCATCTCATTGTTCAATAAACTGACAGCCTGTGGCTATATTCCCTGTTATATTATCCTGATTTAGATCAAACACATTCACTACTAACAACACCAACCCCTTTCCCTGCCCCACCCCCAACATCAAGATCAGGACTAGGAAGAAAGTAAAGAAAGTAAAAATTAAGGATGTGTGGCAGAAATGGTATTTCTACCATTGCTTTCCCTCTTGCTTGCAATTGTTAGCAATATGTCTATGAACTTAAATTTTGATGTGATTATCTTTACTTCTGCCCATTTATTTTCCTCAGAGCCTTCTGTAAACTTTCTTAACAAAAAGAACTCTTTGTATGGTACAGTTTATTTAAGACTTGCACTGTAAGGGGGAATACAACCATTTGACTCGTGAAGTATTGTTCCAGCAGGAACAGTGCGCACCTGTGGGTCCTAGATCCCATTGTGGAAGAGGTCTGCACCTCCTCTCTGGAAGGAGCATGGCTTTCAAAGAATAAAGGCTGAATCAAAAGACTGACAGATCTGTCTATGTATCTTTCATTTTTCTTTTAAAAAGAGCATTTCATTGTAAACTAAAGCTGTCTTTTATTCCATTGGTTGAACCTTGGTCCATTTCTGATTTCTTCTCACTTGTCATTTTGTGCTGTTTGACCTTATCTTTTATGCCCTTCAAAACAACAAGGTTAATGTGATGCATTTCAGCTAATACTTCTGTTACGCTGCCACAGATTCAATGCCTGTCTTCTGCAAAGTCAGTCATACTTCTGAATGTAGTAGCCTCATATAATCATATGAAGCTTAGTACAAAGTATATCTATGCTGAGAACAACTCTTTTCTCAAACATCCATCCATAATGGATTATGTTATGTTCCACTTTCAGCCTCAAACAGAAGCTATCCTAGCTGAGCACAGATATGTTAACTTTGCTGTTTTAAGAAGCTGCTGACTGTTTAGACAGAAACTCTTCTCAGTCAGCTTCTGTGCAATCACTAGCTGTCAAAAAGGGTCAGTTGTGCTCTGTGTTGCCCTATATTGCTCCTATGTGCATGTATATATATAAAGTCCCTGAGACTAAATTACAGTACCGAACTAAAAACAAGTTTTGATCCTGAGACAAAGAATAGTAAGAATCTCCTGTATGCCTGTCTCCAATATATATGTGCTATGATGAATCCTGTGACTGAACACAAATGCCATTTCCCAAGTTTGGCTCTTTCCCTTTTGCAATCGCTGTCTTTATAGCAATGTTCATAGCTGGAGATGTCTAAAGAACACTGAAAAAACCAAACATTTTATTGTTGTGAAAACTACACACAAAATGCTTTTATTAACTGAAATGATGTCTTGGAAATGGTTGGCATTCATCCTTGTCCCATTCCTGTATGTGCAGCATACCCATGAAAATGTTATCATCTACTGATAATGACATGGGAGCCTCCAGTCCTGCAATAAAGAACTCCAGAAATTCATACGTCAGGAATCCTCCTTGAAAAAAAAAGATTTATTTTCTTAACATAACTTTGCTCCGATATTACTGTCTGTCCTTTTACCTAGATTTGAATTGTTAGATAGTACAGCTGGGGGGCGGGGAGGGGGGGAGGGTAGGACAGGACACTCTTTAAATAACAGTGAAGTTTGCATTGTCAGATATGGGATATGAAGTGTCAGAATGTTAATTTATTGCCTCTACATGTATAGGAGCTATTCTGTTTTTAATCAGAAGATCATCATCTTCCTATAATAAAGCTCTGTCAGCTTCTATGCAATCACTAGCTGGCTTTCCAGAATTAGGAACAGTAGCAGTGTTACACAAACCTAGGTGCAGAGCCACTGGCTTCATTTGTTGTAGGGGTCAGCTCTACAAGTTATCATAAAACTGCAAGAAAAATGGATCCAACAGAAAACAACTGCCAAATTTGTATCGGGTTTTTATTTTGGGGTTGGGATTTTTTTGGTGAACTGATGGATGTTGCCTCATTTTTTGGCTCGTAAACTTGATTGACCAAGAATCTATTTTTAATACTCTCCACTTTTGATCCCATGATGCCTCACTTCTAAAATGAAGATAATAAAATTTGAATGTGTTGAAAGTCCTGGAAGATAAACACTTTAGTATTTCATGATGCCCAGACTACAAAGCATCATAAAGGAGTCTAAGGGAATCAATTCTATATCCAGAGACAGGCTATAAAAGGTGTAAAACAAAATGATTTCCAGGCACCCCAAAGTCCTTGGGCTCCTCATCCCAGACCACAGCCTCATCTGAAGAGAAAGGTCTGGCTGTACCTTGGTGCTCACCAGTTCCTCAAGAAATTCTACATTTCCTTTTGGACACCTGAAGAAAGTCTTTTCCATTGTAACCTGAAGCCTTTCAGAGCATCTGTCTGGGTACTTCAGGAGACCCTGAAGAGATTTACTAAGCTTTGTCCAGCCTGAGAGGCAAGTTCAGGGACTGATGTGGTTTAACCCCAGCCAGCAACTAAACAGCACACAGCCGGTCACTTACTCCTCCTGGGTGGGATGGGGGAGAGAATCAGAAGAGTAAAAGTGAGAAAACTCATGGGTTGAGATAAAGACAGTTTAATAGGCACAGCAAAAGCCACACACGCAAACAAAGCAAAATGAGGAATCCATTCACTACTTCCCATGGGCAGGCAGGTGTTCAGCCATCTCCAGGAAAGCAGGGCTCCAGGTAACAGTTACTTGGGAAGATAAACACCATAACTCTGAACATCCTCCCCCTTCCTTCTTCTTCCTCCAGCTTTTATTGCTGAACACGATGTCATATGGTATGGAATATCTCTTTGGTCATTTGGGGTCAGCTGTCCCAGCTGTGTCATCTCCCAACTTCTTGTGCACCCCAAGCCTACTTTCCAGTGGGGCAGTGTGAGAGGCAGAAAAGGCCTTGATTCTGTGTAAGCACTGCTCAATAATAACTAAAACATCCCTGTGTTATCAACACTGTTTTCAGCACAAATCCAAAACATAGCCCCATGCTACCTAGTATGAAGAAAATTAACTCTATCCCAGCCAAAACCAGTACAGCGAGCCAGCGTCCCTAACAGCATGGGTTCAGGGAGCAGTAAGTGGCTGAGAGTGTCTTCCTGCAAGGATACAGAGGCTGGAGGCGATTCCATTCCTATCACCTTGATAGAAACCTCTTCGAAAGCAGGCGTAGCCATGCTAATGTTATGTTCTATAAATCTACAGAAAGCAGCAGTGTACTTTTGTAAAACTACCGGCTGTTCAAAACCAATCAATTATCAATATGTTAAGACCTGGAGTATGATCTCTCTGAAGAGAGATCATTGTGATATATGTGAAAGTGAAAGTGAAAGTGAAAGTTGTATTCTCGATTTCTATACATGGATTAGTAGCATGGCTTGCACCTTCTTCTGGCTTTAACTGTCAGGGAAGACCAAACTCAGAGAGAAACAAAGAGATTTGGTTTTTTCAATTGAGAAATAAAAATCCAATCATTTTTCTTGTTGTCGTTTTATAAGTAAGGTTTATTCCATTTGTGAACATCTCCATTCTTCTTTGTATCTGACATCTATCCATGAATAGTCTGTTTTGAAATATGCAGTACCTTAGCAGAATTACAGATTATGGTACTTTCAATCGCACTGTCGTATTCTCAGGAGCAATTCAACACCACAGAAATGTAGATACTTGCTTACATCAGCAAAATACTAGCTGCTTCTAGAAATTTACAGAATTTTCAGTCTTTACTTAAGGGAACAGTACCTGCTTAAAGTTCACATTGTCAGGCATGCATATGCTAATTCTAACACCTAACACCAAAACCACCTTATGTGTTCTTTGTTTACAGCTGCTTCCATGTGTCCAAACAGTGTCAAACACTTGACTTGAGGTGAAAAATAAGTCTTTTTTTTGGAAAAAAAAAAAAGAAAAAGAAAAAGTATCACCCACCAAATGCTACAAGGTCCATTCAGATTAACCATTCCTTTGCACAGGTTTCTTGATGAAGCATTAAAAAAAATGCAGCACACACTTTTTTCCACATATTCCTTCTTAGAAGCAGCATGTTCCAAGTGATTCATGTCTGCATCTCCCACAGCATTACTTAATCAAGCATGTACTTGCAAATCTATAAATTTATGCTTTAAGATCACGAGCTAATGGCTTCAGTTCAACATGTCAGTATTCTGGGTAGGGATAACAGCTTACATAGATAGTCTTGAGAGGAAATGGAAGAAATTGACATGAGTCAAGGTTAATAGAATATATATAGAAGACAATGACAGGGTGAAAGGGAAGGAGGGTTTAGTGATCATGTCCTGGAGAGAAGCAGGATGGGAAGATTTCTGAAAAGAAGCAACAGCTCATGTTATGTAGTGCAGTCTTTGTAACAGTGAGGTGCGGGACTCAGTTAAACTGAATGGATGCTGGGAATTTCTGACAGCTTAGCTGAGGCTTCCAGAGTCCTCAGAGTGACTAGTCCCACACTGTGGAGCCCCCATTATCCTCCACCCTCAGTGGGTTTTTAAGGAATCAGCCAGCAGGATTAGACCTTAATATGGGATTTGGTGACTATCGTTTCACCTATTTCATTTCTCACTAGCCCAGGAAACCATTTTTTCCATATCATAAGTGCTTACTTATTACCAGACTTTAAATTATAACGGCATAAAAAACTTTGCTCCTCATATTATAAGCAGGTAAGCACTGGAGTAAAACAAATTAGCTGAAGAATGAAGCTGTATTTTTCAGCAAGTGTAATTTGGATCAGCTCCACTGACCTCAGTGGCCATGTTTTAGTGGTGAATGTGGCACAAAGAAGTCTCCCTCCCTTCATACTCTCTGCAGGTCCTTCATGGATTAGGTACATTTGGTGCATAAACTCCATGAGGTCTCTAATAAAAACATTCTCAAGATGCTGGGTTAGGATAACAGCCCCTAGAACTGATACAGAAAACGCTGCAGGGACTTTTGTGGTGAGTTCTGTTGCAGGAGTTTATCCATTCATTTTCACTCTTAAAGAGCACAAACACCTTCCACCAATTAATCTAGGCAAACTAAATGTCCTAGGGATAACGTCTAAATCACTAGGACTTTTGAGTAGATTAGGAGTATCCTATTTTAACCTAAGTGAATGACTCTGTTATGTGATTGCCAGTTAATTTATCTGCATTAAAAGGGTTAAAAATGCCCACCCTTCAGCCTAAAATTAACTGTAAGAAAAAAAGGGAAAGTATCTCCACTCTAATCAAAGTGTTTCACTGTAAAAGAGATGCTAGAGTGCAGAAAGGCTCTAGGTAGTGATTTCATGTGATCCCAATATAGGTATGGATCCCGCTCGTATTGTTTTTATCCCTGCCTCAGGTACAACAGCATCTCCCTCCCACTCCCCTCATATCAGCTCATCCTGTTGTTGTACATCCAGCACTCTAAAAGCTGGCAGGAGACACAGCTTTCTGCTAACATCAATTAAGCACAAAGTCAGGTCTGCAAGCCCAGTTTTCAAGAGAGTTAGTGGAGTAAAACTGTACAAAAAGAAACTCTCCTGAGCATTCCCCTGTGACAGGAGAGGAAATTCACTTTCAGCTTACCGAAGTAATTGCATCTGAAACTCCCTCCCCACCCAGTCTCAACACATCCTCCTGAAACCGCTCCCAGAAATGCCAGAAAACTATGATGAGAGATAAAGAAGCAATTGGCTAAATATTTGTTTTGCTCTTTTTAGCTGATTGATTGAAACTGTGGCTTGTAAAAAATTTCCACTAATATAATTGACTATACTGAAAACAATTGTGATTATACCCTCTCTACAGCATGGACTTACCTGCGTTAACATCCACAGTTTTCCCTTTCCCAAGCCATCCTCGATTACTGATGTTCTAGTATTCTCTGTTGACTTTGCTCTGAAAATGGTGATCTCTGAAAGAGGACAGAGGAGATAGCTGGAGGGAGAAACCTCTTAAATTGCTACTGCAAATCTGTGAGAAATCATCCCTTAGAGTCCCCAAGGCTTCAACACTGTGGTTAGAATTGACTTGGTGAATTGACATAACCTGAAAGAAAGGACTGCTTTTTCTCCCCTGGAAGGTTTGGCCTCCTGTTAACATTCAGAAATGTCCACTCCAGCAACAATCTATCTATACAAACCTGGCCTTCATGTCCTAACAGCAAGAAATTCTGCCCTGACCCATTGTGCTATTTCAGTCAACTTTAGCACTTATACTTAAGAAATATTTTTACTCCTCAGTTCTCAGGAGAGCAGTCATGAGCATATCAACCACCAGACCATGAACAAATTCATTCAGTACTAAAGTGCCATTCTAACATATATGTGAGCGCAATTCATCCTTCTCACAGGTGGTCAAGCCAAGTAATTAGCTTAACAAAGACATCACAGGAAACCAATGAAGAGCTTGATACCAGCTGGATCTAAGCATATCAGGGACTAATTGGGCCCAGCATGCTAAATAACTCCATTGACTTAACAGTGTGACATCAGAGATGAACTTGGTTCAGGGCCAAGAAAAGAGAAGGGCAGAAAGAAGGAAAAGGAAGAGATGTTCAGAAGGCATTAGAATAATTCAGTACATTACACAGGAATATTTTCCCTGGCAAACAAAAAAGGTCCCAATATTTTGAAGTTCAGTTCCACATGCATCTAGACACGTTGCTTATTACAGTTGGTAGATCATATATAGAAGAATGTTTTCAAAAGCAAATATGAAACCAATGACCAAGTTTAAAATGGGAAAAAGAGTTGTATGAAATAGCAGCCAATAAGTCTATTAGAATTTCTTGCAATTACTTTCATGCCATGCCTCACTCCATTTCCTAGCCCTTTAAAGGTATTTCCTACAATACACAATTTTCACAGAAGTCTTTAGAATATCTTTGTTTGCCCCAAATTTCTTTTTTCATAGAAATCTGCAATGGTTCATTGGTTAATTATTGCTTTCTCTTTTTTTTTATACAGAGATGCCATTTATAAGATTAAAGATTATACATTCTAGGGGCTCCTTCCATTTTTATTGAATTTAGAGCTACCACAAGGTGCCACGACAGAGAAGATTCTTGTCACCTGGGTCTCTGCGTGCAGAAAAAGAGATACAGCAAAGGCAACTACCTCTGGCAAGACTTCACTCTCTTCTGTTTACAGCAACAAGGTTTGAAATTCTTGAACTGAAAGGCATACAGCAAAAATAGTGAGATGTTACATTTTTATCTTTGTCAGATTCTCCCATCTTTCACATGGATGAACAGAAGCAATGACATTCCTTCTTTCTAAGTCATTAACAGAACTGCAATGTTTGTTCTATTTAGGACTAACACATATGTTACTCATAGGCAAAATCCCTAGCAAATGCAAACAAGTTTTTGGAGTTATACCACAGAAAATCTATTTCCCTTTTACCAGTGAAATATGGTAAAAAGCATGCCTTGATGCACATTAATGTGCATACCTTCAACTATGTGAAAGCTTTCATTTTCTTAAGAAAGTGACTTAAACAGATTTTTTTAATTAAGATTGGCTTGAATGCCAAACCGGGTTTTTTTTTCCTTTTCAAAAAAAAAAGAAAGACCCAAGTGAAAAAGAAACTTATTTTTGAATATTTTTCATACAAGTAAATGATGAGATTTACAAAATCAGAGAAGAATGGAATAAGCCTGCAACACTGAAATTAAGCACTAACATGGAAAGTAACGAAACAAAATCCTCCAACTTGCTAAATTTCCTTGCAATAGTTTTCCAGCTTCCTAGAAGAGTAACCATATAAATATAACTTACAGTGTTCTGCAATTAACTCATTTCAGTTTCTCATGTTGATGGAACTGAGACTGAAAAAGTAACTCAGTAGTCAGTAGAACACTTTTATGAGGATTGAAAAACTAGTTTGCAATTATACTTGTAATGTCTGTTTGATCTATCCTTGTGAATTGCCTTGCCCTGAGATATTTAGAAAGTTTTGTTCCAGAGTTCTTCACATACCACTTAAGGTAGACACTAATCATGTGTGGCACCTTGGATCCAATCCCGCTGATTCAGGCAAAAGAGGATTTGAACTAAGAATCCCACATCCCAGGAGACTGTGTACCTGTTATGCTGTGACACTGCCTTAAAGAAGGTCACTTAAGCACGTCGGTATTCATTTAGTCCAGTGATTCAGTTATTGCTCAAAATTATACAGATGATTGTTTGTCCAAAATTGTATACAAAACACTCACCAAAATATTTCCCATGTTTTAGTTTTAATAAAGCAAAGAATCAAGACCTTCACTAGGAAGCTTAGTTTTTAGTATTCAGTCCCTAATGCTATCTGATACCGATGTTATGGCAAACAACTGAACGTGAAGTTAAAGACCAGCCTGAGTTACCCAGCTAGAGATCTGCCATATTTGTAAAGCCAAGATGCACAGCAGATTTCCAGAGTTGCACTCCAGTATAGTATTCTGGATAAGCAGATTTCCCAGGCTAAATATCAAGGCAAAAAGCAAAATGGGGATAGACAAGACAATAATACTCTATATATCATAAATACAGACAAAATGTAACTTGTTCCAGTCTGTAAAATAAGATTTTTCTTGTCTTTTCCTAAACACGAGCTTTCATTTCTGTTAGCTAAGATTCATCTAACCCTTTTTGGCTATGTATGGATTGTTCTGAATAGGTAACCTCCATTTCCTATTATTTACTGGAATTCAATAGCCATTTCAAGATGTCACCTGCAACAAGGGCCTTCTTAACACTCTCACATATATACAACTTATAAAGTAAGAAACCAAAATGTGTGTTTGAGCAAGTAGGACAGAGCCCCCAGGGCAGAAAATGTCTCTAATTCTGAGCCCCATATTCAACCTGTAGGCCACAGACTTGTGTCATTAAAACTTAAAATTACTTGGCACTGTTTCAATTCTTTTCTTGCCAGAAGGCGATACAGCTGGCATCAGCAGTGATACGCTGTGCACACAACTGTTGTCTTCCCAAGTCACAGGAGAAAGGCCTGCTGCTAAACCAGTATTAATCTGTACTTGGGCTGAGGCAGAGAATAGACAGAGCCAGGGAGAAAATCCTCACTACCCTGCAAGAGTTACAAATATACAGGATGCGTTAATACAGACATACAGAGACTGACATATTAATAGAGATATCAATAGGCTTGAACACTAATTTGAGGCCTCTCTCACTCAAATATTCAGGCATAGATGGCCTACAGTCCTCTTATACTCTTGACCCAGTCTATCATGGAGACACACAACCCTGTCCATGAAACAGTGAAGAAAGGAGTACCTCACATAAAAGAGCTACTTCACCTGTACTCAGAAGCAAAACAGAACTCACTGTCTCTGCTTTCTAAAGCTTAAAATCAAATTAAGCTTAAAGATTAAAGGAAATACAACAGTTGCAATTAAATGTATGCTCTTTCTCCAAGCCAAATGTGCTAAAGTACGGCCCCTGCACCACACATTACAAGAATGTATTGTATACAAGACCCAGAGGCGATAAAGATATATGGAAGCACAGTGAAGTTGGTGTGTGAAGAGTGGAAAGTGGAAAGGACTCTCCAGAAGCACACTACATACACTACCGTGCAGAAAAATCATGGAACAAATTCATCTAAAGCCCCAGCTATTCTAAACCTCCATGGCTCTGTTAACTTCAATATGATTAATCTGGTATTCATTGATGGTGCATTGGGTTCAAATAACAAATGCAAGAAAAGCTTCATTCAGGAAGGGAAATTAAAAGTTCACCTGAGAATGAAACAGAGAAATAACCTATGAGGAAGAAACAGAAAAGAGGGTGAATAGGAAGCACCTGTTACACCAGTAATGTTCCCCACTGTCCCCCAAGCACCCACAAACCGGAGAGGGTCCATTTCCAGCTTCTGAAACAGGCGCTAGTTTTCCTGACAGAAAACATAACACACTGCTTACAGAAAAGCCTTGGTTTTAATCTATAGATTATAGAAACATCTGGTAATGAAAGAGAGAAAAAAGGGAAGGGAGGAAGGGAAGGAGTGGCAAAGGAGGCAAGGAGGAAGGGAGGAAGAGGAGAAGGATGTGAGACAAGTAAAGGAAGGAAGGAATAAAGAGCCAGCATCAAGGGAAAGAGCTGGGGGTCTTTTGCAAAGTGAAAGCACTTTGCAAAGAATGCTCTTCTCAAAGCAGACCAGAGTATCTGCATGAGGAAAGCTTGACCAGCGAGAGGAGAGACAATGCCATTTGTATTCATGGAGAGTGAAAACCAGTCCTATACAAAGATATCACACATTGTCCCATGCTTTTACAACTACTTTCATGACCTGCAAGTATGGTGGGTCTTGAGCAGATACCACATAGGAAGCAAGAAAGGCTGTTATTTCAGAATACACCTGGTAAACTGTATGGAAGAGGGAGAGCTTACCCATCTGTACAAAGTATAGGAAAAGCTATCTTATTAAGCATATTGCTCAGAGTCTAGCAGAACATGTACTTCAGTGGAAAGGAAATCTCATACAAGCACAGAATCTTAAATAGAGCTCTGCTTCTCCAGCAGAGGACACAGGAGCCACCATGGAAAAACACTACTTCTTCTGTTTTAAGGACTGTGATTTGAAGTTTGAGTGACAGCTCTCTTCCACTAAGTTTATAGAGCAAGGCAGCAATTTCATGGTCTGTATACAGGGAGAAAGACAGTAGCCTGTTCTCTTCCACCCGTTTCTGCCCCAACCCAGGGAAAAGGGGTATAGACCTCTTTTCTGCACCACCTGCGCCACCAGGAGAAGGATTAGCTGGAGCTGACAGACACACGAGGTTGTCCAGTAGACTCAGTCCCGCTGCTACACCCTCTGCAGTTGGAGCACAGCGGTGTGCGGAGGAGAGCGACCGACACCAGCAGCATGCGTCCTACAGGCATTCAATCGTTGGACCTCTGTTCAGCTGGCGCCTCTCTACAGCATGACATTTGGCAGAGACATAATGTACCCTTCCAGAGCACTCAGAGTGTGCTCCCTTCCTCACCCTCCTTTGGCTTTCAAGAGCCATTATACAGCTTAAAGTGTTTTGTGAGTGCAGCTTCCTTTACATCTGCTGGTGATGCAAAAACATCAACATCACCACAAAATCCTCTTTAATGTGGATTGCAGCAGCAGCAGCCAGCAACTGTTTCACCCTGTCAGAGCAAGGAGCATTTTGAAGATGCACAACATTAGCAAAAGAAATCACTTAGGGTGGGAGGGGAGTAGAAGAGAATAAAAAAGATCTTGATTGCATCAAGGACAAAGGTAAGCTGGGTTCACAGGAAAAACAAGCAGGTTAGTAGTAATCAAGGATTTTGAAATGCCGGGGGTTAAATTCTCATGTTAAAGTCATAGCTTGAACTTTTACTTAATTACATCCTTGTAAAAAGATTTTGTGTTTTCTTACATCTTCTTCTGAGGTATGCAGTGCTTTGTGTAGTTAGAAATGAGATACTGAATAATACACTGTGAATCTAGTCTCTTCTGACAAATCCGATGTTCCTGTCCTTCTATGCAAAGAGGATGGTTTCCTGAGGGAGCTCCTCTCTAGTTTATAGAGAGAAAGTTATTTTCAAACCTCAGCAAAAGAGGAAAAAATCAGTATATAAAAATGCCCCTGAAATGAAGAATAAAAAGGCACAACAACAAATTCTGGAAGTTAAAGATATGCCAAGTGAAAACAGGTATGGCATGTGAGAATAAGCAACAGAAAGGAATCTTCATCTCGTGAAGTCTGTAGGTGAATGCTGGATAACTTTCTGCTTCAAAGCAACAGAAACATACTAAAGATGATGACACTGCAATCACTTCTCTAAAAAAAAATAGAAAGAAAAAAAAGAAAACTATTTCAACAGCTATTGCATTTCGAAATTGTATTAGCTGGGCAACCTTATTCTTTAACACATGATAGGTAGAGCACACCAGATGTCTAGTAAGACTTTTGAAAGGTCAAGAGCAAATGACAAATGGTTTATGTTTCCATTGTTAACTTCTGGAAATTATAATCCCAGAAACATGAATGTTAAAAGTCATTCATTCTCTATACCGTGAAAGGATTGCCATTTGGTATAGATCTGTGAGCAATTTCATTATTTACTCAAAGTCCTCTTCTTTTGTTTATACCTTTCAAATGATCCTCAGTCTCCAGATCAGTTCTGTAAGGCATGTTTTTTACCATCTTACTACTGCAGCACTAGTGACATATTGGAGCCTCATTCGCCCTAAATCGCAGTCATCCTGCTTTAGGTTTTAGCAAAGCAGAGGTTACAGTCATAAGGCAGATGCCAGTGCTGCGAAACCTGCTGATAAAGGAAGCTGCCAGTCAAAGTAGCGGTGGGTACCACATAGACTCCTAAAGTCCTGTCACATAGTGTTAACCCCACATTCAGCTGACCTATTGCCACACAAAGCAGGAAGATACGTCAGCATTTTTTGATCCTGCACTATTTTCACCAGGAAAATTGTCACTAATTTCATTTTAACCATTGGACCAAAAGCAACACAATTATCAGCTAGAGCAGAATGGGGCTGTTTCATACAGAAATCCTTGTTGTCAGTTAGGCTTCTGGTTTTGGTTTCTCAAGAGGTTTAAAGCTGAGGCTGCTCTGCAGATTCCCTGAAGAGTTTCCTTGTCAGTGTCATTATTCTCTTATTACTTTGAAGGCAGATTAGACAAAATCCAGCACATCTGTTATCTCACCATTTTGATGGTTTAAGATTAATGGCTGTGATAATAGCCTGCAGTACAAGTCAAGGCAAGAAATTTTGGAGAGTTCAGTGTATTCCATAAATCCACATATGGCTGCTTTTTTGATATAATGAATGCAAATGTTGAACACAGCCAGGATGAAGTTATGGTGTCCTTGGAGACCCATCCATCCTCAGCTTTCAGCTGGAATGGCAGCTTTTACGGAAGTGCTGATGGGACTCCAGACTCCACAAAAGGTGAAGGGGAAAAGAAGGAAAGGAAGGTTTGGTTGCATTTGAAATCTCTCTAGTCTTTCCTTGGACAGAAGAAAGGGTCCACCACATCTCTGCCCTATCATGACAGCTCATTTCTGTGAGCTCCATGAGCTGGTAGGTAAGTGGCATTCTCAAAAGCTAGAGCAGCATAAGAGTTGGGTAATGTCAGCAGACTGTGAATAGGGGGACCCAGCTGGAGATCGCTATGTGAAGACCAGGTGCCTCCCCAACTTGCCAGAGTATAGAGCCATATGCCCTTTGGTGAGGGAAGGAGAAAAGGGGACTGGAGAAAGGTTTCGTTTTCAGCTCTGACCAGGCAGCACCTCACCAGTCTGAGATCCAGGTTTGGTCAAGCATGCAAACCAATTGCATGTCTTTGTCCTGCACAAATAAGTCAGGAATATTCAGGCCAGTCAGAGCAATTTTGTGCCCACTATGGTTGTATTTTAGTCCAGTTTTAAAGCAATGCTTCATGGAATTATTTAGAAGATCTGTTCAAGAGCAACTGATCAGCAGGTCTAACACTGCTCACCCGTGGCACTCAACAGAACTGGGGGCTTCTCAATTATATTATTCCTTGAGACCTAGATAGAAAAATAGTTGTTACCTTAATCACAGAGCAGACCTTAAGAAATGCATATGGTCTTCACAACTTACCTTTTTACACAGTGCTTCATTTTTGTTCTCTGTGTTTAAATGTGGTATAATGTTTGAGATAGAAAGTGGCCAGAAAAATGAGTTGGTAATGTATAAGCAGTTGAATGAGGAATTCCACTTTGCCATGTCTTCTATATTACAGCATGCAGCTTACAAAAATTCAATACAAAAATTCAATTCAAAAAGTCTCAACTGTCTAAACACACTGTCTCTGAAACCAAAACAACAAAAAAAAGGAAGACAAATAGAGAAGATTTTGGATGATGGCTCTTACTAAATATACTCCATCAGAATATAAGCAAAAAATCTCTATAAACAGCACATTGATTGCAATGTGAGAATTAATAGCATCATTTAGCAATAAGGTCCAATCTATTAACATTAATTCTTTTTTTTTTATTGGGCTTTCTCCACTTTTTCAGATAGCTAAAGTAATTATTCTTCCTTTATCCTCAGATGCTGAACTCAACCCTTTTACCTTCTTTTAAGAGGCTAAACCACAAAGCATACATAGAGTGAGGTGGATTATTCTTAGCAGCAGTTCTGGCAAATGCGGGTTAAAAAGTGTTCATTCTGGGTTTGGCCACTTACTCAATTAGACAGGTAAACAGACTATGAAAATTATATTATACATGCCTATTCTAGTGATTTGCTACATTAGCTCTTTTGACATCAGCATGAAACAAAGATCGGTTTCTACTCATTAGATCCCTGGGGAAGGATCATTTATGATTAGACTTTGGATTATTTTTAAAGCTTTTTAAGCTTCCCACATGGAAGGAAATAAAATTCAATGACTTAAATTTGTGCCCTTCCAAGCTGATGGGACAGCTAGCTTACACGTATAATGAAACTCCTATCCATATATACTGGTAGAAGTCATCATATAGGATATAAGAATGTATCTTTTATAACTGAAAGACAAAAGGTTGTTTCTAAAAACAGCAGCTGGGAAGTGAAGGAAGAACAGGAATGTAGGAACAGGAAGGCAGCTACCTTGTCCACCATAAATCTTAATACCCATTGATTTAAATGTTTTTGCATATGTAAATCCAAGATATCACAGAAAGAGTACGATTAGCCCCTGGGATACTGCAGACCACTAGCTGTTGTTAAAAAATAAAGCCCCAGGCAGGTTTCCCTATTTGCTTTCAATCAAGTGCAGCATTCAACAGCCTATTGATTTCAGGACAAGACTACAGTTTCGGTCCTAAATTTGGGAAGTATCAGTTATCACATTTTTCAGGCATGCTCAGTATCTTCTTGCTTTCACATGGTTGGGTCCCTTTCCAAAAGAAAAGAAATCAGAATGAAACCATAAACCATTACCAAATATGGCATCTTAAAGGACAAGATCTTAATCTTGTAATTAGGTCATCTACTGCATGCTTAACCGTCTGTACAAAATTTGCATTGGACTCCAGCACAAAAGACATTGTGCCGGATTTCACTCTGGCAGAAGGTCAGAGCTTTTTGATGCAGGGGCAGAGACACTCTTGGCTCCTGAGACGGCTTTATTTTGTGAAGGTCACTGCCAGGGCTGCCATTCTTCCAGTCCTACCTGCTGGTGTCTTTGAGCCAGCTGCTTTGGGAGCTGCTGTCTGCTAGACATGACAGCACAGCTCTGTGCTTGGAAAACTCAGTTTGTATTTCCACTGCCTTTGGGGTTAGGGCTAGACTCTGCATTAAGCTAGACTTCTCACAGTTCCCATTATTCACTGCTAACAGTACTCAGGATTACTTTAAGCAAAGGCACAGCTGTGCATTTGTACTCAAAGAGAGTGGAAGAAACCCCATTACTGCTAGGAATTATTTAACATCTTGCTTATATTGTATTCAGACTCTTACAGCTCCTTCCAAGATATCTTTTGGGAAAGCTCAGGTAGTTTTTTCTGCCCCTGATCAATGGCCTGCTTGTCTAGTAACCCCTGCCTCAGCAGAATTTATTCATAATTTCCTTCAGATAGATCATGGATATCTTTTAAGTCCTTTACAAGCTAAGAAAAGAACAGATTCCTTTCATTATTAGAGTACAGATTTATGGCACCTGATTCTTCAAAAAGTGTTTCTAGGATGAAAATAGGGATCTGAAATTGAGTTAGTGATTGAGGAGAACAACAAAATATCCAGGTATATTTCTGTATATACCAAATGGAGCACAGTACTGTACTCACGAGACCAACAATTTTCTTCTGCTCTCTGAAGCATGGATTCATGCCCAGCCCTTCACTTTTCCTCATGGTTCTCTACAGCTGCCTCCCCCTTTTTCCAAATGGGTATTGAGTTTGTCATTCCAGTAGAGTTGCCACATGACATTTCAGCCATGCTGCGCAGGACCAGTGAAAGTCCTCTGCAGCACCTTGGTCTGTGTTGCAGTAACAGAGCTGCAGCGTCCCTCCTTTCCCCTCTCGCCACAGAGAGCACATGAGTGCTGCTCTTGCACACAGAGCTGCACAAGGCTGGAGGCCACAAGAAGGGTCTCTTCTTTTTGGGTGCAGTGATCCCAGCACACCAATTCCAGTACACAGAAAAGGAGGAGGAGAGGCCTCTTCCACGTCTGTGTTCCTACCCCCAGGTGCAGCCCATAACTGACCCTCTCCATCCCTTTCAGATGTCATTGCAGGACCCAGGTTTCATGTGTGAAAGATGGTTTTCATCTGAACTGTCTTTAGCCTCCCCAACAGGCACACGGGTTACCTTACATATGGTATTGACTTACACCCTTCTGTCCTCATTACTGATATACATGCCCTGCATTGCATTTACAGATATACAGATATGCAGATACTCACACACATGAGTGTGTGCATAAGGTAAACACATTTAACAAAACCATCTGCTGTATGTACCTGCTTCAGTATAGACAAATGATCTGTTCCTCAGATGATTTCAGGCACCATCTCAAGTGCTCCACTCCACAGCTAATAAAGCTCAGCAGACGTAGGAGCACATGCACTGGGAACTGGGAGCTCAGATAATGCCTTCATAACTGACAACTCCAAAAGGAATTTTCACTTTCAAATGCACCCTCCAAGTTGTGCACATTTAACCCTCTCGTCTAATGAGACCTGCAGCGGTCAGTATGTGATCACTGTGTTACCATCTATTAACAGGCACTTTGCTAATGCACATCCAGTACACGCTGAGCCCAGTTCAGCTGGGAGGAAACATGCAATCAGATCAAAAGAAGCAAAACAGTCCATTTTGTTAAAAGACCAATTTGAATTGAATTTTCTATTATTTTTCTTTCACTGTCACAACTAGCTAGAATTTTATCTAATTGTCTTATAGTGACTATTTGAAATTTTAGGTTTTCAGTCTGGGTAAAGTGTATCAACTAACCACTGTTCTTCTCTTTATTAGAATTATATTTGGGACAGGATAAGGAGTGACTACTAAATTTTTGGCTGATGCTTCTTTTTATCCACCACACCGATCCCAAATTACTCAACCCCTTCCCACATACCCACCATTTAAACTAGTGAAGAAACATTTACCTGTTATTAAAACTGGCAAGACACGCACTTACTTTTCCTAAAAATATTAAGAGATTGATGAGATAGGTCAACCCTTTTTTGTTTTGACAAAGAACTAGGAAAATCAGAAGTTTGGCTAAAGCTTCGTAGCTTTCAAGTATGAATAATCTGTGAAGAAAAAAAACAGAGAAAAACTGCTAAAAAGCTATCAGAAAACAAAACCAACAAAAAATGCTACTACAGAACATCTGTAGGTGAACTACAGAAAAGAATGAGGATTTGTTACCATTTCATTTTTGTCTCTTCCTTACTCCTCAAATACAACTTTCAAAACCCCTGAACCTTATGTCACAACGTCCATTGCTGTAGTAATAAATGTCTCTGCATGACCTTGTAAATACAATAATTTATGAAAATGTGCTTCTTTGCTGCTCAGCTACTCTGCAACCCACTTCCTCAAGTCTGAGTCATAACAGCAAAGACTGGAATAAATAAATCCTGATCCTTAATACTATTTTACCTTTCAACAGCCTATCTTGCAGACATTGCTATGTCTGAATTTGTTGTAAACAGAAGGGCTTGGTATTCCTGATTATGCAATTACATTTGCTTTAGCCTTATTGGAATTAAGGAGAGTAACTCAAGAAGATAAGGAAATACTTTGGGATCTTGGCACATAATATAGCAGAGGACATGGAAAAAACAAGTGCTTCTCTCATGCAACCCATGAGAGCAGTAGCTAGCAGGTAGTCTAGATCAATGTCATCTCAGGACTATGAACTGTAGGAGTGACTGCTGGGTAGACATGCCCTTAGACAAAGGTGAAAAGCTATTACTATTCATCTAGACAATTGCGTGCTGGTCTTCGTGATGGATATATACCCTTTCCACAGTTAGGCTGTAACCACAGGCAGTGTTTCTCAATTCATGAAAACCTGTAAGACGCACAGGAGGGAGGAAAACATCAAACAGTGATCCACAAAATGACCACAAAATAACAAATCCATACACTCCTGCAAGCATAAGCAAGCTGGCAAATTGTTGGGAAAACATTTTTTTAAATTCAGCACCATTTTTCTTTGGTTGGAAATGAGAATCTTGATGGTAGCAGCACACCAATTGCTCCTTGCATGTTTAAATAAAAATGTGATGGTCCTAGGATTTTAAAAGATACAAACATTTCTTTGCAAAATAAAAGTAGAGGATTATAATTATTAGTAACAGCTAAATTGAATTCTCATCTTTTCATGTAGCTCCCTATATCAAGGGGACCATCCACATAAAAATGTCCTTCCAAAACCTTCCATGATAGTTTATATCCTTCTCTGAAGTTACAGAAGACTGCTGGGTAGGGAACAGGTGCAGAGACTGGTGAGATCATTTCACTATCTCTAGACATTACCACTTTCCCAGTCTGATTCCAGGTACTTCCCCAAAAGGTGTAGCAAGATCTTGTACATCTGTCATCACAAAGTTTGTTGACATATAGGAAGGTGAAATATACATGAGCTCCTCCCTGTCTGGAAGTGTAGGAAAGGTTGCTTCACTTCTCAAAAGAAACACAGACATGAAAGATTTTGGTTTTTAAGGAAGTTGCCAAGAGACAAAATTCCTCTTTTTCACACCCTATCCCTATTTAATGAACCAGAAGAAAGATCTTTTAAATTTGCTTTTAGAAGAAGATGAAAGTGGCAAAGGTCTGATTTAACTAATAGAAGGTCAAATGCTTCCTCTGTCAATGTGGTATAAATCTGGAGTTCTCATGAAATCAGAGCTTTAGCCAGCTTATAAGAAAGCCAGCTTATAAAAAAGCATAGCAGAAACCATTTCTGAAACCAGGTGTCTTCACTGTCATCACCAAGTAAATTAAGAGGATGGAACAATCCCATACTTAAAGAGACCCAAGGCCTGAAATTTTTTCAACCAGTTGAACCAAATACACTCCTCTATTAAAACAGGAGCCCTACAGCTCATGTTGTTTACCCCTTCTAATTAACGGGCAATAAAAAAAATAAATTAAAAACTACTAAAAGACTCAGTGAAAACAGAAAAAGCCTCCCCAGCCCCCTACATGTCCTGAAGTATTTTAGGGGAAGCCATTCCCCTGTCCCCCTATAGCGAAGTAGTGTGAACCTTGTTAGTGTTACTTCTGCCCACTCCTGTGGGAGAACCTTCTATCCTCATTTTTTTACGAGGGAGTTACAAACAGAAGAAAAGCAACATTTTCCCTGTGTTTTTCTCTATCTAAGCCTAAAATCCTACCACACTGTACGTGAAAATGCCAGTACTTCTGTATTGTAAGCTCCATGCTTAGGAATATTCTCTGAGTTTCTGATGTTTGAGTCATGAAAAGATAAACATAGAACAGTGAAAAAGTAGGGCTGGAAGGGATTTCAGAGAAATCATCCAATTACACCCCTTTGCCCCAAGCCAAGAACATCTTTCAGTGTTTTAAATCCATGTATTAATTGTGATCTATCAAACCAGACTTGTAAACCACTTGCAAACTACCATAGAGAAAAAGTAAAGCTTTTTCTGTGCGCAAGCAGTGCAGATACTGCAGGGTAGGGTTCATGAACAGCACAGCGGCCAAAAGATTGAATACACATTGTCTTGACAGGTCACTGGTGAAGAAAAGCAAGAATACCAAAAATATGTTGGATACTAAACCCTGTTTACAGGTTGTCTTGCTTACTGCCCTTATTGTAGACATCAGCAACTTCCTAATGAAAAAGTAAATTGATTTTTAAGGCTATATATATAATTTTTATCTGTCTACATGTTCATTACATTATTACTTCTTCTGCACACCTATTTGTTTCTAGCTCCCTGTATACCCACTAGATAAAGGAAAATACCAGTAATATGCTTCTATTACTGATACACTCTCTCTCCAGAAAAACTGGATGATTTCTTCAAATGAATGACTTCTGAAAGGACAGAGGCTATGGATCTGTACACTCAGCTTCTATTTCCCTGATCCCTAGCAGCCTGCAAGAGACAATTATTATTTCAGGGTACTCCCTCCTCTCTTTCTCCTGAGGAATAATTTGGTGTATCCTAAATCACCCCTAAAAGATATTATGCTTACTTCTTCTTAAAGCATTAAAAAAAAAAAATCCTTAACTTCCCTAGGTAGCTTCCTTTATTGATCATCTGTTTTTAGTGCAAAAAGTTTTACCCAATGTCTCACCATGTCTTTTTTCTTCTCTTTATCTGGAAGTTACTTTTAACTTTCCCCATGTAGAGGTCATGCAGAATGGTTCACTGCTGTCCCTTATGCAAGTATTTTAGTTCTGGAAAATAGCTATTGTTCATCTCCCTTCAGCCTTATATTTCTAAGATGAACACAGCTAATTCCTTCAACCTTCCCTCACAGGCCCTGTTTCATAAATCTCTTATTATTCCTGGTGCTCCCTCCTGCAATCTCTCCAGTTTGTAAACAACATCACTCCAGTCCTCTGCTTATGTTGGGACACAGTGCCGCAGCCCCAGCCTCATCAGTGCCCAGGAGTAAGGCATCATTTCCTTCCACATCCAACATTTAATGTTCCTTTTAATAGATATTTTTATTATAAGTGCCTTCCCCTCCTCCCCAACAACACAGCTGATGCAGACTCAGATCTACTGCATCTTCATTACCCGCCTTTTCTTTGTTCACTTGATTATTTTTTTTTGCCTTAAACATAGTACATTGCACTTGTGCTTACTGGATTTCATCTTGCTGATACTGTGCACTTTCTTCAATTTATCAAAATCATATTTAATTTTAAACCCATTACCCATCATGCTCTCAGCCCTTCCCAGCTCCACACCATCTGGATTAGCACAACATTTCCATTTTATCATTTAAGTCATTAAACAAGACATTATCTCTCTGCCACAATTAACCCTCAGGGCATCACTTGCAACATCTTCCCAATATAAGGCAGCGAATATGTCCACAGGCCGTAAGTCTGTATCATGTTATACCACACAGTTTATGTGAATGTCTCATAGCACTGTGTCAGGAATCAATACACCACATCTTCTGTTTCTTTCATGCCCAGCAAACCAGGTACCCTGTCAGGAAAATATATTAGATTATACCTGGTATTGTAATTAGTGGGACAACTCAAAAGCTTCAGCCTGCAGAGTGCTTTGGAGTGAGCATATTACCAGGTACTTCTGTTATTGGTTTGTTTACTGCAGTGGTTTTGATTTGTTTATTTGTTTGTTTATGATTCATCATATGATCAACTCATATTTTTCTGCTGTTGAGTTCAGAAGACTGAAAAATTCTTCCCTCCTGGGATTCAGAAGGAAAGCTCAAGACAAAAGTGCAGACAGGTCCCCAGGAGCAGGAATTTCAGTCCTTATGGGACATCTCTCTTCCTCCTACCTCTGCAAAATCTTACTGTTGCTGTCAGCAGCAATCTGTAGTTCATGTTGTTGCCAGTACATTGAGTTCAACTAGTACTTTCCCACCTTTTGGTTGCACGTCCTTCTCACTCGGCTGGTAACGTAAACCTGTATTACCACGTGAGTATACACACAGCCATGCACCTAAAATCAAAAAGTGAAGACAAAGTAGAGATAGACAGAAAATGATCAAAGATCTCGTTAACTACTACAGCTTCCTGAATTATGCCACTGAGAGTAAATACTACCTTGCAGCCGGCCAGCCATTGTGTCTGAAACACCCTCTGGCTTGTAAATTCTCCTAGCAATTCTCCTAGGACCAGAATTTAAAAATCGTGAGTAATAACGTCCTGATCTTCCACCACCAAGGTCAGCAAAAGAAGAGAAGTGTTGGGAGTATGTTGGATAGGTTGATATCATCACATTCAGAGACAGGTAGTCAAACACTCATCCTGCAGCCTCTATGTGTTGCTCAAAGTGCAGGACAAAAAAGTAAATAAATGTCCAACCCAGTGACTGGTATGAATCAGTGGTCTTTTACAGAGTGAGTGCTCCTGTGTTACATAAAGATACTTGATCTCTATCCCACAACTGCCTGAGAAGAAGTTTTCTGTTCGTCCCCGTCTCCCCCCAGTCCTCTTGATTTCAGTCATTTTAGCACAGCCCCCAGCCTCCACAGTCTCAGAGCGCAGGAATGCAGTTGTCACAGAAGTGTGTTTCTGTTCTTCTTTGTGGCTCCCATCATTTTGATTCAATTACACTTCGGTGCATAGATAAGAAGTATCAGCAGGAATGGGCTTCTAATTCTGTCACTTATGACAGAACTGCTATTTGCTGCATTGTGTGCACCAAGCAGCCTTGCTTTATTGCAGTTCTTTTTTATGATGATCTAGGACAAGCTTTATCAACAAAACAACTAAATTCCTGTTCTCTCCTCTTTCTTTATGATCTAAAAGAAAATTGGCACTTGATATGTCTAAAATAAGTTCCATAATGGCAGCAAAACTGCTTAAATACATTCAGTGTGCTGAAAATATCAGATAAATGGCAGGCTTGGCTCATGTTAACAAGCTTTGCACTTTTTGTGTTCTTTTCATCTGTGACAAAATTCAGCACTTATGCCATTAAGGTTGCATTGTGCAAGTCAAAAATGCAGACAGATATTCTGAGAGAATTTTAATCATATAATCACTGTACAAGACATTCAAATACTGTATGCTCAGATTTTTTTTCAATTTTTTCTCCTCTTAACAAAACATGCGCATAGACAAAATCAAGAATTCTAAGAGACAAGATTTTATTTATGTTCATCAAAACAGCTGTTTTGAAGATAGCAGGGTTGACGGCATTATGAGGGACCACACCAACCAAAAAGGTCATATCCTAAAGCAGTGAGAAAAAGATACACGTGATGGGATGCTTTCAAACTCCAGAAATCTACAAAAGATGCCAGAGGTGATTAGAGCAACTATATTACAGCAGTCTGCACAAGCAGGCGCTGGATATGCCACTTCTTAATTGCTGACATTCAGAACAAAACCTGCCTGAAGTGAACGTGGCAATTGTCCCCTTGTGCAGTTATTGTTTCTGGTTATCTGCTTATTCAGACAGTCAGCATGATGGTATGTAGCATCAGCACCTCCTTCCTATAGATCTGGGTCATGGGGCAGCAATTCGCTATTCCAGGGCACTGCACAAGGAGAACAACAAAAAAAGAACCTTGAAAAGAACTCACACATTTTAAATACAGGGCAAACAACAGGAGAGGGAGCTGCAGGAGGACAGGAGGAGACATGCACCGGGTTGCTCAGCAGAGCTCCTCAGCCTCCCGGCTGCCTGCCACTCTGCAAACAATTCGATTCTTTAATACAGCACCCATAAAAACCACAAGAAAGCATAGAGGAGTGCAAGGTGAGTAGAAAAATGCCACATCTCCTGCCAGCCATCTTCAGTCATGTAAGATTTTATGTCTATGGAGAGCAAAGTTTCATCTCTGTTTTAATCAGTTCATTGCCATATGGAAAACATAGAGGTGACATCGTTGGATGCACAATGAAGGGATGTAAATGAAACAAGAAAGGTTGGCTTCAGTTTTGGATGCCCCAGTTCAAGTTATCTGTGGGTTTCTGGGCCTGCCAGTTCAAGATGGAGTTATTTCTGAAAACTGGATTTCTGAAAATAGGAAAATAGAAGAACACTTTTCTCATGCTAGCCGTGAGAAATTCAAACAAAAGAGAAAGTAATTTTAGGTTTAGTGAAATGTAAGAGGGGAAAAAAGAGAATCTTTCTTATGGTCTGAATTTTCAGGCTTCAGGAACTGGAATGAATAGAGGTATCTCCAAAAAGCAAAACCAAAAATCTCTCAAAATCCATAACTAAAAGTTTTTCTTAACAACCAAAAAGAGCCAACACTAGAAAGCTCACAAGACAGGTTATTTTCATATCCTTTTCAGGCCGATGAAAAAATGTAGACAAGCTTCAGAATATTCTTGAGTTTCAGACCTCTCAGTCTCTTCCCCTAACAGAACAAGCCCAGATACTAAAAAATTCTCCAGGAACAGATAACTTGTGCAGCTTTTCTTCAGAGCACTTCAAAGGCCAGTCACTTTATCTAAATCGGCAGCTGAGCTCCTCAGAAAGCCTTTCTAGCAAAGCTATGGTTGTTCACTGAGCCCACATATGTGGCTTTCACAACCTGGCACCTGCAACAAAAGCAATAGCCAACTTGTGTTATCAAAACGACATTTATGAGACAAATACCTGCTAGAGATCAGAGGGACAGAAAACCTGGACCATTGAACCCCAGTTCTGGCTGTGAGTTTGCTGGGTTCCAGAATTATTATTCTGTAAGGGTGCTTTCCATCCTGAGATCTGAGTATTTATTAATCTTAACTGATCGATCATTACAACATCCTAATACTATGACAGGTAAGTATTATGAGACTGTGAAAAATTACAACTGGAGTAGAAGTGATGAGAAATCCCTTTTCTGCTATGATTTCAGAAGTCATCTTTGTTTCCTGGGTTGAAATGAGCAGTAAGACAGAGAGACATACTTTGTCTTTCTCAGGAGTATATTTTTTTGGATCCCTGTCATAGCACTGCAGCATGTCTTCATAAGACTGTTTTTAGCCAATGGCATGGGTTATATCAGGTGTTAGTTTTGTCTTCATTTTCTTTAAACTGGATGATTTTTTACCATAAGGATTCCTGCAAAGTCTGTTCACATTATAATAAATGTCAGTGAACATCCATGAGTCACTGCTCATTTGCTCAGGCTATTGGCCTCTGGCTATCTCAGCTCTTGACATATTAGCCACATGAAAATATATGCTCCCATTCCTGATGCACTTCTAGAAATACATCTCTATCTGACTCTTCTGGTTAACAATCTCACATCTCATTTGGTAGCTTCATGAAAATCACAGGAATTACAGAAGCAAGATTTTTCTCATTAAGGGTACATTTGAACCCTGCTACTTTAATGCAGAATGAGCCCAAAGAAAGGCAGAACTAGCCAAGATTTACAAAAACACACCTAAAATGAACATTCTGCCTTTTTTGTGTCTATAGCCAGAAGGGTAAGAAAGCAGATGGGATAAACCTATGTGTTTACTTAAAATTTCATTCAATATTCAAGGTGCTCCAAAACAAGCTGTACCATATTTTTTAATTCTTGTTTTTTCTGAAATTCCTGGTTGAAGAACCAGGTTGAAAGAATACACAAAATTCTTACTTGCATGAAAAGTTGTGTTGTGCATTCACAGTTCAGTTTTCTCACTTAAGTGAGGCATGTGTGGGGCATTTCTTTAAAGACTCCAAAAACTGAGATTCTTCTATTCTCTCTTTGCCTCAGCATAATATCTGAATGAACTGGCACATCACTGGTCAGAAATTAGTAAACTTAACCAAAGCGTTTGCCCTGAAAAGCTTCCACAAGATACTGTCACAAAGCTTCCTAAATCACCATGGTCTTAATAAGCTTTGCCAGTTGACCTGGGAAGAGCAGGTCAATCGCACTCTGCTTTTCTTGACTCTTCAGTGTCGTCAATTTGCTGGACAGAAAGGCATGTGGTCACACTTCCCTCTTGGTTTCCTTCAAGTAATGCCACTGACTGCAACCTCTGGCTTGTGACCAGTCTAGAATTTGACCTTTCACAACATGGAAAATGTAACACGCGGCTTTTGCTATTTTTCCTTTGAATGGCAGAATTTCTTGTTTTCTGTTATACTCTTTCATGCATAGCCATCACACTTTATTTCACCTGATCACGACTGAGTATACTGAGTTGCTGTTTTCCCATTAGATTTGTAAGGAACACAGAAAAGTCTTCTTCAGTCCCAGTCCACACGGATAGAATGGGTGTAGGAAATTATTTGAAGCATAAGAAAGGCAATTGCTTCTAAGAATAGATGACCCAGAGAACGAGGATTTATTTTTTTGTTTTCTGTTACTGGGCTCGCCATAAAGAAAATAGCGAAAAAATATACAGAAAACTTAAGTCCAAATCTGGGTGTGAATTGAGGTTAGTTCCTAGTCAACTTGTGCTTTGATTTCTGATTTCTAAGTAAAACTCCACCACACGTGCTGTTACCATATGCTTCCAATCACTCATCCCAAGCTGGACTCAGAATTACCCACACATGCATGATGCACAGCAAATCCTCCTAGACGCTGCTGCGGAGCTTTGAACAAATCGTATTTCATTTGCGTTTGAACATACTTGCCATGTACATCCTGGATTCACCTGCCACCACAAAGGGAGATGTTTGATTAGCAGTGCCACAATCCCAAGGCAGGCAGAGTGGCAGAGCCCCCTTTCCCACCAGCCCTGGGTCAGATGATGGAGCAGGGTCATGTCAGGGGACCTCAGATGTGGACACATACGGGGTTCCCTGGCACATCACAGAAATACATACTTCTCATCTCCAAATCCTCACAGCTGCCCATGTGAGGGTCAAGAGTCTCAGGGAAGGCACGAGATCTCAGCACTGTGGCATAAGTTACTTCCTCCTTATCCTACCCCTCTTCTCTTTCCCCTTTCCAGCAGTAAAGCCATATCTGTAATCAATGATAATTTGCAAAGCCACAATTTCAGCTGTCCTTTCTCAAAGTAAATTGTGGCCATCTTTTGTCAACCACCTAATAGTAATCTTTTTCGTCGTCAGAAGAAAAGACAGACCCATGTGGTTAAAGTATTGCCTAGGAATTGTATTTCACGTTGAGCACTTGGGTCTCATGTAGATTTACTGCAGAACTGTGAGGAATTCAATTATTTACTAACCATGAAGTTCTCATCTACCAGAGACATCAGAAACAAATATGTAACAGGTTATTTCAGGCCCCACTTGTTTAGATTTTACAAAATCTAATCAGCATAATGGTATGCTATTGAAGCAAGGACCATAATTCGGACAGGAGGAAAATACATACACTTGTTTTATTTTAATAATAAAGCTGGTTTGCCCCTGGAACTGTGGAAGATGCAAACAATATTGAATTATTGCAGGTCCAAACATACACTCTTTCTTGGAGAGAAAAAGAAATTATTAGGTTAGTTTCATTATTCAAGAATGAAAAAGAAACAGGAAAAGTAAAACTGGAAGTATAAGAAATTTTTCCAAATAACTGTTATTTTAATACTGCAGAGTGTCATTAACTTAAGAAGTCAGTTTTTTCCTGGCATGAATGGTATGCCAGTTGTATGATATATCAGTTAAACCAGAGTGGTACGGCAGTCACCTAGGGATCTGGTATTCCATGTTTTCTTTACCAGACTGTTGATGTTGACAGGGTTACAAAATCTGAACTCTTACCTTGCTTTCCCACTCAGGGATCTGTACGGAGCTGTTAGGAGTAGTCTTTGACAGTTCCTCACTAATGCCAGTTTTGTCCTTTTTGTTTCTGAATTCCCTCACTTGGCCTGTCCATTTCCACTGATGCCCCGGGACTCAGGGAAGCTCTACCATCAAGATGAGTTTTGTTTCCAATATGCAGCCTTTTTCTTCCATGCTGCAGTGAAGAACATCACTCTTGTCAGAGTACCCCTGCTGACTTTTGAGAAGATGGGACAGAGTAAGATGTCTTTGTCCTATGACAGGTACTTGCAAAGTAGGTGTGATTCAGACCACAGACTGCCCAGAACTCCGTTCAATCCCGTGCTACCTTCTCCAAGTGCCAGCATCAGAGATGGATTTTATGCAGCTCAGCTCTTCAATCTTCTCACCTGCAGCCTATTCCTATACTCGGCAGGGTGCAAGGCTGCGGCACTAACAAGAACTCATGTTTGCATGTGGTTATGCCTTTCTCATCTCAAAAATTCTTCATTCCTTGCTCTGTGTGCTGCAGAGAAAGTATCTTATGACTGAGAGCTTTTCTATATACTCTTAAGCCTTGTTAGCAAGCCAACTGCTTGTTAACAGCTGACCATACACAAAAGTTTGGCATTAAAACAGTGACTAAAAGACAGCAGAGATTTTTCTTAGATGTGCTAATATTTGTCTGCTTTGCAAATTAGCATCCTGGGCAATTGTTCCTAGGCAAGGACAGGAATATTTAGTAGCAATTTCAGTAAGCCTGGAGTATCTGGGGTGGCTTAAAATACATTTTGCTGGCTATTGGCTGCCTTGCCCAACCAGCAGCTCAGGAAAAATTGTAGTGAATCATCACTTAAGTCAGTGCATTCAGATGCGATCTTATTCTGTAATGTCCTTGCGTGTTTACTCAGCACAATCTAATGAATTTTAGAATTTTGCCATAAAAAATATGTGGAATGTCCCATCACATTCCAAGACAGTTTTAATTATTATTAATTGCATCTCTTCTCTGTTGTGGTTTAACCCCAGCCGGAAACTAGGAACGTGCAGCTGCTAGCTCACTCTCCCCACGGCGAGATGCGGGAGAGAATCAGAAGAGTGAGAAAACTCGTGGGCTGAGATAAAGACAGTTTAATAAGTAAAGCAAAAGCCATTCACACAAGCAAAGCAAAACAAGGAATTCCTTCACTGCTTCCCATGGGCAGGCAGGTGTTCAGCCATCTCCAGGAAAGCAGGGCTCCATCATGTGGAACGGTTACTTGGGAAGACAAACGCCATCACTCCAAATGTCCCCCCCTTCCTTCTTCTTCCCCCAGCTTTATATCCTGAGCATGACGTCACACGGCATGGAATATCCCTTTGGTCAGGTGGGGTCAGCTGTCCCGGCTGCGTCCCCTCCCAGCTTCTTGTGCACCCCCAGCCTGCTCACTGGTGGGGTGGGGTGAGGAGCAGCAAAGGCCTTGACTGCTTAGCAACAACCAAAAACATTAGTCAACATTAGTTGGTTGAAAACATATCACACTATTCCCATCCCAAATCTAAAACAGCACTGTCCCAGCTGCTAGTAAGAAAGTTAACTCTATCTCAACTGAAACCATGACATTCCCCCAATCTATTACGAGGCTTTTCATAAAATACTACAATCCACTAATCTCTGAATACCCTGGCTTTTGGAGGCATAGCCTCGGTCCAGGCAGCACTGAACATAGAGGGATGCTGTAGCCAGAGCTTCCAATATGCAGACCACTGCCCTTTTACAACCTTTGTAATGTCATGATAGAAAGCCTCCAGGTGGCCCATGAAGCAATCCTGTTTTCACAGTGCTCTCAAGTAATATGGGGCAAGCGTGTAAGGGAGAAATTACAGAGATGGCCCATGTTCCCAAAAATAAGTATATAGGACCAGGCAGTGCTGCTTCGAAGATTAGGAGGGAGACAAACAAAACCCATTGTAGTAGCTTACATTTTTAACACAGGAGATGCTAATCTTAAAAGATATTTACTCCTCTGAAGCAAGCTGCTCTGAATCCCTCCTAATTTGAATTTGCTATGGTAGCCATTATTACCATTATATTAGTAATAGTATATATTACCGTTATATTAGTAATAGCCCCTTTTCTCATCTTTTTTTTAAAATATTTGAATTCTCTGGAATCTCAAGCAAAGCACAAAATATCCAGTTTCCCGCATTAAATATTCATGTTATGGTTTAGAAGAGACAAATAAACCTAAACAACTGTAGAGGAGAGATTATAAACCTGGACTTATAACCGCATTCTAACCAACACAAGGAAAAATAAATGGGTCGGTAGAGAAACAACAACAAAACCTCTCAAAGGAAAGGTGCCAAATCTTCAGCTAATGTGAATTGCAGCTTCATTACAGGCAATGGATCTACGCCTGTGTACACCAGCAGAAAATACGGTTCTGCATCTCTGCTTCTGCTACTGGAGGCCATATGGTAACCCTTCACATGACTGAGTCCTCTTCATAAATGAACGATTGTGTTTAGCTAACTTTATACGTATGAGTTTCCTGTCTGTGACTTGAGTAACATCTCTGAATAATTCATGATGGAAAATTACGGATTTACTGTGCTTTTCCATCATTTTACCACCAGGCTCGTACACAGCACACTCATATATATTATTTCTAGAGACTTAAGTCAGGCAAGGCAACATCTCATGTAAGAAGTAATTGTTTGGGTAACACCTGATGTCTGCAATGCCTCTGTCACAACAGTGCTCGTATTTGCTTGAATTTTGGCAACACAGTAAAGGACAAAAGACTGAGAATGAAGACAAGGATGCCAGACCCAGCTGACTTTCATAAAACCTTTCATGTGCAGAGCTACTCAGCAAAGTACCTGCAGAGCCTTCAGTTGCAGCTATAGTGCAGACAGGTGTGAAGACCAACGTGTGACACCCCCCTGGCACAGACATCTTACCAGCCTTGATGGAAGTTGAAATAACAAAGTCCAGAGCCTGGTTGGAGTTCACAATCCCTTTGCTAAGCATGAAGAGACACGGCAGGTCAGCAGCAGAGACTCAGGAACAGATCTGCTGCTCCATCCCCACGGCTTCATTCCATTCCATTGGCACGTGGCAGCTATTAATCCACTGTAGGTGCAGTTTGATTCACATGCAGTTTTTTAGCATCATGAACACAACACATTATCACCTAAATTATCTGAGAGACATATTTTGCCTGCCCTGTCTCGCAGTCAAGATCAACTGTGACACAGGGCAAACCACAGCACTGCCCAGAGGGCTTCCTCTTTGCAAAAGAATCACTTATTTCCCACAGTTAATTACAGCAGATGACACGATTCTCAGTGCACGGGCTTTTACACAAAACACACAAGTGTTCTTCCTCCCTCTTTAATTGCAGAGTATGCCATTCCTCTGGTATCCATCACTTTTACCTCTTTTGTACTGTTACCACGGGGTATCCATAAACCTCAACTTTGGCTACAAAAAGTCAGTACGCTTATTTTGAATTTTCAACTGCAGCCATTTTGCTGCTTGTCTATTGGCAAAAATCTAGATTTGCCAGTGTGCTATATAACTTCAAAGTTTTAATTTTTTGATTGTGTTCGTGTTTGGTGGTTTGCTGGTGGTTTTTTTTTTCTCTCTTAAGACATTGGTCTTTGCTGAAAAGGTACAATTCTTCAAAATTAATTGGTAATTTTGGACTCTCCATTTTAGTGCTTCCCACATCAGATACATGAATACTACCTCATTTTCTGAAAGAGCTCAGAATTCAGCTTTGCAAAACTGGACCTTCAGGACAACCAGTCACTAATTGTCGGTTCTTATTTTACTCCCTAGCCCTGCAGCTACAAATCTCTTATTCTCAGAGAGACAGAGAGAGAGAAAGCATCTGGATTTGTTTCTTTAATGACATATTCATTTACTCATCAAAGAAAAAAAGAGGTGAATCAAGACAGGAGAAAAAACAAGTAGCAATGAACCATGAGTCAGACTATACCGAGCCTGAGAGGAATGACTGTCTGGAATTGGGGCTCTACTAAATCTAATCCATCACAGATTGATGAAGAACACCCTCATTATTGCCTACAGGAATTTTTTTCTGAAAGGATTTCAATCCAAAATTCAGGTTTGAGAAGGAGGAGGAAGTTGGTGAGTCATAAGGTTTTAATAAATCAACTTTCGCTGTGTATTTGCAGGATGATCTTACTTTCTCTCGCTTTGAATTAATGAAAGCAACTGAACCGTCCTTGACAACAGCCCATTAGGACTCTAAGATACACCTTTTTCATCTAGGATCTTTAAAAATTGCCATCTATTTTGCATTATTTAGACAAATTAAACTAATGTAAACTATTCCTTTTCAAAAATAACCTGCAGAGCCTTTTCTATGTCTGGGTCTGTATACTGGAAAGCTTGGAGTGCAAACCATCAGGAAAAGCAAGAGTGTCTGCTTGAGTCTGACCTTCAAGGAAGAGCTGATGTTCAGAGATCACCATCATTTCCCTTCAGTTGCAAATGTTTCACGAGGCAAAATATCAGAGAGGAAAACAGATGTCATGAGAGACACGGATATCAGAAAAATTCTGTGCAATAGCCGGGAGGATTTCATCCCCAACAAACAGACCTGGGAAATCACCAACTGGCAGATCATCTCCAGAAGAATCAGTAGGAAGCTGACAGTGTGTTTGAAGCAGACACTCCGAGTATTAATAGACAAACTCCTACTTGCAGCTGTCAAGTCAGGACCCAATGTGGAGGAAACAAGGGTGCTCAGAAGAAACTCAGATGAGACCTTTTCAGAACAGGGCAGGGTACAGAGAGCAAAGGGCCTATGAAGGAAATGGAAAATAGGGAGAACTGAAAGAAATTTGGGGTTTTGCCCTGCAAGCTGGAGTCGTTGCAAGAACAATGAAGGAATGAACTTTCTTCAAAATTTTCAATAAAATGATGGTGATTACCTGTGAAGGCAGGATAGCAGCCTATGGACCAAAACTCATGGCGAATAATACACTCTTAAAACATTTTATGATTCTTTTTGAAAGACCTAGGCTCTCTCAGCTATCTTCATTAAAATAGTTCTTCAAAAAGACAATGTTGATGATAAATGTTCTCCTATGGGAGCTTTAGGTTGAGGAGACCCAGGTAAAGCACAATTAAAGGACCCTTAAAACATTTTATTTGCATCTTAGTATCAGAAGACTTTGACAAAACTAGATCTTTAGGTAATTATCAGAGACAATGCCAAGAACTTTTTTTGACTATGAACATCCCAAATAGCAAACTCCATCTTTAAAACAAGTTCAGTTCTTCCCACAAAAATGGTTCATTTTTGAACAAGAAGTTCAACAGACTACAAAGACTTTATGCAAGAAGCAGAAGCTAGTTTCTTTTACTCAGAAAATTATATTCAGAATGAAGTTTCGTTCAGAATCTGTTATATCTGTTATATTATATATATATATATATATATAAATAAAATTAGTTTATTAGTTTCCATCACCTGATACCTTTATATTATTGAACTAGCAGAAGCCAAATAGAGCTTTACAATAATTTCCATACCTACAGATGGATGAAATTTCTGCTGAGAAAGGATCCATCATCCCTGTTAAAGGGAGGAAATAGGAATCCATATCCTGTTCATTCACAATTCCCAAAAGGACTGAGCTCAAATAATAAAGTAAAGGCCAAATAGCTAGTCAAGTCTCTATGCAAATTATAACACAGTAAATTTCCAAACTCTCTTGGTTTATAGTTTAGAAAAGAAAAATTGAGGACCCCTTGTGTAAAACCAGAAAGCAAATAAAAATCAACACAAACAAACTACACAAGTGGCTCTTCAAAAGTTCACCTCAGACTGGAAAAGGAATCCTACTTCATACCTCATTATCATTATAGTTAAAGTAACTAAAAGACTTTTAAAAGATGCCAAAACCCTATGCCCTGTGTAGAGGAGCAGACACAGACCATGACTCAAGGCTTTTGAAAATTCCTCCTCTGAACATCTCCTTCCAGTGTGTGGGATAACAGGACATTTGGATTGAAGTCAACAGGACTATTCATTTTCCCAGTTATGCATCTGAATGAACCGAGACTTCACAATCTACCCATGATGAAATCAGCTCTGATTGGTATTTCTTGTCGATGGAATAGACATAACCCTCTCCATTTCAGGTCCTGTAGAAGCTAAATTTACTCAAATAACAGAGGTGAACCTAACTTGCAAAAAAACCCCAAACTTATACAATATGCATGTTTAAGAGACTTCTAATTCCAGTACTGAGCAAGTCTAATCCACCTGTCAAACAGTAACCCTTCCAGAACTATCTGTGCATGTGGTTAGAAAAGGACTACAGTATTAAGCGTTCTCATATAGGTTGGGCAGAAATAGAACATTAAACAAATACAAGTTTCATGTAAAAAAAACTGTCTTGGGAGTTTGCAGGTTTTCTCTTTTTTTCTTGAAAGTGGAATCAGACCCACTGTCATAGCCAGATGGGTAATATCTGCCCATCATTTCCCAGGAACCTGACTCCAGCCACCAAGGCCTTCCCAAACCAACAAAGAGCAACTGCACGGGGACATTGCCCAACTACCTCAGTGCCTTTGGGTGCATCCTTCTGCTGCCTTGGCCAGGGTAGTCATTTCTCTCTTGGTTTTGCTGTCTTTCCCTGGGAGCTAAAACCCCTGGTCTTCTCATGATCACTGTGACCAAGGCTGCCTCCACCCATAATTCCTTGCCTTCCTAAGGTCCAAGGATACGACATCCACTGTTCTTTCCTTATCACCAGAGACAAACACCTCAGCAAAAAAAAGGCAGTCAGGGTAATCCAGCATGATTTGCTTCATATTTCCAAACTTGCTGTTGCTCACAAGTATTTTCTGTTCTCAAGCTTGGGGAAAAATATCAGTATTTCAGCTTTCTTGGATGGTAATGAACTTGCCTTCTTTTTCCTCATTTCTTTGTATTTCATTTCCTTGTTGATTACAAGCACAGTGTCTTCCCTCAGTATTTCACCTTGATTCTTGAGGTTGCGTGGGGAATTTCATTTTTAGATCAGGTGCTGAATGCCATCCCTCAGCTACACTGAAGGTAACTCGACGAAAGAATGAAAAGCTCTGCTTTAAAAGTAAATGTTTGGGTTTGGAAAATAAAAAGGTAAAAAAAGGTCTTCTAATATAAGACCACTACAGACCTTTCACAACTGGGAGCTCCTTCCGTAAAGTGTCAGAAATTAAACAGGAAACATTTTAGTGAATAAAACCAACCTAAAACCAAAACTCTTTCCAGTCCTCAACATACTCTCCTCAGGACTAAGTCCCAGAAGCTCTCATGTTTTAAAACATTAATCTGTTATGAAATTCCAGAAGTTAATATCAACATTCTTCATCTGGATGTCTGAAAGTTGACTTTTAAGTAAAAATATCTTAACTGTTGGAAGGGATTCTATCAACTTCAGAAGTTGTGGAAAGATGTAAAGTTCTCTCAGGGTTTAAGTACTTAACAGTAAATTCAAAGTGCTGCCTCTTCACACTCGCAGGTGCATAAATTTTTATTCTAGTCTCTAAGCTCAAGGTTTTCTGGTCTCATGACAAACCCTAAACGCATAAAGTAAGTGTAACGTGTAGATCAGTGTAATGCTAGCATTTGCAGCTCTTCTGTTGCTACTAAAGCACTGTCCTTACAAATCATGCTGCTGCAGAGTCATCATTTGTCTAATTAATTGGCCTATTAAATAGGCCTGCACAGGTTAAACAACCCAAACCCCACTGTTGCCTCTTTACAATGAGGGAGAGTATCTTGGTAATGCCAATACTAACACACGTCTGGCATTGGTCAGTCCCATGAAACGGAATTAAAAACAAAAAAGTCTAATGGGGATACTGGAAAACTGTTATGCAGAATCTCAGTTCAGTCTTTGTAATCATGCATAGGCGATAGTCAGTCAGGCTGTACCAGCTGCATAAGCACCTCAGGCACCTTTGGGAATTTGATCCTCAGCCCCTTGAATGACCCAGCACAAGGAGTTCTCCTCCTAGCAGCTCCTCCTCAAAAATAACATGGAGTGGGAGAAATGCATTCAACCCATGCAATTTTTCCATTGCAGAAAAGGTTGCTATGATGTGAAGATCATTAAATAAAAAGAAAAGCAGAGGGCAATGAGGGAAAAAAAAGGACTGAAGTCTTAAAGAAGACTCTGAGATAGCATGGGGAAAATTGCTTAGATAAGCCTAAACATGTCCCAGAATAGGCTAGAAATAAATATTTACATCAGGAGTTCATTCTTTTGCCATTTTGTTAGTCAATAGGCTTAGGATTGATTTTGCTCATGTGTCTTTTATGTCTAACACAACATATCAGTAGACTGAAAATATATTTTTTACGGTGTGTTTCAGACACAAAAATACTTCAGAACTTTTCAGGCACACTTCACACAGCTGCAAAAAATTCAGTGAACACATAGTCATCTGTGCAACCTCACTCTCCTGTCACCTGGAGCAGAATTACTACCTTGCTTAAGGTTTGCAGAGCGGCAGAAAGTTGATACATGAGTTCCAAACAAGACAGAAAAAGAAACATTATTGTCTGAGGGGTGACTGCTGAGGGTGCTTGGAGGGGGCAGAAGATTTTAAGGCAAAGTGCTAAAAGATCTCAGGCTGTGGAGATGCAGACAATAACAGAATAAGTGCAGAAACAGAAAGAAACAGGAGAGAAGGAAACAACAGGCTGACAAGCTCAGCTACAGCAAGTCACTTTTGTGTTTTGAAAATACATACAGACATACTTTCTCCTAAGTGAGAAAACATTTGACTACCACCAGCCCCCAAGGTCCTACTGAGTCCATCAGACCTGGGGCAGAAGTAAGGTCCTACTCTGAAATGCCTATGAAACCAGTGTACTGTGATTGATTGACTGACCGATTGATTGATTGATTGATTGCCTTACCTATGTTATACCACTGATCTAATTTCTGTCACTGAATTCCAAAATCTACATGTCATGTTCCATGATGGAAAGGACCCAGATGGAAAGGACTCTGTGAACCCAGAAGACAACCTTAGCAGCAGGAGATAAAAGCATAACTACCCGCAGAGAGCAAAAACAATCTATTGTATTTCTATGTGAATTGTACAAAAACGTATGGATCAGTGGATGAGTAAGATTTTTATTCTTTCAAGTTTTTGTCTTGCCTTCCTCTGAGGAAGTGTCATGTGGAACCTAGTAAGGGTAAAACCAAAAAAGATTTTATAAAAATTAAACAAGTTCTATAAAAGTGGCTTTAAACATATCCGTGGGATTTTAACATAACCTTTCTTTGGGCCACATGAGCACATATCAAGATAACAGACTGATTCACTCAGACAACTGTACGTTCATCAGGGAGTCAACACCAGCTACGCCATGGCACTACCTTCAGGAAGCCATTCCAATTAGAAGACTAGTGGTCTAAGAGCAACTTTTCCTTTAACTGCCATAATAGGTTTAGTTCAAAGTCATCAGGATTTACACTGTTCCCAAACTCTTGCCTTTTAAAATCTTTATCCACATCAACGTGAATCTTCAAATGAGATAGCTCTCTTCAGCAGGGTGAATGAACCTTTAACCCTGCATGCCAACAAAAAGGCATGGCAGCTCTCTGTAGTCCCGCTTCCCTCTATCACCCAGGCCAGGCCACATCCCTGTGCGCAACTCGGGTCCTCTCCTTCCCCCATGCCAGGGTTTCTCCAGATGGAGAATACACAGTGTGAGGCACAGTGAGCACCCAGCTCATCCTCAGCTGCAAGAGCCCTTCCTTCCCCCAAAGTATCATCTATTATCCATGATGTTACTCTCTGCCCGGGGAAAACCTGCAGTAGGAACGCAGTTTGCTTCTAAAGTTTTTAAGAATCTCCTGAATCCCTAACAAAAGATCTTTTCTAAACTACTGAACTTCACATGGACATAAAACATATCCCCACTTTACAGATACCTGTTGACTTAATTAGAAAGCTGCCCTTTATCTAACACAACGAGAAATGGCACTTAAGGCATTTCTAACTCGTTCGCCTTTCTGTTCACTCATTAGCTGTACACATTTTTCACCTGTATTTTTCATTATTCACAGTAAGTCTATTTTTACAAGAGTATTTTGACAACTTTTTAACTGCAAATGCTCCCTGATTTTCTGGCAGCCCTCTGCAGAATTTTTAGCAGGATATGCTTCCCTGGCATGCTACCAGCAGAACTCAATGTTTGCTCTTCCAGCAGTTTAACTCAGTGTATTAATATCTTGGGGGGGGGGGGGGTACTCTAATCTTTTGAATTACCCAGTCCTCAGCTGGTGCTGTTAATTTGTACAACTACATTGACTCTGTGGAGCAACAGCAAATAATATGTCATGGACTTTCCCCAGTTTGCTTACCGTTCTACCAGGACCCTGTTGTTATTACTAGTTAGTTGGTTTGATCACAAGGCCTTCTGCTGAGATAATATGATGCATTCGGTGTGATTAAATCATTACTACACTCACACGCTTATTCCTCCCACAACTGATGACTTCTTGCTGGAACAGGCAAAGGGGGCCCGATTTCTATGGAATGCCTATTGGCTTTAGACTCATAAACTCATTTAGGTCTAATATTATATCAACGTATGATTCATCTGTATCTAAGCTAACTTCAAAAGCTTCTGCCCTGAAAAGCTTCCACAAGATACTGTCACAAAGCTTCCTAAATCACCATGGTCTTAATAAGCTTTGCCAGTTGACCTGGGAAGAGCAGGTCAATCGCACTCTGCTTTTCTTGACTCTTCAGTGTCGTCAATTTGCTGGACAGAAAGGCACGTGGTCACACTTCCCTCTTGGTTTCCTTCAAGTAATGCCACTGACTGCAACCTCTGGCTTGTGACCAGTCTAGAATTTGACCTTTCTCAACACAGAAAATTCAACATGCAATTTGTTCTACAAATATAGCTCTTCCTTTGTTTAAAATACTGTCAACATGTACACTGATTTATCTATTCACAGATTCTTATTATGGTTCTACTGTTTAATGCAAGAGGAATAACACAGACATCTCGATCTCAAGTTATGTGAATTAGCTCCTATTCCAAATTTTCTACAAGTTTTACAGAAAAATTAAAGGATTGAGCAAGGAACAAATAGCACTGTTTTAAATAAAAATGTGCTTTTTAAAAAGATTTATTTAAACCAGTATAGAGAACTGCATGAAAGCACATATATTATAGTCTGAATAGCGCTTATTTTAGATTAAGGTTGTTTCCCCGGGTGTTTGGCACTACTTTAACTAAACCAGTTGCTATATTACACTAAAGAGATTCAACTTCTTCCTGTAGACAGGTTTAGCCCCTTGGCAAACTTACAATGCTCCATATCAGCTGTGGGTTGTTAACAAGGCAGGGATAGAACATGTAGACCAATATTTTTTTAGGATTTTTTAATTATTATTAGTCATCAGTGAATAATTCATAGCAGCCTTAGTGAATCTCGTTTCTTCTTCTATTTTGCAATCAGGCTGTGCTTCTTTCTGGAATATTTGTTGCTCCCCAAATTATTTGCCAAAAGCAGTCTCAGCTTGTAGATTTATCAAAAGCAGTTTCTTGCAAGTAGTTGATAGACGGAATTCAAGTGCGGAATAGGTTTCATCATACACACAGTGCTGAGGACAACTTTCTTATTCTATTTTTAATTGCAAAACTATAACTGTAAGACATGGATTTGAGTTAGAACTCATTCATTTAATTAATCAGGTGGGGATTTATTTGGGGGACTAAGGGAATTTTAGGTTCTTTTTTCTTCCCACTTTAACAACATGTGATGCAATGATGCAGCTTCCAACCAATCAATATTGTTTAGGACTCTTATCAGCCCTGAAATGATGAAATATTTAATTTTTACAAATATATTCAAAGTCCGTTGTCCTCATAGAATTTCCTTTTCCTAATTTGTTAGGTTATCTGCAGAAACAAAGCAAACCCAGGACAAAGATATTAAATTTATATGTGTAAATAATTTTAGGGGACAAAAAGACACAGACTTCACTCAGTTGGAGTAGATGAACTCTGTTACACACAACTGAACCCACTCCTGTAGACAAGTGGCTCAGTCAAAACCAGAAAGGTTTCCTCAAAATATTATCTGCAGAAATGACCTACTATTTTTGGTAGACTCACATCATATAAATTTGTCGTGAGGCTGTTCAATACTGGATTTCTTTCTACTCACTTTTCTGCACTCCAAAACACTCACAATCCCTTATTACAGAGAAATTTGCTCAAAGTCACATCAGATACTTTTTTTAGTTCAGTAGGTTCATTTCTGGTTTTGTCTTCTCCTTTTGTCCCACTCCCAGCCAAACGAAGTAGTTAGGTACTCCCAACTTACAGTTCCCCATGAGATATCCCCCACAGCTGGGTAATGCTTTGGGACATTTAAGTAATGCATGGGGCTAAGCTACAGTTCTGCTTTCCTCCCTACATATTTATTCAGGTTTAGTTCTTGAACATTTTGTGTGCATGTGGCAAAAAATTCAGTTTGCTATTGAAGACGACCCCTCCATGGCAAAAAATTACTGTAAGACTCTAGAACATCTTTCCTGTTTATATTGACATTCATCAGCTAAAATAATTTCTCCCCAAGTGATGTTCCCAAGGAGTTTCCTGTTGTCTGCAGAAGAAGTCTGAGGGAGAAGACACTAAGCACTTCAAATCTGATCTGCATTCCAAACAGCCTCCAAAATTTTCATTTCTCATCAGCCTTTGTCAGCCATAAAAATACTTCTGTCGTTAAAGTTAGAAGCAGCCAATGCCCAGGTTGCCAGCTGTTAATGTCACTGAGATACTACCAGAACTGCCCCGCTTGTTCCCACTGTGCAGTGCCTAACTCCACCAGTACTCACATTGGGGTCAATTTGCCGGGGGCAAGCAGTGCACAAATTCGGCAGTTTTGGCCTCCAGTGGTGGGCCTGAATCTTATTATGAAAACTGAGGGGAAAAAAGCATAATTTGGCTTCTCTAGAAGCAAGTGAGAGAAGAACCGAAGCTCAGGATGCCAGTACACTCTGCAATTTCTTCTTTATTCCGAGGCATCTGTTGTCGACAGCAGATTCCCTCTCTCTGTCCATTAGCTCGCTCACAGAAGCTGCTCTGCTGTGGAAGTAACCAGGACCAGATAACTGCTTTCTTCTGGATGCTTCTCATCCAAACTGGTTGTATGGTCACATTAACCCGACCAACTTCTTACATAAAAATCTTTTTAAAATAGAGAAGGCAAAAAGGCAAACTATCTGAAGAGCCTTATTTAATAATTTACCTTTCAAATGGATCAGGCTGCTTTGCTTTCCTTTTCGATACTTCTAATAAAAAGCAAAAATGCATTTTTTGCCATAGCTTTTTGTTGAGGGATAGAAGTGCACATGACTTCAGTCCCCCAAAAAAATCTAAGACATGTTCAACATGCTATGATTATGTCTCCATTTTTGATGCTTTGGGGTCTTTCCTGGAGATTTACACAACAGTGGTTAGCCACACCATCTGTAAGAGTTACAGCTGACATTTGCTCATCTCCAGGCTTGCAAACAAGAGAGGAAAAACCTTGACTTTCTTCCTCCTCAACACAGAGCTCCTAGGTGTTTAAAGCACCTTGTCAAAAGGATGTTTCAAGAATCTCTGGTGGTGCAAAAGTGGTACTCTGTTTTCTCAGAGATGTTTCCTGCCCAGTAACACCCTTCTGTCTCCCTGCGACAGGCTAGAGCAGTGCTGGAGTCTGGGTCTGATAGCAAGAAACTGAAACTCGGTGAGGACTCATGGAGGGTATAACAGAGCTGGGAAGCACATCACAATTTCTGAATTGCATCATAAACCCTGAGCTATCTTTACTCTTTCTTTTCGTAGGATATACCTGTCCACTGCTATCCAGCACCATGTTAAAAACACTCGTGCTTGCTCCAAGAAAGCCCATTTGTACAATGGGAATAATTTGGCACTGGCATCAGTGCTTGGGAATTTCATCAGTGTGTTGTTAAAGGGGACTTGTGTTTTTAAAAATAGCCTTTATAAGTATCAGACTTCATTTTTATTGAGCAGATGTGAAAATTTTTGTGTAAATGTGTAAATTCTTCAGTTCTTAGGTTGCTTCTGGAGCATGATGAAAAACTTTTGTTATATGTACGTACCTGATTTAACTATTGCTTCTTCTGTACTACCTTACCAGGACAGCATCCAGCATCACATTATTTAAAGGCTCCCTGGAACAAAAGCCAAACATCCAGTTAATCTATTTCCTTCTAAAACCACGACCTTGGGCGAATGCCATTCTCACTTGTACTTTATCTCACGTGTCAGCATTTTACAGACATTTCCCTTCTGCCAACGTAATCTCCTATGTGAGCCTAATCCTGCCAAATTTCAGTATTATTTAGCCTTCTAAGACATTTACTTGTATCACGTATTTTTTTCTGATTTCATTTTGAAGGGGGCTTAGTTGTAATTTAGACTATATTGCAGCTTATACTGCTGCTAGGTAGCCTACTCTTGAGCTCAGATGCATAGGAACAAACTGATGAATACCTCCTTGATACAGAAGAGTCTTATCTCCATTCATGCACATGTCCTTATCAGGGTATTTGACTCAGAAAGATAGACTGGATAGCACAGCTGACACCTAGGACATCTCTTACTGAAGCAAAGAGTGAGCAAGGTGTGTGATCTCTCCCAGGGCTTCCCTGAGTCATTAGCTCAGCACTATGCCTAGGCACAATACAGTAGGGTGTTGATTTGGGTGTTTTTTTGTCAGTATGACATGTTCTTAGGGGATATTTCAACAAGAAGCATCTTTAAAGGAATCAATTGTTACATCTGCACACCACACACACATATACGCGCATGCCAGTGAGCTGATACTGTGCAGAAAAAGCAAGTTATTGGAGAGATCCGCAGCGAGCTCAGTATGACAACCACACAGGGCTCAATCAACACGTGTGGGTACCACACCTGCCTGGGGGGTCGAAAGCATGCTGTGCAAACACAGACCCCGAGGAGGTTTGTCCTTCTGACCAAAGGAGGTCTGCACGAGGTCTGGATCCTCAGAGGGACCCACATCTCTTTCAGGGTGGCATCCCTCAGGTGCATCCCTGACAAGCTGCATTTTCTGCTGTGCAGCTTCAGGCGGTGCCCAAAGGCACGAGGGAGCCCATGGATTTTCAGGAACGCAGTCGTCATGACTGCGGCTGGCAAACCGACTCCTGCCCAACTCAGTTTCGCTTGTACCATAAATCCTTATTAAAGCCAGTAATTTGAGTAAGGTCATCCCAGCTGCTTTGAGTAAGGGTTTGCAAAATTAGTTCTTTAAACAGTGAACAGAAGGGTTAAGCCCACGCTGCCTCTGCGCTTCTTGGAGGAGATGAGGCAGTTCGCCAATTTTGCAGCCCTCAGTAAACTTGACAGAATTGTTTAGCTGGACAAATTGGGTGAATTATCTCTTACACAGATGCTGTTGTGGCCTTTCTTTAGTTTGCTTATTCAGTCTTTTCCTGTTTTTTACACCACCCTTGTAATTTAACTTTGATGAGCACCCTTGATTTCTCACTCTTCCCCCTCCCCTCTTACCCCCACCCCTAAGTCAGAGGGAACAGGAGGTGACGCACAGTAAAAAGCGTGTGATCTTGCCACGGTCACCCAGCGTGGGGGTGCCCTCCTAATGTTGTGGGAATTGAAGACTTTGCCTGAAAGCTAAACGGTCTTTATTCATCTTTATTGAGCATTTACACCAAGTGGCCTTTTGAAGCCAACCAAAACAGTGCAAAGGTTGCACACAGACTATAATAATTTTATATTTGCCGCAGAAGCATGGGGGAAATGATATAATGCAGAGGGCACCACGATGCCGCAAAGCAGTATTGACATTTTTTTTCAAAACTATGGGTTTGCCCTGTGAGAAGGTGCTTGTCTGACCTCACTACTCAAATGACATTGACGTTGGTAACAATTTTGACACTGGCTTCAAAGAGTTTTTTCTCTTTTTTTTCTTCCTGCCTCCCAAAATTTTCACAAGTGCTGGAGTAGAGAAGCAGATACATACAGGGAAAGTTGCAATAATCCAGCCTGGTCCTACAAAAGCCCATGGAATGCCATTCTGTTTTCATGGAGGATGTCCTGAGCAGGCCCATGATAGAGCATCTTCTACTACCTGGAAAAAAAAATTGGGGAAGGGAGTACCTGCCTGCTGACAAAAAGCCAGGAAAAAAAAAATCAATGTAGTCACAGCAATGGCATACAAACACATGCACACATCACCCTAGGAACCACTTCCACACTCTCTGCTCGGGGCTTGCTAGCTCAGGAAAGCTGGCCTGCAGTGGGGATGACGTTTCTTCCTCAACAACTCCCTGTGGATACTGGGATAACACAACTCTGGCATATAGCTGGTGCTTTCTTGTTAGAGATTGGAGGCCCCTGGCCAGATCTCTCCTGTACCTTCAGGTTTGGAGTAGCCAGACAGCTCTTTCCTGTGTAGTCTTCTCCACCAGAGTTCGACCCCAAGAATCGGGAGGGAGACTTTACATTCAGCCAACGCCTGGATTCCGAGATAACCATCCCCCTAAACTGAGGGTCTTTTAAAGGCTCTCTGCGCCACCCATCATGATGCTGTAAGCAGGGCTGGGTCCATTCTGGGACTACTGGAGTTCTTTTCGTCACCGTCATATTAACTAGGAAGGAACAACACAGGAGATGCGGCAACAGAATGGAAAAGACTTAAAAACAACTACAGGCAGAAACTCCAGGTAGTTATAGCCAGAGGCTTAGTACTCAACTGAGTCATTGTGGTGCTTCTCTACTAGCTGTAGCTCTGCCCAGGATCCCAGGGGTAAGAATGATGGGGAGCACAACAAAAGGACCAGCAATGAATAAAACGTGACTAAGTGTCAAACTCAAAATATATTCCGGCCTGAGCGGAAAATGTGGCAAGTGGGGATCTCCATAAAAGCTTTACAGCTACTTTTTTGGGAAGCTATACACTGCCACCTCAGAAAAGGAGCAATTAAAATGATAAATCGGATTGCTCACATTAACAGAGAGAACAGCACTTTCACTTGCGACTAAACTCTCCCTTCCTCATTCTGGAAATGGAAACAGGTCTCAGTGAGAGTATATTCATGCCTACTTTAGGCATGTTTGTACAGTTCCACTGGTGGAAAGAGGCTGCGACTGAATATTAGTCTTTTTTTTTTTTTTCCATTTATAGGTACCTGGGATATCTTGAGATCTTCCCGCGGTAGCATCAGTTTCTGAGAGGAGAATACCAAAATCAGAGAGGCTGGTGGGCTGCGTGCCACTATCTGGCAATGTTACAAGATCTCCTGCCTGCTCTTCTATCCAAAAGGGACCAGAGGTATAAAGTGGTTCACTGCATGCTTTCCGCACTGACTCTTTGAGCATCCTCTGACAGTATCAGCGTTTCTCTGGATTTTGCCAGAAGAAACAAAATGGGAGTTTTGTTTAGGGTGTAAAAGTCCTCTCAGCCTCTTTTCTGAGGCAGTAAAGTAGCACATATCCCTTACTGGTGAAAATGAATTTGGCTTCAAAACGGTTGTTTGGATTCGACCCAGGCCTGCCCACAGGAGGATATTTGCAGGCGTTAGTCTGGAGTAGCCGATGCACTGTTGATTCACACCAGACGAGCACTACAGCAATATGAAATTTTTCAAACATAATACCCTACTTAACATTCTTAATGTGGTTTTAGATATCTGAAAATATTCACAAATTTCTTCTGGCTGGAAAAAGAGTGTGGAGGACAGAAAGTAAGGAACTTTCTTTTAACAACTTTTTTTTAACCTTGAAATGGCAATTAAAATGAAAAAAAAAGCATTTTGAAATGTTTGAAACTGCATTTAGACAAATTGGGGGATCCAAATATAAACAAAAGTGTGTTCCTATTTCCTTATTCCTAAACCATTACTCCCGAATGGTTTACTTTTCCCTAATTCTCATTTTTCAATAATGATTATGAAAGGAAAAAAAAAAATTGTTCCAGGCTGACCCAAAATAAATCCCTCACCCTCTCCGAGGCTAAAGAGGTAGTGTGTGGCACCCTGCAAATCAGCTAGTGACTCGGGCGTTTTGAAAAATGTGAGCAGCTAAAAAAGGGGCAGATGAACATGAGTTTAAGCAATCTGGCTATCACGCGCTGACAAGCCCAAGGAGCTTCTCCCTCAGAGCAAAGGGAGCAGAGCAACACAGACGTGAATGGGAGGACAGCGATAACCTACTTCCAAATGAGCCAAGTTGCTCAGAGGGAACAAGCCTTGCAGAAGGTCGCTGTGAAGCACACAGGACAATTGTTCTGCAGCCCAGAAAGCAAACAAACCGACCCTACTTCAAAGAAATGACAATGAGCCAAGCAAGCGGAGAGAGCAGCAAGAGAAATACGAGTGGTGAATTTAATCACATTTCCCTTCTGCATTTTTCATTGCTGAAGGGTTTTCACCAGCTTTCACTGTGACACTGAGCCACCAATCAAGGATTAATAGTTTCTGTGGTCACCATTCCCCTGCAATCAATGCCGCCACCATTGCTGTACTTACGGTTACCCAAGGTGACAACCGATTCAGAGGAGGTCCATCCACTTGCCCGGATCTGCCTGGTCTTATTTCAGTTGAATATTTAACACAGGAGAAGAGCAGAGTGGACATTCCTACTGCAGCAACCACCATGAGAAAAGGAAAAGGGGGAAGGCAAGTAGAAGGCAGCCAGTTTTTTGGTTGAAGATGTAAAAAGTAAAGAATCTGTGAAAAAGTTTATTCCGCTGGCAGCCTTGGAAGAAGGACTTCAGCGTTGCTAAAAAGCAAGCTGCAATTTACACACAGCAGTCTCCAATTCCTTTACTAGACTAAACCAATTGTGCTCTTTTCCACATGCATATTTATGCAAATAAAGCAGAGAAATTAATGGCACAACTTTGCCAGTGTTACATGTATACACTTTGGTGGGGTGTATATCCTTTTTCAGATCACTTTCTGAAAATATTCCAGCCTCTTACAGAGCAGCACTTAAGGATTTAAATGCCGCCTTAAAAAAAGCCTGTGTTTAAGCACTTTGGTATACCAGGGGTATTGTAGAGAACTTTATCAACAAGAATATTTGAGCAAAGAGTACGAATAAACACAAATTGCAAAGAAGACATATTCATAATCTGTTGTTATAAATAACAAAGCTGAAAAGATAGCTTCAAGACCTACAGCCATTCGAGTCAAAATTACGACATCTCCTGGAGAGTTTGCCCACTCTGTACAGTTCAGGTTTCTAACTGTGACCATGTGCCATGACTTGCTCAAAAATGAGCCCCAGACCAGGAATTATTTACACCAGTAGTGTCAAGAGTGGTAGTGCATGATCACCAGAAAGAGCAGAGATTGCAATCTGGGCATAGATTATCCACAAATGAAAAAAAAAAAAAAAAAATGGAGATACTGAATTATTTCCCTTTATTAATTGATTTCTTGTGTAATTTTCAGAGCTGTTTCACTAATAAGTTTGATTACATTTTCTGAGACACTTGCTTTTTTAAACTAGTGTCACCTGTGCCCTAAAGCCAGAGAAAAATCCACTCCCATAATGAAGCTTCAAATAAATGACAATTTAGAGCTGTCTGTTAAGACATGGAAGAGTAACTGTTTCTTATAAAAATAATTCCTACATGAAAACCAGCAATTACCTAACTGAACAGCACAGAAGTTACGTGCTTACCAGTTTTTTCCAAACCTGACAAAAAGAATGCAAATACAGATGACGCCTCTGGAGTTGAACAGATCTCAAGTGAGCTAATTTTCACAACTTGAAAGCTAACTCCTGTGGTTTTGGGGAGGAAAATAATATTTTTTCTCTGCCCTGTGTGAAATTTACTGTATTCAAAGACAGTTCTCCCAGCCAATAATTCATTATTGCTAACAGAGGAGACTTTGAATACCTGTGTTAATATGATCCATTCCTTAAAAAAAAAAAAGAGGAAAAGGCACAGGAGGAACCTGGGTTGATCAGAGAAGAAGATACCAAGAAATAAAAACATGATTATAAGACTAGGGGAAAAAAAAAAAAAAAAAAGGAAGATGAAAATGAGAAACAGGAAATTGTTATTAACTCTTAAACATAGTATTAGCTCAGCTTTACACATAGCAGCGGGTATAGTCAGTCTTGACCCACAGACCACCACTCTGCCATTCATCGTTTTCCACCTAGGAAGCAATTTTGCAAGCAGATACCAATTTAGAGTGAGCAGTATGAGAGAGACGCTAGCTTTGCAGGTCATTTGGAAGATGGTAACAGTAGGTGGGTATGATGAGGTACTAACATGATGGATATAGGCACACAAGAGAGAAATATCAGCGCAGCTGCACAAGACCTTGGTAAGACCTCACTTTCAAGACTGTGCACACCTCTGGTGACCTCCCCTCAAGAAAGACGAATTTAAATCAGAAAACATGCAGTTCAGACCTGTTGGAAGGTAGTGGCCACCTCTTTTACACAGCATGATGAAAAGTGCTTCCTTCTACACAGATTTTGTGCATACCGAAGAACGAAAAAGAAAGGGAGCATACCATGTTTCTTCACAAATAGGTCTGAAAATAAATCTCAAAGAAAGGGGAAAGAAAGTTAACATTCAGAGGCGAAGAACTCTTTAAGTTAAAGAATAAGGCTAGCACTAGGTCAGGGTAAACCGTTCGTGAAGAAGTGACTAAAATATTTCTAACCACTCCAGGAGTGAAGGTCTCAAACCGTCCTTCCACGCGGGGCAGCAGGAAACCGCACTGATTCAAGCAGGGCTGCATCAGCCCGGGAAAGGTGACAGGAGTCCCCACGGGCAGAAAATACACGCAGGTCTCTGGGCACCCCCCGGGTGGGCAGGCAGCCTGCCCCTCGCTGCCGGGGAGAGCCGTCGGGTTATTTCCCCCCTGAAGGACAACGTGGCCGTGGGAGAGGGCTTCCCCGCCGCGCCTGGCGGTCGGTCACGGAGCAGACACCACGCCGAGCGCGTCGGTGCCCCGATCGGAGTATTAAAGTCCCAGACCCAGGGTTAGCGCGGCTCCCGACTGCCCAGGATTAAACACAATCACCAGAACCGAGGCAAGGACGGGACCTTCCACAGCCCCGTGCAGACACGCACCCAAACGCCCATCTCTGTCCTGTCCTATTTTCTCTTAGGATAAGGGTGTTCTATCACAAACGCAATTTTAGAAGGTGCCCACGGCTTGCGGAGCAAGGGTCTCAGGTCCCACGTGTCGGAAAACGACTGGGTTTGGAGCAGCATCGCAAGAGATGCGGCATCGAGCGCAGCCGGCGGTGGCTCTCCCGGCGACACCGCTGCGGCGGCCGAGGGACGCGGTTCCCCCCCCCCCCCCATCCGCCGACGGGGCCAGGGGGATACCCCCCCACCCCACCCCGGGGACGGAGCAGCCCGGGGTCTCTCCTCGACACCCGAAAAACTGTTTCATTTGTCCGGCGGCGTGCGGGTGAACCCCCCGCGACAACACCCGGGCAGAGCTTTCCGTCGGGGCTGTCCCGGGACGCTTCCCCGGGGGGGGCGGGGAGGCTTAGCTAGCGAGCCAGGCGGTGCGGAGGGAGCGGGCGATCCCCCGAAAACCCTCTTTCCTCCCCCCACACCCACCCTCCCCGGGGCTGCCGGCGGGGGCGGCGGCGACTACAAGTCCCGGCTGCCCGGGGAGGAGCCGGTGCGGGGCTGCCGCTCGCCGTCCCTCCCGGTGGGAGCGCAGCGCAGCCCAGCGACCGCCCGGAGCCCCACCGGCAGCACCCGGCAACTTTTCTCGCCTCCGGAGCCGGGCAGGAGAAGCGCACCGAGGGGCTGCGGAGGAGCCCTGCGGGGGAGCCGGGAAGGGGCGGCTGTAGGGCGAGGGGGGGGGGGGGGAGAGGAGAGGTGGTCCGCCCCGGGGGCCGCGCCGCTCCACTCCAGCCCCGCGGGGCTGTGGGGAGGGGGGGGCGGACCGTGGGGCTGAGCTTTACCGTCCCTCCCTCCCTCCCTCCAGCCCCGGGGCGTGGGCGCGGCGGCGGCCCCATGGGCGGGGGCGGCTCTGCGCGGGGGCCGCCCGCCGCGGCTGATGCCGCTGCCGGCCGCCCGCGGGGCGGCTGAGGCGGGCGGCGGGGCCGGGGCCCCGGGAGGCGGCGGTGGTGGTGGTGGCGGTGGTGGTGGTGGCGGCGGCGGGCGGCTCCGGGCCATGTGGCGACCGGGTGTACGCGGGCTCCTGGGCCGGGCGTGCCTGCTGCTGCTGCCGCCCTGCGCCCTGGTGCTGGCGGCGGTACCCGGCTCCGTGTCCCACCCGCAGCCCTGCCAGATCCTGCGGCGCATCGGGCACACCGTCAGGGTGGGGGCCACCCACCTGCAGCCCCGCGTCGCCGCCTGGCCCGGGGAGGCGGCGAGCGGGAGGCGGGCGAGCGGTAGCCCCGAGGGGGGGAGCGCGGCGGGGCCGCGGGGCCGGCGGCCGGGGGGCGGCGGGGAGCGGCGGTCGCCCCCTTCGCCCTCGCCGCGGGACGCGCTGCTGCTGGCCGTGGCGAACCTCAACGGCGTGGCCGGGCTGCTGCCCTACAACCTGTCCCTGGAGGTGGTGATGGCGATCGAAGCGGGGCTGGGCGACCTGCCCCTCTTCCCCTTCTCTTCCCCCAGCGCCTCCTGGAGCAACGACCCCGTCTCCTTCCTGCAGAGCCTCTGCCACACCGTGGTGGTGCAGGGGGTCTCCGCCATCCTCGCCTTCCCGCAGAGCCGCGGGGAGATGCTGGAGCTGGACTTCATCTCGGCCGCCCTGCGCATCCCCGTGGTCAGCATCGTGCTGGGCGAGTTCCCCCGGCGGAGCCCGGTAAGGCGCCGGGGGGAGCGGGGCGGCGGGCAGGGCTCACACACACACACACACACACACACACCCCCGCCCCGGGGTCAGGGCAGCGCGGTGCCCCCCGCACCCCCGCGGGGAAGGGTCGGGGTCCCTCGGGCGTGGGAGCCGGGCGGCGGTCGGGGTGGGCAGGGACGCTGACCCTGCGGCCGCCGGAGTCGCTTTTGTGGTCGTTGCCTCCTCCTCCTCTTGCATCCTCTCCCGTGTTGGCCCTTGCGCTCAGCCCCGGGGGTGGAGGGGGACGAGCATCCTCTCGGTGGAAAGGTAGAGCTCGGTGGCAAAAGCTGAGTTGTGAGCCCGAAGTCGTGTGCCGCCTTAAGTTGTAGAGTTGAGAGGAGAAAGGGCGTTCAGGACATGCACTGCTGAGGAGAAGCTGCTTTCGGGGGGTCCTTAGCTTGTCTTTTGGAGAAGGACATGCTTCGCAGACAAAAACAGAAAAAAGCTAAAACAAGCATTCAGGGTGCTTATTTATTACTTGTCTAAAAGCTGTGCTCTGTTTGTGTGTGGGCACGGTAGGTTGTTCTCCAGGTGACACTTCTCAGGGTAGTTGTTCATTGTAACTTGACTTTTGCATTGAGCTATCTGAAGCATTAGGATTTTCTTTGCTCGTAGTAAATGCTGCTAGATGCATCGCTGCTGGATCAGGTTTTTGCTAAATCTAATTGCCTAACTAAAGTAGTGGAAACTAAAGTCGGATTGTGGCTGTGTTTGATTGTGCTGCTGAAGTAGTAGAAACTAAATTCATTGACTGTCTTAGGCTGTTTTGGATACTTAGCAGTGTCCAAGGGGAGCTAAACTTTGTGGTGTACAGAGACGGCAACTTATTGTTATACAGTCTGGGAAAAGGTGATAGTTCAGTATTTTGCAAATACGTGTTTGATGCCAGTAATCATCTTCAGGCAGAAGAGTTGGAAGAAAATGCTCTGTTCTGTGTGGCCCATGCAAGGGAAGTCATCAGTAAAATGGCAGAAGCTGCTATTTAAGTAGCCAGAAGAAATGGTTGTTTTATGTAAACAGAGATAGCTCAATGTTGTTCTCAGAAAAAAAGAGTACCAACTGAACTTGCTTTGCAAAAACAAATTTAAAACCCAGCCTGGCTCACTGTTAGACTTCTGTATTATTTTTTTTGTGTGTGTGTTAGATTGTGACAGGAAAGGTAGGGAAAGAATAAGTCCGTGCTAGGCATCTCCTAGTCTGTAATTGAAGGTGTGACTGCTGTATGCTGGTCTGAACTCGGCTAGCTTTCAGTACCTCAGCAAAACCTGCCTAACTCAGGTTTCTGTAGATTTGTGCAGAAACTCAAGGGTGATCAGTGCCACTGAATGCCACTATTGATGTGTGTTTTGTGCCCATAGCATCCGGGTTTGCTCAGTTACATCTACCAGCTTTGCAGGTACACTTGCAGTTGTGCTGGAGTCAATAGCCAAAGCTCCCTGAAGACCAGATTCTGAACCCAGCATCTCCTTGCTCTGTCTGTTAAAATCAGAATTATTTTCTCTTCTTAGAGATGGGTCTAAGTTCATCCAAAGCTGCCTGAGGACACAAGATGTGTTAAGTGCATATAGCATAGGGCTAGACTTACTGCTCCTTTCCACAGACTTCAAAGCTCCTGCTTAACTTTCAAATTGTTCTCAGTGGGGAGCCAGCTGGATCAATCTGTCCAAATCAGGACTTTGTTCTTAAGCACACATTTAAGTGTCATTGTCTTCAGTGACTGTGAAACCAATGTCTGACACTGAACCTGTGCTGAATAGAGTCCGTGGGTTTTTTTTTTCAGCTGAGCTAAAAAAAAATCCCACTCTTCAAGGCTCTGTGGATTTAAAAAAAATCTCAGCCTGACTCAAAAGGCCAGCAGATAATACAAGTACATTAGCCTCTCAAGATTGGCTTGGAGGGCCTGACATCTTTCTGAACACTCTTTTTTGATACCTTCACGTAATAAATACCATTTTAAGGCTAACTCTGGAGGCAATGCTCTAGCAGCCTTACCTCACATACTTCCCAGAGTTACAGGATTTCCAACAGCATCTTGAATCCCGGGGACCCCGGAGATGTTGGCCTCAGCAGCCTGTGGTGTCTTTTTGCCCACCGCAGGCAGGGATTTTGTGTCACTCAACAGTCCCATGCCACCACTGGCATGAAATGAACATACCATGGACCTCCCACCTTCCCGGCTTAACAGCCCCGGAGCCACAGGCTGGCCGGTTCTACTGACCGGCAGTTTTAGAGGAGGCAAGTGTAAATGTAAAATGTAAAATCTGCCTCTTGGTAGGCGAGACAGCTTCTGCTGACAGGCCCAGCATGCATTTTTTTCAGAGAAGAAAAGCTGGGAAGAAAAGCCTGAGATCTAACCCTGCTTCTGAAACGTGAAGCATCGGCTTCCCTGGGGTCACCCTTCCCACTGGTACTTTGGCAGAGCAATCCTCCCTCCCTCCCTCCCTCCCGAAACACCACAGCAGCACACCTTGGTGGCCGCCTGCAGTTAGCTTTCTTCCCGGCAGGAGCAGAAGCAGACCCAAAGCTTGTTTGCCCTTAAAGAGCATTTCCCACTGTCTGCCATGTGAGGAGCTCAGCAAACGCGTTAACGAACTCGACGTTCATTCGCTAGGTGCTGCCTCAAGCTGCTTCTCCTCAGCATTCAGAACTCTTGTTAGGATGTTTCTAAGGTAGTAATGTCTAACAAGGTCTCATTTTCCACCTTACGCCAGGAGAGGAACGTACACATACAATGTTTGTACTGCAGCTGAATGTTAACATCATTACTTCATGCAGAAGTCTGTAATAAGTAGATACTCATTGTAACTGAAAAGCACATTAATCTTTGAGCAAATCTTCCCTAACATGGCAAAAAGCAATGCTTAACGTGAAGAGGAAGATAAGGATCCAGAACTGAAGTACGTTTCAGTAATACTGTCTGTTGCCTCCGTGACATTTGATGATGTACATCAAACATGTAACGTCGAGAGGAAATCCACAGTGTCACAGCTGGGCAGCTACAGTCAAAGGGGTACCTAGAATGCTTTCAAAAGTTTTGTGGTTGTCTGAGCTTCTTTAAAAGTCTGTTTCTTCTTCAGTTCTATTCTCCTGATGTTAAAAAAAAAAAAAAAAAAAAAAAATAGGAGCAAACAGCCTTTCCCCATGGCCATTGGCAATCACAAGACAACAGCCGTCACCACATGTGGTGCAGCATTCGTTCTCCAACAAGCAACAGCTTTTGCTGGAGGTTCAGGGTTGTGTGTGGCAAAACGCACACATGGCTTCAAGGGATGCTACGCAGAGTAAAATGTGACATACTTCTTCCATTTTCATCTGTATATGTGATTTAATGACTAACATATACTGACAGTCAATCCAGACGCTGTTATGACCTGAAAAAAGCTGTTTACTTTTCTGAGTTTACTGTCATTCCAGTAAATTTTCACACTCTCGGTAAGCAAAAGTAACAATTTAACACTATCATTCAGCAAGTAAAAAAAAAAAAAACCACTGGATTCTTTACTACTAACACGAATGCAGATTGCACTGAAGCTTTGACAGATCATTATTTTGGAAAGAGCAGCTCACAAGCACTGATGCCATTGAGGCAAGGCTCGTCACGTTACGTACGTTTCTATGAAGAAACACGCTTTATTTTTTCATTCCAAGGCTGCCAATGTCATTAATAGTTTTCCCAGGGATGAAACGGGGAACAGATCCAGGGAACATGAGCCATAAATAAACACAGCGATTATCACTTCTAGTACTACAGTTCAGAGCTGAGAGCTTGGGAAGAATAGCCTGTAATATCCACTTTGTAGGTGATACTATCAGAAACACAAGGGAGATCGTGTTTGCAGCAGTGTTCTCTGAACTTCAGAACTTAGGGAGCATTTTCACTGGGTTCCAGATACATCAGTAGCTCTGACGTCTTTTAACATGAAAAGGAATCTCAGAGCAACAAAACAGAATAAAGTAAACCTGAATCATCAGTCCCTGCATAGCCAGTCCGTGCTTTATCTGGTTTCCCGAGGAGCTGGAATTGCAGCGCTGCTGATTACCGCTGTGACTTCAGAGAGGGTCAGAAGAATAAATAAATCAAGTCAGAGTTTTAGGTTAAATAATGAATTTCCTGGTGAAGGAGCAAGTTCAGCTTCAGGACAGATGCTGTGAAAAGAAACTTTAACCATTAACATTTAATTTTTTGCCTGTTTTTAAGGGAATTAAGCTTTCTTTTGAAAACAGCTTTATAGTTTATACATACCAAACCACTCTGGGTGGAGAATTATACATCTTTCCCTTTTGGAAATAGCCAGGAATAACACTATGTGTACGGTATCCGCAGAAGTCATACTGACCTGCAAGACACTGGGTATGCAGAGCACCAGCCAGGGCAGGCAGAAATTACAGCAAGGGAATGGAGATGTGGAAAAGCTTCTGTCCGACGAAATGCCCAAAGACACTTTTCTTCCTCCTTCAAGCCAGGATTGCATTTTTGCAGAAAAGCATTTTTGAGGGGGGGGGGGGGGGGGGGGGGGGGGGTAGAATTTTAAAAATCTTATTTTACAGGAGAGACTGCAAACCATGTGCTTAGCTACAGGCTCTAGTAATTCAAGCTATCATTGCTAATCTGACTAAGTCCAGATGTTGAAGTTTGTACTAGTTACTGTGCAGATGAGGAATGTGTGTTCAGTCTTTCCCTGTGATCACCAACGCTCCTCACCTCACACTGCATATATAGTATGGCACATACCTTTTGTGCACTTCAGTAGGGTTTATGGGAGGTGCCTTGAGGGAAAAAAGGATGGAAATCGAAAGGACATGCAAACGAACGTTCAGCTGCTTCTCTTTCAGCTAAAGGTCTCTGTGCAGCGTTGCTCATAGTGAGCTTTTGAAACTTGCACAGTTTAGGCTACAGATCTGCTATAAAGTGAGAGAGTCCTTTTACATTGCCAGATAATGTAAAAAGGCTTTGTGTAACGAACAGTTTTGCTCCGTAGCCACATATGCTGTAGAGCCATTAATTCTTTTAAACACCGATTTCGGAGGCATAAGTGATGTTTTGCTGGCAGCGTTGTGGTCCTAGCATCACCCAAGAGGTCTCCTCATTGCGACGGTCCTCTGTTAAAAAGCGATTGTCCCTGCCTATGGCAGGGGGGTTGGAACTCGATGATCTTCAAGGTCCCTTCCAACCTAAACCATTCTATGATTCTATGAATTACACAATCTTTGCTAGCTGATCCAGTCTCCTGCCTTTCACACGCCTTACCCCCAGTATCATACGTTGTCCTCAGGTTGTTACTCTGAGAGTGGTTGCACTTGTGCTCCTCTGCTGTGTTGAACGTTGTCAGCTATGAGCGTCGCGCAGTTCCCGTCGTTCACTGTGTTGTCAGCTGAAGCCAATCTATCTGTTACCTTCGAGCTGATAAATGATGTGTGTTGAAGGGAAAGGAGTCCCTGTTTATATTCTTGTCAGAATATAATTTGTCCGAATATCACTTGTCAGAAAGCCCTCAAGATTTGTGAAAGTGACATTGGCATAACATCTGGGAGTTGTATCAGCACCTTCTGCGTTTTGCGGTTTTCCACCTTGTTTAATGCTCAGGGTCTGTTTTCTGTGTGTTGCACCCTTGATAATACAAGAAGTCATCCTTGTCTCTTAAACTGTCAAAGTCATAATAAACACTATTTAAAACACCACTAAAGGCATCCAGCCATGTGAAACAGAACATTGCAGCCTGCCTGCCCATGGGGACTTCTTTAAGGGTAGTTCCTCTGTCAACAAGCTTTGTGTACTCAGACGCATGGGACAATCAAAAGGGAAAAAAAGAAGGAGGATTCAGTTCATCATGTCTGCAAAAGATCCTTTTTCAGAATGCAGGAAAGTGGTGAGAATATTTTTACTTTCAGTACTCTCATCTGGATCCTTAATTTTAACATCCCATTGAGACAGAGCCAGAACTGTGCTCGAGTGAACTTTTCCAAGCAGCACCTTTCAGTGCTATCCAACCCTTCTCCTTTGGAAGAAAGCCCCTCAGAAACCCGTTGAATTCACTGTCCTGCCAGTGTTAAGGAATCTTGCATCTTAGAATATTTTAGCATGGTATGTGGTAAATGTATAAGACACTTTGAGGTATGAGAATGTATTATTTTCTCAGGTGTTTTGTTGCTTATCCAGGAGCAAATATTGGAGGTGAGAAAGTGCTGTCGAGCATGTTAGTTCAAGACTTGGAAGTTGTTTGTAATACTAGAAAGTTACTCAGTATTCATTACCACCCAAGTCTCAGTGAAATCCTACAGCAGGCTTCGTTCTTAAACTCCCCTAAGTTTCTTCAACACTTAGCTTAGATAGCGTAAAGGTGTTCTTATTTTATAGTATTTGTAATTTGTAATATAAATTTTGAGGCTTGGTTTGTACAACCGCTGTTCACAGCGTTACTCACCATCCATAGTTTTCCATACATTTTTCTTTTCCTGGCAATTATTATTTAAGGAAATTTTTGGACATGCCACAGTTTGAATGTCTGCTTATTTCAAAGTTAGGAGGATATGAGTACTACAGATTTTGAAACTGGACAGTGCAGCGTTACTGGAAATATGTACAGCAGAGATTCTTCGTTTGAGTGGCTTCAAGTCAGCAGTGAGCAATCTATCTCAAATACTGCAAGGGGTTATTACCCAGATTTAGAATGTGCATTGAGCCTATAATTATTTAAGGTATCTGACTCTGGGAATCCTTAGATAAAATTATGCCAATGATCACTTTGTTCTTGAAGTACATCCAGTTCTGTCAAGTTTTATCAAATCACTTAGTCAACTTTGTAAATTCTGTTGTATTTTCAGTTATATCAATACCATTTGAAAAGGGTGGTGAAGAGTTAAGACTTGGGAAGGGGGTGGAGGGAAGACGAATCTTGTAGTTAAATACTGTACCAGTAGACATTTCCTACATAAATGGAAGACAAATACCTATATTGAATTGATATGAAAACTCAAAAGCAAAGATACCTGCTTTTTAGTTTGATGTGCTGTTCTTTATTACCCTCCTTCCTCGCTGTACTGATGATACCATACTAGATTTCTGAGAAAATAGCAGAACTGGCTAGTAACAAGAGTTTCTCGTTCCTTATCCTGTGCTGCTTCTCTAATACAGAAAAAGCTGAGTTAACATCAAATTCAATGCCACACATGGTGTTTTCTTTTGGTTTTTTTTTTTCTTCCTGCTATTCTGGGTATTCACAAAGCAATGTCTTCCTCACTGCATAGCCTAGAAGAAGTCTTTCATAATGTAATTCACAAACTCATGTCCATAATGAGTGATTAAACTATGACAGGGTTAAATCGTTGATTATTACTTTACTGAATGAACTGCATTACCAGAAGAAATACCAAAGAATCCTTAGCGTTATTAACTAAGTAAAAATTAAAATTCTGCCAGAAAAGACAAATTTAAAGTAGCAAGCACTGTGTGAATACAAAAGTTATGGTGCCAAACAGATTATTAACAAAGAAAACACTCTCTGGAAATGTCAGTTGGGGTGTTCAGTATAACTTCCCCCAAGAATTTGTCAACAAAAGTCAGAAAGCACCTCGTCTTTCCACTAAAATGGAAGCAGAGCTATGGAAATTAGAAACAGCCAAAGATCTTGTCATGCTGTATGTTATTCAATTCAATGCTCACAGTTAAATTCAAAGAATATTTACAAATGTTCTCATCCAGGGTATTCTCATCTAGGTGAGTTATTTACTATTTAAAGCCATAAGATACTGAAAACTCACAGTATTAGAACTTTAGACTGTGTTGAATGTTGTTACAGTTTTAAGCCATCAAATAAAACATTTCTCTCACGTGTTCTATTCTTTTCCTTTGTGGATTTACATGTAATTTTTTAATGTGAAAGAAATCCAGGCATAGCATGGCTAGAATTTATGTATTTATTGCAATTAGCAGAAAATTGGAAAAAGCACCGTTTCTTTTAAAAATCTAGATTTGTCTTTCAAAGAAGAATCAGGCTATAAATCTATGTTTCTGTAGGTCTTACTGAAGGGCTTTTAAGGAGGGGAAGGATCATTTTTTCAGTTTGATTGAGCAAGAGAGTACACCGAGTCTCTCCGCAGTACCACTAGCTATTGCCGAGTTTATTCGGAATAGCTGAAAGGAGCCAGAGAAAAGAGAGAAGAAAACAAGAAAAGGAAGCGAGAAAACTAGAAGCATAAAAGTCAGCGACACAGGGAGAGAAGGAGAAAATACACTGAACTGAAAAAAAAAAAGGAAGAGTTGCCCTTGTCTGTCTCTTTACTTTTTCCAGAAGCATAAAAACAAGGGAACTAAATTTTGCATGCAGGCACTGTACAAGGAGCTGGCATCACCAGGCACAGACCAAAACAGCTTGCCCAAGTCAGGGTTGAATTAGCAGCGCTGTCTTGGTCCCTGGCTAAGGATGGTTACTTCCAGTGAGTGATACTTCCCCCCAAAATAGTGCAGACCTGCCAGGGAACAGCTAAGCCAGCATCTAGGAAGCAGTGAAAGGTGTAGGGATTAGACCAAAGGTCGACAGCGGTTTATTGCTGCTGTCAGAGGGGCTTCCTGTGAAGGGTATGAGGCCTTGGTGTGGGTGGGTCTAATTAGTGGAAGCCTTTTTTCCTCCTCGGTCTTGAGAAATAGAGGAAGAGAGACACACCTGAGCATCTCAGGACACAGTCCCAACTGATGCTCTGGCACCTGGGGTCAGACATCTGCTGGTCAGCGTTGTGGAGCTCCGGGAGACAGACCAAGGTCACTTGGATACAGGTAGTGTCATGCCAATAGGTACCCAAAAGGGTTTTCCTAATAAATGGGAGCACATTCAGGCACAGTGGCTTTAGGATTGCAGGTTTGGACATCAGCGACTGTTCTTTACTACTGGTCTGGCCCTGAAAGTCTCCACATTTTTCCCCGAACACCCTGTCAACCAGCCAAATTGGTTCTCACCACCATGGGGAGAGGATGTGCAGATGGTGGAAGTAACAGCAGAACTGGGAGAAAGATTTAAGCTTGAGTAGGCAGCGATGATAGATGATTCATTTATTAAGGAAGTCACACTCGAGCAAAGCCATTTGTGCAAGGGACTCCTCGTCAGTGTGACTAAGAAGTTCACAATCTGGCCCCAAGTGCTTCACAGCTGTCACATCAAGCTACTCGCGTTACTCTTGGTAATTATGGACAACTACATGAAGAACTGAGAAGAGACTTGAACAGCATGGCGTACCGCAAACCACAATAAACCACAGTTATTGTTATGTGTTGTTTTTGTTATGTCCCTGCCTTTGCAGGGCATCGCAACCAAATGGTTTTGTGCAACTGGCCCTGGGACTTGGTTTTGGCTGTAGACAGGGTTTCAAAACACATCACTGTTCAGGCTTGATGTTCACCATTCTGTCCAGAGCTTACCGTATCCTTTCCCCACAGCGCAGTATGATACAGGCATTCACAAGTGTCTTGCATCCCTGTAGCATATATATATACTCTGTTGGTATAAGCAGAGAGTGTGTGTGTTGTTGCCGCGCTGAGCATCCATCCCTGTCTCTGCGAGTGAGTGCGTTACCAGCAAGTTGAGAGATGATGCCAAACCTCTGGGATGCGCCCCGCTGCGCAGAGTCTCCCTGGCGATGGACTGCACCCTTGCAGGAGTGGTGGGCTGGGAGAGCCCTCAGGAGCTGACGGGAAGGTTTCCACTTGGCACTGGTTTGACAAGATCTGGTGTGTAGCGTGCTGGCTAATTAACTTTCATCTGAAATGTTTCGGTCACCTGAATCTGCGTGGCTGTGGGCAGAAGATGGGGATGGGGAGAAGGGTGAAGGTGAACGCAGGTGCACCCTCAGCTGCCACTAAGGCACAGTAAACGGGGGAATTATTGTGATCCCTTGATTGTTATTATTATATAGGAGAAATCAAATGTTAGGGAATTCAGAAGCAGACACCGTTTTTCCCTTTTCTTGCTACAGTATTTTTATTACTTTTTCTTCAGCAGCTTTCATCTGTGATGATAGTTTCCAAAGCCTGTTTTACAATGTGGAAAGTATTTGAAATGCATTATAAAAATCTATGAATATGCTGCACAGGCATATTTTAAACTCTTAGTATTTCCCTAAAGGCACGCTATTCCACTTCCAGCTTTTTTAAGACTGTGAAGGAAATGATTGCCCATGCTGTTCGTAAGACATTTTACAAGGCTTTCTAACTTAAGACAGCGTTAAAAGATGAGATAGATCTTCAAGCATAAACTGAGATTTTAAAAATGAAGTTTTGCATTTGTTGCAAGGAAAGAACTATTAGACGTAGCAATTAATAGCCAGAAAGAGCAGCTGTATTATGCACCAGGCTCTTTGAATGACGCTACTGATAAAGCAGTTACATTACACTCATCTTAATAGCATACTCACTCAAACCGGCTTAAAAAGAACTTTTCTTTGCAAATCAGATGAAAAGTCAGTATTATGAGTTCACAGTTTGATAATTTTCCGGTGCTATTTTAGATGAAAGCATAATTATTTATCACTTTCTCAGCGTGTAAGCCTCACACATACATATCGGTTAAACAGCTCTCTGTAGGAGAATAGTTGTTTTTAAAAATTTACTGTATTCCACATAAGCATCAGAACATGGGAAAAATAGATTTAACTTTTACATGGAGCTGATATTTGTCCTCTTTCAAGAATGCACTGGTACTGTTTTAGATGTGATTTACGTTTTCTTAGTATGCTAATACCATGGAGTTGATTTTACTCCTCCATTGGAAAGGCAACAAGGTGAAGGAGTTATGTGCCTGGGTTGCCTCTGTTTGGAATGCACGTGATTGATAGGTGATGAACTGTAGAGTGCTGAGGGGACAAATATATACCCAGTAACAGCCTTGAGGCAAATGTAGGTAAACAGTTGAAGCAAAAAGCATTGATTGTTTTTGGTTTAAGCTGTGAGACATGAAAACTTCAGACATCATTGCACCACGTTGCGCTTGCCAAACAGGAGTTTCCAGGAGCTCATTCTTGTTTCCAGAGTACAAAATCAAGCAACGCTTGGGCAGAAGGCTCTGCTCTTCTGCCGTCTCCCTTTCCCCAGTCATCCCCCAAGCGCACAACCTGCACCAGTAACATTTAGGGATGTTTCCTTGCTCCAGGACCGCCGAAGAAGGTGGTGTGTGATCCCCACATCCCCTCTCCATTGCCAGTTGTGCAAAACCGCTTGCGCTGCCTGGTGCGGCAGGCACATGGTCTGCTGCAGCTACCAGCTGCCTTCCGACCACACAGAGGGGCAGCTCATGCCAGACTCCCACCGGCATCTATAAAATTGTCTACTGCAGAGCTAATGAGAGGGAAATGATAAAACATGGCATCAGTGTTTGTTCCTCAGAGATTTTTGGGGGAAGAAAAAAGCCACCTATTAATCACCCCTTTAAAAGTTCGTATCACACTGTATCAGTATCGAGATAGGCTGGATAGGCTGGTACGGTTAACAATACTCTTGTGGCCTCTGATTAGGAATCTTGCATCAGCAGTCAACACAGGGGAGCCAAAATGATGATTACTCAGTCACCCTCATGATCATCTTTTTTACGTGTGAATTATTTACATAGTACAGCGTACTTACACACTTGTTAATTAAAACCTGCTTTTTTCATTCAGCTGTACCCCTAAGATCTCTTTAGAGCCTGCAGTCCTTCTAACGACATTTATTTCACATTCAGTGTGCCATATTTTGTTTAATGTTATCTTTCATTGTATAAATAGAAAATCCTTCGGTGCAGAATACTTGTGGGAAAGGATTCCTTCACACTGAGGATTTCTTTTGAGAGAGAGGAGTGATCGGTATGTTTTGAATATTGACGCCCAGAATCCCCAGGAACCCTCAAATTTTTTTCAGCTACACCATTTTCTACCTACTCTTCCATTTTCAGTGTGGCATGCTCATTTCAGCCTTTCTTAATGTTGCCCATTGGTCTTTGTTCTGAGGTCCTGTCTTCCACTGTAGGATAATACAGATCCTGAATTAACAGTCTTGACTCCAGAAAAAGACCGCGAGGCTTCTATTGTGATACAAATGATCAGCAACATAAATTGCTCATCACTCACTGTTCATCACATTCTCTGAAGAGCACCAAAAATAAGACACTTATTTATAAATAGCTCAGCCTGCTAGATTCCAGTGAAACTCAATTTTGTATCTTCCCACCATTTTGACAGTGCATATAAATATGTAACATGTGAAAGTTAGCTGTGCTGCAGTGTCCTCCTTGGGCATTCACAACCCTTACACGTTTACAGCAAAGGAATAAATTGCAAATTGAGACCTGTGGTGGGGTGCCGTGTACCACATGATTAGCATAAGAAAGATGCTTTGCTTGACAGAGAATGGGAGCTTGTTGCCCAGATCATACTGCTCTTGTATTACTCCCCAGAAGTGTACTTAAAGAGGAAAACGAAGTGAGAATTCACAGTGAATAATACATCTGATAATCACTGACAATTTTTTCTGCCTGAAAACCACCTGAAATTTCTGGAACAAGCACGAACAATATAAGCGTTAGGAATAACTGCATCCCAGAGCCTTCCAAAAAAGGGCTTTCTTTTACTTCACTGGCTTTGAATAGGACCAGCTTGAGATACGGTTTTGGTTGTTTGGCTAAGCCACGTGAATCTTTTTTTCTCTTCCAATCTGATAAACACAGGAATTAGAGATATACATGGAAGCTGGAACTTGCAGATACTGCAAGTGTTCGGTTTTGCTATTCATTTTTTATGAGCATTTGTCCTAGTGTAATTTGATTACCGGAATGTTCATGAAAAGCAAATGTTGAAGAGAACAAGAGCAGCTGAAGCGAATCGTTTCATTCATGTGAGTATTTATATGTTGTTTCTGATGCAATTGCCATCATTAAAAAAAACCAAACCAGTATATTCAGATGTCCTGTTCATTTAAGTGTGGTATGGCTTTGCTTAGGATGAGGAACTAGTCCAACAAGATCTCTGGCTTGTTGCTGCAATATTAAAACTATATTCATAAGTGAACTTAACGCTTCTGTCAACTTTAACCTTTGATTTTACCTGACTTTGCCTTATTTTCACCAGAGAGTTCCCTTCACTTAAAAATCTATAGAAAGCTGTTCACTGACTAAGATCAAGGATAATTCAGACAATTCGTCTTTTTGTGGATCCGTATTATATCAGCACTGTGAGAGCAAATGCATGTCTTCCGAGAGTCATACAAAATTATTACAATCTTATTAGAGAATAATAAGCAGCAAAATGGCTTATTATTGTCAGTTAGAGGTAGAAAAATGAGTATGCAGTCTGACCGTTTAAGAGTGGACACAAATGGGAAATTGAGTCTTCTCCAACACAGTTACAAACGTATGGGAAAATACACTGGGCTGAGTGCTGGAATAGTTACTGGTCTACCAGTCCGGGCATGGACAAGTCCAGCTGAATTTCCTTGCTTTGTCAGAAGTTTCCTCTGGAAGGTCGAAACTTGTCCAAGGCTGTCAAAGTCAGCAGCAACACATCGCCTATCTGTAGATGAAGTGCTGAGGCTGCGTGCGTGTTTGACCGCTGCCCAACGTAGCCACGATGTGGTCGCCATTGGAGCTGTTGTGTGGTGCTGGGGCGTCTATCCTTTCTCGGAGTATTAGCGATGAGAGGAAGAAACAGCCAACCCAGAGAGCAAGTTCCTTGCTGTGCACCAAACCTTTCTTTTTTTTTTTTTTTGCAAAGGACTTTATTTGACATGAGCGGTGCTTCCAGCTGCAGGGCACGGGCGAGGAGACCAATGCTCCTCTGCTGGTGGGGTGATTGCCCTTGCCTTCACCGTTGGCTGAGAGGGTGTTGCTCCAGCAGCCTTCACACCTCTTTGCCTGGTCCCCCACACCCCGCCAGTTTAACAGTCCGCCTGCATGTCAATGAGTAGGCTCAAGCATGTATAAAATCTTCAGTCATTTTAAGAGTGGTCTCCAAAGATTGCTTACTTTTCAGAAAAGAAAAGCAAACCTTTCACAGAAGATCCTGCTTTCTGTGAGCGTGTCTCCTTTTTATTCTCACAGCTGGCTGGCTCTTTCACTCCAATTTATTAATAATACATCCTGGTGTTCTGTGTGGTACTTGGTAAAGGGTTTTAAGCAGGGAATTTTACAGAATATTTCAATTCCCTTGCTCAGGCAGGGCAGTGCGCCCTTCGTGTCGATGCAAAATATCAAAGCAACAAAATTACGTTTTTTCACCTTAGTTCCATCCCAGGCAACTGAAATGTGTAGAAGTATAATTTATCTGATGGAAGACTGATGAAGACCTGCATTTGAGTGCTAGCATCACATAAACAGAGAAAACAAATGGGGAAAGAAAAAACCCCACATTACTATTTCTTCAGGGAATATACATTTTTTGTGTTTTTTTTACTATAGATTCCCCGTCCCTGAAGCAGTTCCGTTTCCTGCAGAGAGAGACAGCAGCTTTGATCATATGTTCTTGCCAAACTCATAGGAGCAGTGGTCTGTCATCCCTTTCTTCCAGGTTGACTGGGGGAATTAGATACTCCTCTGCAACACTTCCCCTTGTTCGGAGAGTTAAAAATCACGGCGCCAAAAATAGTCAATGTGAGTTCCTTGTCCCCAGGCTTGGTTCACCAGACTCTGCAGAGTCATCGCGAATTATTTGCATGGAGATGGATAGATGCAAACATCTTGCTGAGATTAGTGAGACATGATGCTTTTGTATTTTATCACAAGCACTTATCCATGTTAAACTCCCAGGGCGCGCTTCATTTTCGCTGGTTCTTACCCTCTCCTTTAGGAGGATACAATCACCCACTCAAGAAGCAGAAATAGTGCATGACTAACTATGTCACGGAACAAATGATTAACACTAAGTAGTTTGTGCTAGCTGTTTGCAAACAATCCACGTGCCGACAATTATGCTGAAGCAATTTTGTGAATACCTAACTCAATGTATTTTGCATAACTCAAGACTGGCTCCCGGATCATTAAATTCATAACTTCTGTCTTGTTTGTTAAATTCATAAATGTCATTATTTCTTCTAGTCCGTAGAACCGGTGGTGCTAGACTGGACTGTGATATTAGCCTGTAACGCTGGACGGGCGAAGGCTGTAGGAAGGATGGTGGCTCCGATGGAATGAGGTGCCGCTCAAAACGAGTTACAGCTGCTGTGCTGTAAGAGTTTATAAGCCACCAACTGCGGAGGAGGGCAGTCGTACGCAGACCGACCCATGACTACATCTGATGCTTTTTGGATTTGCAGCTACGCAAATAAAGATGCTATTTGCCCCAGCTGCACCCAGCCTACCCACGGAGAGCTTGGTCTGGCTGCCCAAGTGCGTCAAAACGCCCGTGGGGTTCATTATCAGGAGCTGAGGGCCTCTTCTTGAGCTGCAGTCGCTCATCAGCCGTCTGCTGACGTTACGGTTAAAGAGCTGACCTAGAGAGAGCGTGGCATCCATATGCGTCATCCCGTGGGCCAGGGCGGGAAGAGCTGAGCTGTGAGGAAGAAAATGTCTCGTGTGTCAGTAGGAAGCTCGAGCACAGACAAGACTTTATTGATTCATTTGGTGCGGAGTATTTGAGAGCTTTTTGAGTCACAGAAATATGCAGCCCTACCGGCTCCTAAAGCACAGAGCTCTTAAAAAATAAACTAAATACCCAGCATACGTGGGTAATTGGTGCTTTGCAATGAGTGCAGTGGTTTTCAGCTGTCACAGTTGCGCAAACCCTACATCACTTTAAGGAAGAGATACATTATTTTATAAGAAGGGGATACGGAGGCAGTGGAAATTTAAAGGAATTGCAGCAGATAAGGTAGAGCCAGTATTGAAAAGAAAACTAGATTTGTAAAGGCCTTTCCCCTCATATCCATGCTGCAAAGCATTCTTCCCATCAATAATGTCCAGCCTGTTAAGTTGTTGCTGTTACTTTCACTGCCTTCTCATAAATGAAGCCAACCCCTATTAACCTGCCACCACAGTTTTTTTTCCCTTTACCCCTCAAGAAACGTAAAGTAGCAGTACAAATCAGTTTTTGCCTAAGTAGGTAGGATGAAGAACTTTATTTACAGTGAAGTAAATTTGGTATTTAGTTCCATCACAACAGTTTGTCCATCTACTCCTTACTAGTTTTTTTTCTCTGAGGGTAAAAAGTATATTAAACTTCCCACCACCAAAGGTATTGCTAGTATGTTGAGTTATTTTTGTCCATATGCTATTGAGTTTCTCGTTAACAAGGGAAGATCTTGTATTTTTTTTATGCGGTACAGATTTCCAAATTTTTTTTGTCAACTCTATGAAGTTTATGCAGCTCTCCATCCCCACCAGCGGTGTGGTGCTGGCCTCCGCTGCAAGCTTGCCCCGGGCTGTGCATTGAGCACCAGCGGCACAACAAAAAGGGAGGGAAGGCTGTAAGGCAAAGCGCTCTCTCTTTACGGTAGAGCAGCCGGGCAGTTGTCAGGGTCCATTGCCACCGGTAGTGATTTGTCCATACGGTTCTTCTGTGCAGTTGCAGCAGGGGAGGGATGTACAGGGGAAGGCTGATGAGCTTCTCCCGACGGCACGATGCTGGGATCAACCGCACTTGCCACAGGCGGAGCTGAAGGAAAAGAGAATTACATTTCTTCGGCCAGTGCCAGTGTCTTGTGATTAGTGCTGGCTTCTGGCGAGTGGTGGTGTCCGACAGCAATACGGATCCTCAGTGCAGCCAGATGGTCCCATCAAGCGTGGCATAGTGTTTTTCCCAGTGTGCATGGTCACATATTTATCTCCCGTCTGTGCCCGCTGTCACATACTACATACATATGGATGGACGCACGGCTTAAAGCCTATGAAGTATCAGTTAGCACTGCTCCACTCAGTCCAAACTCAGTACAAGGGGGGATTAATAAGTGTCATTCATATTTTACAGTGATTTACAAGCTCTGTGCAATCACTTCATTTTTGGTCTAAATGTCCACGCGAGGTGCGGAGTAAAAGAAAACCTGGCAGCAGTAATCTATGCAAATACTTGTGCATCGTAGAGAGGTGATGGTATTGTGTATTTTCTGTCAAGCATTTAGATGAGAGCAGAAGACTGAGTCACTACTAGGAGCAGTAAATGTTCACCTGATGCTCTCGCACATTATAAATCAAAGGATGAAACAGGCATGGGCGGTGATTTTTGATACATTCTCCCAACCCTCACCACAATACTTGCTGCAAACAGTTTTCTGCTCTGTGAAGTACCTACTACAGTGAGGTCTCGTTTCATAACTCTGTACCCAGGACTCTTTTGAAATACAATGGATAATTAGTAAGTTGCTAATCCACTTAAAACTAATGAGAAAATCACAGTATCCAAGTGCTTGCAGACATGGGGTGCTGATGAGGCGAGTATCAGTGGGATGGGTGACACTAGTCTGGAAGGACAGACCAGTGCGCTGTGTGTAGTGTAATGGTACAAATGCCCAAATTATTTAACAATAACCCATAAAATAAATGGCTGTTTGTTACTTTGCAAATTCTTCTCTCTGTTGAGGCAGCTGTGTCTCGCACAGGAAGAACAGGACATTTGAGCCCTAGACCCTGCTTCTGGCAAAATCTTGGTATACTCTCCAAGACGTGTGACTTCACCTCTTTTTATTTTCCTTTTTCCCCTCTGATCCCTCCCTGCGTAAAAGGGTGTGAAATACTTATCTTACTGCAAGCCTCCCGATGGGCAGAGAGCCGTTTTCACAAAGGAGGGAGAAGGCCGGTGCTGCCGCGGTGGCGATCGGTGCCCAACGGGGCACTGCGGGTGGGGGGGTTATCCCCATGTTACAGAGAGGGGTTTCCCTGCACAGGGGAGCGCAAGATGAGGCAGGGATTTCAAACTGGATCGCTCAGTTTCTATATTTCACAGCCAGCCAGGGCCCCTTCCTTCTCCTCCTCCTCCTTCTCCTTCTCCTCCTCCTCTTCCTCCTCCTCCTCCTCCTCTCCTCTCCCTGCGTGCCTTGGTAACGGGCTCTGCGCAGTCACACACTTTTGTGGGTAGTTGCTATACGCTTTATTGGAAACTCAAATGCTTCTGCCTTTGGGGGCGCGGGGGTGGGCGCCTCTTGATTACAGGATCATGCCTTATTTTGTGTTTTGCTCGCGCAGAAAAGCAATTTGCAAACGCTGCCGCAAAGCTTCTAAGTAGTACCGTTGCCTTTTGCATTTGTTTGTTTGGTATTTTTTTAATGACAATGTATTAATTAAGGATTGGGAAGGAAAAATGGGGAGCAGCGTTTGAAAAATTCACAGCGAATATAAACCACTAGGCTTTGCTGCATTTTCAAAAGTCATATTCTTGCCTTGTGTTCAGTGATAGTAAATCTGCAGCTGAGGAGCTAACAAACATCACACCTCCCAGCTTGTTTATTTTTTCCTCCTGCAGCAACTGCTGGTTTGGAGTGGCACTTATCCTTGAACTATTTCTTATGCAAACAAACTGCCTCCTGCTGAGGAAAGTAGCTTCACTGCGCGGCGCAATTAGTGAAAGGATGCCCGTGCGGGATGAGACCCTCCTACCCTTGCCGGCAGGGCAGCATCAAGGACTTTGGGCAGGCAGCGGGTGGCATTTCATGGCCACTGGGGCAAGCATGTCCTGGTGGCCGGTCGGGTCCCCTCTGCCAGCTCCCTGCCCCACCGCATGCAGTGTGTGTTTGTTTTTAAAAGAGATGTTTTGATTTTTTAAATTTTTTTTTCCCCCCTGCTCACCCCCTGCCCTGAGAGCCAATTATAACTCTTCTTTCTAATTTCCCGTCTTTCTAATTAATCCTTGATGTATTAAATAAGAAACCTCAAGTGGAGATGCTGAAATGCTGTTCCTGATTTTAAGCCAAGCAAGTACACACAAGAATTCACCTTAGAGCCATGATTTAAATGTCTAGCCTCAGAAGGATCAGCTACTAACTTAATCTACGCTGGCCTCATTTAATAGAGTAAAGAGATCAGTCTTTGCAAGCTTAATTCTCAGCTTGCTTTCATACAAAAAAATCAATATAGAGCAAAATGCACCTGTAAGTAAAATTAATCCTGCGGAACACGCCTGGAGGAAGGCCCAGCAGAAGGGGATGTGATGATGAGCTGGTGCTGGCTTTCTGAGGAACGGGACGCGGGTCAGCACTAATTTCTCCCACTGCACATTGCCGTGTACAGCTGTCGTTACAGTGACTGCGCCATGCATAACTGCGCGCAGCCCTGCCCGTGGGTATTTCTCCAACAGGCATGGACCCGTAGAGACGAAGAAGCTAACTTGGTCTCTGGTCAGTGTTGTGGAGGAGCAGCCCCCAGTGCCCTGCAAGGAGTGTGTGGGGGTCCCACGGCAGCCGGGGTTGTCCTGCGCCTGGAGGCGCTGCCTGCTGCATCCTGAGCATCGCTTTACAGCAGTGGCTCAGGATGGACCAGGAAAGTTTCTTTGTTGAATTGCCACCTCCTTCCCCGTTTGCCTCCAAGATCAAATGACCGAGTTTCATTCTGCCGAGCTGCCAACGTCAGATAGGGTTGCACAGCCTCTTGGTAGTCATTTGTAAAAATAATGAGACACGGGGGCACAGCTGCTGAGAGTACGGAGAATGCAGATGCTCAGGAGGAGTTGAAGACACTTTCAAGCCGTGCTGGAACTGGACTGGTGAGTGAAAACAGTGCTGTGTATTTTATTCCTTACTGAGGTGTTAGTGGTGAATAAAATCTAATTGGATTAAATGCTGCGTGGGAACGACAGATGCGTATCAGAAAGGACAATAGCTGCTTTTGTAAAATGGTATCAAACTTCTTTTTCCTATGAAACATGAATCAGTCTTCTTCATACACTCTCTCCTTATATTCTACATTTTATTCCAGAATTAATTTATTTTTGTTCGGCCAGAATTTTGCTCGGCCTATAAAGCTGGGCAATACAGAAAGTGTACTCATAGCCTGTTGTGCTTGTGAAAAAGTAGCATGTTCTAGTGATGCTCTGCAACACGTCCATCTTGCTGATGGCGAGGTGGAAGCTGCTGTATCTGAGCAAGCATGGGAATGCCGTTGAAAGAGCCCCTTACGCTGAGGAGCCTGGCAGGGGTGACATGCCAAGGAGCCCGGTGTGGAGCAGTGCTTGGCAATGTGCATTGTAATTACAGCCTCGGCTGCCAAATTCTCTGCGCACTCTTGCACTGTGTTAACAGTAGTCCTCAAGAGTGAGGCATCAGAGCAAACACCACATGCAATTAACATGAGCTTTAGAAACCCATTCTATATGCGAAGCCAAGAATTTATTGTTAGTCTCATTAAAGTCATAGCAGTCTAATCAAAGTAGTATTATTGGTCCCAATGATGCTAACACGCACGGGCAAATTGTCCAAGCACTACAGTTCATTCTCAGTAATGATACAGCTCAAATTGTCCTACAGGCACTTCCCATATCTCTTTTCTCAGGCGTTGGACTCACCCTTCTGTGTACCTCTGGGTCCCAAGGTCGGCATCATCGTCTTTAGGGAGACAGAGAAAGTGTGTGTGTGTTTTTAACGGGTGAGGATTGTTAGTGGCAAATTGTCTGTGTCCCAGGATGTCTAAATGGAGGAGTATATGTTGATGACAGGAGTTTCTTCCTCTTCTGGGTTTGCTTTTGGTCACTTCTGTACATTTGTTAATGCTGTCTGCATCTCTGCTGTATTTACTTGCCCATTCCTCATTCTTTTGCAGTTCCACCTTATATCCACATTTGCAGTATCTGATACATATTACGGATTAGATACTTGTTCTTTGCTCTCCCTAAACCCAGTTTTACTCAGCTCCCAAGGTTGCAAACTCCTAGTGACCAGTAGCTGACCATTGGTGAGTTGTGATTTTTAGCCCTGGCCCCTCTGGTGCCGTCCTGTGCTTGCAGTGTCAAGGCTTCTGCTCTCCTCTTGTGATAGCAGTTCTGGGAATCCTTGGTACAACCCTATGTGTTTTTTTAGCAGCCTTTGAACTGTGATTTCTTGATAAACCAAGAAACGTGTTACTACTGCAGCCTAATCGCACCGATATCCTTGATCTAGGGTCGTTAGTAATCACTCTAAAAGACTAATAAGAGTTCTTTCATTAGCAGACACACACACAGAGTGCTTTGGTAGCCACTTAAATAATTTTCTGTGTCAAAACAGAATTTCTTTACAACAGGGCCTTCCTGCGCCGCACCTCAGCCGTTAAGAGTGCCAGGGCCAAGGAGGCAGATCTCAGCAAGCACAAAGTCCATGTGCTGTCTGCTCCCAGGTGCTGCCACGGTTTTGGCTCTGCTGTTATCAAAAGTCGAATTGCTACCTGCCCTCAGGAACCAAAACCTGGGGGAAAAAAACCCCTTCTCCTGTGCGTCGCCTGAATAACACGTGAGAAAACTCAGACTGCCTGCTTGGGAATTGCTTTAAAGCAGAGCCCTTCTGACTGGTAGGCAAGATGTGAAAAGCACCGACGTTTGTGAGGTGCTTCTCAACAGAGAAGCACATGAACACCCCTAGACAGTCTGCTGAAGAGCTTTGAGTTACTTGAATGCCGTGTCTCCTTAAGGGAAAAATTAAATTCTGCTAATGCTGTTTTTCAATCATTCAAGCTTATAGTGGCATTCAGAAGAACCCTGAAAAGATACGCCTCTGTGGAACAGCCTCTGTATTTTGCATCCTTTACAAGTGTGGGAAGACTGGTAATGGGGTAGCTATAGCACGAACGCCAAATGAGAAGTCCTGCTCACAAACATGACAGCCTAGATGAGGCCAGCCATAAGAAAATGTGTTACTGGGAAATGGCATTAGAAAGAAAGCCTGGGGTAGAGCTAGCCATGATCTCCTTGCTTTTGCTGACAAATGCTCTCTTACTTGTGACAGCCTGGTTCCATAACGGTGTTGAGCTTCTAAAAAATATCACCATGCAGTAACAAATTGTCTGTTGTGGCTAATTCACACTCAGTGTCTCCTGACACCTTTTACCCAAACATTTGTAAGGGCTTTGCAGACATTGATTAGAATACGTTAGCACTTGGGAGCAATTCACAGGCACGGCCACAGCCACTTCTTTCTCCCATTGGAAGTGTACCATGGAGCAGAGCTCGTTCTCCAGAGTTTTGCATTGCTGTTTTAATGATGGAGGGAAAGCCTGTCATGGAGAATTTCTGCAGCTCCCCCTGATCTATTTGTATTAGCAATCATCTGTCTTTTCTTAGCTATAATGACACATTTTATAGCAGCCTTCTGGTATCTGAAGGGCGCCTGCAAGAAAGCTGGAGAGGGACTTTTCATAAGGGGATGTAGTGACAGGACAAGGGGTAATGGCTTCAAACTGGAAGAGAAGAGATTTAGATTAGATATTAGGAAGAAATTTTTCCCTGTGAGGGTGGTGAGCCTCTGGCCCAGGTTACCCAGAGAAGCTGTGGCTGCCCCATCCCTGGAGGTGTTCAAGGCCAGGTTGGATGGGGCTTAGAGCAACCTGGTTTAATGGGAAGTGTCCCTGCCCGTGGCAGTGGGGTTGGAACTAGACAATCTTTAAGGTCCTTTCCAACCCAAACCATTCTATGATTCTATGATTTTAGGGAGGGAAAAACTATTTGGCTTTCGGCATCTGTATGAAATATTTCTTGTCAAACTTTAAATGTTGGATTTTTTTTTCCTCCTCGAGCAAAGAACACCTTGAAGTTTTTTGAAGTAGTATTACTTATGATAATTTATAAGTGGCTGTGAAGGTAAATAATGGGTCTTACTTTCCAAGAAAAACTGGAAGTTCATATTTTATATTGTCTCTTTGACCTTGCAGGGAGCTGTACATATTCAGATTAGTTTGGAGTGTTTGTATGTGGGCAGTAGAGATGCTAAACAACCTCAAGTCATGACTGTCTGGGCTAAGGATAGAAATTGTTTTCCAGGACAAACTAAGTCAAAACTTAAATTATTATCTAGCTGTTGTGGTTTTGTGGTTTGTAAAATCAACAGTCAGTGCCTTTTTAGGATCTGCTTATAGGCGTTGCCTGGACGGATGCCAGGCTTCTGCTGCTGCAGGAATCAGAACAGCTCTGACTAGTCTAAGCTGTCTTTTCTCTCTCAGAAGCTTCTAAACGATCTGCAAAAAATAGCCTTTAGTGTGGGCACCTGCCCTGTTTCAAATTACGGTCTTGGTCAAACAGGTGTGTATGTGTAGACAGATGGGCGACACACAAAAAAAGAGAAACTCATGAAGTCATCCTCCTCAAAGCAGGTCTGGGGTTTTCTTCGCCAGAGAAGCAAAAGGCAATATTATTCTCCTGCCTAAATAGCAGAATAAATGTACGACTGGTATTCTTAATCATACCGATGCTGCTGCTTAAACAGGTGCTTAAGTGTTTTGCTGGATGAAGGCCTAGAAGCCAAATTTTAACACTTACTGACATCCATGACAACACTGTGGGGGTTTAACAGGGACCAGGAGAGAGCCCAGGAGCAGCACAACGCCCGGGCCCAGCTCCCGGTGCTCTTCAGAGGGTAGCGGAGGGATGTGTGCCTGCCCCGTGCACCGCTCCTGTCTCTGCGGAAGCTGCCGAATGGATTTTGAGAAGAAAACCTGGACGCCTCACCCTCGGCGGTGAGAACCTGCGGGTGCCTGTCCTCTTGGCCACAGCCTCCCCTGCGGGCAGAGCAGGTTTATCACCACGGCCTGGAGGTCGAGGTGCTGGAGCACGCCGGGTGGACCACGCAGTGGCTGGGATGCAGTATGGTGGCAGGACCTCTCCATCCGAAGTCCTTCCCACGGCGTGTCAGCTGCCGACACAAAATCCTCCTTGGAGCATTGCAGTTTCAGCGGTAGGGCAGATATTAAAAAAAGTAAAACAACATTTCATAGCTTCTTTTTTCACGGCATGGAAGGAAGAAGCCATAGGTGTGCCATGGCCTTTAGGAAACTGAGGTTTAAGCCCAAATTTTGTAATTTCAGCAGTGGAAGAAAGAGCTTCCCAGTTTTTGAAGCTGCGGCATCAGCTTGCTCACAGCTGCCATTCAGCTCTGCTTGTAAAGCTGTGAGTCCCCACAATGGCACTGTAGCCAGAAGGCTTTTTTTTCCCTTCAGTGGCGCTTCCTCTGATGTAATTATGTAGCCTGTTTTCTCTTTTGTGTTTCTTACAAATATATATTTGAGCACTGCCTTTGCCCCCAAGAGTTAGAGGGGAATAATATTTCCTGCGTTTTACTTTTTTTACTTTTTACACAGTTAGCAAAAGAATATTCACATACATGCTTTTATCTCTGCTAATGAAGCTATCGTAATGTCAAATAAAATGTCACTGTGGCCATGCCTAATTAGCATTACAAATCTGGTTGAAGAGATAAATGGACAGATCCTTCAGGGTGTAAGTCAGTCGAGCTCCAGGCATTCGTGCTCACAAGATTTACAAGGGCTAAGGATGGGTCTACAGACTGCTGAAACGGAGGCTTGAAAAATCTCACATTAATGAAATGCAAATCATGTTTCAGTTGTTAAATGAACCTGCTATCTCAGGTGTCTCAGGCAATGAAACTGCAAAACTGCTCTGGTTGGGATACAGAAAGCAAATAAGCAGTTACAGTCTCTGCTGATGTAGGGGAGCGAAACACATCAGACCATGTAAAGCTTAATACTCCATGAATGGCTTGGTCCAAAGCCCACGGAAAGTCAGTGGAAAGACTGTTGGTATCTGATCCGAAGGTGATTAAGCATTCTAGGCCTGTCCTTTACCCGGTAAAACTGAAGTCGGTTGATCATGGCTGGTTTATAAAAGAGGAGCTAACGGCATGCAATAAAAAATTACGCTCTCATAGACGTTGAAAATGTTTTTGCTAGTGACACTATGGAAATGCAAACACATTATTAAAAATAGATCACAATTAACATTATTCAAATGAGGTTTAATTCGCTGTTTGTATAATTTGAAGAAAAACTTATGCAAGTCATATCATCTTTAATGACAGCTTAAAGTCAAATTTAAACAAAGCAATTGAATTTCCATATGAGTTTTAATAGACAGTTTAACTGGAATAGTCAAACTTTGCTAATTTCCAAAGTGAGGTAATGAAAGGGTTTGCCTAAGAACCTTAATAAGGATGGATGGGCACAGTTCAATACACAGATACTATCTCATAAATATTCTGTTCAATGGTAAGTACAAAGATGTACACATCTAAACTATCATTTAAGTTGTCAGAAGCCTTTACTGTGAAATTATGCAGTGTCAGTGACTGCTACTGAATGACTGAATAAACAGTTTTCAGAAATTCCTCATTAAAAAGCAGTAATTGTTTATTGTAAAGGAAAAATAAATAAAAATATGTAGAAGCATTACTACTTTCAAAATAAAATTAAGAACGCATTAAGTCCAAGCATCTCCATATCCTTTCCTAAAACAATAGAATAGAAACAGGAATAGAAATAGAATAAAATATAATAGAATAGAATAGAACAGAACAGAATAGGCTATTTCAGTTGAAAGGGACCTACAACAACCATCCAGTCCAACTGTCTGACCACTTCAGGGCTGACCGACATGTTACTAAGAGCAAATGCCTCTTGAACACTGACAGGCAGAGGGATCTTCTTTTGCATATAAAACCAGTAAAGTCAACCAACCATTCAGTAGGTGAGTACCAGTAGATGAGGCCAGAGAGATTTCTTCTTGGTTGAGCTGTGAAACAATGGTGGGCCATCAAGGAACCCTTTCCCTTAGTTCCAGTACAAAGCAAACATTAATTGCTCTTCCTCCCCAGCATCTACAGGGGTGTTTGCCTGGTGGGCTGAAAATTAACTGAAAGTTAAGCAGAAGACAAATGCTTAGTGAGTGAATTTTATGTATATTATTGTATCAAAAACATTCTGAAGACAGGTTTGCAGTCACAGTACACTTAATGAAGAAAAGAGGCTGTGTTTGCTCGTTTTTCAGGGCTGAACATTTACGTTTCAAGCACATTAACACGGAATTTAGCAACTAATAAATCACAGTGGTGATAAGTGCTCGCATAGATGCACCTGTGGGCTTTTGAAAGTGACAGCTGAAGCACAGATGGTTTCACACCAAGAGGCATTTTTAAATGCGGGCACGGTCTATGCCAGGTTATCCCAAATCCATCTCCATTCAGCGAAGGAGCAGTGTCTCAATACAACAGTCTGTTGGACCACATTGACACATCCAAATGTATTGCACATAAGACAGGGACCAACGCTAGAGCTCCTGAGGACTAAGCCTATAGCTGCAGTGCTATAGGAGAACCTGCACCTTAGAATACCAAGTCAGATGGAAACTGCCTTCACCTGCACTGCTGAGTAAGTTATGTCCCCTTTTCTGGCGCTGAGGGAGAGTTTCACATTCTCTGGACTATGTGTGCTTGGTGCTGTGTTTGCTCTGGGCCCAGCGTAATGCCCAGTGACCCTAAGGTGTAATTTTTACTTACCTTTTGTGTATCTCTATCAGTTCAAAGTGTTTTAATACTGGAAGAACTGTGCTGTAGACAAGCAGAAGCAGACTTGGCGTGTGTGAAACTGTGCATATGCACTGGGTTTAGCACGAGGACATAGAGGTCTTCAAAGACCTAAACCTGCTGGGTAAGATGGAGAGCCAGTTCTCATGCAGTCTTGTCCATACTGCCTACTGGGAGTGATCCCCAATGTGTGCTAGGACCCAAACTGCCAGCGTGGGGTATGAGAGCGCTAATTGGCGTGCGCCAAAACCAGACCAGGGACAAACTAGGCGGTAAAAATGCTCAGGGGTTGTTTCCTGGGGCTGTTTTATTCAACAGTATGGATACTTCTTATTGCTAACTTCTGTCACTCACCAGCGCATGGTGGTTTTTCTGTATCCAGTAGACTTTTTTTTTTTTTTTTATGTACCCGCACCTGTACCGTGATAGCTATAGTGCTATGCTTGGGATGTTATGCTTTGGAATATACTGAAGACATTTGCTCTTCTTCATACAGGCATGGTCAGGTTGTGTCCTATCATTTATATACACAAAATAGTCGATGTATACTGAATAACTCATTTCTTTTCTAACACTCAAATTAACTAAGACAATAGGCTTGCAAAGTTTTGCTGGTTGGAGGCAGATCATGATGTAAAAATTGTTCATACTTTTACTTAATTCTTGGACTCCTTTCTATTTGCAGTGAGAGACAAGCTAGTGTTAATTTATCTGATCCTTTCATAACCTCAAGAAAAAAGGTTTGTTGTGATTCAGTTTGCAGAGACTAATTTATTCAAATCAGCTTCTCAAACCCAGACATTATGCACAATGTTCTTTTTTTTCCTGAACTAATATGTGTTTTTTAATTAGTGGGCAATGTTTTCCAGCCTAGAACTCACACTCTGCACAGCTTAACTTCTTGTGCATTCAGTAACTTGTCCTTTATCAAAGAGTCAATCCTCTTATGTCTTATTGGCAGTACATGATGTGCATCGATTGTGGACAGTGATCTATTTAATTACCTTATTCAGTTGTCTGTGTAAAAAAAGGCCACAGGTACCAAAACCAAGAGATAACAAAAATTGCTGAGAGCATCTTCAATTACGGTATTCTCTTTATCAAGGTCTGAATTTAAATGATCTGCCCTGGAAAACGGATGCTGAGTTCATGTAACTACAAATTAACACAATGAAAGCTTGCTGCTTATAAATGCTGTTTACCTCCTCAGTTTTTGTTTTTGGTTTTTTTTGGGTTTTTTTTTGCTCATTCCACCCCTTAAATCTGTATTGGAGAGCCTAGGGTTTTATTTTAGTAAAACTAGTGCAAATTGAGTGATTATCATATTATTCCAAATTGAGAATGGCATTTCTAAGATCTATTTTATATGGGGGAGCCTATAATGAAAAGTGAAATACTATGAAAATCAAAATGACAGCATTCTATGCCAACTTTAGACAGTAAAGGTTTGATCCCTCTTATATATAATACATGTTAACTACTGAAAATGTAAGAGAATGAAGAACAGATCTTAAGTGTACAGTAACTTAATGAATAGAAAGATAAAATTCAGGTACCTGTGTAGGATAAGAAATGATTTGAGGGGGCATGAGTTCAGACAAACGTTGACATAAACTCATAACAAAGATCTGACAAACCAAAAGATGCACCGAAACAGGCTTCATAACTCACATTTTTTGAACAGCCTCATGGCTGGAATTGAATGCCAGTGTAAAGTAAAATAACTTTTTTAGCAAAGCTACACTGAAGACTGTCAAGTTCTCAGCTGAAACCAAAACTTGGAACAGTATGTATTGTGCTAGCTGAAGGCCTGACAGGAACATTTTGGTAAAGCAGAGAATTATTTCCCAGCAAAATGCCAGAAATTACTTGGATTCTTTAATTTTTTTTTCTTCCTTATTAAATCTGTAGATAAAATTTAACTTTATTTTTGGGACCAGGGAAGGGGGAGGAATAAAACTAAGGGAAAAGTATGTATGGATCAAATAATAATAAAGAAATACTTACCTTAAGAGAACAGATGAATTAACCTCACATCTTTCTTCCTTTTCTGGAAAAGGTAAAGCCAAGGGCAAAAATGTGGAAAACATGGAAAAAATGAGTATGGAATGGTTATATATTGAATATTTTCCAGCTCAGAAATCACAGCCTCTTGTGCATTCAGTAACTTTTCCTGTACCAAAGAATCAATCTTCTCATGTTTTATTGGCAGTACATGATGTGTATTGATGTAGACTGTGATCTGTTTAATTAGGTGACTCATGTGTCTGTGTAAAAAAAGCCCCCAACTACCAAAAAAAAGAGATAATAAAAAGAACTGTCTTTATTTTTGTTTACCAAAGAACTTGTCAGCATCCATTGAATTTGAACATTACCACCAGGGTTGAATCTGAACAGTAAGGGCATACTTTCTCATACCTCTTTTAGGAGAGCAGGGAAATCTTTGCTTGAGAATGCCAAAAAATGTGAAAGTACAAACAAATTGAAAGAAATAAAAATTCTTGAAATAGACTCATTAGTGACTACTGAAGTTGACTCAAACTCTAGCCAAGGAAGCCCATGAATCACAGTCCATTTAAGCTGGGTGGGTGTAAGTTTCCCTGTTTCTTACATTCTCTTGGTTGACAGGTGATTACTTTGAACTAAATGAGTCAATAAAAATTAAGCAAACTCATTGACTTTGGGTGCAGCATATTTGTGATCAGTTGTCTTTCATATTTTTTAACTACAGAATCCCCTTCACCTGCAGATGAGTTTAGAAAGCTCACCGAGTTCTGATGCTGATGTCACTTTCTCGATCCTTGCAATGAACAACTGGTATAATTTCAGCCTGATGCTATGCCAGGAGGAGTGGAACATCACAGATTTTCTCTTCCTCACACAACAGAGCTCGAAGTTCCACCTGGGATCCGTTATAAACATCACAGCAAACCTCACTTCAACCAGTGACCTTCTGAACTATTTACAGTTTTACCTGGAGAGCATCAAAGACACAACGTCCACCATGGTGATGTTCGGCTGTGACATGGAAAAAACACGGAGGATTTTTGAAATAACCACCCAGTTTGGTGTGATGCCTCCAGAACTTCACTGGATTATTGGGGATTCACAGAACGTGGAAGAACTGAGGACAGAAGGTCTGCCGCTTGGTCTCATCGCTCATGGCAAGACAACTCAGGCAGTCTTTGAGCATTATGTACAAGATGCAATGGAGCTGGTAGCAAGAGCTGTAGCAGCAGCCACCATGATTCAACCTGAACTAGCTCTTATTCCAAGTACAATGAATTGCATGGACACAGATGAAAGAAATATCACTTCAGGGCAGTATTTGTCAAAGTAAGTTTTTCCTTTTTTTCTTTTTTGTAGCTAATATTTGTGGTAATACAAGAAAAATAATTTTCCACTCCCTCCCCACTGTTCTCAGTGGCTTAGCTATCATGCTGTTAACCCTCCCTAACACAGATTTGTTTCAGTATTTCCTCTTGCTTCATTACTTCTGGGCAAATAATGAAACTTGAACTTAGACAGACAAGCCAGTTGTAGAAAACGCTGTTCCACAGAAGGAGAGATCACACAGTAAACATACGCTAGTTTACAGATTATGGTCTGAAAGTTTCTTGTATTTATGTTTATGTATATAAGAGGCAAAAGCCAGGGCTATTGTCAAATTCTCTGAGGTTTTGAGATACCCGAGAGAATACAAAACACAGTAAGAATATTTATGCTACCAAAGCAATCAGATGATAGTATAAAAACAGACATTGCTAGTATGATTCTAGGGAAAAGAAACAAAAAAGATGCACCTTGACCACCTCAGAGGCCACTGCTGCTGGTGAGAGCACTCAAAACTACAAAGTTCTCTCTGTTGCTTGGTGCGGAGGGCCCTTCTTTCAGCTTTTGCTAAAACTATTCCTGTAGACCACTGCATGTCACTATACTGAAGCTATTCCCAAAACCGCTTGGGGATTCATGTCTAGAAATATTCTGGTTTTTAACATATGGGAAGAAAAACTGCATGGTTCCTTTTGAAAACAAAAAGTTCTGTGCTAAGTATGTGAATTCATCAGTTGGTTTACATCCAGTGACTATCACATGTTTTTCCCCCATTACACCTGGTTTTCAGCCTACAGGTTTTGTTGGATGGTTTTAGGATAAAAGTTCTTGAAGCTTTTTGCATGTTTGCAATCTTTTTTGAAATGATATCTGAGGTGTGTCTTCACAGTAATGTAACAGCTCTGCTCAAAACACAACCATTTGAGACCCTAACTGTTGCTTAGTCAGCACTTACCCATAACTTAGGGGTTAAAAAAGCCTTGTTTCAAAAGAGTGAAAAAAGGCTTGGGAATAAATACTGCACTGGCTTGCAATATCCCCACTGATTTGTGATATTAATTTTGTCTTTTTATTCTGGGTATTTTAACTAGATCATGCCTAAGTCCCTGAAAAGTAAAACTCAGCAAGAGGCTTCTTAAAGTAACAAATATTTGAGGACCATAGTTTTACATACAGACTTTTTGAGGGTCACAGAAGGGACAAAAAAATAGGAAAGCAAAATAAAAGCTCTTCAACGTATCCTGCAAAATAGTTCTTCATCATTGCTTTCTACATAAAACTACTAGTTCTTTCATGAGCAGTGACTGCTGTAGGTTTTGTTATTTTTTGGGAGACAATATGCAGTTTCACATCTGTGAAATTTATCGTTCCATCATCTCAGTAAAAATATTGTGGAAATGTAAAAAGGATCGTGTGCTTACACTGTTTTTCCCTAGGCATCCGCTTGTGGACCCTATTAAAGACAAAATAACAGGCTAGAGAAACCCTTGTCCTGAATCACTGCAGCTGTTTTATAGTGCGTAAGCGAGACAGATACCTGATGGCCAGTAGTGATGTGTTTGAGTTAGCAGCATAACTATTAACTCCAACTGGTACCAGTAATTTCTCAGCTGTGAAGCGCCGATAAGTGGCTTAACTGTGACCAACCTTGTGCATTGCACGGGTGCTTTTAGGCAAGCGGTGCGCCTCCAAAGAGGAAACTTGTATCTGGTGCTTCATTGAGCGTTTGCTAATGTGGGCGTTTTTCTCTCTGAATGAACCCATCTGTCTTGATATGTAGCCTTGGAGCTGCGGTGGGTGGGGATGGAGAAAGCACAGCGGCACAGAGCTTTCCCTCCCTTAACTGCGGTGTGTCGTTAAACAGCAGTCCCACAAGCTGCCACAGCTGACCCCTGGGCTTTCATTGCCAGCACTGCGCTCATGCATTGGCTGTGCAGACATCTACAGGCCGCCCAGGAGCAGAATAATGATTGTGAACAAGACCAAGATCTGGTCCATGGCAAAAGCATGCTTTTATCTATATGAATATGGATATGGATGTACAAACCCCTGAAGATTATACTGTTGTAAGTCTCCATCCTTCATCCCTCTTACAATGAGACTGATTCCCTGATCTATTGCTGCCTGCTCATGGGACCATCCTTGTTGATGGAACAAGGCATTAAAAATTCAAAGCCTCATCTTGTCTTATAGCTTTAATTAGTCTTACAGCTTTAACTCTCCTTCTTGGGTGATTTCAGCAGCCTGCCATTTGCTTGCCCATTCTAGTTCTTGCCTCCAGTAAACTTCCCAAGAAAGATGTGGCATAACCAAGCCATCAGGCTTGAAAGAAAATGAAATAATTTAATTAAATCATTCTTAAAGGTACTACAAAGATATTGCTGCTGGAGTATAGTAGCACTGCTAAAGCTCTAATGAGCAGTTCTTGCAACAAAACACATGAAAAACAAATAATGTGCAAATAACACACTTTGGACTCACTGGTCAAACTGAAGTGATGCTACTAAGGAGGACTTGGGGGTGTTGGTGGATGAGAAGCTCAACATAAGCTGACAACGTGCGTTTGCAGCCCAGAAAGCCAAACACATCCTGGGCTGCATCAAAAGAAGCATGGCCAGCAGGTCAAGGGAGGTGATTCTGCCCCTCTGCTCCGCTCTCGTGAGACCCCACCTGGAGTACCGCCTCCAGCTCTGGGGTCCCCAACATAAGAAGGACATGGACCTGTTGGAGAAACTCCAGAGGAGAGCCACAAAGACGATCCGAGGGCTGGAGCACCTCTCCTATGAGGAGAGGCTGAGAGAGTTGGGGTTGTTCAGCCTGGAGAAGAGAAGGCTCCGGGGAGACCTTATAGCCCCTTTCAGTATCTAAAGGGGGCCTACAGGAAAGATGGGGAGGGATTCTTCATCAGGGAGCATATAGGACAAGGGGTAACAGTTTTAAACTGAAACTGAAAGATGGTAGATTTAGATTAGATATTGGGAAGAAATTCTTTACTGTGAGGGTGGTGAGACACTGGCCCAGGTTGCCCAGAGCAGTTTAGGTGCCCCATCCCTGGAGGTGTTCAAGGCCAGGCTGGATAGGGCTTTGAGCAACCTGGGCTGGTGGGAGGTGTCCCTGCCCTGGGCAGGGGGGTTGGCACTGGGTGATCTTTAAGGTCCCTTCCAACCTAAACCATTCCATGATTCTGTGATTCTATGAAAGGTTTGATACAGCTATCACAGCTCATCGGTGTGATCATCAGCTCACACATATTGGCATAACGTCAAGGAAATTCATTCAGCTGGCAATCTTGAGGACCTGGCCCTTCACCTTCTGAAATTTGTCTTTCCGTACAAATCCGTCAGTAGCCCTGCTGAAAAGATATTGCTCAGATATTGCCAATGTGTCTATGCAATGCTCAGCACTTGTAATTGCCAAAGATTCACACTAGAGATTGCTGGCTTAAGTAATGTAGTCAGGTCCTCTTATCTATTTCCTAAAGTTATTGAGTAAGGGAGTTTTTACGTGAAGCCCCTGGCATGAGTTTCACTAGTGCTGCATACAGCGTATGCACATAATGATTACCAGCCGTAGCCACTCGTGTATAAAACAAAAGTGTTGTTAAAATGTATCTCCCACATGGTTCCCCTCATTTATTTTGATTAATGTCCTGTCACTACCAAAAATATAGAATATGCAAATCAGCTGCAAAAGTAAGCCAGTAACTCTATAAGGTAGTAAAGTCATACATTTAAATGCTACTAAATCTCTCAGGTTACCGCTTCTAACACAATTCAACCACAGGACAGGTACAGAGGGCTCGATTCGCCCTCATGGGCACACTTCTTTCTACAGTGAAAGTCAGAGAACACAGTGCATAAATTCCACTGTTCTCATTCTACCTGCAGAAAATAAATCTAACGTATTATTCCATAGCTTCATCTACTCCCAGAGCACCTGGTCTGCAGCATTCTGATATCCAAGTGCTGTAGTAGCAGCATGGGGCCAAATTCATAAGAACTTTGCTAGCTTACTGCATCTGAGGGCTCGTCTCCCTCGGTTTTGGCATTTTGTGAACTGTGAACACTGTTGTCCACACTTAAACAATTCCTTCAAAATTTTACGTACAAATCCATCTACACGTGCAGTGGTTTACTGTTACTGTCACAGTGGTGGCTTTAGCATATATGCCCAGCAAGGCTTGTAAGGAAGAAGTTGCACAATTTTTTACAAAGACTGAAGAGGAGAGATAAAAAACAGATAAGTTTATGGGCACATAAACCTTTCTTTAGTGCTAAAGATTGCATTCCCCTATAAACTTTGTCTTGATAGTGTTTACATACACAAACATGCAAGTACACTGTCAAATACGAAACACAGGGTAGGAGGAAAGGACTAGGCAAACAGTGGCAGACACCACTGATTAATGAAGTTATGGTATCATTTAGGTAACACTGGACTAAGTAGTAAAGATTTTTAAAAATGAGAACCACATTTATGCGTTTGTCCCATTTATAAACACCTATGTGGTTTTTTAGGCATGACTTTTAGGCCCAAGTTAACACATGTACACATCCATTGCTTTTGACAGTATTGGCTGTACCTTTTTTCTCCAGACTCAACCTACTCAAAATAGACTGCATAAGAAGAATTCTGAAGCCATCTCAGAAAAGGCTGTCACACACACAAGCACACTCAAAACTGTATCATTTAGTTTTGTAAATTTACCTTTTGCTGAGGACAAAAACTGATACTATCTTGAGACATACATAGTCCAGAGTTTTAGCTGCTGAAACTCCATCAAAAATCATCAAAAGTAAACAAAACAAAGCGTAGAGACCTGGCAGAAGTATGCATGCACGCACGCTGTGAATTTAGCCTTTTGAAATCAATTTAAGGTTATTTTTTATCCGCTCTAACTATTGATAAACAATTAACACTACTTAAAGTTTATGTCTTGCTTGTTGAGGCTGGAATGACAGCTATAGCCTTTATACTTCTTTCAATACTTGCTTTCATCCAATTCCCAGAACAAATGTGAGGTGTTACATTCTGCTCTGACAGCTAAATAGTCTGTCTTCTGAATGCCTCTTACTGAAAAATATGTCTGAGTTACCTTACACCATATTAGCAGCAATTTAACTCAGTTGTTTTTAATTGAATCACCATACTAAGACTTATACAGTCTTATTAGTGTCCTTCTACAACCCCTGCAAAATGCATAGCAGCTGTCTTATTAGCAGAGTGCAGTTCAGCCAGTCGTGGTGTTTACACTAAAAATGATTTTCTCCTTATAACACTTAATTCCTGCTCAGTTCCCTGCTCCTTTATCCATGTCATTTTAACCACTTTGATAATGACTTACCAGAAGCTGAATTCAACATACATGGAAGACAACTACTAGCAAACATTGCCACCCAATATGAAGGAAATAGTTAACTTTATTGTGAATATCTGGAATAGTAAAACCCCAGGAATCTCAATGCAAAATGTGCAGTGCAGAACTGACACACTTCATGAGATCTGCTACAATGTCAAAGTTGTACTTTTAAGAACATTACTTTTGCAGATATTTTAAGAAACTTTTTTTTTCTGTAAGAATTAAAGCTGACTGTCCTAGGGCAACCATCTTTCATTGAGTCTCTTTCTTCATTCTGAAGTGGCTAACAGTGATTTATGAATGCCAAATTTGCATTTCTGAATCCAGATTGGTACACTTCAGAGTGCGTGAAAGCTGTTGACAGCACTTCAGTAGCCTCTCTTATGTAAGCTAGATCTTACTGAGATTATAGGATTTTTCTTGGAAGGACATTTTCATACACAATTTCCACTCTTCCATTTTCATACATATTTTTGTCTAGGAAACTGACTACAGACTTGGTGAGTTCAGCTTAGAACTAACCTGTGTTTCATTAATTTATGAGGCAAAGGTAACTCAAAAAAAATAGTGTTCTCTCACTCATTTTTTCTAGTAACTGAAAAGAATATCTTTCCTGAAGAGTTTTCATTTACATTAGATATGTAGGAGAGCATTCCCAAATACATTAGTTGTAAATTAAGTGGCTTGTTCATCGTGCCATAGGAAAGCTATTAATGATCCAGGTCTTCAACAACATCCCCAGTCTATTCTCTTAAACATAAATTCATGGTGTCTGCATATGCTTTAGCATGATGACTTCAGTTGCCTGCTTTTGGTTACTCTGCTTTCTTCCTCCAACAGGTTTTTAGCCAACACAACTTTTGATGGTCTCAGTGGCCACATTAAGGTGAAAGGCTCCTCCATCATCAGCTCAGAAAACAACTTCTTCATCTGGAATCTGCAGCACGATCCTGTCGGGAACCCAATGTGGACTCGTCTGGGGAGCTGGCAAGAAGGAAAGATAATCATGGACTATGGGATATGGCCAGAACAGGCCCAGAGACATAAAAATCACATGCAACACCCCACCCGGCTGCACCTCAGAGTCGTAACTCTCATTGAGCATCCATTTGTCTTTACAAGAGATGTAGATGATGAAGGTCTTTGCCCAGCAGGGCAGCTGTGCCTGGATCCTTTGACCAATGATTCAGCTGTGCTGGATAACCTGTTTGAAACCCTTCAAGGAGGGAATGACACCGTTCCCATTGAGCTGAAGAAGTGCTGCTATGGCTACTGCATTGACCTGCTGGAGAAGCTAGCCGAGGATATGAATTTTGATTTTGACTTGTACATTGTTGGTGATGGAAAATACGGAGCCTGGAAGAATGGCCACTGGACAGGGCTGGTGGGAGACCTTCTTGCTGGCACAGCTCACATGGCAGTGACATCATTTAGCATTAACACTGCCCGCAGCCAAGTGATTGATTTCACCAGCCCTTTCTTTTCAACCAGCCTGGGGATCTTGGTGAGGACCAAAGACACAGCAGCTCCTATTGGAGCCTTTATGTGGCCACTTCACTGGACTATGTGGCTGGGGATATTTGTTGCTCTCCACATCACAGCTATATTCCTCACTTTATATGAGTGGAAAAGTCCTTTTGGGATGACCCCCAAGGGAAGGAATAGGAACAAAGTCTTCTCTTTCTCCTCTGCCCTGAACGTCTGCTATGCGATCTTGTTTGGAAGAACAGCTGCTATCAAACCCCCCAAGTGCTGGACTGGAAGATTTTTAATGAATCTTTGGGCTATTTTCTGTCTGTTTTGTTTGTCCACATACACAGCCAACCTAGCTGCTGTCATGGTAGGAGAGAAGATCTATGAAGAGCTTTCTGGAATACACGACCCAAAGGTAAAGCATGTCTGTTGTTATTAACTCAGCCTTTTCTTCTTCCCAGTCAAAATTCACTGCTGCATAATTTATGGTTTCTAATAAAATCAGAAAGCAATCTGTGTGGAAAACAGCAGTTGCACTACAATTAGTTACCATCTGACGGCACTTCAGTAGGAAAGTTCAGTGAGAGAGGATCTTTAAACATCCATAGAAGTCCGGGGGGGGATTTCAAAGATTGAGGGTGGGGAGAAAGGTGAAGGATTTTGGTGTTGCCCACTGCAGAGAAGAAAAGTGGCTTCTACATGCATATTAAGGACTAGGTTTTGGTTCTGAAGTCCCTTTGGCTGTAGCTGTTTTGATCTGTTGGATGATGTGGGTCATCCTGAGACCTACTCAAACAAAACAACCACACAGCACGAAGATAAAACCACTGATGTTCTAGGTAGGGTTTTGCAAGTACTGCACAGGCCGTAACTGTGCTTACAAAGGCATTACTGGCAAAATTCCCCACAAATGCTAAATCAAATAAAGCAGAACTGAAATTTTTTGAAAAATCCTACCTTCTGCACCAAAACAGTGACATTCACTTTACAAGTAGTCAAACATTTGATTTGCAATGTTGTTTCTGCTGGGGAACTGTCATGGAAGGAGATGAATTATGTTGTAGACAACCCATCTGCAAATAGCTCAGACTTCCTGGTACTTTGTGGTAAGGCAAGGGAAAATGTAGAAGCGGGACTGCCTCCACCCACTCTGTTCCCAACTCCCAAGGGGGGAAGAAGGGATCTTCAGCTGGAATTTAAGTCCAGTCATTTTGTAAGACTGTTCTGATTTTATTTGCCACTAAGTGATAATGATCATGAAAACATGCATGCTGAATGGATTGTAGAGAGAATACGTGGCTGCAGGTGACACAAGAGCAGGCATCCTGTTTGTCTGACAGTCAGCCTAGGGGACAGGGTGGCAACAGCAAATTTCCCTTGTTTGGCACTTTCTCCAGTCAAGGTGTGATTTTATTGTCAGCAGTTTTATACTCATGACCTAACTGCTGGTACATAGCTTTGAAACCATCCACCATTAATTTGTCTCGGGTGACTGAATTGATACAACATTGTGACACCGGGAAAAGTCATTTTAAGAACTCAAGAACTGAACATTTGTTTTTCTTCCGTAAATTGTGTAAATAGAGGTTACATATGTCCCTCCAGACAGTAAAGGACAAGCTCCATCTGTTATGTTAGTAAAACCTTGCATTCAGACTAATGACCACACAGTTTGACTTTGTGAATACTTCTCAATCACTTCCTCCAATGTTACCTAGATTGTTTCTACCAAAAATATTTTAAACAAAGGACAATACTTTTTATAGTTGGCCTGAGGCACTCTAAAATTGATCTATGGCTTAAAGCAAAGTGCTACTAATAATCTGCTCTTCCCCTCCCAGAAAAAATAACATAAATCCTACATTGATAACTTCATAAATTTAAGCTGCAAAAGTCCAGGAATCATGTATTTGTTTTATTCAGAGCATTCTGAATAAGCAAATGAGAGCTTTTTGCTGAATTTCCCCAGCTCCAGGCATATCTTTGTTACAGTCATTGATTGTTGTGTGAGCCATAATATTGGCTTGAAAATGAGGTTAGTCCTCTACTCTTTGCATGGTCATCACCTAATCCATCAAATCAAATCGCGTCAGATTACATCCTATTTTTCTGCATCATTATTGTGGCCACACATGGAGTTCCTAAAACAAGTATTGAGAAATTTCTGCAACTGCAAGAAAATGAAATTATTCTAAAGCCGCACTGTACAGCTTGGCTGTTGAGTTACAAAATTGAGCGTAGAGTATTGAAGCATATCAGGTGCTGCAAACACAGGTCTTCATCCTGAGCAGAAGCACCGATGACTCGTGGTTAGTAACCCCAGTGATCCCATTAAATCAGTGGCATTACTGGTCTTTCCTAGACAGGCGCTTCTCTGCTTCATGGACTAGATCTAAGCGTCTCTGCAGTTACCCATTTCCAACGTGGGAATTAAGACAAGGTAGATTTTATGGAAGAGGATTGCCGGCCATTATGTGAACTAGAGAATAGTTTCATGTATTTCACTCATGGATTTGCCTCCAAAATCTCAGTCTGTAAGAGCAGTTATAATAGAAAATGTACTGGTTTAACCTCTTCTCACACAAAGCCTGAGCAGCGCCCTTAAGACTTAAAGCTTAGGTTTAGGAAATGTTTGGGGCACAACAGTTGCAGAGGTACATACACCACTTTTTAGTTAGTTACTTAAAGCATTTTTACGTGATTTAAAGATTTTATGGGTTTTTTTCCAGATCTGCTTACCTCTTTCTTTTCAGTGGTGGAGACCCATTTCAAAAAGAAGGCAGCAGGATGCAGAAATAATTTTTTAATTTTAACATACTTTTAAACATTCTCCTGCTGCTCTCAGGATACATATGCCCTGGTACTGTGCTTTTGAAATGTATTTAAAAAACAAAGCCTAAAATAGAGGGACAACCTTCTTGAGGCAATGTAAGACATATAATTTCTTCAGGCTGGCAGCCACAAACAGCAAATCCCATCTGAGATTGCAAAGAGTCAGGAAGGAAGGCAAGTTGGGAAAAATTAAAAGTTTTTTTCAAGATTAGAAACCTGGTATCTAAAGGAATATCTATGCTCTGTCTTCTGGTTAAAAAAAAAAAAAAAAAAAAAAAAGAGAAGTTTAGATATTGCCTGAATAAATAGCATCTGCCTTTCTAGAAAAATTCATGTTACAACAGTCATGTTTAATTGACTTAGGAGTAGGAATACAGTGTTTTAGCAGTTGCTCACTGCAGCTCAGCAAAGGGAACATGGTCCTCCCGTGTTGCTGAAGTCTCAAAGGTACATTTTCATCAGAAAACAAAAGAAAATGAGTTGCAGTACAACCACTAATCACAAGATAAAGTGGAATACGGAATTAGAGATATCTCAGTTGGACCTTTAAATGCACTAACGACATAGAAGTAGAAGTAAAGGAATATAGAAATACCATCACATTGCTGAAAGGAGAAGCAGCCAGTGAAGCAAGACAAACCAGAGCAGAAGGCAAGAAATAGGAGGCAGGAGAATTAAGTTCTTGGAGTATGTCTTGAATTTTTGAAACTTAGTATGTGTTTTCCACACAAGAATCTCAACAAGGGTGGGTCACTAAAGCGAAACATCTGGAGTATCTGTAAAAGCTGGCTACTCCCTTGACCGGGTCACATTTCAGGTGACTTTTTATGCTAGGAGCTACAACATAGCCAATAAATTGCAGAAATATTAAAGCAACCATAAAATCTTCATCTTCTAAGAGAAGGGGCAGTTTTGGGCCACAGCTGCTCCTTCTCCCTCACTTTCTAATCTTACACATTTTAGACCATCATCTCTTGCCGGTGGAAACTGGCAAACACAGCTTTTGGGGAAGAAACTCACTTGAACTTGTTCAGTCTGCTGTTTGAACACAAGAGGATAGCTACAGGATGAACGTGCCATTTAGACCGATGAACATTGCAGCAGTGTTCTGATTCCCTCCTAGGAGGCTCTCTACGGTACATGTGAAAGAAGTTTAAAATCTTGTTTGCAGGTAGAGGAGACAGAGGAAAAACATTGTATTTGGATCATTTTGTACTGCTTTTATCCCTTCTGTCATCTGAATCCCAATGGCTTATTTCAGTTTTTCTCCTGGTGTCAATCTTTGGATGCACAAAAAATTACAACATTCTTCTTTGTCAGAGTGTTTGGTAGCCCAGGTACGCTGTTGTAAGAGTTGACTTCTTTACAGGGTCTTTTATTCAGCCTACAGGGACGCAGACCAGCAGCCTGCCCTTGAGATGGTCTAATCATTTGTCCTACCTACCTGTAATGGCCTGGAGAGAGCTGGCCTGATCCCTGACATCTCCCAAACCCGCTTGTTTGTTGTGTAGCTCCTTAGCCCCTTGGTGGTGGCATTATACTCAGCTACAGCTGGAAAAGCCACAACCCAGTTTTTTATCCTTCGCTGGCATCGATGCGTGTTGTCACAGTGGCAAGACTAGGTTGTAATAGGTAACTCCTTAAAACAAAGCTGGTGCTGGAGAAGTAGGTAGGCACACAGATGGGGACAGGTCAGTCTGGGGCAGCTGGCCACTGTCATCTCCGTCCTGATTGATTGCATGGCAACTGCATTACAGATCTGCAGCAGCAAGCTGAGTACGCAGCCTCACAGCGAAGGCTGAGCAGACGAGGGGCACATTGATGAGCAAGTGGCTCTGGGTACAAAAAAGAGAATTTGCTGCCATTCTGCTTCAGAAACATGTATCTTTATGGCTATTGTCTCTTTTAGCCAGTTTTATGACAAATCCAGATATTTTGTGTTTCCGTTTCCAGTGTGGTTTCCATAAAGTGGTACTATCTGCACGTGAGTAATCTAGGTTTCAGTGCCACAGACAGGGAAAAGAGGGAATTATCTGCAAGTTCATAGGAGTGTCAGTGCCCTTCTTTGTCCAATGAGCCTGCAACTAAGGCCCGGATCCAGCAAAACTCTTCATTATCAGATCCAAAAATAGGGTCTTGTATTACAGTATCTCCCCAGGGAGTGGGATTTTTTCAGTGGCAAGGGGACTTGAAGTAGAGACTTTGCTCTCAGGCTTCTAATGCAAGAGCACATATAAAGTCCGGAACGTGTTGAGTAGTTCAGATTATCTGAGGCAAAATAATTGTGGAAGCCCAGAGGACAGAAGAAACATTTCAAACATGCCAATGAGAAAGCATACAACAGCAGGAGCTGCACAGATTTTCCGTAAAGTGGTCCAATGCCTGGCCATTCTTTCTGCTAAAAGTGTAATTCTTTCAACAATATGATCAGCTTTTCAGGTCCTATCCGACCATTGTCACTTCTGTGACAGCTGTCAGATTTTCTTTGCCATCTTTAGGATACATTTGAATAGCTATGCCTGTTAACTTACTATGGTTATATTTTTGCTTCTCTGGATCGCTCTACCTTCAGCACACCCTTTGACAATGGCAAAGTTCCTTTCCACATTGTATTTTGACAGAAAATGCTGAACCTGTTGGGATTCATTTGACAAAAAGGGCTACACCTGTGAATCCCACCGTCAGAAAGTTCATTGTGTTACCTTATCTAACTTCACATGTCTGCAGTGATGTTACATATGATTTACTCATTCTAATATGCCTTTACCGTTAGTTGGGAGAAATAGGCACATCGTGCTGCTGTTGAAGACACTTACTTCAGGACAAAATCACCCAAACCATTCCCTGAAAGCGCCTGCTTCTCTCCATCATGCATGATGGTGTACTAGTGTGGCTAGCACTGATGTCTCACAAACACCATAGATGCCCTGAGGAATATGTTACAGACACCTGCAAACACTCTGACAAGCCCCATCTGGCAAGTCCTTTCAACAGCCTTGGTGTGCTTCGTGATTAGTCCTCAGAAATCTCTGCTCCTCTTCCAATCCACTGTCTGTACACCTGCTCTTACAGCTCTTAAAAGCTGTCCCTCTTCTTATTACAAAACTAAGCACTTTGAGTAATCCAGGCAAGATACTTCTGAGATTTTGTTACTCAGGAATTCGATATGTACAATAACCCAGATTTTTGTTTCTAGACTTAAAATATAAAATGTGAGGTTGCAAGCTCTCATTTCTGGTTTATGAAAATCTCACTTAATTTAGAGGGCTTATGGCCATTATTCTGTCAGTTGAAAACAGTCCAGAAATAACAACTGGCAAGTAACTGCAGATGAGCTTTAACAATACCAAACCATAGCAAAGGAAAGGTCCAGCCACTTTATAGGCCTTTTTTGTCATTAGAGGCATGATTCAAATACCCCTGCATTTAAAGATATTTTCCCTCAAGTTCAGCAAGCTTTAGAGTGAGGCCATAACTGTTGTGCGTTTATTGATAAATTTTCTTCCTGAAGAAAGGAAGCCTTGGAAGAATTACACTGAAGAAAATGCTGTTAATGGCTGCCCTGGTCTTTCACTGCAGCAACCTAAGATGAATCATTATAAGGAGTGCCACTTGCACTGCTATGTATTAAATAGATAATGAAATAGCATGTATTTAAATACACATTAAATGCATTAAATTGTATAGCAAAAAAACAAGCAACTCAGTGGAGTTAACAGAACTGTTATTGCTCCCATGGGGTTTAGTATCTGTATAGGACTGCAGGATTCTTTTCTTTTTACAATTAGAAGTTGGCTCTATAGAGCATAACTTTCTGTGCAGGAAGTCGTTGGACACAGGAAGGTCATGACTGACAGCATCGCAGCCTGCTAATTAATACGTGGTGCTTTTCTGAGTATTAATGAGTCAGTGAAGGATTTGAACTCAAGAGGACTTTAAGTGTCACAGAGACCAAAGAGAAAAAATCTCAGACAAAGGAGAAATTAAGTATCAAACACCAGTCAGAATAAAGAGCAAGTATTGCAGAGCCTTCTCATGCAGGAATGAAAGAAACCTGCAATTTATGGAGGTGAAATCTTGGCTTCTTTAGCTTCCCCATGCAATTTATGGTGGTGAAATCTTGACTTGTTTAGCTTCCCCATCACCTTGTTAAAGCTTTCTTGTAAAGTTATGGCTTTGGAGGCTCAGAGTCTGTCTAGTTCAGATTTTTATCTTTCTGATACCCAGTTTATCAGACAATGCACTGCAGTGTTCTCCAAGTTAAGTTTCCTTTCCCATCAAGACCTGCTTTTTTTATGCCTTCTTGCCAACAATTATCTTTTTGGTATCTTTTCATATTAACCCCTACTGCTCCTGTTCTTCACTTACATAGAATGCCTTGCACTGTCAAGTTCTGTCTTGGCCACTCTTCACCTCACCGTGTTAATTGTTTGATCCAAAGAATGTAGGGGTAGCGGTGGCAGGGAGGAAGTCCTGCTGTCTTCGTTCCATGTGGTGCAGGTCATGAAGATTGTTCTTTCAGCACCAGAAGGAATTAATATGTTTTAGGATTTTCCCAGCTGTCTTCACATCAGTTTCTCACTCTAAGGCTGCAATATACCTACATGTCATGTCGTTTAAAAAAAAAAGGAATGTGAGCTCACCACCAGAAATAGCAACTGCATCGTAGATGGGGCTGAGACCCTTGTAAGAAATAAAGCAAGCAGAGAAATATGAGGAGAAGATGTTCCTGAAGTAACTGGCAAAGAGGAGCAGAAAAGAGAGAAGATGCATGAGGCTGATCTTATCACCTGGCAGGTGGAAGATCATTGTACAGCTGACTTAGCAGCATTGAGGATATTTATTATTGTTCACAAAAGTCACAGCGGTTGTGACCTATAAAGAGACACCTGGATACTAGCCTGGCTCACCTTCCTAGTGACTGAAGTCCTCAGTCAGCTCCAGCACTGATTCCCTGGATTTCAGGGATGACAAGGGGTCAAGCCCACTAGAAAAGAAGTAGTTTTCTTTGAGTACAATAAGATTTGACTGAACACCAGGTGAAGTAAAATACTGTTGTCCATATTTCACTGTGCAAGAGATCAAGGCATCCAAATGAGCCCATCATTTTTCTGTTACACTTCGTGCTTAACACATCCCTCACTGTTCCAAATAGATTCCAGGAAGAAAAAAAATAACCTTTTGTTCCAGTGTTGGATCTGTCAGTAACAAAGGACTCCTAATTTACCTTCATTTGCTGCTTTTGAACCAGAAGCCAATAGTGGACAAGATATTTAAGAAATTAGGGCTGCACTGGTAGACAAACAGTTTCCTGGTATGCAATTGGAAACCGTTTTATCCTAGTCACTGGTGACCCATTTGCAACAGGAGACCATTGTTTGTTCCTTTCCTGGAAACCAGAAAGCACTACCCTTGCCTTGTGCGGTTAGACAGTGTCACCACAGAGGATTGTGTTCAGCCCTGGTACCTGGGGGACAATTGCCCGATGGCTGTGGGCAGGAGGCCTGACAGTGTTACCCTCAACAACCAGCAACAGCTGGAGCAGGAGAAATTTGTAAGAAGAAGGATTTGAAAGGTGATTGTTTTGAAGGTGAGAAAGCTACGTACACTTTAAGCTACTGTCACATCAGGTCTCTCTTTCCAGCCCCAAGCTGAGTACTATGATAGCTTTTCATCTGCAGATCTGACACCCAAGATGAAAGGACAAGAGGGATTATTTAACCGGAAATCTCCCATGTCTCTTTGGTAGTTTGAGGCAAACAGCTCTCCTTCCCTTGCTTCTAGTTTGAAAAGGACTTCCCCTGCATTAGAGCAGCATTAGCTGTATTTTACAGGTGGGAAGCAGAAGAACATGGTCGATGAAGTGACTCAGTCTGGAGCATTTTTATGGCTGCTTTGTGCTGCTGAAATACAACTGGAAACAGTGATCTATTGCCTGTTGGGAATTACATCCTTTTTTTTTCCTCCCAGTCTATCCATTTTTCCTACAATAATTTACACTTACTATGTTGCAGTTTTCAGCTCTCCCAGAATAAATCCTACCGCAAAGATCCCTCTGTCCAGAAAACTCTTAAGTGCTATTAAGAAACAGGGATCAACACACCTTTGAGTTCATATTCACCAGAGTTCTGTTCTTATGGCACTTTTTGCACTAAAACACTGCCCAGCAACTGAATCTGCAGGGCAATCTTCAGAAATTAACCTGCCTACCACAGACTAGAGTCCCCAGTCTCATCCCTGAGCTGTACGGCTTCTGCAGAGTAGAGCAAAGCTTATAATTAATTATTAGCACTCACACGGGGATTGTCAATAAAGAGGCTTTATATTTTTAAACAGAGATGTAAGTCATATTTCTTTTCATGTATGCTCTTGTTGCAGTACAGGAGAATAAATTGTCAGTACTGGTCTGTGCATTTGTTCCTAGATTGAAACTGCTTATTGACTTCAATGCAGCTGTAAAGATTTATGCCAACTAATGACCTAGCTGAGCTGGATTCAAAGTGACAGGATTTTAACAAAATCTGACGTTATCCTGGCAAGCCAAGGATCAGCTCCACTGACACTTTTTGCAACAGAGAACGGAAAGGGAGCTTTCAGATATATTCTGCATACACCATCTCCTGGAGGCCCTGGGAACTTCTCCACTTCCCAAGCCTGAACACATGGGACAGTTTCTGAACAAAGCCCGCACCTCCAGAAGTTCAGCTGTGAATTTTCATCTGCTAAAATTTGAAATTCATGTGCTTCACTGTGAATAATTTTATTTTCTTTCATCTCCTTCCACACCCCATAAATATTCACTAGTTAGTTTTTGAAAACTCTTGCAGATAACTAGAGAAAAGCCCATGAACAGAGTTCTACTTTTTTTTTTTGTTTTCATTTTGATTGTTTTGTTCTTTTTCCCCTGAAAATTTACTTAGCACTAGCAATTGCATTTCTTTTATCAGTAGGTCATGATAAATCTATTAGCAGCTAGATGATAACCACTTAAATGTATTGGTTACATAAGGCAAGATAAAATGCTATTGCTTCATATGCCAAAGACAGAACACTCGTTGCAAAACAACAGAGCTCCAAAAGTGTGTCAGTTCTTCACATCAGAGCAGACCACTTAATGCTACCCATCTCCAGTTATTAGCAGCAGAAACTGAACAGTTTTTCAAGAGTGTGAAGCAGTTCCCTGGCAGAGATCCTGCTGACAGTAACAGCGATTCTGCTGATATATGAGATGTCCATTAAACACTACACTTGGTGTTATACCAGCTAAACCAGCACTATCATGGGGCAGAGCTACTGAAACCTTTTAATAATAATTTTTCCTCAGAAGTTGTTAGAAAAGTTAGGAAAGTGTTTTCAGGCATGTTCCCCCTTTCTAGAACCTATTAAAATTAAAAAGCAGTACTGTAGGTGGTGGTAAAAGCTGAATCCAGGTAAACTCTGCATCTGTCACTGCAGGATGCTGTCAGTGGCGCTGCACTCCACTGTGCACTGGGTTGCTCTTTTCCCCATGAAGAATAATTCATGGAGTTGAATTTTGGAAAGGAGAGGCTAACTGAATGAACAATGAAATCATTTTAATGATTTGAGATGCCGATTAGAAATTGAGTTCCTGAAGCATTCTTCTTCCAGCCAGCTATCAAGATGCACAGAATAGTTCTGAATCAGATTCAGTGAGGCAGTTAGTGCACCCCATCGATCAAGTACTGGGAAACCGTTTCCTAGATTTCAGTTACTTCATTGCTTATAGAAAATAGCCATGATTTCACTTCCCAACAGTTGCTCTGTTTAGATGTTCCTTGTCTCTTCACATCTCCACAGCTTCACAGCAAGCTCAAACTCCACAGGATCAGAAGGCAATATTGCCTGCTTTTTTGGAGCTGAGACCATCTTTTCACTGTATTTGTATTCTGAACACCTGGGATTCTTACACACTGCAAAAATACATGATAACCAAGTGTGATTCAAACCTCAAAATGACATAACAACCAAGGCACCGAGGGGGGAAAAGTCTTTGAGCCAAATCTTCTAGCACTGAAAAGGTCATACAAAAGCCAGAACCTGCTAGAAAAACCTCAAAATCCAACAGCCCAAGTTCGGAGTATGTCAAGGTTAACTGCTGGCAGCATCTCATGCATTTTCAGTTTTAAATCCCAACTTGCATAGGTTATTTCTATGCCTGAGTCTTTTCAAGTCTGAGTCTAGGTGTTCTCAGCCTAGCTGATGGCACTGAATGTGATGGCACTGTATTACATAAACTGGAATGTGCCAAGTAATGCAAAATCCCTGACATTTAGGATTATATTTTCCTGTTTCTGCTCCTGTGGTTTTATCACATTGGTATTTTCATGCATAATTGGCACCCCAAGCCATAGATGTATGCAGATACCCAATTCTTCTCAACATCTTCCCAAATAAAACAAGTTCTCCACTTCCCACTCAGCAGATGTTTTAACAACAGAAGACAGAAACCAAGAAGATCTAGAAGCAAGGTGCCAAGCCAAGGGAACTGGTAGCTGCAGTATTTGCTTTTGGCAGTAAGCAGCACAAACATCATTTGTCTGGTAGCACAATGCTATACAAGGTACACAAGACTCTGAGAAGTCCCAAAGCTTTTCCTGGCGCTATCAGGGAAGCTGGATGTTCTGTAGAGCTCTTGAGTTTCCTAAACACTACATAACCTCCGTGTCTCGGTGCTCACGGGACCCAACAACCATTTCACCTCCTCAACACTTGGAGGCATTCACATTACCCCTTGTTTTCTTACACAGTGTAAGAAAACATTACTCCTTGTTTGTTTTCTTACCCATGGTATATTTTCTTAAACAGTGAGAGTTGTTCTTGGAAGTAGCAGCACAGCCCATGCATCCCACAGTAGACATTGTCCTTAGACATCACAGGGACAGCATTGGTACCCCAATTCCAGAAAGCGTACTCCCTTCCGAAGTTCTTTAGCCTTTCTCCTGCACCTTCATCCTGCACTTCCCAACAGCATTTCCTAGTCCTCCCTCCCAAGGGCTCTGTCTTCACAGAAGGCGGGTCATCTTCCTGAACTATGTGTCCCTGACCTATGCAGCAAGATCCTCTGGTCTTGGCATTCCACAGCCCTGAACCTGTGAAATCAGAGCACTGATTCAAGACGACAAGTGCTCAGCCCCCTCTGGCACTACATCTCTCCGCTGTGAGGGCTGTCATGACTGTCTCTTGGAGTTTGCCCCACGCCCTAACCCAGGTCCAAATGGGAGGTCACCACGTGTCTCACCTTCATGTACAACAGCTTTCTGACAGTAGACTGAGGAGATGGTTCTAAAAATTTGGGATGCATCTAAGTAGTATGGCCATACACGGTATACAGCAGTACTTCAGATACAAAACTGGGTTTACTAATACGAATTCCCTGATCTCCAGTATTTGAGCTGTAACAATGATATTGTTAGCTGCTAGAGCCTTTCCCTTTTTTGGGAGAGCCACTAACCAGCAACACTAAATAGCTTTTTAACCCCTGAAAAACATCAGCTTTTAGCTACTCCATTGGTATATTCATATGCACACTGTTAACACTGCCCAGGCTGTTGGCGCTCCCCATCTTCTCCTGCTTGGCGGCTCGGCCAGTGCCGTTTGCAGTTCACTGTGGTGCTGTGGTGGCCTTGGTAGCTAACATTCAAAGGGCTGGCTACTCACTAAACACTAACGAGTCCCACACAGGGCAGTGGTGCTTAGCTCCTGTGCACTGCATGGCAAAAACTGCTTGGGAGCACAGAGTTAGCCTGCTGGCTGAGGAGCAGTTATATTCAGGAGCAATGACCCTTCTAAAAAAACGAGTGATCTCCTTTGCTCCCAGGTCTTCAAAAGGGAGGTCTGGCAGTTAAAGAGATGAATAAAGAGGGATATATCATCTTTACTCATAACTATCTTTACATCTTATTCAATGAATTGTCAAGCTGGGACTTCATTTCCCCCTGAAAGCCTCTCTCTGGGTCAAACCAAACCTTGTTCTTTCGATTTCTTACAGCCATAGATGTCTGATTTTGGAGCGACCTTGTAAGGTTATCTAAGGTGAGTGCCAAGAAAGCTCATGCCTGGAGATGGATCTGCAGCTATTGCATTCATTTATCTTTAATTATACTCAAATTACCAGCAAAACTCCAGGTACTCTACAGATACAAAAAGTGTCAGCAGTTCCTAGTGCCCGTTACCTGCTTTGTGATGATATTCACCTTTCACGCTGACTGAGCTTTGAATGAAAAAACACAGTAAAGTATACACAGAAGTGTAGTCTCAACGTACTAGAAATGCCTATAATTTGGACAGCTATTTCTTCTCAATAGGATAGCTTTTATATTTGCTATTACTGATAAAAAAGCAAGTAACTGTCTCCCCCAAATCTCCAGTTAAAAAAACCATAATCCATTCTTGATTCTTCAAATTGTGAGTCTTTAAATGCTGATTTTTCAGAGTTCATGATTTCTCTGAAGCCCTATGCATTAGGATTCTGTTCTTGGTTTAAAGAAAACAATATATGACTCTTAAAACATAAGAAACACACGCACAAAAAACCAGATCATGAGCAACAGAAAAGAAAAATTTAAAAAAAAGACAACTAATAAGGCAAGACTCACGGGAAGACTGTGACATTTACCCATCCTGTTGGGACACAGATATTTGTCGTTTCCATCTTTTCACAGAATCTTCCCAGGAGAGGAATAGAGAAAGTGAGAAAGCAGCAGTGACAGCTGATGAGTCTTGTTTCCATCCTGAAGTTTTTATCTTCTGTTGAAGCAAGGAACCCTTAGCAATCTTAGTAGATTAGCAGTGAAGGTAGTGCAGGTAGCCCATTATCTGCTTTTGGCAGCATTTTGCATTGTTGATCCACTATTCATATAGCTGCAAGCAAACCTTTTCCTCATGTGAATAAGCAGCAGTAAGAAGAAAATAGAAGTCCCAAAAGACATAGAGGATTAAAACACTATTAAGATTTATCCTTCGTAAAAGGAGTCAAGAGTCATCAAATTCAAAATTGCAGACACGTAATTATGCTTAAGAGAAAACACAGATTACCAGAAGCAGGAAGAGCATAGGATGCAAAGGATCACTACATAACTTCCCTAGATAGACTTTCCAAGACTACCCACCAGACATATGGTGTTGCTAGAGACAGGATATTAAGCCAGATGAACTTTTGATCTAATACATATTCCAATGTTGTCATCATTTGTGGTGAAATTTGATAATGTGCCCAACACAAAGCAAAGTGTGGACAGTCCTCAATAAAGCATTTGGGACAGAAAATTGCATGGAGGTGCAGTTAACTCTGTCTTTTGTACTAGCCTTTCTAATAGAGGCTTAAATATTTAGCTAGATACAGAAACTGGTGACAGTCTGAGTGAGGGATACCTTCCAGTGAAGTCAGGTATCAGCAGTCTTTATCTGCAGATCAGGTGTTGCATTGCAGTTGGCATCACTAGGTGGGCCACAAACATCACAACAAACACGTAAGTTGACTTGGAAGGTGGCAATATGGTTCTATGTTGAGACTCAGTGGGTTTTTTTTGTCTCTTCACTGAAACTGTCGGGAAATAAAACCCCCAAAAGTAGTACTGACTGTGGCAACTGGCTTCTTGGGACATAGAGTGCATGAAGCCCACTCCAGGCTCATTCTTTAAGCAAGTCATCTTCAGTGTCTTGAGACTAGACCTAGATTTGGGTTGGCAGCATTGTGCTGGAAGTCTCCATGATGTATTGTCACAGCACCACTGTCTGTTATTTATGTCTTCTGGCACTTGAATGCAGCTTCCATACTTCCAGGCAAGAACATTTCCCTCTGCGCCCACAGTCCTTCTGGCACAGCATGCACTATGGCCAGCTCCGGATGGAGGCACACCCTGCATTGCTTGTCCCATGATCACCCAGACCAGAACGCCTCACAAAACATGCCAAGACTCCCTCCATGCCCACAGTCTTGCATTTATGCACAGGTCTCGTTCCTGGGTTGCAGCACAGGGACCAGATCAGCAGACCAGTATGTGGAAAGCACCTGCCCACTTTCCAGATTAAAATTACCATAAATGCAGTGTATTCATAGCTTCCAGGACATCAAAATACCATCCAAAAGACCTTTTTCTATTCCTTTTCAGACTCAGCTGGGTAACTGTGCGTTTATAGCCTATCTATAAGGAGAAGTTAAGAAGTTATTCTTAAAAAAGCTAGGAATACTCTTTTATCCATGAGGTCATTGAAGAGTGGGAAAGGTCTTTTGTATGGCTTTGTGTTGCCCTACACTCTGTTCTACATAGATGATAATGCAGAGAGCCAGATGGACCGGCAGAACGCCTCTTCGCTTGGTCTTTGCAAAGCAGAGCATGACCATGGTGAGATCATCTTTGCAAGCTGCTGTGAAGACCATGAGCTTCCTTGGAAGCAAATAGAGCATAACTACTTCAGCCTTAGCATTATTTGGCTTCCTGTGCTCTGAAAGTTTTACCTTTTAGAGGCTGGTACACTGTTGAAGGCTTTCCAGTTAGTATGGTCTCAGCTGCACTCTGCCATCTCAAGGAAGTACTCAGCATGGTAGAGGACACCACCTGACACCTCCACTGCAATTTGAGAGTTTTTCCATGAGTCGCTAAATGCTGCAAAGACAAACAGGGTACTTTGGAAACACAGGTCTGTGAAGCTTGTGAAGATCCAAACTACTCAGGGCTTTAATACAGAAGGTCGAGCCAGTTGTGAAAAGGAAAGGACACAGAACTGCAAAAATTGTCTGTGTATGGACAAGTAATCAAGCTTAGAGCTTGGGCTATGCTGAGAGGTAGTCTTCCCCCTTCCTGCTGCCAGGGGAGACTTTTTCGTGTCCACAACACTTCAGTCCTTCATTTCTCTCTGGAGTATGGCAGCAAAGACAGCAGTGGTCTGTGATATGGTGTCTAGGCTTCTAGAAATGAAATGGTGGTGCTACCCTTCTGCAGAAGACTAAATGTCATCCTTAAGGAGATAATAAAAGACATTCTGCCAAAACAAATTCAGACTGTGCGTCTTTTGCTGGCTATCCAGAGCCCCAGAAAGTGGATCCTAGGAAGCCCAGAGGCTTCTCATGACACTGCCTGAAACATTGCCTGGTTTAAAGGCAAATAATGCAACTAGACACCTACATTTGGGGGTGCAGGGTGTCTCAAGGGGAATATTTTTCACATTTGAAGAAAATCCTGAAAGTACACAAACAGGCTAATCGGTCACCTGGTAGGTCTTTTTAGACTTTTTCTGTGTTATGGAAAGCTGACTGCAGGAAAACATCTATGAATGCTGAGAATTTCTGACAAACTGTTCACACATAGGACCAAGATACCAGATGTGAAGGAGGCAAATGACTGTTCTAATCTGTAATTTCATCTCCTCAGCTCCACCACCCATCCCAAGGGTTTCGGTTTGGAACCGTGCGAGAAAGCAGCGCAGAAGACTATGTGAGGCAAAGCTTCCCAGAGATGCATGAGTACATGCGACGGTACAATGTCCCTGCAACCCCGGATGGAGTAGCGTATCTAAAGTGAGCATCTGCATGCAACAGCGGACCAACGTGACCAGAATGCACGGCAGTGAGATGGTGATGGGTTTCCCACTTCCAGTGTCATCCCACAAAACAGTCATTGAAGGCAGTGTGGCAGATGGATAGAGAAGGAAGCACGTAATCACCTGGAGGGAGTGATACTTGGAGAGCAAGCTAGTGTAGCACCAGCTGGAGTGTTTCCAGGGGAAGCAGTGCTTCACACTAACTGCTAGGCTGCCATCAAGCATGGGCAACGTATCAGTCCTGGCAGGTTTCTGTGCTTGGGAGTCCTTCATCAGGCAGTGAGAAACATCCAGAAAAAAACATCACAGTCCAAGCAAAAGCTGCGAATGAGGTTCCTCAGCATCTTCAGCATGCTGGGAGGAAAGAAGGTTCTCAGAGATAAACCTTAAAGCATTTATCATTAAAATGAATAAAAGAAGCGTTAGACTGGTAGAAAGTAATAAACACCAAGTCTTCTTGCTTTAGGGAGTCATGGCATCCCTGTGTTTCAGAGATATTTGTGCCTAACAATCTGGGTCACAGAATTTATTCACTCTGCCAGGAAACAGGAGAGGTGATAAATAATAAGCCTGAAATAGTTCATTCATTTTACACATAGAAGTTGCATACCACGAGGGCCTGAGAATTTTTCACCAGAAGTCAGTTTCTTGTTTATGTATTTTTCCCAGGCCCGCCTTAATGATAATTAAGATACATGGCAGTTCCTTTGGGTTAAACTGGAATCAATCCATCAAAATCAGTTAAGTAATGTAACTTCACATTAGTAGAACCCCCAGACCTTTAAGGTGACGAGAGTGGAGGGTGCAGTCCCTGGATCAGATGAGAACAGGCACTGCAACGGTTCTTTTATATCATCATTTTATGCAAGTGTGCTAGTCATAAATGATTACACTAGTAAAATTCAGTCCTCTGTGTTCATGAAGAATGAACATAGAGAAAAGCTGATCTGGGTGAAGGAAATTAATTTACCTCATATTCACGGAGAAAGGAGGAGAAACACCTTTGTATGAGTTATCCTTCTGCATTTTTTCTCTAATGACCGTAACTTTAACATCACAAAGAAACCGAGAGCACTAGTATTTTAGCATTTTTTGATCTTTTCCAATAAAGCTTTGTGCTACCTTTCAATTGAGTTGAAGTCTAACACATTGTAGTGTTTTCCGTCTTTCAGATTAACATTATTTCATGGGAGCAAAATAAGTCCTACGCCCACTGTCCTGCTCTAGATGCACAAAAGTTTGTACTTCATGCACAATTCCCTTCTTCAAAATATAAATCAGTATTGCATTTAAAATAGCAGTCCCTGGTGTCTGTTTTCATTCAGTAATCTTCCAGAGAACTGCATAGGTAAATATTTAGTGAGCATCACTGAGTCTTAGACTGTGAAGTGATTGTTTCTGACTTTGATATCAAACACAGGCATGATCCAGAGAAACTCGATGCTTTCATCATGGATAAAGCACTCTTAGATTATGAAGTATCAATAGATGCTGACTGCAAGCTTCTAACTGTGGGAAAACCCTTTGCCATTGAAGGTAATAATCGGTTTTATAACATATTGCTGTGTTTCTCATGTGTTGCATTTGCCTTATTGTGATTTGGTGTTCTCAATGAAATATGCAGGTGAAACTGGACCCCTTGAAGATCGTGTAAAATTCTCAGTGATTAAGCAGAACCAAGGTTCCCCCCTTTTTTATGGTTTCTGAACTTTCGGATCACTTGTATCATCTGTTGCAGTGCTCTGTATAGGAATTATTCAAAGTGCTTAGGTGGTCTGTCTCCAAACAAGTTGGAGGCACAGTCCATTTCACTGGTCTCAATGGAGTAAAAGTAGCTCCTGAAACGAGGCTTGCTTTTTGTAGGCTCACTTTCATTACACATGTTCAAAACCCAGTGAAATATGTTCAAAATGCTGTTCTACAGTTTTGCTCTCATCTGAAGCAGATAAATACTGCTCCCGTTTTAAAGGTCAGCATAAGATTCCCGCTGAATCTGTAGCTAATTGAAGCTAAAGGGAGCCTACCCTGGTACTACGTAGCCTCCTGCAGTCCTGGTGTATTAGCAAGGACGGATCGGAAGGCAGCCTGGAAGCAAGGCTTGTCTGAAGCTGCCTCCAGCACGGGTGAGCACATTAGCAGCTATTAGACTTCAGGAATCACTTTTGTGATGGATGGCCAGTGAAAATGATTGAAGTTCCCTCTTTCCTCTCCTCCAAGGGCAATCACTCTGGCTGCTCCCGTTGCACATTAAAACAACCTCCTTCAGAAATGTTCAGACCTGATTGAGGAAGGCAATATGCTAAATGAAGGCCAGTGGAAGCTGAGCATTTTAATCATTTCAGCTACAAGCCACCAGCGCTAGGCATTTTGTAGAACGCTCCTTTTTGCTACACTTCATCGGCCATTTGAATTCACACCAGAGACCTGAAAGCAATCCATTTTCTTCTTTTCTTTTTGTTATCGGGGAGGATAGACGCACGGAGAGCTGTTCAGGCTGTAGCAGGTTTTGTGTGTGTGCAGCTGCATGTTTCGCCATGCGCACATAACCTGATGAATCTTCCACTTCAGAAAGGTCAGCTTTACTCAAGTAAACCACCAGCTTCCACAACTTAAAATCAAGTAAAGCAAATTTCAATATATAAAAAAAAAAAAAAACAACAAAACCCCAAACTATTCATTTTTACATAACTAGAATTCAGAGCACCCAATTGCAAAACACTTAAGTATGCTGAAATTGTGGTATTCACGAACCCTAGCTGTGCCTTCTCTGAAACCATTCCTTCAACGTTAGCAAATATATTCAGGTGGAAATACAGGCACAATGTGCAAAAATCAGCAGCAGGGGAGGCTATTGCGTTGTAGGTATGCATATCACCACATCACACTGCATCATTGAAAAGCAAGCCACTGTGATGGGAAGATACCACTCATGTACATTTATGGGGTTTTTTTCTTTCTTCCTGTGTTTTTCTTTCTTTTTGAAGGAGACAGTCTGAAATTCTGAATTCTGAACTGAAAAACAAAAATCCACAGTTGACTAGAAAGGAATCTCTGCATGCAACTGCATGTCTTCCAGGCATGAATTGTATTCATTTTTCCAAAGTCAAACCCCAGATTCTGCAAATTGAAAGACCCCATTTAGAATTACTGAATCCATTTTCACGTACACTAAGTCCTTTGCCAGCACTTTAAAGTGGTAAAAGATGACACAGTGGCTAAAACCTGTATTTATTACTGTCTGAAGGTCCATGTCGCTGCTGGAGCTGAACTGCAGGGGCAGAAAGCATAGCCCCTGGGCTTTGCACTGCTGTGGGACAATACAGACTGCTCCCATATACATTTATGTGCACGCAGTTTCTCATCAGAAAATACATAGGACGACAATAAAATGCCACATCTGACACCACAGTCACATTCACTGCTGTAACAATGCACAGGGATCACGGAATGGCTTACTCGGCACTCAGGCTAAAGCACGGTAAAAAAGAAGAACCCATGGCAAGGTCATGCAAAAGGCAGTGTTCCTAGAAATAAGACAGATTTATTCATCTATCTGTACCTCCATCTAAAGTTTTTGAATGTCCGATTTTACGTACTACTTTTGTGGCCTTAATAATTTTGAATGTGCGTATCCTGTTTGTATTAGCCTACCTTATTTTGCACAGCAAAATGCCTCATCTCAGCATTCTCAGTCCGTGGTAAGGCAGCATCCAGGTTTGAACTGGCTTGCTGAAACAGAATGCCAGCTTGGTCTGCCATGCTGGTAGTTGATAGCTGAAACAAGCATACTTTACCAAAAAGCAAACCAGTAAGAGAGAGATGATTGTACTGTTTTTCCTTGTAGGATATGGTATTGGTCTTCCCCCCAACTCTCCACTCACCTCAAACATCTCTGAACTGATAAGCCAGTACAAGTCCCATGGTTTCATGGATGTTCTGCACGACAAATGGTACAAGGTTGTTCCATGTGGGAAACGAAGCTTTGCTGTCACAGAGGTAAGCAATGAACTCGGGTCACACAAATGAGGATTTGCTCAAGTTGCCAATTATTTCCCCTCATTCACAATGTGCAGTAGACACGCACGCATGACAGAGATGCGCGGCAGCTGAAGGGAAGCATTAGGCTTCAAAAGCAAGAGATGCTAAGCCCAGCAGCGTTCAGATCAGAGCACAAGAAAAACGTCAGTAAGACTGTGCTGCTAAGTTAGGCGTGCAGTGCATGCATCAGGGAGCACTTCTGGAGACAAACAGGGCATGTAACATAGCATTAAAAAACATGCTCTGGCACACTGCACAACAAATCTATCTGATTCCACTCAATTATGTGTATCACCATCTACAGGATCTGTCAGTGATTCTGGACCACCTCACGCAGGTGCGATAGCTAACTTAGCTAACACAGAGACCAACGAGAGCAAAAGAAGTGGAGAGAGCGGGAATTTAGTACATCCCAAATTACTAATATAACCCCGATCACTTCCTAACATGTGCAGCAGCTACTTGTACCAAAGATAGGACTTCAGCCTAGAAACTGTGCACTAAGATACCATGCTAAGAACAGAAGAGAAGCAGGTTTTCATGAATAAGTAGATGTACAGGAAATGGAAGTAAATCTCCATGGTTTTACTTCCTGGTATCAAATCAGACGAGTTATGCCAGCTTGTGGCAGCTGAAGATGTAGGCCATTGTTTATAAGAAAAAGACTCCTCTTACCAGAATAGCAGTTCTTTGTCAAGTTCCCTAGACTGTCAAGTAAAAAAAGATAAAGTACTGAGGAATCAAAAGATCCAGCATGCCTGAAGCGTAGACCATACACTTTCAGCTCAAGGTGTTCCAAAAAAGGTAGGTTACATGTTCTCACTGGTACAAAACACGTAGCTAGAAGTATGCTATCTCCTCCTCCTCAAAGCATTCAGCCAAATATCAAATCAACCCTACGTGTTCCCCAAGGAAGTGGTGGCATGGCCATTCTCCCTTAAAAGAGAAGCCCAGATTCCTAGGTCTCTGACTCCTGCCCTTCAGTGGTCACCTGGGCCTCTTGTCTGCAAACCTCTCACTGTTGACTAAATCACTAGAAAAATTGCATTTTTTTAGAGATCAGACAAAGAAAAACTTTATTAGGCTGCTTTCAGACATATATCGTTGGGGTATTTCTGCATATCTTATTACATTTTTAACTTTTTTCTTAAGATTGTGTCAATATGAAATAAATTACATTTTAACATCAGACATTCATAGAAGAAAATCCAATTTATTTTTATTCAACTTGTTCGATTCCATTTTTTCTTTTTTTTGTGTGATTAATTCAGCACAAGAAAGCACATTTAAACAAAAGTGTGTATTCACTGCTATTTCTGATCTAGCTTATCTGAAGATTATATTATCATCTAACAAGACAGGTATCTGGGGAATTTTCTTTTTAATGTAGCTGACATATCTGTTCCTGACAAGCACTTCATTCAGTGACCTCTTGTTACTCTACATTTTAACAAAATCTTTTGAATTAAATCTCAGGAAAATTACCAGATGGTAATGGCATTAATTACCACAACTGTCTTAAAACTGAAAACTCATACAGCAGAGACAAACTTACCTTCTTAGTAATTCCCCAGTGATGAGACATAAGGCACTTCCTCTGATCGTGAGAATCTTACTCCAGTAGCTGTATCCAGGGCTGTATTCTTTTTATTTCTAGAGAAATAGCTAAGCCACAGAATCAATTCTAAACATCTTCCAGTTAAAAAATACGGGTTTATAGTAGTACTGTTTTTCTCCCAGAATATATATTTGCTCCTTTAAGCCAGTGGCCTCTAGGGTGGGGTGCATACAGCCCCTGGGGGTGCAGGAGAAGACCCACTGCAGTGCAGGAAGGAAATACTAGCATTTCAGTAATACATATATATATACATACATAAAAATTATGAATAAATATACCGATATGAGGGTGAATGCTAAAAAAGTTACCGATAGAGGTGTGTGATCAAAAAAAAGTTTGGAGACCACTGCTCTAAGCCTTAGCATCTCAAGGCTGTCTCCAGGAACTTTTTTTCTGCCATAGCAAATACAGTAATAGAGAAAATAAGCCCTGTCTGGGCAAATTACAGAAGGCATGTTATAAAACCAACTGGACTTGTCTTTTTGTGAAGAAAAGCAAACATGAGCAAAGATAAAATAAACCTTGCATTCAAACTAGAGAGGAAAAAAAAATATAGGCAGCATGCCGTTTTTACAGTTACTCATCTGAAAGCCCTTTGCAATTTAAAAAATGTGAGGAAAGACCATACCGTTTTCCTGCAGAGCTATTGCTAGTACATTATCTCTGAGGCAAACCCAGTTCCTTCGCTTCCCTAGATTTTCATTAACTCCTTTACATTCAGTGATGAAATACTGAGAGTCTCTGGTTTCCAGGTAATCCTTAAACTGTGTTCATGGCATGAAAGTAAAAATGATGTGGTTTAAGTACTCAAAAGGCTCCTCGAGGCCTGCCAACAAAGGGAGAGGAGATGGGAAAAGAGCAGCTCCAGTCTGGAAAGAAAATTCTGATTTTGTCACGCGAATAGTCCCATGGACTTCCTTTTTTCTCAGCGTCAAATAGGTTTTAAGGGAGGTTTTAAGCATGGGGTCACAGCTGGAAGACATGCTGTGCTTTAAAGTAATTCAGTCTTTTGAGTGTAACCTCCACATGATGGCCAGAAAGGAAGGCAGGTCTAGCTGCTCCGGGGCTGGTTTTCTGATTGTAGTCTGTATTTGATCTTCAGTTGTGCTAACCCAACATGCATAATTAAGTTTTTCTCCAGAGGCCAAGGTCCAACAAGCTGATTCAGGTGACTGAACTGAAGGACTCTTGAAAGTCACTCAAAGACTTTGTCTTTGAACAAATCCTCATGGACTCAAAAGGCCTTACGCAATCAGAAAGAGCGAGCAGAAACAGCCCACTTGTAAGTCTGTGCAATCGTGGGGTAAGCTCTGCTAAGTCCAGAGCTTCCTTTTCCTGAATTCTTCTACCACATCTCCCATGAGCATCCCCTCCTCTTCATCTGCTCCTCTTGGCCAAGAACTTGCAGATTTTAGAACTTGCAGATTTTAGAGCTTGCAATTTCACAGCTGGGACAAATTTACTAAACTGAATAGGGCCAAACAGTTGACACTCTCTAAAGCATAGCTTCCCCATCATTATGTCAAGAAGCATGGGACTTATTCTTCGTCTTGTCTCTGTGTCAGTTTGTTTCCTTTACTTCTGTACAACCCAGAAATCCCTGTTATTTAACTCCCTGCAGTCAGTCACAGTAACATTCAACAGGTTCACTGAAGTGTGGACAATGTTCAGCACAGAAGCAGGTAATAATTCGTTTTCAAAAATGTCCCAGCTTCTAAGTGTGTAGTCATTCACAAGGGTTATATACCAAACTAAGACTCAGCAATTGCCTTTTGATAGGTAGAGTAAGGCTTTGTATTTTTCTATGTCTTTTTGATAAATTTGGTCTGTGACACACTGCTGTTGAGCAAGAGCAATGACCCAAGAATGGGAATACGTGTAGGTGAAATATTGATCAGTATGGCCTTTAAATGGGTGAAATATCCATCTTCTTTTCTTGTCATTGCCCCTTTAGGCTGTACCTGATTCTTACCCACCTGCCATTCCTGCCCACCGAGGTTAGTTTTTCATTAGGTTTGTTTTGAGATTCATCTTCCTACTCATCATTTTTTTCTAATCTCACACTGGGAAATTATATTTCCCGTGGCAGAACTCACTGCTAGTTCTTTCCATCTCTCTCGCTATCTGGCAGCACTTTGCTCATTTTAAATTGCACTTGAGAACAAAGTTGTCTCGGAAGGGCATGATCCAGACTGGGGCCGGAAAATTTGCAGTGACTCCTCGAGCTGAGAAACCAAATAAAGACGAGTTTGAAAGTGCAGAGGTCAGTAGGGCTTGACTCCACAGTTTTGTGTGAACCTCTTCAGCAAAAGCACTTGCCCAAGGCATCTCACTCTGGCCAGCACCCATCGGATCATTCCTGGGGGATGCAGCTAAATCCAACTTGGAACGAATTGCTGCGGTGAATTGCATCTTAACCTCTCTACCACAAGTAATTGTTGGTCGCAGTGGCTGTTCGCACTGATTGCTAGTCGCGAGCAATATCGCTTGAGTACTCTTGATTTAAAATTGTCATACTCTAGTCTCAAAGGAATGTCTTCGTGGTAAATTTGCTAAGTCCCTGCTGAGGGCAGAGCATGGTGCAGGAGGGAAGTGGGGTTGGCAGAGTTGTATTTGCACATACTACATCGAGACATAATCAGTGTCATTTGTTTTCAATTTGCATACAATACACTTAGCCCTTCCTCTACTGTTACAGTCATTAATGCCACTTCAGCAGGAGCCAGGCTCTTAGGACTTTCCCCTCCAGCATATTAGCTCCACCCAAGCTCAGGAGAGGCTGCAAATTCTCTCCTTCTGTGGCGTTTTTGGGAACCAAAATACAGTGAATTGGCAGCTTTGCAACTTTCTGCTCATGGTAGCAAAACAGCTATGGCACCAAGCCTCTGTGACAGCAGGCAGCGTGGATGGCCTGAACAGGCAAGTTGCCTGTCAATTAGCAGTGGTTTTGACTGTTCGGGCCAGGCAGTAATGATCAGGGCAGGGTGTTTAGGAGATGAGCTGACACACTGCAGCTTCTCAAGACAGTATGAAAAGGAAAGGCCTCTCCTGGTCCAAAGAGTAGTCGGGCTTTGGGAAAAGCTGCCTATGCGTACAGACTGTTTCACAGCTTTTAAGCTACAAGTTTTAAAAATGTTATTGTTGAAACTGTATATTCTATTTCATTTTAATGGCTGGGATGTTCTCCATTCGCAAGTGTCACAGGACAACTGCAGCAGTAGGACTCAGGCTGATTTGCACATAGACTGGCAGTTCAGACAGAAAACAACCAATACATGGAATAAAAAATTATATGTTGTTACATAACAGTATCCCAGCTATTAATATCAACAACGCACTGATGCTTCACACAAACAGCATCTAACCTGACATCTAACCTGACATAAATGACACCAGCCCAAACTGATCCTGTTATTGCAGTCCCACTGCTTTCCATGGGTGGTGACACTGGCGAAGGCGTAGTGCTGTGCACCTCCGGCTGGTGCCTGAGGGAGAGGTCCATGCTGGTAATGGTGGGGATCAGTCACTGACCATGGGCTTCCATCTGATCCAGACCAGGCACAGAGCAGAGACAAATTCCTTTCATCCTCTCTTCTTCTCTCAGCAGTGGTGGGATCCACTGATGGCTGTTCTCTGGAGTCTTTGAAGGAACTTGCTCAAACTTGACCTGCTTGTGGCTTGTGCCTGACTTGATGATCTTTGGCCTTGGCACAATCAGACAGTGCCTCATTCATCTTGCCGTGATTTTATCCAGTTCTCATCCAGCAAATTGTGCCTTTCCACTCTGAGTTTCGCCTCGTCCCCTTAAAGGTCAAAAGTTAGTTTCCTTTTTTGTTATACCAATCACCTGGCAACTCAACAGTCAGTTTTCTAGCCATAACCTTGAAGCTGTGGTTCATCCGTTTGTCTCTGGTGCACTGCAGGTGTCAAGGGAAGGGCATGCAGACCCCTCCACGAAGGGAACGAACTGCCCTGTGCTCATAAATAAAAGCCGCCCGTCAGTCACCTTTCACGGTACCTTGTTACCAGTGTGTGAAAAACAAACACACAGAACAGGAAAAAAGATTTTGCTGCCAAGACAATTTGCTCAGCCTGCACATATGCTGTCTGGGGAGGAGACTGGCCCTTGCCCACTGGAGGACTGGGAACATTGTGAAGAAGGGTATCACAAAAGGACAGACGTTGCATTGCAAAGGGGTCATCTCAATGTGGGAAGAGGCGGTGGCATCTGGACTTGCCCTGGGGAAAAAATGCTTTCCATAATGGTCCTGAAGAAAGGAGCATGTAAGTATTGAGTCTGACAACAGGGTCAGGAGCAGCATGTTTTGAGTTTCCTGGAAATGAGGAACAGATTTAGATTCACCTGTCAAAAATGAAAAAGAAAACAACAAACCCAGAGTTCACTATCTGAGGAAACAAAGCTGTTATTCCCAATTCACCAGCCTGTGATATCACAGAAGCAAACATCTTCTCAGTACCTAATTTGGACGACATATGTATTGTTTTTCTTCCCACTGCAGACAGGGCTCGGAAAATGGATGAGTTGAAGGAAAAAGATTTATTACAAAAGGGAGTATTTTTCCAGATCTGTGCAAAATTCCTCACAAGAAGACGGGAAAGGAACTTGTCTTGCTAATGCGAGACAATGATTTACAGCATCTTGAAATTTGGCACTTGAAACCCTAAAGCTACGGTTACTGGTCTTTGCTAAGGATAATCTCTCTAAAGAGATTAAATATATATTACTTCAGTGCTGCTGCTTCTTTGAGAGCACAGAAAGCCATAAGAACGAATAATAAATAAATAAATAACCTACTCCTGCAGCTACAAGAAATGCCCCAATCTAGACAGAGAGACAACATTTAATAACGCTTAGCTACCTAAATACAAGCATCAGCATCAGTAGGATTTTGCAAACCTACCGAGATGCCCAAATGAGTTTAGAAATCTGCCCTTCATATCCATTTATCCCTAGTAAAGCTGGAAATAATTTTGTCTTCACAGAGGTGCTGCAAAATTTAACTTCCTGATCTCAGCAAAGCTTTTTAAAATCCTGGTGGGAAAAATGCTATCAAAAAAGGATAGCTTATTATTATAGCTAATACACATATGATATCCCTATTTAGTGTTTGGGTTCACCAGTGTGTAACGCCAATGCCTGTGCTGCAAACCTGCAAAGTATCCACAAAAATCTTTAGAGGCTTCTAATTAGTCAAAGCTGCACTACAGGAGTCTTTGATGGTTCATTCACTGCTCTCAGTACAACCAGGGAGAGTAAAGCATTTACAGTCTCGTGTAGTAGGGAGTAAAGCAGGGGTTTTTCCTATGAAATCCAGTTAATGAAATCACCGAGTGCTGTTTTTTGTCTCTGCTCCCCCCGTCAGAGAGAACACAAATATCAAACTCTTCTCTGCATCCCCTTCCTTCTCTTCAGGGCCCAACAAAAACGCATATAACTACAGAGGAGACAGCAGGAAACATTCAGGTTGCAATTGCAGATATAGGTTGATAAATGAGAAAAGTCTCTCCAAGGATATATAAAAAAGCAGATACAAGAGCAGAAGTGGAGGTATTTGTTGGTTTTCAGAAACTGCCAATTTCCCAATTTGCAAGTGGCAAATAACAGAGGCTGTTACCCGTGTAGTGCTTAGCACCCGTTAGCTGTAATCATCACAGGATTGACTATGGTTGCTTATTGCTTCAGAACCACCACATGGGCATAATTGAGTTCCTTCCGACATGCAGGGAGCTACCTCCTGGATTTATGATTACAAAGTTGGAACAAGGACTGTATTTTTATCCTGGGTTAATAGAGAATACGCCACATAATAGACTTTTATTCCTTAAAAAAAAAAAAAAAAGGAAGAAAGAAAGAAAAAAGAAAAGAAGATATCGCAGTAGAGAAAGTAATTAGTTGGTTTTCTATTGCCGGCAAAGACCTGAAACACACACACACCTGACCTCTACAGCTTCAGCAGAGGAAAGCAGTGATACAGAGAATCCAGCTTATTGCTGCTCTTTCCTAAGATTTTCTACATATGCACCTACAAATACATACACAAACTACAAAATAAGTAGTAGAGCTTGCTGCTCTGATACTAATCAGCATGAAGCTATGAAAATGAGAGGTGCCTCTATTAGATGGTTTCCTTTCTTATTTAACATGTGTGTGTGTACAGTAATTATGAACAGCTGATAAATTGCCTTTTTACAATGGTATGTAAATGTGCTGATATTGCTATAAATAATCACTCTATACACTGTAAGACACACTGTGCTAATTATTTGTCCCCTACCTTGTTTCCCCACTTAATTTAGTCTCAAAAATTGTCCACTACTGTGCAGCTTTTATCAGACAGCTCTTTCAATGCATTATCTTCTTTATTGCTAGATAAAATATTATTGATGCTTTGTTTTGGCATTTCCTTTCCTAGGAAAAGATGTCTTGTTTGGGACAATTTCAAAAGCTATCTATTACAAGTGAAAAACGCATCTGAGATGCCAGTGCTGGAATTTCTTTTCACCTGTTTCCAGGGAGGGTAGAAAATGATTCTGCAGAGCTGACAGGACAGGGAGCCAGACCTTCATCAGCATAAATCAGAGCAGCTTTACTGAAGACAAGGGAGTTATTTTTCATGTAAGGAGCTGGCCAAGTGTTCTCTATGCAGCAGTACTGGAGTGGCATCAAACACCAACCTCAGGCTGGAGGAGGCATCTCATGCACGCAGGAATCCCCACTGCAATTACCACTATGTACCTCTTTTAATTTATTATTTTGTATGGCTAGAGTTTTACCGTATTCCATTAAACCTAGTTCCTATTTTCAGAGCAATATAAATCCTCCCTACCGTAGAGCTACCCAACGCTAGCAGATCAGGCCTCCTTACTGATCTACCCTGCCTTTGGGGACTTCTGCATTACTTCTCAAGCAGCTAAGAGAAGGACCCTTCACCCAGCTGATTCACAGGTTCCTGCCACTGAGGCAGTTTATGGCACTGCCCGCCTGTAGACTGTTATTCTGTATGACACCAAACAGCAGTAGGCTGGGAGCATATATATATATAGTTGTGTTCCTCAGATGACTGGGCAAATCTATTCCTTTTTAATTATTATTCTATTTCTCATTCAATTTATTCTTGTATTTACTGTTAACTCTGCATCTCTATGGATGTTGTTTCATACTTGACTTTGAACATCCTTTTTGGGAAGCAAGTGATTTGCATCAATGCTTCCTGGAGAGTTAACATACATTTAGCTGGTACGTTCAGCTAGTATGGGTAGCAGTCTTTTTGCTTCTTACAGATACTTATATATGCTGAACTCAGAGATGGGCCATACTGAGGTCTTGGCTCTAAAGACCTCTGAGAAAACAGTCAGGCGTAGGGCCTCATTCTGTTTTTGTGCTGCCTCAGCTAAAAGTTGGGCTTTGCTGCTAATTGAAAGAAACAGGCCAGGTAACACAGACCTCTAGTCAAACACTTCGGGTTTTGAGTGGGTTAAAGCATTACCATCTGTGATTTTTGCGTCGCCCTCCTGATCCCCGAACTGGAAGGACAAAGTATGGGATGACAGGCTTTTGCCAATAAAAAATTCCAGTGCTGAGAGGGAAGTGTTCCTTTTAGGTTGAACTGATGCACTCTCAGCATCAGAAAACCCTCGTGCCAAGACTCTGACACCCTCCTACCCCAGCATCGCTCTATTGTGGTTTTCCACTTTCCATGCCAGGCTGCAGTAAATTTCTTTAGAAATTGCTTTTACACCCCCATTATACCCCTCAACACCCTTGAAGTGTTTATTCACTGGTACAAAAATTCTCTTCCCAAAAATTCTGCTCAGTGTACTTCAGGGCAAGCAGGTTGATTTTGGCAGAGAGCCCCTGAAATAAGAGTTCATTGCCAGTGCCACATTTAAAAGTTCTCACTCTGCTAGATTGCTGAAGCTCTGTTCTTGTTAAAAATCTGTGAGATGCTATCTCATATCATTGTGTTTTAAAGAACAGAAATCAAATATGAAAACCAGAAAAGAGAAATACTGCCCATAATCGCCCAGCAAAGGGACTTCCAAGCCTTCAGCTTCAATGGACTCATCACTAATCAACTTCTGGCTTAAAATGACCTCATAACAAGATTTTTCAAACATTCTGTGATTTATCTTCTGACTAAATACAGGTTCTTTACTGGATTACACATCTATAGTCATATAGATGTCACTACTAGCTACCCACCAAACTAACAACAAACTGAAGGAACACACAGGTCAATTATCCAGGGTGATAGCATCCCAGATACCGTCTCCTGACACACAACCCTACCCAAGAAATTTTCTGCTCCTTTTTTTTCTGACATGGGGAATAACATTGTTTAATAGATAGGCACAAGTAGAATTTGCATTTTTTGGAAATACTTCCAAAGTAGCCTGTGGGCAGTAATTATTAGCAAGAGATTTTAGTTACTGATAAACTCATAACCGAGTTATGGAGGCATGAGAATAAAGGTACTAAGATTATACGTAACATGCAAACCTGACCCACCCATTGGAGTGCAGGTGTTTGTGGAACAGGTGGCTGCTGTACATGATTTCTTGGTCTTCAAACACGACTAATGCCAATAAAAGACTCAAATTAATTAAAGGCTTCCTACCCTATGTGAAAAGGGTGGGTCAGCAGAACAAGGTGAGAGTGTTCCTGTTTTTCATAACTGCAGTCGGGGTTCCTAACAAACACAATTTCAGTCCTGCTAATGTAGGGAGTGGAGAGGCGCTGTGTTTGTGCCACTTCTTCAAAACATTTTCTCCATGACCTTCCATCAAGGGTAAAGCACAAAAAGGGGAAGTTAATGATCAATTCCCAGAAAATATGAACAGTTGGTCTTAGCTCACTGCTGATGAAGGACTTGCTCCACAGTTCATTGACTGTATTCTGGCAAGCAGTATTTGCTTTTACAAATGCAAAGACACCACAAATACTGGATTCTCATACGTGTTCAACACTTAATCTCATTAGGGAAACAGCACAAGGAAAAAAAAATCCCTGGTCTGCATCTGATTCTCATTCCCATGACAGGTCCTTTGCTCTGACAGAACACCAAGCTTTCTGCAGCACAGAAAGGCTTTGTTGTGAACAGCATCCAGACTATTCTGCAATATTTCACCCAGTACTGTGTATTCAGTCAGACCACATTTCCAAATGAGAAAACAGAAGCATCTGTTAAAATACACTAACAGCCTACTTCGTTAACTTCCCCTTTTGGTTTTATTCACAGACACTGCAAATGGGCATCAAGCATTTTTCTGGACTCTTTGTGATGCTGTGCATTGGGTTTGGTTTGTCCATTCTTACTACCATTGGCGAACACATTGTGTACAGACTGGTCCTACCACGAATCAAGAAGAAATCCAAGATGAAGTACTGGCTCCATACAAGTCAGGTACATATTCAGAAGTAACCCTTGTGAAAGTCATGTGGCTGATTAAGAAAGCCTGGACAAGAAAAAGGTGTAAAAGTCTGTAAGAGCTCTGTTGATTGGCATTTGAAGTGTGACAGCAGCTTCTGGAGTTACAAGAAGCTTGCTTAATGATGGAATGAGAAGCACAGAGGAAACAGTTCAAATATTCACCACTGCAAAGCCTACAAAAGGGACCTTTACATTTGCACTTGTCACCTTACAACTCTTTTGGACTCCAGAAGCGACAGTGTTGTTATCCTGAACTGGCTAACCAGAATATTTTATTTCACTGTTACAAGTTCCCAGACTTTTGATGCATACAGGAAGTGCTGGGTAACTCCTTTCATTATTCTAGGGAAAATAATGGAAGGAAATTGCTCTAGGTGTTTGCTGTAAAAGAAGAGGTTACTTTGCAGCAGAAGGCATAAAAAGGAAGCTTCTATTGCTTTAAAGCAGCACAATGGAAGAGATCTTTTAGAAAATAAAAAAGTTTGCTTTTTTTCTGAGGAATTCTAACATTAAGGGTTGTTTGCAAACTATTTATCAGCCTTTCATTGATTGCCCTTCCTTGGGAAACTACGGGAAAATAAATCTGTTGTAATGACAAAGCACAGACATTGCCTCTATCCTTGAATGTGCAAAATAATTTATGCTCAAGTCCATCACACAAAGCCCAAATTGTTTACCTATTTATGGAGCTATTCTTAATCTTGCTTTTACTAATTTATTTTCTTCTTTTCCCTCTAGAGATTACATCGTGCTCTGAACAGTTCATTTATTGAGGACAAATGCCAGCCTAAGACAAAACGAGTAGAAAAGAGGTAGGAAGTTTTGCATGCCTTAAAACATAAACTACAAAAATTACTTTGGAATGAAATATGTTGTGTCTGGATATCTACTTAGGGATCTAATACACCTCAAAGATAATAAAACCAAAAAAAAAGGAAACAAGATAGAAGTGACAAGGGAAGGAGGCAGAAGTGAATTAATTATTTCCAATAGAATGTATTAAATCTGGAAGTTTTGTTTTTTCATGATTTCACATACAGCTTATAAAAGCACCCCCATTCTAAAGACAGGGTTTGCAGTTTTTTAAGTCAAGTCCCCTGCCCTTGTTTTCAGGTCACTAATTACTCACATACTAAAGCACTAGCAGATAACCAAGGCCCTGTGAGACAGCTTCACAGTGAATGAGAGATCAGGCAGTATACGTATTAGAACCTTTTTCAGCTTTCTTATTTTTTAGAGTGAGAAATAAGAAAGCTGAGAAGAGGAAAATGCAGTCCTTTCAGAAGCCTTTGTCTCAAACAACTCTTGTTGGAGGAAAAAAGTAGGTAACAACCTTGCCTTGTTTTCACAGCTTATGTCTTCCAAAGAGGAGACAATCTTATCTATAGCTACCAGGAACAGAAGGCATTTTATTAAAACTATACATTTGCTCAGTAACTCAAAACTATCAGTGCACTTTTTACGTACACAGGCAGCAGTATTGCTTTTCTACAGGTAAGTTCAGCCACAGACTATAGGAAAAAAATGTCTTCCAGGCTGTTGCTAGATATTTGGCATGACTGAAACCCATGTATGTAAATGTATGTTGTGTTTAGTTTGTCATTCCTGCACTAACGACAGCAAATGTAAGCAGTAAGCAACTATAAGCTTCTAGACTGCCCGTATGTAAAAACAAGTATATGAAAGTGGATGCAATTGATTTCCTCTTTTAATTCCTTCGTCTTATTGCCCCACCAAGCCCCACAGCGTGGCACCTCCTTGCACACAGCAGCTCCTCGCTTTTGATCTTTGAACAGCAGTACCAGGAGCTGACTGGTGCAAAACATGTTCTCCTCCTACACCCTCCTCCTCACTGGGTGGTCGCATCCACGCTCCTACAAAACCTGAGGCACTAACTCAGCTGGAGGGGAGAGTCTTCCAGAGGAGGGGGCGCTCTGTATCTTTGATGACGCAAAAAGCACCAGCTGAATTATTTGCCAGATAACGAGCAGTGCAAAAATTTCCTAACGCAAGGAAATGGCAACAAGCCCCACAGAGAATGGCTTAGGAAAAGAGCCACGCAAATGTTCTTTCAACATTGAGAGTGAAGATGCGCTGCTGCCCAAAAAACTTCTGCCCACACAAGCATCCAGCCCACGTGTGTGGGCATGCACACTCGCCCACCGTCCTTGCTCTTCCCATGGTCTGAGCTACTGTTTGCAAAGAATTCTGGTGAATTTAACTCAAGACATCTAGTAACATGGTGCCCAGCTTGTCATGAATCCTGATGTGGCAAGGTACAACCCAGGGCTCTCAAATCAATTATATTATTACACATTGTTTTATTCCTGCTGGGGACTGTGGAATTACTAAAAGCACCAAGATATGGAATAGAGGTGGAAATAATTTGTATTATGCTACTGCTATTTCCCTCAGGGAAGAAAATCCACTGTTTTTTTTTTTCAGGTCATAGCTTTCCAAACGTTAGGAGAACTGCTCAGCTCAGTGGCCAAATTGTGAAGGTTTTCATTTACTTGACGAAACTGGAGCATTATCTGTGGACTGTGGCCTTTGTTAAAACCACCTGCCCCAGACCCCCACACAAAAGCAGCACCGCCAGCGGCAGCAGAAGCTACGTCAGTTAGTAGCACTTACGACAAAAGCTGTGTGTTGGTTTGTGAGAGGAGAGAAAAATGTCTCAGAAATGATGGGTTAATGGTATGACTCTGAGAAATATTAACAAAACAAAGGGCTGCAGGTTCTCCGAGGTGCATAGTTCTGCTCCAAGGCCAGTTGGTCGCACTGGCTGCCCAGGACCCTGGTCTGCAGAGCTGCACAGCAGGGAGACAGCTTTGGGCACCACAGCCCCTTGTCAGTAGTTCAGCTCTTTGCTAGGTGATCATTTTTGTCTAGACCGCTGTGTGGAAATGCAGCGTGGTGGCCTTCTGCTCTTGGCCCTGGAAATGCTTTGCCAGTTTCTACCGGCCCAGGCTAATCCTATTCGCCATCTGAAAGGTGCTTAAGAGATATTTGGTTTTTTCATCTCTTCAGGGGATTAACATAATTGCATCACAAAACATACATCCAGTTTAGCACAAGACTTGAGAGGCTTCCTGCCTTTTATTTTGAAATATAAAATCGCTGATCTACACAAAAGTAAATAACCCTGCGTACACATCCCCACTGGGGTTCCCTGAGCCCTCCGGAGCGTGACCCAGGCTGGGGCTGCCACTCCTGCCTCAAGCCTCCCCTCCTCCCTCTCTGCCAGCCCATCTTTTTGAAAACGCTCCTGATCGCCACACCCTCTAAAGAAATTTCCACTTTCCAACTTCTTTCTCTGCAGGCAGGTGAGGCAAGTATCTACTCCTAGCTCTGGACTCCTCCGGAAACCAACTGTTTTCAGCTATCCCAGTCCTGAAATGTTAATCCTCTTCCTTAACCTGACTCGTGGTAGCTCACACTAATAGGCATTTTGTCCAAGGGAAGACCTCTAAGATGGACCAGTTTTAAGAGCAACTACTTCAGAGTTTCAAGCTCAGTTTATAAAATGAATGTGCACACAGATCTATCCAAAAGGTAAAGCAGGTAGGAAAGCCAAGCTCCTCTCCCACAACAACCACCAGTGCCTCCTTATGTTCCAGTAGGAGGGCGGAGGCCACAGGATGCTTCTGGGAAAACTCTGATTTGGGAGGGCTGCAGGGAGAAGGTCCCAAGAGAGAGGGAGGAGATTCTCTGGAATCAAAATATTTTTTAAAGACTTTTCCGCAGGAAAACACCGAAGCATTTGAAAAAATTCTCAAACGGGAATTTCTCGCCCAACATGAAAACTCCCAATTCTATTTATTCTGCCAGGAAGCTCCTGTCTGTACACTGCGAGGTTTGGATATGCATCGTTATGTCCACCCCTGAAAGCACAAGCAGCTACTCAAGAAGACTTCCAAGTCCAAGGGCACACCTTGCCCTTCATCTCTCCACACCAGCTTTAGGCAGCCTCCTTCCTCCTCCACGGGAGAAAATGCCCAAGCTAGCACAGAGTACTAACATACCAAGGGCTAACGCTGTACTGAACTGAGGACATTGCAACCACAAAAGCTTGCAGAAAGCTTTGGAGAACTCATATTTTCCTGAGCTGGAGTTGAGAGGACTGTAATTTCATAACTAACCAAAAAAAGTTTTGGGGAAGATGAATTTTAGGATTCTGTTCTAGTCTCTGCTATGGTTTAATCAGAAAAATTTGGCCATTTACATTCATGATTTGTACTTCTCAAGAAAAATAATTCCTAGGATAAAGGAGTAATACGTCTATGTAATTGGTAACAGCAGCAGCATATTTTTCCAGTAGGATGGCTCACAGGGGAGGGCTGAATACACACAGGAGCAGGTTCTGATTTCATATTAACTCTCACATCTCTTGTTCAGGTCCCACGTAGGGAACAGCCAGCATGCTGTGTGGAATACAGCCAATCTGGGCAACTGTCACCGGAAAAAATACATCTGCACCGATGAAGGGCAAAATGAGGTGATGATCCAGCAGCACCAAGACATTCCCCTGCCACAGGTGAGGAGAGAGACTCCGGCTTCTTTAACAACCAACGGGAAAGCAGAGTCCCTCAATATTGCTAGGACCTCAGTGGCGCAGGAGCTTGCGGAGCTGGAGAAGCAGATCGAAATCATCAAGCAGGAGCTGCAACTGGCCATGGACAGGAAATCAGAGCTGGAGGAGTATCAGAGGACAAACAGGACTGCAGAGCCCTAGGCCAGCATACCTGGGCCCTTTCCTCTTTTCTTCCCTTCTCCCCTCCCTCTGTAAAATTTGTAACACACTTTTGTAATGCCAGAAGGAGGTGCAAAAATAAAGCAGGCAATATGCTCTTCATGAGAGCACAATTGCAGCAGCCCACAGCCACTGCCACCCTCCTGAGTCCTCCTCCTTTCATAACAAGTTTCTCATTCTCCTGGCAAACACCAGCCGTTCCCAAGGGACTGGAGAAGCAAGGAGCATCCGAACAGCGAGAGCTCCTGGTTCCTCCCCCTGACGGTACAGTGAGGTTCCCACTTTTTTAGCCCTTTCTGTGCATTAATTCAAAAAAGGAAAAAAGGGGAAAGAAAAAAAAAAAAGGAAACTTAAGCTGCTCATTGGAAGCATGTCCCTTGTTGGTATGTTTTTGTTGTAATATCTATGGGTCTAGTCTCCGCTCGTGTCAAGGCTCCTTATAGTTGCCGCGTTATGCCAGGTGCTAGTTCTGTGTTGGCAATCCCTTCCCTCAGGGCACAAGCTGTGGCTTCACGAGACAAATTCCTGGTGGCAATCCCAGTACACACCATTCCCTCATCTCTGTCAGCACAAATGCAGACGTGGCTGCTCTGTGACTGAGATAAAAGGAACTCACCAAGCTTAAAAATAGCTTGGCAAAAACCAAACCACCACCTCTGTCTGCTCCCGAGCCCCGGTTCGGCTTCCACTGCCACCCAGAGAGAAGCCACGCTAACAGCTGCACTGGCAGATGTGAGGGGATGGGTTCATGGTGGCACGGAGCAAGTATGAGGGGAAGGGAGGAGTGGCAGTACTGTAAATCACTATTTACCGCCAAAGGTGAAGTACTTACCAATGTGAAACTACTCCATTAATATTCTCTGTCTTCAGTTGACAATAAGGTTCTTTCTCACAGCTGAAGTGACGTAAAGGGGCTCTGGTCCATGATTTAGTCTGACATCAAGCTCCTGCCACAGTCAAAGGCAGTCACCAAAGCCTCCCTGTGGACCAGGGCTCACTGTGAAGGATGAGAGTTGCAGTTTCAAAGGCAATGTACTAAGTGAAGCTCTCTCCCACCTGGATGATGAGTAGAGGGGAAGGAAGGGTAAGCTGTTCAGCATCTGAATAAATAATGCATCAACCCAACTGACTGTGTTATTTAAACAGGATTTTTATGAATTTTTAAACAATACTTCCCAACACATCTCATATGACAGAAAAAAAAAAAAAGAACATTTGTAATTCTGGTCTCCCAGATGTGTCACCAAAGTAATTTTTACCCTCCTTGTATCTTCAGCCACCTGTGTGAATGTTGCCAGGGGCGATGTTCTCACCAGGCATGGTTTGAAGGCTACAGGCAGATCTGAAACTTCATTCTGGGGCCTGAAAAAGGCATTTTCTGCACTTTTAACCTTTGAAAAACACTTGGAAATGAAAAGCTCTGCATGGACCACTGAAAGCTGATAGCAGTGATACTCAGACTGATGACCCTCATCAAGAGCTCACATTCTATTCCTTGGCCTCTCCTTTTGGGCAGCAAGTGTGTTTCTTTCAATACAGTCAGTGACACGGGAAAGAGTAATTAGGACATAAAACAGGAATGCAGAGCCTTGCACATCAGATAGGTCTGAAAGACCTCGGATCTCCCTTCTTTCCTTGCTGACAGGGGACAGGGCTGGGGCAAGTCACTTAGGTTGCTTCATTGCCTTCTGTTACCCTTCCTCCCTCCCTCATTTAGATAATCAGCTTTTTAGGAAAAGCTTGTTTATGTTTGGTTAGAACATACGAACACTGCTGTTTTCATTGTTGTGAGACAAACACGAGGAAAAAAAATATTTCAGCCTAATTTTATCAGTATGTTTATCAACAGTTTGTTATGTCCTTATCTCTACCTGCATAAGCCCAGAAAAAGATTAATTTAAACAAAAATTAATTGAAAATGCTAATGATCTCTTAAACAAAAACATATGTTTGAGTTCAAGGTTCCAATGCAAACACCCAATCTTTCAACAAATCACTCTTCATTTAAAAACAAAAAATAAGTGAAAAAATGTCAACCACCTAATAATTAATGTTAAGAAAAAAAAAAATAAAATCTGTGTTTCTGGTGGGTGCCTTAGGGGCTACTCCCATGTCAAATGCAGAATAGGGAGGCTCCAAATTACTGCAGCACCAACCAGAAGCCTTTTGGGAGAAGGACCAAGTTATTGGTCCAACAACATATTCTTATTCAACTATTGCTCCAGCCTGATCCCTGTCTCCCAAAGGAGACAGGAAAAAAAAAAGATTGCCGTGGCTTTCTGTGGGATGGGGAATATCACACACATCAGTGCCTGCACACTGCATAACCAGGGAGAGGACTGGCTATGACAAGAAGATGCACTGGAGACTGTACGTGGTTCTGGCCCGTCCATGTTGTTGGGTCTCATGTTTAATTCCTCCCTCCTCAGACCAAGGAACTTAAATTCCTCAGGGATTTCATCCTGTCCAGATTCCAGAGAGCCCTGGACACATCCAGCATCATGTAAGGAAGCAAAGCCCGCAGGGGAGAAAGCAAAAGAGGTCATTGCTCACCAGCAGGTCACGGCCAGTGGACTGGAAACACCACGCTATCTTTAGGACTAGCTTGATCTTATGGAAGAGGAGGGCAGGAGAGTTACAGCAGTCAGTTCAAGCACTTTCCCACCTTCAGTTATCGCAAGTAGAAAATAACTTCAGCTGACAGATTTGAAGACCCACAGATGGGTTCTGGATCAAGTAAGAACACAGCCAGTGACTCTGCTGCTGGACACAGGGTCATGCTACTGACATCAACTGCCCTAGGCTAGTTCTCAGATTTTTTACACCCTGCACAAGATGGGTGGCAAGAAGGAAAAAAAAAAAAAAAAAATCACACAAAATTTCCAGACGTTGCAGCTTTATTTCAGTCTGACCAATCTGCTCCTTTGGATTTAAAAAAAAAAAAAAAAGGAAAAACAAAACAAAACCCAAACAAAGACCCAACCCCCCCAAAGCGCCCACTCTGTAATACTTTCAGTTCATCATTCCACCTTAATTTATTCTGGTCACAATACACAATTGTTATGTTTATAAACTGTCTTGTGATAGCAATGCTTTCAAAATCCTACTCATTAAGCATAAAGATTTAAGCTGAACTCTTGCAAACCCACTCTTCTTTATACACACACATTGTTAGGGCTAGAAAGGCTTTTTCTTTGTTTATACTTTTACTATGTCTCAGACTGAATTAGACAGATTTTTGTAAAGAATACTTGTCACCCCTTCCCTTCTTTCACCCCAAAATACTTGCAGTCTTGATAAACTTTTAATTATTTCCATTCATTCTGGCAAGTCAAAAGAGACCATCTAAATTTTTCAATGTTACTCAATGTTTAAATTACAAGCACAGAAAGAAATTTAGTCACTTCCAAAATTAGCGTCAAGGACTTCCTGATCTTAAATTAAAACATTAAAGTATTTTTTTTTCTTGGTAAGGAAAGAGAAAATAGGAGTTTCCAAAGCTCATCCGTGAAATACACCCAACTGTTTCAAATGCTTGTTTCCTACCGCGGCTACAGTGAACCCAATGCTGCCAGTATACACACAAAATTTTCAAGCTTGATTTTCAGTAGAAAGGTGACGCAACTTAACGACTGGGAAAGGGTAAAGGGGCTTTGCACTTCTACAGGGGGTCTTCAATTCCGATGCTGTTCACAGCTGTAAAAGCCTGCTATTACAGCAAAGCTGCTCGAACACCCAGGCAGTTCGTTGGTGGGCCAGGTCCTGGTTTTGATGAACAAGCATTTATACCACAAAACCTACCATCAGCATTAGTATTCCTAACACGCTGTTCTTTCTCCAGCTTGATGTCACAAACTGTAGTCCAGGGAGCAACTTGCAGTGAAAGCAGAGAGGGTTCTGCTTTCATTTCTTCTACGCACACTGTAACAGAACTTAAGCCGTATCAGCATCCCAGCTTCCCCTTGCAAAGACAGGATCCTATGGTCCTTCTCATTTCCTGGGATTCATAATAATTTACAAATTCCTATTTTCTGAATTTTTTTCAGAAAGATAAAGATAATAATGCATACTGTAAGACAGTCTGCAATTAATTGCTTTCACCTTACTGTTGTTTCTATTAATTCCCATGGTGAATACAGGAAGCTAATACAGATTTTATGATCCAGGGACGGGACACAGATGAGACAAACCTCTGACAATTGAACCTTCCAAGAAAATTAACTTTACAGGAAAAACACTATGCCCTATGAAGGAATGTTGTAAATAAACGATGTCACATTTTGATTTCAGGAGTAGACTTCAAATACAGCCTTGCACTACAGGGACCATAGAGACTATAACCTATGCCATGGGCTTTCACAATATTCCCAGTAGCCATGACAAAATGACTGCATAAATAATCCAGAATCTTGGCCCTTCTGTTGTGTCAGTAATAAGGTAGTGAAGATACAGCCAGAAGAACAAAGGTTGTTTTAGTTAACCATTTTTTGAAAACAGAGGAAGGAAGAAATTCTTCTAAAGTAGAGAGATTCTTAAAGCTCGTGAAAAGTGTTTCCAATAACTGGGCAAAGAACAGAAGCACAGAGAGATACTACCAGAGGCAAGAAAAACAGAAAAATAACCCAGACAACAGTTTTTATTAGCTTTTGTGCATTACAAGGTTAATCTTTGTGGCAAATTTGCAACAAAGTAAGCCCTACAAATTCTTTTCTGGAAACTAAGGACAATGACAGATATGCCTCAACCTAGGGAAAGATGTCCACATCAACCAGAATTCATCAGTGGAATGCTATTTTCAAAGATTCTCCAACCTCTTACCTTTCTCCTCTTCTGGATACTAAGATGTGTGTTTGCTTTTGGGGGTAGGGAGGATGTTTACTGATGCACCAGCCTTCACAGATTCTTGCCCTGACTGAGGAAGATACGTGTCTAAGGAGTCACTCCACTGAAGTCTACAGATGTACCTGTTCATTCCCATACCTTTAACTGGGAAATTATTCACTCTCAGAAACACTACCATACCTTAATGGGATTTAATAATTAACATCCAAGCACACTCCTCAACTAAAGGCCTCATTTATCTTATGCTGTACCATTGACAGCTTCCATCCTATCAAGTCAGAACTTCAGTTAGATGTTCCCAACTTGGCAGTGTGAAAGTGATGGCTGGGAAATGTCCTCTCAGGCGCAAGGAATCAACAAAAACTGAGGGTAAGAATAAAACAAAAGGGACAAGAAACGAATCAAGATCCAGAATCTGTTTCTTTCCATACCCTAACCACACTTCCCAGAAGAGACTGCATATCAGCTGACAGAAGCACTGACTGCCCCGAAGGTGACAATCACAGAAAGTGAGGGAGGCTGGGTGGTCAGCGTAAGTGGCAACTTTCCATCACTCCGGTGGAATCAACCGATGTAGATCCTATGGAAGTCGTTGGCACCAAAGGCAGCGTTGCACTTGGGACACTTACGCTGCCGGGTGTCATAGCGTGTTTTCACACACTCAAAACAGAAGACATGAAAACACTTTGTGAGAACAGCATCCTTTTTGCGCATGTTACAGCATGGGCAAGTCAGGCGGGCCTGAAAGACAGAAACGTTATAGTGAAGGCCCGCTGTATTGCATTAATTATGTTAAAAGATGACTGAAGATGAAGGTCCTTCCATTTCTCATACAGAGAAGGTGGTTTCTTCAATGAAAGATAGGTCTACAACACCCGAGTACAGACAAGAGATGCCAAATACTGAAAACCTGACTATGCAACATTTTGACTAAAGTAGAGTTAAAGAGAGAAGTTGATAGAGACAGCTACTCACCTTGTAATCCTTGATTTCTTCCATCAGTATCTCATCACAGTTGGGAACCATGTCAGGCTTCTTAGTAGTCTCCAGCTTCCTGCGTAACCTAGAAATATCTTCCTGCATAAAAACAAGACCAAATAAATCAGCAGTACATTCTCTGTCACAGCTTCTTCAGGCACCAAAGAGAACTAGCACCTGGTCAACAGTGCACTTGGCTAAGTCACTCCACCCATACTTTCATCCCCGATAGTCCACCAGGCTTACGACAGATTACATTATCATTTGGTGCCACGTGTGTTGTCAGTTATTAGTGAACAAAACCCGAAAACGGCAACACCTCATAAAGCTGAGTTAAAAGTAAAACTGGACACCCAAAAAAGTAGCGTAGTTGAAACCCACTCTAAGCTCAATGTACAAGGAGACAGACACCAAAGCAGACAGGTATTGAAGCATTGTGCATGAGGTACGTACCTCAGCCCTTTTGAAATTGAACATCTCTTTCTCTCTAGTTACTCTGTTTTCCACGATCTCATCCTGGAAGTCATGTAACTTCTTCTGAGCCAGCTCTAGCTGGGCTTTCAGATCATCCGCAAGCTGAGCTGCATCCATGGCCTGAAAAAGAAAACCCGTACCAAACATGAAAAAAGAGCTCTAGTGATTTCTAGTCCCTCTGCCTGGCAATCCAAGACTGCTCACAGAATACTCCTTGGGCTGCTGGACATCTGTTTTTTCAATCTAATTTTTGGTACTTCCAAATGGAATAACTGGATTTACTCCCTAAACAGTACTTCAACAGTGAAATACCTTATTATTAACAAGTTCTAATCATTTAGCTTCAACATTCCTCTTCTGTAAAGCCAACCCCTGTCACACTGCAACACATGTCACTTAGAAAAATACTAGTGACCACACAATTCTCTTCTTGTTCAAGTTGTTTTCACCTTTCCACCTTCTACATTTTCTCTACTAAACTGTTTAAATGCAGTTCTATAGCTGAAGTAGACAGAACTGCAAGACTAGTGTTAGTTTTTTAATCATTTTCTCTCTTCACCAGTTCACTTTGTAACTGTCCCTACACCAATAAATCGATTAGCCAAGTTCCCTCAATACCACAGATTGTGATCATTAAGCACAAGTGATTGTTCTGAATTCCCCATCTCCTCTTCACAGTGATATTTCTGCTTTCCTTTCTGTCTGTTTGAATGTCATTTCTGCTAAAGATTTAACAACAAAGGCAGCATTAACCATGAGACTTAGTCTTACTTGACTTGTAACAGACCTACTTTATTGATCTTAGACATTTGTTAAAGGTCTTCTTAACATTCCCCACCCATATTTTCCTTTTACTTACCCCATCTTTCCTATAAAAGCTTTGACCCCGGTTAACTTCATCTGGCTGCTGCCTCTTCTTTCATGATACGTTTCCTTTTAAAGGCACCTTACTTGAGCTAATCAGACTTTCGCAGAAACACCTATGGTCTGCTCCTCCTTATCAAAGGAAACATCAGTCTACAATACTTTAATCGGAACTCTCTTCTGTGTTCCTCAGCCTTCTGGTATACCAGTCCAAAACCAGGGAGTATCAGGTTCCACATAACCAATGAGAGCTAGGAGCCTTCTGTGCTTCCCACAAGACAAGAGGAAATCAAGCAATCACTCACCTTGCGTTTGTTCATTTCCAGGGCCTGTGTTCGGAGACCTAGTTCCTTCTCCCCTGTTCCAATACTGCTTTGCAATAAGTGTTCCTTCTCCTCCAGCTTACGTACAACCTGCAGCTGGGCATCCACCTTGGAAAGGGAGAGAGGAGGTACAGAAGGGCTGAAACGCATGCTCTGCAAGATCTTCAGAGTTGTCATTAAAGCTGCATGCTAAAACTATCCCTGCCTCCCCATCGCCAAGGAGTACATCTTCAGCTTGCCTTTTTCTCCCTCAAGACACACTAGCAGTCTAGGAGCTGTATCCAGACCTCTCCAGTGAACACTTTAAAACCTAGCAGTCAAATACAACAAAGATTCTTTGGAAGGTGGCTTAGAGAATTGCTGCAAGGCAGTGAACAGTTCCACCTTGCTTCCAAGGATGGCAGGTTATATTTGTAGAAGTACCGTTACAACAGGATAATGAGCTCCCACTTTCCTTCTTCCTCCTGCTCTCCATAACAATGGGCATTTTTTACTCATACAGCAGTCTCTGTTTCTTACCAAGACAGGTCCCTTTGAAGTTTGATGCAGCGTACCTAGGTTGATTAGGGGAACATTCCCTCCTGTCCTGATTTTGGCAGGGATACAGTTAATTATCTTCATAGCAGCTCACATGGTACTATATTTTGGACTTGGGAGCAAAACAGCGTCAACAACACACTACTGTTTTAGTTATTGCTGAACAGTACTTACACAGCATCAAGACCTTCTGTGTCTCATGCTGCCTGCCAGCAAGTAGGCTGAGAGTGCACAAGAACCCAAACCCAAACCGACCAAATGAATATTCCATAACATAAGACGCTGTGCTCAGCAATAAAAGCTGATGGAACGGAAGAAGCTGGGGCCATGTTCAGAGTTATGGCATTTGTCTTCCCGAGTAACAATTACTTGTGATGAAGCCCTCTTTCCTGGAGATGGCCGAACACCTGCTTGCCCGTGGGAAGTAGTGAATAAATTCCTTGTTTTGCTTTGCTTCTGTGCACAGCTTTCCTTTAACTATTGAACTGTCTTCATCTCAACACACCAATTCTCTCATTTTTGCCCTTCTGATTCTCTCCCCTGTCCCACTGTGGGACAGCGAGCAAGTGGCTGCATGGAACCTAGCTGCCTACCAGAGTTAACCCAAAACACCTCTACCTTCCCCCATCAGTTCTGTTGTCCTCTCTCCTTCTCCCAGGTTACCTGTGTCTTCAGTGTCAAAACTTGGTCTGCCAGCTCCTCCTTCTCCTCTTTCAGCAGCTTGTGGATCTGGTTGGACTTGATGCGTTCTGACATCAGCTTGAAGTTGGCATCGTCCTTCTCCCGCAGCTGCTGCATCAGGCGGATGTTCTGCTCCTGCATGTCTTCAAAGGCTTGGCCTGTGACATCCATTTCTGACAGCAGGGCCTCCTCCTCCTGCAGAAGGATCACAGGCTTTGGGAAAACTGTCTCCTGTACGCCCTACAATGATGCTGAACATTTTACTCAGAGACACCAACCCTAGCACAGATGCAGGAAGATATCTTGGTATGCGAGAACAGCATCTTCCCAGCAACCAGAAAAAAAGTGCTCCCTAAAAGTCTGCATCACAGCAGAGATGCCCTGAATTAGAAAGTCTAAAAAGCAGAGATGGTCATCTCCACAAGCATTCACACGTGGCTTGTCTGCTGACAAAACCAGCTGTGACACAGCAGTTGCCGGAGCTGGGCAGAAACTGACTCCCAACTTTAGGCGGCTAGCTGAACAGCTGTCACATACATATACCAGGCAAAGAATTCTACACGTGGACAACCCAACAGCTTCCAACTAACAGGCTGCCAAGCCCCTTAGACTCACTTAGGCCACTTCAGCATTAAATGAGTAAGTGACAAGACAGAACAGTTCTGTACTATAAAGAAAAGAATCTGAATTCTAAAAAAGTACATGTCAAGTCCTGGCTTGCCTCTCCCCTACTGAGATGGTCCTGCTCTCTTATGATTAGATGAAACCCTTCTCCTGTAAGAAGGTATGTCATGGCATCATACAAGTGTATTAATCATACGAACTGTGCAGGTAATACTTTTAAAAAGAAATTGCAACCTCCTCCCCTAAAGGCTGATCCACCCATCTCTCCCCTATGCTTTTCACCTAGCTCACAAACAATTAAAGATTCCCTGCCATAAGTTTTGTGACACCCTGGTGTTGTGGGGGTTTTTTGCCAGTTGTTTTTTTTTGCTGATTGGGTTTTTCCCCTTCAATAAACAGAGACAAAACTCACATCTCTGGCACACACAGAGACAGAAATTCCTTCTCTCAAGTAACCTTTCTGGCTGTAACGTGAAGGCAGTTCCTTCCCAGGTGCTCCAGCCAAGACAGAACTCGTCAGAAACATCTCACCTGCTTAGCCATGGCTAGTTTCTTCTGTAAATACTCAATTTGTTCCTCCACTGCTCGGATCTTGCGGAGGGCATCCTCGTCAGCCATCTTTTTGCTCTCCTTTTTCTCCTTGTCTTCCAATTCTTTCACCCTCTGCCTCAGTTCTTCCAGCTACAACAAAGACAAAACAGAAATGACACTGAACACAAGAATGTGGCCTGAACACTGCTAACAGCCTGTTTTCCCCACAACTCTCTGAAACACTGGAAAAACTGCCTTCAAAACATGGGAAAAGAAGACCCATCTCATCTTGACAGGACAGTGTATTACTGCCAGATGGACCACTAAGATGGGCTGTAAGCCTAAGATCTTGTTTTCAAAACGTTTGAAAATTCCATAGCATCTTTTATCAGAGTAGGAACATCAGTCTCTTGCAGTTGTATGTGTAAGGGTACATGAACCGAGAGCATCTGCTCCTTTAAGGGTATCTGGTCAAGGACCTTTTTCTACGCAAAACGGAGTAAGAAAAGAAGGGAGCAATAAACAAAACATGCAGAGACACAAACCTGACAGACAAATGGTAAGGGAGGCAGCGATGAGAACAAAACCTGGTCAGTCACAGTAACTGATGAGAGCATGTGACAGCTGAGAATGTTTATTCCAGCAAGGTTACCTGACTGTGGACCTTGTCAATTGGGAAACTAAGCAGGGGGTGACAGGGGGAGGAAACCAGAAACAAAATACACAGACACACAGACCTGACAAAACACAGGTGGAGACAAACACAAGAAACAAACCTCCCCAGTCACAACAGCTTACAGGCTACCAAGAAACTACAGGCACCACTTCCAGGAAGGTCAGCCTGGACTTTGCAACTGATAACACTGTAAACCAAGGGTGGATCCTGGACTGGAAGGGCTGTGGGAATTGATACAAATGTACAAGCCCAGGAGGTGCGTGGAGGGGAAGGGAGAACAAGGATGACCAAACTTGGGTTAGACAGAGAAGAGTAGAAAAGGAGCTGGTCACGTATAAAATAGTGAAAAGGGCCCACAAGGGGCTCTTTTTGGGGCCTTTTGAAGCCAGAGAAAGCAACTAGCTCATCCTTGTGCTCCTGCCAGAACCAACAGCGTGGGGGAGGGCTGCTGAGGCGGCAGGGGTAGAGCCAGCAGCATACACGGCAGTTCTAAAGGAGCTGTGAAGGAGCATCGAGCAAGTGGGCAGCCGGTGGGCGGCACCCGGTAGCCCCATGGGAGGGCAGACCCTGAGGAGGCAAACCGACGGAGCTAACAGGGCCCGACATGTCACACTGAAGGGTGCTGCTAACCTACCAACTTGGTTAGGTAGCGATGGTATCCACCCAGAAGACGACCATGGCCCCAAAGAACTGTGCATGCACCAGCTCTGATGCTGCTTTGCAGATGGAGCTGTCGTGCGAACACGCGGCCACCCGGTTGTCGGGCTGCGGGGTGTGCCCTGCTGTCACGCCAGCGTCGGATGGCAGTGGTGAGCATGCCTGTGGCAGGTGTGCCCAGGTAGAGGAGCTCCTACGCTTAGTGATGGAGATCAGGGAGGAGGTAATTAGATTGAGGGCTGTCAGGGAACGCGAGAGGGAGATAGATGCCTGGACTCATACCCTGTCTCCCATGACAGAAGCCCAGCAGGGAGACAGAGCGCCTGCTATGGAGAATTCCCTCTCCTCTCCCTGACCGACTGAACGTGGTAACTTGGAGGACAGGGGACAATGGCGAGATGTTCCTGCCCGATGCAACAGGCGCCGCAGGTACATCTGCCCGCTGACTACCACACCTTCTGAGGTGCCATTGCAGAACAGATATAGTGCTCTGCAAGGGGAACCGAACAATGGTGAGGAGAATATTCCTCCCAGTTTGGAGGTGTCATTGAGGCCTCGTCGGACCACCCCCCGAATCAAAACTGCCTCGGTAAAAAACAAAAGACGGGTCATTGTAATAGGTGACTCAACTCTGAAGGGAAAGGAAGACCCAATATGTAGACCAGACCCGCTATATAGGGAAGTTTGCTGCATCCCTGGGGCCCGGGTTAACCATGTTAAGAAGAAGCTTCCTTCCCTGGTGCAGCAAACAGATTACTATGCCCTTTTGGTCTTTCAGGTAGGAAGTGATGACATAGCGAGAAGAATGCGAGGGCAATGAAGAGTGATTTCAGGGCCTTGGGACGACTGGTTAAGGGATCGGGAGCACAAGCCTTGTTCCCCTCTGTCCCTCCAGTTGCGGGGTTTGATGGTAAACAGGAAAAGCCAGCAGGTCAATGACCGGCTTTGAACCTGGTGCTACTGGCAGGGTTTCGGGTTCTTTGATCACGGCCTGATTTACAGAACACCAGGCCTGCTGGCAGCAGATGGGAAAAGCCTGTCTCGCAGGGGGGAAGGGTTCTAGGCCTAGAGTTAGCGGGGCTCATTGAGAGAGCTTTCAACTAGATTGGAAGGGGGATGGGGATGTAACGGGGCTCGCCAGAGAGACGCCCCAGTGTCGTAGCCCAGCACTGGTGGGGCAGCGTGCCAGTATCTTTGAGAGTCGGAAGGCCCACCACCCCTCAAGGGCAAAAACTACACACTCATTGTCCTCTCTGAAATGCCTGTACACTAATGCGTGCAGCATGGGGAACAAACAGGAGGAGTTAGAGATCTGTGTGTGGTCACAGGGCCATGATCTCATTGCAATTACTGAGACATGGTGGCATAGCTCACGTGACTGGAACGCTGTCATGGAGGGCTGTGTTCTCTTTAGGAAAGAAAGGCCAGCGAGGCGAGCTGGGGGAGTTGCTCTTTATGTGAGAGAGCAACTGGAATGTATTGAGCTCTCCCTGGGGGTGGACGAAGAGCAAGTTGAGAGCTTGTGGGTAAGGATTAAGGGGCAGGGTAACAGGGGAGACACTGTTGTGGGTGTTTATTACAGGCCACCTGATCAGGATGGGGAAGCTGATGGGGCCTTCTACAGACGGGTGAGAATCGCCTCACAATCGCAGGCCTTGCTTCTCATGGGGGACTTCAACTACCCTGATATCTGCTGGGAAGGCCACACAGCTAGGCATGCACAGTCCAGGAGGTTCCTCCAGTGCACTGATGATAACTTCTTGACTCAGGTGGTGGAGGAGCCCACAAGGAGAGGTGTACTACTGGACCTAGTACTGACAAACAAAGAGGGACTGGTGGAGGATGTTAAGGTTGGGGGCAGACTTGGCTGCAGTGATCATGAGAAGATAGAGTTCAGGATTAAGTGCAGTATACACAAAATGACAAGTAGTGTTGAAACCTTAGACTTCAGGAGGGCTAACTTTGAGCTCTTCAAGGAACTGCTCGGAGAAATCAAATGGGAGAGGGCTCTAGAGAGTAGAGGGGCTCTAGAGAGCTGGCTGGTATTCAAGCACCACTTCCTGCAAGCTCAGGATCGGTGCATCCCAAAGAGCAAGAAATCAGGCAAGGGAAGGAGACCTGCATGGCTGAGCAGGGATCTTCTGAAAAAGCTCAGGTGGAAGAAGGACGTTTACAGGATGTGCAGGAAGGGGCTGACGGCCTGGGATGAGTATAAGAATGCTGTCAGGGTATGCAGGGAAGAAATGAGGAAAGCCAAGGCAGCCTTGGAATCGAACCTGGCAAGGGATGTCAAGACCAATAGGAAGGGTTTCTTTAAGTATATAGGAGACAAAAGGAAAACCAGGGAAAATGTGGGCCCGCTCTTGAACAAGACGGGTGCTGTGGTGACAGATGATGCAAAGAAGGCGGAGTTGCTGAATGCCTTCTTTGCTTCTGTCTTCACTGCTCGGGCCAGCTCTCAGGAGTCCCAGACTTTGCGGGTAACAGAGAAAGTCTGGAGGAAGCATGACTTTCCCCTCATCAAAAAAGAACAAGTTAGGGATCAATTAAGTAAACCGTAAAGTTTAAGTCCATGGGGCCTGATGGGATGCACCCGCGAGTGCTGAGGGAGCTGGCGGAAGCCATTGCTGGGCCGCTCTCCATCATCTTTGAAAGGTCCTGGAGAACAGGTGAGGTGCCTGAGGACTGGAGAAAAGCCAATGTCACTCCAGTCTTCAAAAAGGGCAAGAAGGATGACCCGGGAAACTACAGGCCAGTCAGCCTCACCTCCATGCCTGGAAAGATGATGGAACAGCTTGTTCTGGGCATCATCTCCAACTATCTGGAGGAAAAGTAGTAGTCGACGTGGATTCACCAAGGGGAAGTCATGTCTGACTAATCGGATAGCCTTCTACAGTGGCATGATTGGATGGGTGGATGAGGGGAGGGCAGTGGATGTTGTCTACCTGGACTTCAGCAAGGCTTTCGACACTGTCTCCCACATCATCCTCACAGACAAGCTTAGGAAGCGTGGGTTAGATGAATGGACGGTGGGGTGGATTGAGCAGTGGCTGACAGATAGAGCTCAGAGGGTTGTGGTTAGCGGTGCAGAGTCCAGTTGGAGGCCAGTAACGAGTGGTGTCCCTCAGGGGTCAGTACTGGGTCCAGCCCTGTTCAATATATTCATCAATGACCTGGATGAAGGAATAGAGTGTACCGTCATCAAGTTTGCTGATGACACAAAACTGGGAGGGGTGGCTGACACACCAGAAAGCTGTGCCGCCATACAGCGTGACCTGGACAGGCTGGAGAGCTGGGCAGAGAAAAACCTGATGAAATTCAACAAGGGCAAGTGTAGGGTACTGCATCTGGGGAAGAATAACCCCATGCATCGGTACAGGCTGGGGGCTGAGCTCCTGGAGAGCAGCTGTGCGGAAAGGGACCTGGGAGTGCTGCTGGACAACAGGATGACCATGAGCCAGCAATGTGCCCTGGCGGCCAAGAAGGCCAATGGCATCCTGGGGGGCATGCAGCAGAGTGTGGCCAGCAGGTCGAGGGAGGTCATCCTGCCCCTCTACTCTGCCCTGGGGAGGCCGCATCTGGAGCACTGTGTGCAGTTCTGGGCTCCCCAGGTCAAGAAGGACAGGGAACTGCTGGAGAGGGTCCAGCAAAGAGCTACTAAGATGATTAGGGGATTGGACCATCTTTCTTACGAGGAAAGGCTCAAGCACTTTGGTCTTTTTCATCTAGAAAAAAAGAAGACTGAGAGGGGATCTTATCAAAACTTATAAATACTTAAAGGGAGAGTGCCAGGTAGATAAGAAGAGTCTTTCAGTGGTGCCCAGTGATAAAACAAGAGATAATGGACACAAACTTGAGCACAGGAAGTTCCATCTTAACATGAGGAGGAACTTCTTTCCTTTGAGGGTGGCAGAGCACTGGCACAGGCTGCCCAGAGAGGTGGTGGAGTCTCCCATGCTGCAGACATTCAAAACCCGTCTGGATGCCATCCTGCCCAACCTGCTGTAGGTATCCCTGCTGTGGCAGGGGGGTTGGACTAGATGATCTCCAGAGGTCCCTTCCAACCCTGACCATTCTGCGATTCTGTGAAAATGAGGGCAGTCGGTACATGTCTGCCTGGCTCAGCCCTGCAATATGATCACCGCAACCTGTTCTATCTTCTTGTATCTTATTATTTTCTTAACTATCTCTGTGTAATCTAACTCTCTACCCCATGTGCATGTGTGCTGCATGGAGTAAGTTCTAGCTACAGGCGAGACCTGTATGTGAAGAAGGTAAGAGGGCCTGGGATCACAGGAGTATCAGACAGACAGAGAGGCCGTCCTGGTACTGCTGGGATCTGGGAATGCATGTGTGCTTGTCAACCTAGAGAGCATTGTGCATATGCCTGCACTAGTGACCTTCCATCTCTACCAGCTGAGGAGGAGGAAGGGGACTTGCCTGTCTACGCTTATGTTTTGTTTGAGTCCTATATGTACATCCTGTTGAATGCAGCACCTTGTTTGTGGCAGTCTGACTGGCCGCATCAGTGTCCTCTGTGTGTGCATGTGTCTGGGACATACGCTCAGCTTCGCTACTGGCTGAATCTGCAACTGAGAAAGCGGTGGCCATGTCCATCAGCCTGGGCAAAAGGATCATCCCTTCGCAGAGGAGGGTATCCTAAAACCTGCCTGTTCATCTCCAGAACATTCCAATCTCTGCTAATTGACAAAGATGAGAAGAGGAACAGTCTCCAGTTTTGAAGACAAAAAGGACACGGTTCAGGTGCAGAGTATCTGGAAAGAAGTATTAAGTAACATGCTAAAGAGAAAAAGAGAAGAGAAATGAAATTTACCTCAGCTTTTGCCTTCTTCTCAGCTGCCATCAGCTGCACTTTGTCTCTCTGCTCTTTGGGGGCAGAGCGGTACATATCTAGCAACAGTTTCATCTCCTTCTGGCTCTCCTGGGCCTTCCTGGTGACAGGGAGATAGATAACTGTGAGAACACAGCAGGAAAGCTACGCTGTTACATATCCAGCATGAGAGTTAGAGCAATATTCTCCCTATCTCCCTCATGGCATGCATATGGAGTCATCCTTGGCTCATCTTACCCTGGTAATGTAAAATAGCCAAGGAGTACAGGCTGGAGCCTAAAAAGAAACATGTTCAGGCACATACCAGTTGAAAAGCCAAAAGAAGCGGGGTGGGAAGGAAACATGTACCCTAATAGTAAGCAACGAACTATCCATCTCTGCTTTGGTACTGATCCAAGACAGGGAAGGCTACTGTGCCCTTTATTAATAAGCTGCTGCTGTGAAGCTTTACACAATTGTTATGACAGTAACAAATAAAGATTGCTTGACCCACACTACGAAGTATCTGGTTTGGTAATTCATGCTTTAGGCTGTTGTAGAAGAAATGTTACTACATTGTCCAAATCACAATCAGATACAGAGAGTGCCAGAAACCTCTCACTTCAGTGAAGCTAATCTCGTAACAGCAAGCTACGAGTCATCTCACACGAACACCACAGTTTGGGCACTACTCAAGCAGGAAAGGGAGGGACAACAACTCTTACTTGAGCTCAGCCTTCAGCTGCTTGATCACTTCAGCCTCCTTCTTTCTTCCATCTTCATGCTTCCCTTTCTCCTTCTCTTTGGACTCTCTCTCCTTCTCAGATTCCTTCTGCTTCTGCTTTTCCCGCTCTCGTTCCTTTTCCTTTTCTTTCTCTTTCTCTCGCTCTCTCTCTTTCTCCTTTTCCTTCTCTCGTTCCCTCTCCCTCTCCCGTCTCTCTCGCTCCCGTTCCTCTTCATCTCGCCTGGCTTTCATTTCATTAACATCTTCAGAAGCAGCCTTGGGGACAGACACTTGGGCAGAAGGATCATCAGGTTCCTGCTTGATCTCTGCAGGTTCCTCCTTTGTGTCTTCAGTGCTGGACTGGGACTGTAACAGAGCACTACCACTGCGAGAGCGGATCTGTTGTGGAACACCAAGAAGACACAGAAGAAAACAAAACATTAAGTTCTTAGCCAGAAATCTACCTTATCCCCCTTCCCTCATCTTCCCAGATCCATGCATGCATGCCTGCTCTATAATTACTACTACTTTTCATGGAGCATTATACAGCTGCAAAGGAAGACCATTCATTTGGTACTCGGAAGCAGCAGAGTGTCGAGCTCCATCGAAAATCACATGCCATCCTGCATGCTGTAACATAAAGGCTGACACTGCAGGCAAGGGTGACAGCATTCCCCCTTCTATTAAGCACTTTCTGCTCTTTTCTGGCATTTCCTCCTCTGGTACCTTGCTCAAATCAGATTGGGCTTCTCTCAGTTTGCGCTTGTATCTTAACACCTCTCCCTTCAGCTGGTGGTTGTGATTTTGGAGGCTGCTGATGAGATGACGCATCTCCCGATTAATTGGGCCTACAAAAACAGAAACACAACTGTAACAAACCACACTTTTGCCAACCTTCTGCGAGGACTTTCATGGAGACGGAGAACAAGCTAAGTGACTATGACAAAGAACCAAAATAAGACTATGATCATTCTGCCGCACAACAAAGCAATACAACACATCTGCAGAAAAAAGTCATGCCAGGTTTACATGCAACTCTAAGTCCTTACAAACTCTTAGTCCTAATTTCCCTTTAACATCACTTTTTCCCCATGTTCCTAAGGAAAATGTGTCATGCTCAAAAAAAATCTCTATGATTTAAATGCTACTTTAGAAATAACTTCACTTCCTGTGATGAAATCTGAAAATTACTGGTTTCCTAGCCAGCTTGTCATTCCAGATTTATAAATTAATCACCCCAAAAGTCATTTTTAATAATGCTAAACAGTCTGTCATAAACCAGATTATCAGCAAAATGTATGTATTCTGCAACACCTGAACAGAAGTCAGGTAACATGGAACTGGCCTCCCATAAAAAACACAAAGAGCTTTGTTTTTTTGAGATAAAGACCTGCCAGAACAAGTATTTAACAGTAACAAAGAATCAAACCAGGTGTTTTACTGCAATGCACCCTCTAATGGGCATTGGGGGGAAGGGGGAGTTGTTTGTTTTTAAGCACAGCAGAAAACCGCCATACCTGCTTGTTCATTGGCAGCAAGTGTCTGTTCAAACTCTATCCTCAACATCTCGTATTCTTTGCGGACTTGTGCCAGGGTGTCCTCTAGCTGAATCACCTCTGTGCGTAGCTTCTTGTGAAGGCTGACCTCGTCCCTCTGAGAAGTAAGAAGGGGACAGAACTTGGTGCTGCGACCCTGGAGTATCTCTCACCTCATTAACATGAAGAACCAGCACAGATGAATTATTGCCAGGAAGATAAATTTCCTGAGCATTCCCAGAGCCACCCAGACCCAGCAGTGATGGTCAATGGGATGACAATATTCCCTAGTCTGATAGAGCAGAGGTGCTACCTCGATTAGTTCCACCTGGCGCTGGTGTGTGCTGCGGGTGCCATGGAGCAGAGTGCGGGCCTCATCAAGATGTGCCTTCAGCTGGAGACTCTCATTGTACAAAACAGAAAATTGGGACTGCATGCAACGATATTCTGGGGTCTCCTTCACAGCCTCTTCCACTGCTCGTCGCAGCTCAACCTAGTCAGGACACAAAGAAATGACAAAGAAAGAAAAAATATCTCCTTGTCTTTGGCATCTATTTTGCGAGGTAGGAGAACAGTAAACCAAGCTGCCACAAGCAAAGACAAAAGTGGATCTTCAATAGCATTGCTGTGAAGTTGGTGCAAGTGATATGCTTCAGTATCAATTTAAAAAGTCTACGCTTTCTCTGGATGTACTAGGCTGTTTCTCCTGCATAATCACATGACAAGAGGTTCTGATTCTCAGGTTCTGCACTACTTTTTTTCAAAGATATGAGCTTGGAAAACATGATACACCTTGTCAATGGATTTACTGTAAAACCATAATCATCTAAATCAATAAAGGCGGACACATAGAAAAGTACGATAGAAAACTACAGAAAATACATGTGCAAGCAGGCATTACATTAGATTTCTACCATAATGGATGAAAGGAAGAGAAATGAGAGAAAGTAGAAGTACAGAATCTGAATTTTCCTTACCAAAAAAAGTTAGCAAATGATTGTGACCACCAGCATTGAAACAGACACATATATACACACATATAGCTTAACACTAAGAGAAAAAGAAAGTTGTAAGCCAAATGGTGTTTCTTTCAAAACAAACTCATGTGGATAAACAGAATTTAGAGAAGCCTCAAGACAGTTTACAGAATGTCATCTCTAAAAGTTAGGTTTATCAGCTCAGATATTTCTTATAACAGGCTAATAGATCTACTGATCACTAAGATAAAATTTAGATTCTTCTCTGTATCATATACTTATCTACTAGAGTCACAGCTTTTTGTGTTATCACCTTTAAGACATAAGAAACTCATATGCTGTTTCCTATGTATCCATTCTACCACACTGAGAAAGATTTAAGTTCATTAACTCTTTTAAAAGCCTAGTTCTCCTACACAAGTTCCCCAATTTTTTCATTTCTCTGGTTCCGCTTGCACGGGGCAGGGGGAAGGTGGAAGAGGGGTGAATATTTGTAAAAAGATGAAATTAGTTTTAACTAGACATCATTGAAATCTACTGAATAGATCAGAATGGAAGACAGGAAATAAGAAACCACTACAATTTCCAATGATGACCACACGGTGTCAGCAATGCACTGAACTGCAAGCGTAAGCCACACAAACTTGCTAAATTGTACCCTGCACAGAATATAACCCAGCTAAAGAGCAAGCACAGACTAGAATAGTATTAATAAGGTTTTCCAGAGACACAGTACAGCAAGACAGAGGGAAACCAACCCCACAGAACACCTTCATCCTCAAACAGGTACAGATGTCTCACCTTGAGTTTTTCGTTCTGTGTTGTTACTTCCTCAAGATCCTGGCGTAGTTCCTCCAGCTCATTGAGGCGATTTCCAGCAAGCTCTTTATTCTCTTCCAGCTCTGCATTCATCTCCTCAAACTGTTGGGGATAAACTGCTTGTAAATCCTACTGTTAATGCATCTACTGAGGGTACTAATTAAGTAATTATTTATACAGTAACAGAAATTACAGACTTAATAGTCCCGTAACATTATCAAATGAGACAGTTTACTTTCTTCGGATCTGTTTCATATGTAGGAAGCTTGCACACAGAAAAAGTGACTTGACCAGAGTCACCCAGATTTGTGGCAAAGGAGGTATCTAAATTCTGTTCCACCCTACAGCCATATGCAAAAGCGCTCCTTGACTTTATTCTTAACCAAGCCTCTGACATTACCTTGCGGGCATTAATGGTGATTGTACCCCCGTAGAGGCTGCTCCCAGCTCCATACACCTTGTAGCCTTTGGAATTTACCTGCAAAAAAGGCAACAGATGTCATCAACACCCAACTAAACGCTACAACTGCTGCTACAGCATATTCAAGACCAAAGATGGTACGCTACAGATTCTCACTTCTCACAGCAACATACCATAAAGTGACGTCGCACATCTCTAAACTACAACCATTTCCCTGGTTTCCTGGCAAAGAGGTTGGTGCTTACCCGTTCCAAAACATCTGCTAAGTGCCGATTGAGCCTCTGCTCCCTCTTGCGTATCTTGTCAATATCCCACTGAAGGTCATCAATCATAGTTTCCAGAACAGACACCCGAGATTCTGCTGTCTCTACTCTCTCTTGCAGCTTGGAGAACTGCAATCAAAACAGTGTTTCAGCCAGCATATTGAATAGAATCAATGTTTTCTGAGACTGCTCAGTATTAATTTTTGTCTTATTCATCACACTCTGGATTCATGTGCTTTCCACCCGCCTTTTGCTGTGGCGCTAGACTACTCAATGAACTGTCCTGAATTTTACACTGGTTGAATCCCAACACAGTAATGAAAATAAGACAAACCTGAAAATGGGGAAAGGGCAAGAAGCTGGTAATATCTGGCAGAGTACAGAGGCAGCCACCTCACCTTATTCAAAGGCACTTTTTTTAAAAATCTTTTTAATTGAGATATTCATCTACTCTACAGACCACTGAAGTCCTTGATGGTCTAACATCATGCAAGGCTGGTGTTAACACACACAGTTATTAAAGGAATTTAAACCTCTGACATAAATACGGCCAATAATGCAAATCCCTTAATGACTAGGATCATCTTGTAATTAACATCGTTACACTATCATACATGACCCAGAGAAACCAAGGGATTTGAAATGACAAAGATGTCACGTCAAGTGTCTCATTTACACATTTACACAACCACCTTAGCATCACCTTACCACTTCTTCTGCTCTGTTTTCTTTAAAAATTAAATCCATTCAACTCACTGGTCTGGTTATACTCTTTCATTCAGTGATGTAACAAGCAAATCAACCTGAATCACACAGAAAATCTCTGTACAGTTCTCCATGAAAGCAACCATTTCCATAACCTTTGTTCAGAAGGCAACTTTTAAATCTTATTGCTTCTGTCCCTCTCCAAGGCAATAACCTGCTTTCCAAACTATGGTAACCACAAACTATTCTACGCAGGACCTCAAAGAAGATTTCCTTTTCTGTCTTTTTTATACCTCCTGAGACATGATTCGGTGCTTCTCCTGAAGAACATCAGCCAGCTCCTGCAGCCGTCCATTTTCATGCGACAGGTAGGTGTTAAGCTCCAGGACTGCTTCTTCCATCAGTGAAATATCTAAAAGAGGAATAAAGAAAAGGAAATGAACAGAAATCAAGAAAGACTCTTTTTAATTCTTAAACTGCAAAGAGAAGAAAACAAAACATAAAAGGAAATTTCTGGTTTAATCTTCTGCTTACTGTACCTCTCCAGCAGGCGGTGCCCAAGGGTCTGATCTTCAGCCACACAGAGCTTTGAATTGCATTCACTATGCAAAAGGCAGTTTAACATGCTATGCATTCCTGATTGTCACCGTCCCCTAATGTATGGGATCATTCAGTACCAGCAACACACAACATGCCCTCATAACCCAGTGACACCCTAATGCAGGTCGAATTCATGCGTAAACCTGCTACAACACGTGGCTTAAGCTAATATATCAGCTAATATATCAGATGTCACCTACAGCAACTGAGTACAGGCTCACATTGCACTAATGCCAATACTACTACAGAGATCAAGACTGACAACTAAAGCTAGTAATGCTTTGCTACACCAGTGCTAGACCTGCCAGCACTCCTTGATCAGAGCATACAAAACACTCTGGACAGAAGGCAAACCAAGGATGAGTTGATATTCCACCTGAATTTTCATTCAAAAGATTAAAATTCTAACCTTAAGCTAATGAAGTTTTTCAGAGAGTCATCTGAGTGTAAATTGAATCTGCTACATTAATTTTCAGAAGCTAGTGACTCAGCTTTCTTCTGCAGAACACTGTGTTCAAAACAGCTACACCAAGCATATGAAGACATTAGATGGCTACCATTTTGCTCAAAACTCAGAGGAAACCGAGGAGCTGGTCATTCCTACACCTTTTACTAAAGTGCAAGTGAGGAGCCCAATATCAGCCTGCAACACTGATCTCACTTCTTCACGTCTAAGCATGAAGCCTTTTACTCAGTGGCTAAGGATACGTAGACAACAAGGTTGAACTGTAATCTGTAACTTTTCAGGTGCACGAACACACTACAGGCAGAAACAAGCCTTTCCTTAGCCTAATGCACTGGGCAGAGCTCTCAGCTTTCCAATTTAGAGGCATTTATAATACACTTCTAGCATACAGTACTAGCCTTTATTAGAGGCTTTAGCTATTGAGAGTTTAGACAGCTATGCCAATTTATTTTGGAAAATAAATGAGCACAAGAAGGACTATGCTTTAACGCTTACAATGCAGACTCACGTCTAAGCTATGGGTAGATGAGGCTCCTTGAGCATCAGCCACCATGGTCATACCTCCACTATTCAGCTTGTGGGACAGCACATCCACTTTCTCCTGCAGCTTGTCATACATTGTCACAATCTGGGCCACAGCACGGCGGGAGGACTCTACACGCTCCTGCAGCTGAGATTCTATCTCCTCACTAGTGCTGCTGGCTAGCGTGGCCAGGAAGGAGAATGCCGGCTCCAGTCCTTCACCTGGGAACAGAAAGAGGTGCAAAAAGTAAATGTGCTCTGGCAGGCAACATATCGTTAGTCCCCAATCAGAAACCCTCTGTCACCCTTTAGAAAGGGACATCAATATTGTCCACAGCCAGAATCCATTTTTTCCCACTGTCCCCAGGCAGGTGTCTCACCTCGTTCCCTCTCATCTTTACGCTCCTGATTACTGTCCGAGTCTGGTTCAGGCTCTGGTACCACCAGTGCTTTTCTTTCAGACAAAAGGTCTCCAAGACCTTGGTCCAGGTCGAAGCGTTTAAGGATGATGCGGATATTTTCATCAAACTGAATGATGGGACAGGCAAGACAAGAAAAAGAATGGATGTGAATAAAAGAAGTGCAGGGAAACAGAAGAAAGGGCAACAGAGCAGTGTATATAAAATCACAAAGTGTGTTACTAACCTGATTCCAGTATCGATTGATAATCAGCAGAGAGGCATCATCGGTGGCTTGCCGACGCTCCAGCTTCTCAATGTGCTCCCGTAGCTCATCTTCAATGGCTTGCCGCTGGTCCAACATCTCTGCTAGTTTCCGGTTCTTGGTCTGTAGGGTCCGGATGTCCATCTCCTCCTGTGCAGAAGCACAAGTCAGAGCACATTCCACAGAAGCCAGATCATTGGGCTCATAGTGAAGGCAGAGAGATATTTTTGTTTCCAGATGAAAAAATGCAAGAAATTGAGCAGGGGTGTGCAAGGAAGACATACCGTTGAAGAAACTCCACCAAGCTTAATGGTCTCCACTGTGGTCCCCGAGTCTTCAACCCCCGCCTTCTTCTCTGGAGGTGCAGAAGGGCCAGGGTCTCCAGCTGTTCGTTTATTGCCAATTCCAGACATGGTGGCTGAAGCATGTACACTACCACCTTCTTTAAGTTCTTCCTGAACATCAAAGAACACTATTAAAAAAACCCAGCAAAAACACACACACAAGCAACTCAATTTAGGGTTGAATATGAGCCCTGTAAGAGCTCACACAGAGATCTTACAAATCCTACGGAACTGAACAGCAATTCCGAGCCAAGGTTTATAAAGACCTTTGTGAAGAGTTTTCCTGTGTATCAGGACAGACACAGACAGACATGCTTGAAGAGCATTCATCCCCAAGTTAATGCAACCTGAAAAGCTCTGGACTACTAGTTACAGAATCACAGAACAGTTGAGGCTGGAAGGGATCTCTGGAGATCACCTGCTCAGTGCTCCTGAATAAAACAGGGTCAGCCAGCAGAGGTCGCCAAGGGCCTCGTCCAGTCAGCTTTTGTGTACCTCCAGAGATAGAAACTCAGCAACGTCTCTGGTCAACATATCCCAGTACTTGATGACCCTCAGCATTAAAACTGGTTTGAACAGTATTTCTTGCAGTTCCCTAAAATATTATTTAATAAAATGACAAATGCCTCCTTTAAAGGTTTCCAAAACAAATATAGCGACTAGTGCTGGAAGATGAAAACAATTACATCTACATTAGACATAAGTAGTATTCTTCTCCCATATCCACTGATGCTATTGCCAACCCAATCCGCAGATCTCTCCCTACCTCTAAACTAAGTGAAACTCAGAAGTAAATGAAATGCATACCACGCATTTGTAAGATTTATATTGTTCCATTTAAATCTATAATGGCATTTACAGTTAAACTAAGGGTTACAAACTGAACCTGCCAGTTCGTATGTATTTGCTTTATTTGACAAGTTCTATTGAAAGTAATAAGGCTACTGTATTTTTAAGATTAAGCTGGGACACTGCTTTGCCAAATCTTATAATTTACCAAGCATTTCAGCTTGGCATTGCCCTTTACCATATGCAAAATAATATAAAGATTATTTCTAAACTACAGAATCATAGAATGGTTTAGGTTGGAAGGGACCTTAAAGACCATCCAGTTCCAACCCCCCTGCCATGGGCAGGGACACCTCCCACCATACCAGGTTGTTCAAAGCCCCATCCAACCTGGCCTTGAACACCTCTAGGGATAGGACATCTACAACTTCTGTACTTCTCAACTCTTCTCAACTGTTGCAGTGCCTCACCACCCTCAGGGTGAAAAATTTCTTCCTGATATATAATCTAAATCTACCATCTTCTAGTTTGAAGCCATTACCCCTTGTCCTCATCACTGCCCTCCCCGTCACTACACACCCTTGCAAAAAGTCTCTTCCCAGCTTTCTTGTAGGCCTCCTTCAGATACTGGAAGGCTGTCACGTCTCCCTGGAGCCTTCTCTTCTCCAGGCTGAACAACCCCAACTCTCTCAGCCTCTCCTCACAGGAGAGGTGCTCCAGCCCTCTCATCATCTTCGTGGCCCTCAATGAGTTACCGAAACAAGTTACTGAAACAGCACATACAGTGTTCCTGTAACTTGTCTTTTAACATAAGTATTAATACATCTCAAAATTAAAAAATAAACAAAGACAACTTCCACTTAACCATTTTCCTCCTTTTAGCAATGGAATTCAGTGGGCAATGGTTTTAGCTAGAATGACTAGGCCAGTGGGGGGAGCAGCTGTCACTAAAAACACCTGCTCTACCTATCAGCCCAGCGAGTCACCAGTGACTACTGCCTTTGAGATTTTCTGTCCACAGACAAAATACTTCTTCCACTGCCTCCTGGCACCACTCTCACAGCTCCAGCTCCCCCCCTCCCCACCATTCATTTCCTCACATGCTGTATGCCAGGACCCGTACCACTAATTTTTCATGATCACAGACCCTCCCTTCCCTTTAGGAGCTCAACCTTACTCTCAGTCCCAGGCTATTCACACTCTTCTCTCTCCAAACAGAGCACACTGACACATCAAAGACCGACTGTCCTCCCCTACCAGGGACTCAGCTTCACCTTAATCCCTCTTATGGTTAAAACCCTCTTACGTAGAGGCCAAAACACACCTCCACTGGGCACTCCCCACACCCGCCACTGGCAAAAAAGTCAACTTCTCTGGCCACCATCAATCCCCTGCAGAGAGCAAACTTCCCACGGCCCAACTCTTAGCCACTTGTCTACAACCCACACCCACCAACCACGTTTCAGCCCTTTCACACGCTTGTGGCACCTCGTCAAGAAACCTTTCAAAAGCTCAGCATTCAGCTTCCGACACACACCAGACACTCTCTACAGTTCGGGGTTTTGTTTTGGTTTTTTGTTTTTTTTTTGTTTTTTTTTTTTTCCCCATATAATCCACAGCCCTGTGGAGGTCCCCCAAAAAATCTGTCGTGGCCACCCATTCAAACCCCAGACCGCCCTCAGCGACACCGCTCCACGCAGAGTGCCTAAAGCTCCACACTGCCCACCAGAGGCTCCCCCTCCACACGCAGCAAGGAACTCGCTCCAAACCGCCGCCGACTCCCCAAGCCCAGGCAGGGACGCCCTTCACCGATGCCCGACAAACACTCGGGGACGCGCCCCGACACCCGCTCCTGCCTTCCACGCCCGGTGGGGACCCACGCGTTCCCGCCACCGACCCCCACGCACACCCGGCAGCCTCCCACACCACCAACCACCGACAGCAGTTCAGCACTGCTCCCCGGGCACCCGGAGCCCCGCGACCGCCGCTGCCTCAGGCGTACCGCCGGGCAGCCCCACACCGACCGCCGCACCCCACGGCACCCCCACGCCGACCGTCCCCGCGGCTCAGCCCTGCCCTCACGGCTGCACAGTGCCCTCCGCCCCCGAACCACCCGCCTCCCCCCCCGCACCCTCCCCTCCCCAAACACCCGGCGCCGACCCATCTCCCCACAGACCCTCATACCCGCCCCGCCGCCGCCGCCGCCGCCGCCGCCGCCGCCGCCTTCCTCCGGACCACCGGAACTCGCTGCCGCCTCCGGCGGACCAATCCCGTGCGGGCGGCTGCAGAGACGTCACGCAGCCCCGCCCTTTCCGGCGGCCATTTCGCCCTCACCCGCCATGGAGGCTGCTGGCCCTGCCGCTTGCCCTCGCTCCACATGGCCGCCGTTGCCATGGTGCCGCGGAGGCGCCTGACGCCGGCGCCCTTACCCACACAAGATATGGCCGCCCCCACCGCCCAGGCGGCCGCGGGGGGCCGTGTCGCCTCGCCACAGGCTCCTCCGGGCCCCGGGAGGACGCCGTGCGCTGGGCCTCCCGCCGGGGGCGGCCAGCGGGCGAGGGGTCGCCTCACGGCTGCGGCGGCAGCCGCGTTCCCCGGAGGGGGTGTCCCCCACCGGGGGTGTCCCGTCCCGTCGTCCCCCCCCCCCCCCCCCCCGACACCCAGCTGCCCGTTTCTTTGTGGGTGTGTGGAAGCATAGAATCGTTATGGCTGGAAAAGACCTTTAAGAACATCAAGTCCAACCGTTACTTAACTCTACCGTGACCGCTTCTAAACCATGTCCCTGAGCACCATTTCTAGACGGCTTTTAAATACACCCAAGGATGGCGATTCAGCCCCTTCCCTGGGCAGCCTGTGCCGGGCTTTGATAAACCTTTCAGTGCAGAAGTTTTTCCTAATGTCTGACCTAAACCTCCCCTGGCACAACATGAGGCCGTTTGCTCTTGCCCTGTCACCTGTTACTCGGTGGAAGAGACCAACCTCCCCCTCGCTACACCCCTGTTTCAGGCAGTCGTAGAGAGCGGTAAGGTCTCCCCTCAGCCTCCTTTTCTCCAGGCTGAACACCCCCAGTGCCCTCAGCCGCTGCTCATACAACATGTGCTCCAGACCCCTCACCAGCCTCATTGCCCTTCTCTGGACGCGCTCCACTGTGTGAACTTCTGTAACGCAGGGTAACATTTCTGTGTGTAAATTATACAAACCTACATATGCTGCGTGGGCTTAGCTCCAACGGCGACTGAAGTAATAATAATATCTCAGATTGACCGACTCTCCTTGCAGAGCCTTGTAATCAGGGTTGTGCTGAGCATCACCCATTGCCAGTTAATCTGTGTTCCAAATCAAAAGGACCTACAATACCTCAAATATTGGCTCTCCCTCCAGTCATAAGGGTAGTATCATATACGAAAGTTTGTTATGAAAGCCCAACACATTGGCTGGAAATGTGTCCTCCTCGGTAAGGCGGGATGTTGAGACGCAGTGTTGGGAACGCATTACCCAGATGTGTCTGGACAGGCAGCATGCAGATATGTAGTTAAATTTGGAAGCTGGGCACACCCACAATGGTACCTAAAATGATCTTTCATCCAGCAGAGCTGTGCTGATTCCAAGAGGAAAGGCCGTATGGGAGATGGTGTGATAGCTGATCTCGCTGAAAGCTGTTAGCCGCGGAGTGTGCTGAGGACTTGGGCCTCACAAGAGGCGCTTTCAGGTTACCCAAGTGTGATAAGCAAGGAGCAAATTAATTTTTAAATCTGACCTTTGAAGCACAAAGCTTCAGTTCTTGCTCAAAATTGGTTCTTTAAGGTTTGTTTTAGTATCCCATCCTCTTGATATGACTTTGTCTTTACCTCATTGTGGCTAAGGATGTGCTGCAAAAATAGCATAATTTTTGTTTTTCTCTCACAAATGTTGTGAAGTAGCTAATGTTGTTGCTGTGGGCACAGAATGGGATGAAAAGGTGATGCTGCAGTGTGCTGTGCTAGATACACATTTATTAGGGACACCAGTGGTACTGTATTTAATAACATCGGGGTACTGTACCTAATAATATCCACCCAATGCAGTGTGTACATCAGATCACACAAAAATATACCACTATACAGCATCCTTGATCCATCCAACAATTGCTGTTTATGTTATTTAAGATAGTATAATTTTCTTGGCAGACAAGCTGACTAAAGAAGATGAACACATACAAAACTGTAGGTAATGCAGCTAGACTAAGTGGGTTCTTGCTTTACCATAAAAAGAAATTGTACTGTTTTTTTTTTAACTAAAATTGGTTAATGATTTCTTATCTAAGTTCATCCTACAGCATGCTAGAATACTTAGGACACACATCTAGGAAGGGAGATATGACTTGTATTTTGCCCAGGTGTAGGAATGAAATTCCTCTGTCATCTGACCAGAACTGACTCGGACAGAAATGTTTAAGTGGCTTTTATATTCTGCACAGAAATTCTCACTTACTTGTGTTTTGTCCTGTCTGTTCCCTAATTTTCTTCCTCGTGTTAGATAAACACTCGGTGCTGTAGGCTAAATGGAGAATATAGGTGTGAATGCAAAAGATGAGTAAGTGGTTTTATTTTATGGAAATAATGAGGTCTGTAAAACATGTCTCATGTACTTCCCCTTCCTGTTTGGTAACTCACAAGGATGCCCCCCCCTGCTTCTTCCAAATACAAGCTTTGCATATGATCTAACTATATAGTTACAACAGTGGCGTTTGCCCAGCTCAGTAAGTCATAAATACAATCTTCTGTAACAAGCCGAAGACTGTTTGGCCGCACCACTCACACGGGAAATGCCTGAAGAACCGGACAGCCCTGGAGACACAAAAAGGTAAATACTGGACGCAGCTCAATTAAAGTCGAGACCTTGGAGGAGTGCTATCTCACCCTTGCTCACTCTCTTGACACCCAGAACACCCTGGCAGGTAATCTAAAGAAAAAAGGAACAAAAGACTCCAGTCAGTGAGTTACCCAGACTGAGAATTGTCCACGGGGACTACTAGCTATGGCCTTGCTGCCTCACTGCCCAGCTGCCATACTGATCGTGAGAAATAAAACCCCCAGCAAATGGAGCAGGAGCTTGAGTGTTTTCTTTCTACTTTTTGTTGCTGGGCAGCATACCCCTCTAATTTGCTGTCTGTGTGTGGAGGGTTCCTGTGTGCAAATGATTCTGGAAACAGTGCTATGAAAAGTTTCCTGAAAATGAGCCTGTGTCTGCTACCCATACTAGTAAATTTTAACTATCAGCTATTGAGAAATTGCTTTGTATCTTGCTGAGCTCTATACTGTTGTGTTATGAGATTGGAAAGGGACAATGAGATTCATCTGAAAATATTTGTTACTCATAAGCAGTGAAAATTACAGAATTCACAAAATAAACTCTAGAGAAATCATTTGCATCTTTGTACTAGCCAGTGTAGCTCTAGTAATTATAGCAGGTTATCCTTCTAGATCATGGACTAGTCACGGACTTTTATGTCCTTCTTGAAGTAACGCCAGTGCTTCTAGTTGGCCTCTCAGGACAGGGAACTGCTGGAGAGGGTCCAGCAAAGAGCTACAAAGATGATGAGGGGATTGGAGCATCTTTCTTATGAGGAAAGGCTGAGGGACTTGGGGCTTTTTAGTCTAGAAAAAAGAAGGCTCAGGGGGGATCTTATCAATATGTATAAATACTTAAGGGGAGGGTGCCAGGGCGATGGGAACAGTCTTTTTTCAGTGGTGCCCAGTGATAGAACAAGAGGTAACGGGCACAAACTTGAGCACAGGAAGTTCCATCTTAACATGAAGAGGAACTTCTTTCCTTTGAGGGTGGCAGAGCACTGGAAGGGGCTGCCCAGAGAGGTGGGGGAGTCTCCCGCTCTGGAGATATTCAAAACCCGCCTGGACGCCGTCCTGTGCCACTGCTGTAGGTGTCCCTGCTGTGGCAGGGGGGTTGGACTAGATGATCTCCAGAGGCCCCTTCCAAACCTGACGATACTGTGATACTGTGACTTTCTAAACTTAAACATTCACAAAAATTAACCTGAATTAATTGAAAATATAAACTGAAAGTGAACTGTTTGGTCTCTTGTGTTGCATCCTGTACAGACACTACTATGTAGCCTGAAAAAGGGTTAAAATTTATTTTGCTTTTTTCACTTCCAAGGACCATTCAGCTAAACTGAATTAAAACTTCTTAAATGTCAACCAATGCTGTCCGTTTGAGATTTGAAGCAGTTTTAAAATAGTCATAATTTGATACAATTTTCCTTGAGAGTCTTTGTGCAGTTAAAACCTTGTATGAGTGGTACCCAAACTTTCCAGCTAGACAGGCCGTTTCTCTCGTGCCAGTAGCAGACCTTTAGTTCCAGAAGTGCACACCTAAAATTTGCAGTGAAAGAGGGTGGAGAAATTGCTAATATTCTGTGCTTCTCACACAAGCACAGAATTTGTTAGTGAAATGTGCCCAGCGACCATGCAAAATAACTTCACTCCATTCTGCAAGAGATAATTAAAAACTTTTCGACAGACCCTGGGGGATAATTCCTGTCTGACCCTCCGTTAGGAAATCTTGTGTTTTGCCTCTTCACCCCATTCTCTATTTTAGCATCTGCAAAAAGTACTCTGTTCCAGACTATTATTCTATGTTGCAACACGCAGCAAGTAACTGAGAGCCAATGTATTTTAACAGAAAGTTTGGAGAGCCACTTGACTCTATTCCTCAATTAAACCCTTTGTCCTTCCCTTTGAAATACTTGGTTTGTGGTCTGCAAGAGTCAGAATGTTGAAGCAAGACAAGTAGGAAGTTGGATCACTAGAGTGTATATAACTAAACTGATGAAAATACAGCCATTTCTCTGAGCGCAATCACACTTGTGGTCCTTCTGAAATTCTGCCGTCGTGTAACACATTGACATGTTAGCTCACACTGGTATTTTTTTTGCCATGAACAGCCCCACCTAATGATTTGATCGGAGAAGCAAAGGAAGAACAGAAAAGCTTTGCGTGTGTTTCTGTGTGCCACACTCTGAAAAGAAGTGGACTACAGTTAGCAGTAAGTATGTTTCTGTCATTTCAGACGTGTTCAGCTTAGATAGAAGAGATTATAGGAATGGTATTTAATAATGTATCTACAAATGAATTAGTGATAGGCATGAGCCTGAAAAGTCTGGAATGCGGTTGTATATAGGAGGCTTTAGGGAGGAAATGCCTGGGAAACACAGGAAGAGTGCGTAGTCCTGAACAGGTAACCGAACGCACAGCATGAAAAGGAGGTCGAAATATTTCATCCTTTTCAGAGAACATTAATTAGATAGCTAAGCCAGCAGGAATTCATCCCCTTCAGAGCTGTATTTCATCTCACTACTTTTGTCTAAAGTCAAACACAAGAGCCCTGACATATGAGCTCACTGTGTCTCCAGTAAACAACAAAGGACTCTGAACACTTTTTGTCCCCAGTGATCAATACCGAGTCTAAAAGAAAGCCACTGTATATAATTTGGTTATCATCAATATTGTATTCCTATTCAAAACAGCCATCAGAAATGTCTGGTTCTTCTTAAAAAGCCGAATGTAAGCGCAAAATAGTTATTGATTTACTCTGTGGATTTTTTCCTAGAAATACGCAGCAAGGGAAGAAAAATATTTTAAAAGTTAGCTTTTGAAGTGAGCAGCAGATGCCTACAAGGAGAAGCTACCTATTGCGCAGCTGGCAGTACAGGAATAACCAGATAATTATTACCATCTGGTGACTGAATGTAAAGGAGTAATTCCGTCACTGCACTGGGGAACTTCCCAAAGTGCTTATAGAAAAGGCACAGCCTTTACAACGGACCAGGTTATACACATACAGGTACAACACGTTGTGCTACACATACTATTCATTCCTCCTGCCAGAATGCAATCACTTTTGATTTTTTCCTACAGGCATCAGGCTTACAAAATCTTTTTTTTTCCCCTTCTTTTTTCTCTTTTTTGATGTTCCTTCTTTTTTTTTTCCTGGCTTTTCACAGCTTCCTCTCTGTTACTAATAAAGCCGAACACACTTGTCGAACTTCACTGCAACTGGCTGAAGAAGGTAAGCCTTGAATATGTTTGCTGCTATGTACTTCATGAAGTCCCGTGTAGAGCAGAGACCCACATCTCCCGCCCAGTCAGTGAAAGCCTTCAGCATACACGGGACAAGACCCTGCACCGTTGATTTGTTGGCTGGGTAATCAGCACATGTGGCTCGAAATCAACTAAAGTATGCACACCCTCCCGCGCTTGCCTCCTGGTAAAAACATGAAGCAGTAGGAGTACTGCGTGGGAGGAAAGCTTGGGAAATCGTGAGGGGGCAAGGAACATGAGACAGGAGCTAAGCGTACTTTGAGGGATGCATAGGACACAAATGACACACCTCCGTAAGAAACCAGGCTTCTCAATTCAGCAGCCCCCAAGACCGTGGACTTCTCCTCTGCTGCTTTCCACGTTGTGCAAGCATCTAAACATCCCCCGGCTAGCTTGTCCTGCTTCTAACGCTCCTGCTTATGAAAAGCAGGAGCTGTACCTGATCTCAAGCAAAGCAAAAGAAAATATTCGCTCCATTCCCTCCCGCAAATGCTCGGTGCCATGAGAGCTGTTAACAGTGGATGGCAGAGGGGAAGGCTGCTTTGCTAACAGAAAATACTCGGATCTGAACAGCTGGGCTGAACTTGCCCTACTTGGATACGATTCTCACCACATGATTTTTTTTTCCTGATTATAATTTTAAAGTACTGTCCTGAATAATTTCAGAAGTAACTCTTTCTTCTGAGCATTTCAGGTTGCACATAGGTTACTACATGAGCGGTCAAGTCCCCAGATGTTCATCTCTGCTCTCCAGGCCCCTCCCTGCTGTGTCGTTTGGTGTGGGGGAATGGAGAGATGACGCGATCCGGATAAGAAATAATCCATCATAAGAAAAGGTTTATTTTTCAGCCAGATCAGTCTCCCTTATGCTAGCAGACAGCAGGAGACGACAGCACTGTGATAAGAGTGAGCAGTCAGGGATGGCAGGCTGTTGTTTAAACTGTGCCACTGCCCCAAAATCACTTGTGACTTTCCTCTCTCAGCCTTTTGGGTCTAACAGAAGCTGTTATAAAGAAGTAAGTGTTTAAGGATGAAAGTCAAGTGTTGCCTGAAAAGCAGGCAAGTGAGCAAAGTGGGAGCAGAGAAGGCTGTACAGAAAGGCTCCTCACAAAATTACAATTACCTAAATATTTATTCACGAAGAAAAGGCCTTCTGGCCCATTCCTTTTAATTTATTACTGCCAAATTGTTCTGCTGGCTGAAACCCCATCTGAAACATAATGCTGGGTGCAATGTGACATGTGTTTCTGCTGATGTCACTCAATAGTCACTCTCCCGCACACACACTGACACAAAAGCAGAAAAAAAATATTTTTTTGTTTCTCACAAATTCTGCAACTCTAATCCTGGGGAAAACGTGCTAACGCACCTCCCAGGAACGTATAATCTCTTTCCCACCTCCAATACTTTCACACACTCTTTTGCCTCAGTTCTGTTCCGGTATCTATTATGTTTCCAGTGCATCAGTACTTGCAGGCGTGAGAACATTTAAGTGGAAGGTAAGAGTATGAATCAGTCATTAACTGGTAAAAAAAGGGGTGGAGGTGGTCAGCAAAGAAGGATTTTGAAAAGCAAATCACCTGAGAAACTGTGCTTTCTTCTACTGTCTTTCCTTGTATTTTCAGAGAGTAACATGCATCTAGGTAAACCTGTGGCCCTTCCAGTGTGCCTCACCTTATCCTAGGAGAGCAAGTCACTATAGGAACCCCGATGTGATGCTTGATTGTATTATCAGCATCACTGTTCCTCTGGCTTTTCCCCCCTTCACCCACGTTGTCTCCGCAATAAGAAGCCCTAGCTGAGGCATAGCTCTTGCCAGTTGTAAGAAGTAAGGATCACAGGCACGCATAACTGCGTTCCTTTGTTCATGATGCTTATTAGAGGGAATAATATAATTTGATATGTTAAAATTAAAAAAAACAAAAACAAAAACAAAACCATGCATCGTGCTAGAAGCTTCTGATCACAGGACTGGGCTCTAGCAAAATTCTAGCTGTGCTTAACAGAACATAGTGTTTTACCAAAACAGCGTGAAGGATTTTGTCTTTATTTTCTTGTTGCCTCCCCCCCCCCCCCCCCTTTGCTTTTTTCCTAGATGTAAGAGAGGTCAGAGCCTGAAAATAAGTTAGCCTAAATATATGCATTCACATTTTCTGGAGCTGCAGGCACAAAACTAAGGTGTTCTTAAAATTCCTTACGATGAAAGACAGAAAACTTTATCTGAGGACTATTTCAGATAACTATAGTTAGAAACAATTTGTATAATGATATTTTATGGTGGCAGGGCTGGAAGGCATGCGTGTCGAAGAACAGGGAAATGGAACACAGATAAAAGGGGGAGGGGAAATGAACAGGTCAGAGGTGCTCCTGGCTGAGTTTGATACCATTTTTGGATCCTGATACAGTCCGATACAAATTTTGGTGTGGCTGGCGAGCCTCCCCGCCTCCATGAATACATCTGTAGAGATTAATACAGTGAAAGCTTTCGCTTTTCTACATGTCACGGTTGACATGCCCATAAACCAGCCCGCTGGTTAACTCGGAAGCACTGACTTCCCACTTGAGCACAGGGGGAGGGATCTTTCTCTCCACGAAGGGAGGCATCACGGCATCGGACAGCGGGCAAAGGGGTCGGCGAGGGGCTGGGGTCCGGGAAACAAACCGACCCGAAACAAACCGTCCCCCGGGCGGGGAGGGATGGGAGCCGCGCAGAAGGAGCAAGACGGGGCAGCGCCGCAAAGGCGTGCCCATAGGGGCCGATAAATACACCTGACTCACGCCCGGAGCACACTCCCAAATCCGGGCTGGGGAAGGGCTCTGGGGAGGTTTGCGCAGCCCTTAGGGGACCGCGGGGCTCTCCCGCCGTGGAGCGCTCGGGGACCACCGAGCGGCAATAAGGGGGCTCCGGCTGCGCTGCGGACCCTGCCCCGGGGGTCCTGCTGGGGCTCCGGCAATTCGCCTTTCGCTTCTTAACCTGCTTTCACACCCTCCCTCTCCCCCCCCCCCCCCCCCCGCCCCCGGCCCTTCTCTGCTTTTCGCGTTCCCACTCTCCCCAGCTCCCCTTCCCCTCCTTCCGAGCATCTCTCCGCTGGCGTAGTCACATGTTTGGGCTTTTGGTGCCTTTAATCCCACCCTCACCGCCCGAGAGGGAGGAGAAAAATTTGCGGGAGAGAAGTGAGCAACAAGCGGAGCGGTAGGATAAAGCAGAAAGCGGAGCCGCATGGAGCCCCGCGCCCCGCGGCGGGGGCGGAGAGCCGGCGGTACCCGCGGCGGGCAGCCCGCCTCTCCCGCCGGCTGCAGGACGGCTCCTGATGCGCGGGGCGAGGCCGTCCACCACGGAAGGGTAAATCTCTCCGCCTGGGTCGGGCTGTCTCGAAATGTGTGTGTGTATGTGTGGGGAGGGGGAATCGGTTGTTCCTTCTGCCGGGACTGTGGGGAGAGGGGGCCGTCCTCGCCCGGGACCGCCCGGGGAGGGGTCTCCGCCGGCAGCCGGGGGGGTGTGTGTGTGTTTGGGGGTGTGTTTGTGTCCTGCCGGCCCCGCCGAGCCGTGGGGGGAGCTGGGCGAGGGGCAGCAGGGAGTTACCGAGTCGTTAGCAGTGAGGAAGGGCGGGTTTTGCGGTGCCTCCTGTAGCTGAGGCACCCGGGGGAGGGGGGATGCGGAGAGCCGCCGGGGAAGGAGGAAATGTTCCGTGCCTGCCCTGAGGATGTGACGGTACACGGTGACAAGCAGAAAGAGAGGGTGGCCAGAGCCTGGCTGGGCCTAAAGAAACAGTCCTTCCGTGAGGGAAGGTGAATGAAACTCTTAAGGAAATAAGAAAAAAACCAAACAACCATACAACCAAACCAAAGCGCAGGCAGCTTCCGTCCTGTGCATGGTATCCGCCCAAAGGAGCCCTCGGCCGAGGTAACGGCATGGCCAGAATTTCTCTGGTCAGAAGTCCGGGCGAGGGGCTTGAGGACTGGGCACACTGCAATACCATCTGCTGTTTCGCAAGGAGGGCAGAGAGTGGAGGGGTGGGGGGGGATCAGCTCTTCGTTTTTTTAATGTAACGCCCTCTCCTCTTTGACCATCATCACCACGGTAACTGCTGTTAATCCCCGTGCTTTAAGGGTCACCTTGCGCTACCCTGGCAGCTCTCCCACAGGCAAAGGGGAACACCTTAGAAACTTAAGGGCTGAAGTCGCTGGCATTTAAAATCGTAGGCTGTGGGGGAAATTTGCAGCTGTGCTGATGGTGCAGCAAAACATGAAACTATACCAATGTGCACTGCAGGTTCACAGGGTGGCTGGCTCTCATATAGCTCCTGAGAAAATCGTTTTATGTACAACCAACGGGCCGCCATAAAGGCACACACCAGGTTCGGCAAGCAATTGCAAGCACAAAAACCAGGAGAAATACCCTCCTGCACATGTGAAATGTGCTGCTTTCTTGTCTGTCCAATAAGGGCAATATTAATTACATAACAGACTATTTTTCAGCTACTGTTTTTATCCCGTATTTATTCCCTTGGGGCTCAAACAGATCACCGGTATCCCCCAGAACCAGGGCATCCCACTTACCGTGCCCTTCTATGCAGAATAAATAGTCTGTTTCATACACAGGGGGGGATGGGGGGTGGTGGAGGGAAGGAGGACTCTTTTCCTCAGACAAAAGTGAAGACCGAGAAAAGGTCAGCAGCACTGTCTGGCATTAGTGGACAGTGTCTCTTCAAAGAGGAATGCTGTCTATCAATATGACTAAACGTTTTTTCTTTCAAACAGAGGTTAGAATCAGAATACTCCGGTTAACCAGTCGCCTGGTAGAGTTTTGCATTTTTATTGTGACATAGAGCTATCCCAACTGGAAACTTACAGCCTTATCAGCAAAGACCTTTGCTCACAAAAATAATATCCTGTTTCCTTATTACTGTGTTTTATTCTTTACAGTCATAAATGAACAACAGCAAAACCGCAACATCTGTGTTTAGCAGTCATCACCACATCTGTTTCCTTTTCTTTCCCCCTGCCCCCGTTCATATACCTACACCCCCAGCCCTCCTGTCGCAGGCGAATTATTAAGAGACGTCATCATTGTGGGGTTAACGAAAAGGTTTTATTAATGATGAAACGATGATCAAATTATAATAAATAATTGTTAATTAAATTATAATCAAATTATGATTAAGCAATAACTGATCGTTAAACAGTGGTTTAACAATAATTAATAATTAAGTTGTAATGAAATGGTACTTGAACAATGATTTAACTGATGATTTCAACAATGATTTAAAGGATGATGGTTGCCAAAACACTTTGCTTCTTGCTACACTTCTAATACTTAAGCTATAGCTGGCTATATGGATGTTGCTAGCATACAGTATACTTTTAGGCCCAGTGTGAAACGTCGCTTACCTCGATGCTGGGTAAGGGGTCTCTTGGCACGAGGGGTAAACCCCCGGTGAAGGGGAGATCACTGCTGCGCAGCCCACGGTCACACAGAGGAGCTCAGTGGGCTCGGGGGGGGCTACAGATGCCTGTGACTGACTCCTGGCCAGACTCCCCTTTGGTGTACGCGCAGCTGTAGCAGTTGCGGTTTTGTTCAGTGCCAGCTCAGGCTGGTGCTCTTAGCTCCCGGTCGGACGTGTCCTAGACCCCTTAGCTCCTGAGCAGGGATGGCAGATAACGGCCTAGCACAATTTTCACGGTTTGCACAGCAGGGCTGGTCTGTTGGTGATGGCTGAACCAAAGCACTGCTCGCTCGCTCACTCAGAGTGGGGGCACCTGTCACACCTGCCCAAATCACTGATTCTCTAATCTGCACGTTGCTCTTTCAGCGATGGTGGAATGGCTGGTTTCCTAGCAAGCCCCGAGGGCGCAACTGCGTACAGAAATGGAATACAGCAGCTAGGTAGAAGGAGTTATTCCACAATAGCTCCATTGGAATACCTCATTTCTGCTGCTCTGCTGTAGCTCCTTCTGGACAGGCTTCTGCAAGACCAAGAATTCTTTGCCCTCATCTGTCAGATTGCTTTAATTTGCAACAAGTTGTCATTACTTCAGCATACCACATTCCGTAGCTCTTTTTTCAATAGTTACTCTGTAATTCACCTGTGTGAATTACCAGTATGGTTAAACTATAAAATGCCAGTTGTTCATGACAACAAAACCAGGCTGATTTGTTACGTATCTGGGAATAACAGATTCCTTCCTGCCTTTTATATTCTTAAGCTGAAGATCCACTAAGGTAGAAGTTGCATCTTGCTGTGTTTGTGTACGGTATCTTGTATGCAGGGGCCCGTCTCTTATTTTAGCAAAAGACTGTGACACAAGGAGGTAAAATACCAATTATCTATAGCACCTCCGATGAGTCAATGCACATTTAGATCTGAGATTCCAAGAGCTGACAGCAAAAGGTAATAGCTGGTGCCGTTACTAGCAGCAGCTTTGTCTAATATAATTTTTCTTTTTTTTTTAACAAATAGGAATGTAAATTTTATACTAAAGCACAAGTGAACTTAAACCAAAAGCCAAATTTAAGATTTTGGAGGCCTCCGGGCAGATCTCTGTGAAAATATGCAGCAGTTTTTATACAGATCATTATCAAATCCTCTAACAACATATCCCTTTTTTTTTTTACCTCTGGCACAAAAGAAAATGTAAATTCAGGCAGATACAGATTGCATAATTAATTTTAGCACATAAAGCCACATAAACCTTTGGTGTCATCTTCTAAAAGACAGCTCCTCACAAAACTCCTTACCAAGTTCCCATTTTAAGCTATTATCTTGCAGAACTCTCTTCTCCAGGCTGCTTTCCACTCCAACTTGATCTGCCTGCTGACCCCACTGCTCGACAGCAACAGGGAAGAACACTGCTTTCCCATGACATCGCACAGCAGGGGGGCAGCCAGGTGAAAGCCAGAAGGTGTTGAGAATGGGCTCTCGTCAGATGTATGTGGCAGAGGAAAATTAATATACATGAGAAGCAAGCCAGAAGTTGGGGAAATAACTGTAATTAATACACGTTCAGTTCATAGCCTGTTTCACCGGTGGCATAGTTTTACCTTCTTAGCTCAAGGGAAATTGAGAAGGTATCTTCCAGCTGCCACATCCATATACCTTGTTTGTTACTTCAGTAGCTTTCAAACTGTGATCCCTGGATTTCTAGGGATTTATGAACTATCTGTAAAAGTTAATTACAGTTAAATGAGAAAAGCAGGCCAGCCTATCAGTAAATTTACATTCAAGATGCAATTCTGCAGTTTCTGGCGTTTCCTAACTGGACAGGGTTACTCCCTGTGTATCTCTGCATTTTCACTTTTCTAGTAGTGCTTAAATTCCATCTTGTTGGACAGAAAAAGTTTTTAAATTCATTGACAGGCTCTGAGGAATGGCAGATCAAAACATATGTCTGTGCCATTGATTTCTACCTCTTACACCACACAAGTCCTGCAAAGGGCCTGCACTGGAACCTGCTAGTAAAATACAATCAAAGAACTGCTGAGCTCTTACCATTAAGATTTCTGCTGAATGGTTTTAGAAGCACAGCTCTTGCCGGGGTGGTTTGTATTTTCTAGGGAGCCCAATTCCTATTCTGTCATCTAAATGTAGTGGTCAGATCTGTGAATGCTTGGCTTCTATTGGACGCCACTATTTTCAAGGTGATCTCGAACACATTGCAGAAATATTATCTGGCATCTGACCTACTAAAAGCTGTCAGAAAACAAGAGGAATTGCAGATGAGAAAAGCTGGCCATCTAGTCCTGTAATAGGGATCAGCTTATGGTAGGCACCTCGGGTTTCAGAAGCTGAGGGTATCTGTACGCAATAGTCAGCTGTCAGCGTGCATACATGAAGCAGAAGATCAGTATGGCTCTTTATGACTTTGTGAAGCTTGCATCAGATTCAAGCAGGAGTGTTTGTGCACTAACAGTATCACAGCCAAGACAATGCTCTTGTCTCTACCAGGGAGGATTAATTAATAGAGGAGCTTGGTCCTGAGGTTGCAGCTTGTCCGCACAATGTTAGTTTGGGGCGCAGAAGTGTTTTTCGCACAAAGGTTTCAACTTGGGTTGCCACTGTAGGATCAACACACAAGTCAAAACCACAACTTGTGTGAACACCGTTACTACTGCCACTGTTAGGGCTGAGGTGGGGACTGTAACAGCTGGCCTTTGCACAACGTTTTCCAAGAGACTACCTTTGTTTCTCAGAGAGGTGACTATAGCTTCTGACCACATGACTTCATCCAGCTGTTTTTATGTTAGGAAAGGAATGGCTTTTCCCATTGGCGCTGAAAAGAAGTGTAATCAGCCAAAAAGGAATCACTTAATACTGTAATCATAAAGGAATAATTGCGGCCTTGGCTCATGGAGCAGGCAGTAGAAGACAGAGATGCCCTCTCTTACATTACCTATCCAGGAGCCTCCTAAAATTTCACAGCTTTGAAACACATAGGAAACTTCGTTCCAGGAATGCCTGCCCACAAGAATACCTCTGTGGAGAGGAGTTTGGAGCAGACAGAAAAGCAGCTTTCTCATTTAGAGCACTAGCACAGCAGACAGTATTCTGCACCCCAAAGAGGACGTTACTAATTTTTCTACTCTTCCTCAGTGTGTGCAGGGGTAACTTTTTCCTGAACAGTACAATTCAGACAAGTAACTGGGGAACTAATGAAGATGGGAATGTAGATTTGGAACCAGGTGAACCAGGTGTTTCTGGAAGGAATCTTCATCATGAGGATCTAAGTAAAGAAACAAGCTGAATACATAGCTTTATATCGCCAGAGCTTCTAAACATGCTTAAACAATGTGCTACACGGAACTTGTATAAAAGCGGCCTCCACTGCAAGTACTTACACGGTTGCAAAGTAGTTACTACTCAGGATTCATAGAGATCTTTATAAAGCACCATAAAATCCAGTTCTGATTCTTGCTTTTCTCCTCAAACTTTATTTTTCTTTCAGAAATGCCACTTAAATACCTAAATAAGAACAAAGAACATTTTTTCCCCTAAAAAGGGAAAAAAATCGAAGTGACAGTATCAACAGCTTCTGAAAACAGAATAACTCCTGTAAAGTCAGAACCATCCTAATGACTAGAAAACAGCCTGACCAGAAACTCTGGATTCAAGTCCTGCAGCTAAGATCACACTTCACCTCTGTAGAAGCAATAAATTTCTGACTAGATTTGGAACTCTCAGGTTCCCAGTGTTACAGCCAAAAAGTGGGGAGGAGGTGTGTGTCTCCCCTCTTTTGTAGATCCTTCAGCTTGTTTTGGCATGAACCAGAGTATTTGACCCACTTTAATAAGCTCCTGACCATTTTTAGCCTCTGTGGTTCTTCCACTACCCAGTGAAAGCAGCCTTTTCCCCTGCAAGTAAACTGACACAGGGCATGGCAGTCAGTGTGAGTTCTGACAGACCAGCCAGCAGAGGAACATCTGGAGAGAAGCAAACATGCCTCTTTGATGGTTGTTTTCCTTGAGGTGTTCTGAGTTGCAAAACCAGTGTAAGAGCTCTAAGATCTTGAGTTGGGTTACTGAGGAGGTGAAGCCAGGGTAAGTCAGAAACGCTTGTGAAGATGGCACCGCCACCTGCATGGCTGGCTTCCAGTCCTATGTGCTTTTTCAGAGCTAGCTGCTCCGTTGAATGAAGCGAGGAGACGCCTCCCGAAAGGGTAGTGCTTACCTGCACCACCTTACCACCAGCTGTAGGTGGAGTCCCAGCACAACTTTCCCAACGGGCAGGGTCGGTGGAGAGCTGACCTGCAGGCAGCAGAGTCAAAGGTGGTCAGTCCACCCGCAGGGACATGGGGCGTACCTTCTTGTGGTGCAGGTTGAGCCTGAGCCTTGAACAACACGGGCTGCAGAAAACCAAGACCTCAGGCAAGCTTCCCTTTGATTCATCTCGTGAGGATGGAGCCCCCACAACTCATCTGGCCACCAGCCAGCCTGTTCCTGCTGCTGTAGGGAAAACATGACACCCATTTCTCCCTTTTCAGTAGATAAACCGGATGAGGCAGGAGGCCTCTTGCTTGAGTGGGAATTATTAACCCTTCAGTATGTATCCTGAGAGCTACAGAGCTCACTGCAGGCTCATAGTTTTTGTAGCTGAGATCTCCAGTGTAGCTGGCAGATGGAAAGTAAGTTTCTTTTCTCCCTGAGAACTAAACTAGTTTCTAGCATTTCTTCATCTCCTTTTCCCACTGTGGTCCTGGACTTTCAAGTTTGGAGGCTGACTTGGTGACAGTGCCAACAATGCTGCTTGTATTAAGCTGCTTGTATTAAGAGGAAGCTCAAAAGTATGTCAGTGTGAGTTGTAGAATATGATTTGGCACTTGTGTGTTCCCTTAATGTTTGTGACTGATTTGCAGAAAATTAGAAAAAGGAAAGCCCTGGATTTTGGGTGAATAAATGCATTTAAATGCCAGGTCTTTGCATCTGATGGATTTCAGGTCTTCATGTCCTCAATCATCATGGCTTCGATCTGGTGGCTGAAATGGAGCCATCACCTTTGAGGTCTTTGCAAGGTCCACTGATGCAATACAGTGCAGTGTCTGTGAAACAGGATTGTGTAACCACAAATTTTTTTAAAAAAAAGTGTGGGAAGACACTGCAGATTCTCATGCAGCAATGTAAATTTGTTATCTCTATTTAATTACACTAGATCTTCAAAGTCTTGTTTTTTTCATGAATCATAAGATAGCATAACACTGATGCCACAGTCTATCCAAGGATGGTGTGAGATCTCACGGCATGAAGTGCTTGGTGTCTAACTAATAGTTGGAATAACTCTTGTATATTTTCCATTAATCTTAGTAAAAGGCCTTTCATAGAACATCATCGTATTCTCATATGGCAATAGGAAGCGGTTCTCTAAATGGTAAATACAACAATATGTGACTAAGGTAATGAAGGCAGTTTTGAAGCAGTCACAGAATTAGACCCTGCTCAGTGTCCTCTGAGTAATTTATTCTACATGGTCAATTCTTCCGAGACAGAGAAGAAAAGCCACAGCCCTGATTTCTTTCCATCCACACATCATTGCTTAGACTGCTTCAAACAGTGCAGAGAAGGAAAAAGGGTAACATTTTGTTCTGGGAGCACCATTTGATGATCAGAACTTGGTGAAGGCAGAAGATGAAAAATAGGAGAAACTCCACACTGAATGGAGCACTGTCAGTCAGCTGGGGGGGTTCACGAATAACTCAGTTCATAAGGGGAGGGAATGGAAAGTACAAAGGAGAGTCAAACAGCAGATTAAAAAGGGAAGTTTCTGGCACAAAAGAATTCATCTGAACAGCCTAATTGCCCTGGTTTTGTGTAAGCTTCTGACAGCCAGGCTGTTAGGTGTTCATGGCAGCCCAGAGAAGCAGAACAGAAAGGCCAAATATGGCAACATCTAATTTTTGTGAAGGTGGATGTTTGCTTAAAGTGTGTATATACAAAATACATACATATTTATATAAATGTTACAGTTTTAAATTAAAGGCATATAATTTTAAATTACAAACTTCTAAATAACAAATATGAGTCAATCGCTCAAGTGCAACTTGTTAATTTTGCTGTGACTGTGTATTTCACAGGGTCTAGAGAGGAGGAGACATCTGAGAGAGACACACACATTACACTTAGCATACACATGGCTTTAGTGAAGTAAATTAGTATCTTTGTTATCTTGCTTCACACTCTGGGGAGTAAAGTGAAAAGTATGGGTTTGGAGTGTGTGAGCAACAGAAGGGAAGCATGTGTCATTCCACAGAGGTAAAAGTTTGTCTCTCAAATATGTGCTAGGCTAAGAGAGAAGAGATTTGGCTTTGATTCTTGGCTATGACCCAAGTCGTACTATGTCACTGTGACCAGATAGTGGTATCTAAGTTCTCTGCCTTCAACAGAAACAGATTTCCACACATTCTGTATCCACATTGCCTGTTACACGTTTCGAGCACAGTAACAAACACAACAAAGTCCTATCTAGCTAAGCCAGATCAGAGCTCCTATACGATGAAAAGGCCTTAGGGGCACTTTGCTGGAAACCAACTTTAGCTCATCTCTCCTCAACCTCCCATGACAATTCTGTGATACCACCACCTGAGGGACTCCTCAGGGGCCTTTTATTTTGGCTTACTCAGTGACCAGCCCTCAGATTTCCATTTTCTCAAATCATGGACTTAATCATCTTTGTTATTCCTTTCTAGGCTTGGTGTATTGTGCAGGTTTGGCAAGCACTGCCCCGATGATACCTTGCAATCCAGGGAAGATGCATCGCAAGTGAAGGAATGAGGGCATGACTGGAGCAGGGCTGCCCTCCTTCTGCACGAGCCATGTTACACCAAGCCTGGCAGCTCTATGGGAGGTGGTGCCGTTGGTCCAGTCCTTTTATCCATCTCCTCACACTGACTGTGGTGACATTTGGTGTGCTTGCACCTTTGATTTGCCACCGGCTCCTCCACTCTTACTTCTATTTGCGGCGCTGGCACCTGAACCCCATGAGCCAGGAATTCCTGGAGCAGAACCAGCAGGAGGGTCAGGCTGCCCTCCATTACTTTGAGAAGCTGCAGATACCAAATGCCTCCGAGGCCTCCGGCAGTGACGCCTTCCAGCCCTTGCTGCTGATCACCATTATCACTGTGCAGAGGCGGAATGATTTCCACTATGTCTTGCAGGTGGCCTCCCACTTCCACCGCCTCCTCCAGAAATGTGGTGCACGTTGCCAGAGCCACCGCATCCTCGTCTGTAATGTGGAGTCAGACCCCAGTAGCCATCAGGATGTCAAGCTGCTGAGCAGCTTCTTTCCTATGGTCAGTCGTGATAAAACTGGGGAGAAACCTGACCCCAGAGTGAACCAGTTTGAGAAGGAGAAGCAGGACTATGTCTTCTGCCTTGAGCAGTCGCTGTTGGCGTACAACCCAGAATACATTCTCATAGTAGAAGATGATGCTGTGCCAGAGGAGGAGATATTCACTGTCTTGCAGCACCTCCTGTTGGCCCGGTTCTCCAAACCATACCTCAGAGAGGCACTCTACTTCAAGCTTTACCATCCCGAGAGGCTTCAGCGCTATGTCAACCCCGAACCCATGAGAATCCTAGAGTGGCTAGGTCTAGGCATGTTTCTGGGGCCCATGCTGAACTGTCTGTACTCCTGGGCAACTGGGCGCCCCAGCCTCAGCTGGCCCATTGTCTTGTTCTTTGCTTTGTACAGTATGGCTTTGTCAGAGCTGGTGGGACGACATTACATGCTGGAGCTGCGCCGGCTGGCCCCCGCTCTGTATAATATTGTGCCGGTCACCGAGTGCTGCACGCCTGCCATGCTTTTCTCCGCTCCTTCTGCCCACCGTGCCTTAGGTTACCTGAAGGGGCTGCACTGCCGCCAGGGTTTTGCTAAGGATATTGCCCTCTACTCGCTGCTGCACACTAAAGGGGAGAACGCCTACGTGGTGGAACCCAACCTGGTCCGGCACGTGGGAATGTATTCCAGCCTTCGGCTAAACGACAACCCGAAACTGCTGTGATCTGTTCATGCCTTTCCAGACACAAAGCCCAGAGAACTTTCCACTGGGCAGAGAGACAGTGTGCAAACTCAAATGTTGTGCTGCTCACACTGGGCATCCTGTGCCCCCAGGTGGACAAAGAATAACTGTCTTTAAAAAAAACACCAGTTTCTTAAAAAATAAACTTATGTACATGCAGACCCTATTTAATATATACTTGGAACTAACCAACATGCACCATGTGGGAGGGGAGCGGAGGATTCCAGCGGAGGGTTGTGGATTGTCTACTCTCCTTAATCATTCTTAGGGAAGAACTCTCACGCCAATATAAATGGCTATACTGCCTACTCTCCTTTACATTGCTTACAGAAATCTTCACCTTAGGGCAACAGAAATGTTGGACAAAATGAATGTTTCAAATTTAAGCTAGTGAGGAGGAAAAGCGCTCATTTTCCCATCCTTACTAAGATCTGATCTCTGATGCCTGTCTGTTTCAAAACTGTAGTTTTGAGCGGATCTTTCAAAAGCAATGTGAACTTTCCCACAAATTTAGCCTAGATTTCTCAACTTTTACGAAGCCCCTATTTGTTACTGTCTCCCCCTACAGATCCTATCTGCACCTCCGCCCTCCCCACTCCTTTTTCTTAGAATCAGAAGCTCTTAGAAACACAGCCTCTCCTATCTCTGAAGATAGGAATAGGAAAACAGAATAACAGCCATTGATGTGACACGTCCAGGTCACAAATCTAGGTATTCATTGCTACATTATAGATATTATAAACAACATAGGATGACTACCGTGTTGGTTGGTATCATCACTAGTTGTAGTGGATCCAGGTCATTAAAAGAGGCCTTATCAGTTGCTGATTGGACTTAGACATTCAACATTAATTTACCTTGACTTCCTATCAGCACAGAGGCAAAGGAAAGATTACATCAGGTGCCGCTATTGTGCAGGATCCTTGTTTCATTTTGGAGCTGTGGTTCACAGCTCAGCCTAAGTGATTCATTCACTGCTCCTGGCAGCAAGCAAAAAACCCATAGGAAACTGTTCATAAAAACAAGCACAACACATCAAGAGGCTGCTCTGATACTGACCCAATAACTTAATGTGCTCTGGTGGTTAGGCATCTGGGATAGGTACTTTGTCCTCAGCTGTGGGCACAGTTAAATATAAAACCACACAGATGACAGAGATCTCATACAGAATCAAAACTGGCACCAAAATGTTTATGTCTAATGAAAAGCCCATCTTGACTTTTAGTGGGCTTTGAATCAAATCCACTTGTATGTGGAGTTTTGTTGAACTATTTTTGAAACCACATTCCTAGCTTTGGAATGAACCAAGTACAGTATTTTTGTTAAGTTTTGGTCAGTGGGGGTTTGGTTTTTTGGTTTTGGTGAAGGAAGAGCTCTACTTTGAATTTTGTTTCCCCTAGTCTCTCCCAGGTGATTTATGCCTTAAGCTCTTAACAAATCTGGTTGTAGATGTGAAAGATGTAAAAATCCTGAGAGATGAAACCAAAGTTGCAAACCTCCAGCTGTCAGCACGTGATGGGTATCAATTACACAACACAAATGCATAATGCAAGTTAGCCAATTAGAAATGGCTTCACAACACAAACCAGTGCTTTGCCCTCTTAGTAATCAGCTGGGATACTTTAGTAACACCTTTGGAAATCAGATGTGAGTAAAAACTGCTTGTGGATTCCACGTCCCTGCAAAGGCAAAGCACCTCTCCTGTCAGAGGACACAGGAAAAACTGCACAGGAAGAACCACAGTTTATTCCCAGCTGCTGAAAACCCTAAAGGTACCAGAGTGGTCACACAGCAGCAGGTGGGCAAACCTATTCTCAGGCTTTACTATAACGTGGTTAAGATGGCAGGACTTGAATTTCATGGTATATTTATTCCACTAAGTGCCTGCGCGGTGAGGAAATACTGTTTGTTTATGCATCTTCAGCTGTGAATGTTTCCATGTGGTGTGCTTTTTCTCTTCACTCTTTTTCTGTCTTTCTACTACACAAATCTGGGACAATGCCCTCATCTTTTCATGAGGGTCCAATCATACTCATTCTTGCAAAGAAAATCTCACAGCAAGGTACAATAAATGGGACAGGGAAAGGAAAAAGGAGGAAGGAAAAGAAAGATAGAAACTTTAGAAAAGAAACCAACTAACTATATGCAGTTAATAAATGTTTTGATGTGGGAAATGATTTATCTGTTTGTCTCAAAAGTTATTTTTCTTGTTTGCCCAGTAGTACTTCATTTGTCATCCCAGAAGTCTAGGGGAAGTCAACAATTTCAGTGAGCTTCATAGCTGAAAATTAAGAACATGAATTTGAGGCATCCCTTCTAAACTAGAAGACAATTTTCAGAGCATAAGAGATGAGAAAAATTGACTGGGAGAACAAACAATGTGCAGAGGGCCTACAACTTGAACCTGCCAGTGACAGAGTTTCAGATAAACCTGTTGAGAATTAACTCCTTTGTGCAAGCGGCAGGTTCATAAATTCTTCAGGTCCTTCTGGACTAATTTCCTTAAGTGCCCAGTTCACCTTTATAACACAGGTGCTTCTTTTACTGAGCCTGTTGGGGTCTGTTTCTGAGTTACTCAGGGACTTGCTCAGTGCCCACCATGCCAATGTGGCATGTCAGGCGAGTGTTCCTTCTTCTGCTGCCTCTGAACTTTCACAAGTAGATTGATTTTTGTTTCAGTTTTCTGTGCCATGTGTTTTAGTAGAAGTGACAAGTCATAGATGTGTACTTCACCCTTGGAACAGAAAATGGAAGGTTACTGTGAGTTCTTAAGTCCTGTTGGATTTTGTTCCACAGTTTGGACTAAAAATGCAGTCTCAAACACACAAGCCTTTTCCCTCACTTTTCTATTAGGGGAGTAGAGCTCAGTTGCCATATCTCAGGCTACGTAAATTCAAGGCCTAGCATTAACTCCTTGAAACGCAGTCTCGTAGAGTTTGGTTTTATTCACATTAAAACAAACTTCATGACTTTTTTTGAAACAAACAATATGGATTTTCTTTGGTGTTGGTTCATTCCCAATGGTTTGGAGATTATTTCTCAACGCAGCAACTACTGCTTGCACAAGAGGATTCTTTCTTGATGGGCCAGACAGCAGGGCTGAAGGCATTATTGTCCAAGACAATTCAGGGGAAGTTGTTCAATTAAACAAAAACTACCCTTGTTTTCAAGGCATGTCCAACATGAGCATGATTCCAGTAGAATACAAAGCATAAATTCATAGGTCTCTATTAGATTAGAAGTTCAAGAGGATTTTCTAACTACAGTAGGTACCAATGTCTTAGTGAGAAGGCACTACATTTGAAGAGAGAACAAAAAAGCCTTCCTCTCAGTTGTGAGGAGCTGTAAGCCACTAGACTGGGTATTTCAACAGCAATTTGGCTGGATGCAGGGCAAATAACTTTTTTTTCTAAACATGTTTACAAGCAAACTTTCTACCAAATAAACAACCTTTCTATTAAAACTCTATTGCCTCTTCTTTCTGTATGCCACTGTTTGTTTTCATGACTGGCAGATCCATCTCTTTCCTTACTATATTTGACTTGGAAAGAAACTTCTGGATTGATGCATGTGCATGCATCCGCATGGATGTAATAATTTGGATCCTACAACAATTCAGGTTGAAGAGGACCTCTGCAGGTCCCTGGTCCAATTCCCTACTCAAAGCATGTCTTATTAGACTAGGTTGCTCCAGCCCTTCTCCAATCAAGTACTGAAGCATTTTAATGGGGACCTGAGATAAAATTAAGCTCTGAGTGCAAGAATTTAACCTTGGTATACTTTTGTATAGAAAGGCTATGCATTTCACAAAATAAAAAAGGTAATTTTTCTGTGGGAGACAGTTGTAGTTAGAAAGGCACTGGCAGTTTCTCTCATGAAGTCAGAGTTTCTTTTTGTGTGTTTCCACACCAGCTTTATAGATGTTGTATCCAAATTCAGCAGATGGCAGGGTCCAACATATGGTTCTGAATAATCTTTAGTATAACATACATCTGCCAAAAATACATATAGAATTAGGTATTCCATGCTCCGTGCTTCTTTACTTCATGCATCTCTGTTGCTAGAGTAACTACATTTCCACAAACTATCTGTCCCAACAGCTCATGCTTTGAGAGAATCTGCCCCATCAGCCAGTTTATTTGTCCACCTATAGGCCAAGAGTCAGCAATGTCAATGTCCATTTCCAAGACTTTGTTCTGCATGTCAAGATATGAATGCCACATTCCCAGCTGTGTAACTACTGGTGATTTTTAAATGTTGATGAAGAAAAATAGGGTTATATGCTCTTGCCCTGTTTAGTTAGCCTCTGGCCAGCTATGTATTCTTCAGTGCTTACTTTCTCTTTAAATTTCTGCCATGGTGACCAGTGTTCCTCCAGCAGTGCAGAAACCACATCTACAATGGTCTTTTCAGCAAAACGGTCCACTTCAGACATCTGCTGTAGTTTTTATTTTGCAAATTGTATGCCAACGTTAACATGCAGCACCTAAGAGTGCTTTTTTGGGGGACTATGTGCTGCTCAGATAAACAGGTAATAAACAGTTAAATGTCTCCCATTATAGCAGCCAGTTGTTTGCCTAGTTGGTTTTTCAAAAACAAAATGTCAACAGAAAGGCACAGAGACCAGTGTCATTACTGCATTTATCTTCATGTCCTGTTACAGCTATTCTGCACAGCCCAGAAGTACTGCCACTGGCAACCTGATTTAAAGTTGTATCCTTGCTTGCTATCCCCACTATTGAAATTACTACAAAGATTTGGGTTTTCATAACAGTAATGTTATGTGCTTGCCTGTTTTTCATTCCAAGTCATGGTGCTTGTTGCAGCCCAGCTTTAAGATGCGAAGAACGAAGAGCAAGCAAACCCTCCCTGTGCAATCCCCTCAGTGCTCTTTGTGGGCCCGAGTCAAGTTCTGCCCAACACACTGCATGCCCTCCCTGATGTACGTGTCTGCAGACACTGCTGTGGAGCGAGAAATACAGGCGTTTCTTTCAGTGGGGTTAAAGGCCAGGCTCTGTGCATTGGGGCTGAGGGCTGTAGGTGAATGGGGAAAACAAACCACTTAATAAACAATAGCTCTGATTAGATAGGGATGAACAAGCTGGACTTTGAGACAGTTAAGCAAGACTGCAGGGTACAGAAAACAGGAAACATCCAGCACAGTGTGGAGAGGTGAGGAGAAGGCAGACACTGGTCAGCTCAAGTCTGCTCTGATTAGACTTTAACCCAATCACGCAGGCAGCACTCTCATGGGGCACACAGAGCCAGGTGTTTTTCATGTGGACGCATATTATACTCAGACATTCTTCCAGCTTTCAGTGTTTTTTTCCATTCCATTTCAAACCCTTTTACAGGCCTGACCGCATACAAAATTGTTGATAAGAGTACTTCATTTACTGAAGTGCAGAGGGAAGCTTCAACTTTTTCATTTTTGTCTTGGTGACCATGTAATCTCTGAAATTGCTTCATCTGTTTCTTTTTTTCATCTTTCTTTCTCAGAGGTATTACAGTTTGTCTCCATATTTACTTATTATTTGCATTTGAAATGCTAGTTAACATAAGTAATTAAAGGCAAAATAAATATCAGAATGATACTGCTAGAAACACACAGAAAAAAACACAGTCATCAACCTGAAGAAACAGAAGCAATTCTAAAATATTTACCTGTTGCCTTTAAACCAGGCTTGCCATTGATTTTAAAGTACTTAATCCAGCAACTCAAAACTTCAATGCAGAACTGACAGATCCTTTGACAGCAAGGTTGGGTGTAACAAGGACAGCAATTGGTGTGCCATGGTTTTGAGAGAAAATGCTAGATGCTTGTGTTTTAACATTATCCATCTCTTTTATAGCGGACCACCATTTTCTGTTTCCATGCTATAAAAGGCACAGTAATAAACATTTAAGCCCTCTCACTACTCATGCATCTTGTTTGCAGTGATGTTTCAAACAGCGATTTGAGAGAGCTATAAAGATTTTTATATTGCAAGACTGTTTATATCAGCTTCATCATTAACAGATAAAAAAGGCCATAATCCACACAGAAAAACATCAATCACTGTATTTAGTTAGATATGTATTTAAGTAATCAATTCTCACACACCCAAAATTTTCAAAAAATAGTAATCCTTCCTCTATTAAAAGATTTTTCTTTTCACTAAAACGTGGATCAGCAATCACTGCAATATTGTGTAAAATTATTTTTAAGAATACCAATAACTGAGAGTACTTGTTCTTTAGCCCAACTGCCCTCCCTTCCCATTCTCCCAGTCCTTACACTCAGCCTGGGATCTTTGCAGTGCTTCCCCCTTCCCATGCCAGAGACAGAGGGGGATGAGGAACCCTAGGGAGGCAGAGAAGAGCTGGTGCTTCCTCAGAAAGTGAACTCACACAGGAAACCCTCCCTGCACGGCCAGCCCTGCAAACTGCAGGCGAAGACAAACCCCACATACCACTAAGATGGGTAGCAACACAAACAGTGAATGCTACAAAAGGGCGTATGTTTCACACCGTTACTGAGCCACTTTCTTGTTATCTGTACCTCTTAATATTAATCTGCACGATCTCTGCCTCTCTTTGTTCCCTGCCTCCTGTTTTCCTGAAATCCCCAAATCTGCTTCCTGACCCGCGTCCTTATTCCTCCGAACACACCTTCCACAAGGGCTTCGGTGTTCCTCCCACTCCATGTGGGAGTGGGACACTCCATGTCCCAGTCGTCCTGTATTATCAAAGTCATTGCTGTCCATGGCCACAAATTCAATCTACATCAAAGTAATGTCTAGATGTAGCCACCTCTACCAACAGTGCTCACATCAGCAGACAGCCTCTTGCTAGCTACGGCCCTATGGCTGCATCACGTTACTCCGAAAAAGGCTTAAACAAAAAAAGGAAACCATTCCAAAATTAGCTAGGTCACTGGAAAGCTGAGAGAGTTGGAAATACTACAAGTTCAAACACTAACTCAATGAAACAGGATTACAACCTGGATAATACACCAATTTTGCCATAGAATAAATAGTACAGGCAATATTCTGATATTTTTTCTGGGGCATGTTAGTTGCTCGGTTGAATGCAAGCACATTGCATTCCCTGCATGATGCAAGCTTATTTCTCTTACCATTTAAAGATACACGATACCACTCCAACCTAATTGTTAGAGGTATAAGTATCCCCAAACTATGATTGAATAGCTGTGATGATGGAAGTATGTACTCTTTTCCAGTGTCTTTTTAATATCACTGTACTCCTAAGTTTTGCACAGCATGGTCAGCGTCATGGTTCTGCATGTTAATAGTACTGAACCTTACAGTGACATTATCTAGCATGACCTCTTATGCCAAATTCTTGCCTGAAAAGGCTCCCATTCCTAAATTAAGTGAAAAAGTTAGCCATCATGTCCATTCACTTTTTTTCTCAGTCCTCTGAATCTCTGCTAGGACCTGTAATCCCAGTGCTTGAAGTGCTGGATATTCATAGAATCATAGAATGGTTTAGGTTGGAAGGGACCTTGCAGATCATCGAGTTCCAACCCCCCTGCCATAGGCAGGGACACCTCCACCAGACCAGGTTGCCCAAGGCCACGTCCAGCCTGGCCTTGAACTCCTCCAGGGACAGAGCTTCAACAACCTCTCTGGGCAACCTGTTCCAGTGCCTCACCACCCTTAAAGTGAAAAACTTCTTCCTAATGTTTAATCTAAACCTGCCCTCTTCCAGTTTAAAGCCATCTGGGCTGCATGTGCACACTGCTGGCTCATGTTGAGTTTCTCGTCAATCATCACCCCCAGGTCCTTCTCCTCAGGGCTGCTCTCCAGCCATTCCCCGCCCAGCCTGTATTTGTGCTTGGGATTGCCCCGACCCAGATGTAGGACCTTGCACTTGGCCTTGTTGAACTGCATGAGGTTGGCTTGGGCCCACCTCTCCAGCCTGTCCAGGTCCCTCTGGATGGCATCCCTCCCCTCCAGTGTGTCTGCCTCGCCAAACAGCTTGGTATCATCAGCAGACTTGCTGAGGGTGCACTCTACCCCACTGTCCATGTCGCTAACAAAGATGTTGAACAGTACGGGTCCCAGTACCGACCCCTGAGGAACGCCACTCGTCACTGCTCTCCACTTGGACACCAAGCCGTTGACTGCAACTCTTTGAGTGTGACTGTCCAGCCAGTTCCTACTGGCTCAGAAGGACTAGAAAGGCACACACTAGCCACTACCTACCTGGAAATATATATATATATACACACACACACACTTCTGAAAGAGTTAAGAATGCAAGGTGAGCTGCAGAGGATTATCTAAAGCAGTTTTTAAATGTCAGACACTACTTTTTTCAAGACGACTCCCCCAGCTCTTCTCTAATAGTCTGTCAGACCATATCACAGATGACACTGGGAAACAAACACTTCCAAGTACTTTCCTAACTGCCACAGCTTCTAACCAAACCAGGAATGATGGGACTGAAGCTCTGACTTTCCCTGTGGCCCTGAAGAAGACCATCAGTATGACGCCTTCTTGGTCTCAAGAGGATTGTAGATAATATATTTCATTAAAAATATTTTTAATCCATTTGTGGTGGAGAAACTTTAACACACCATGGGGTTCATCCTTCTGCTAGGATAGGAGAAATGGAATATAAAGCAAACATTGTAAAGCAGGGAAGGCTTTATGTCCATGTTATGTGCCACAGCATTCTTCAGCAAAAAGGTATGGATTGGGAAGGAGAATGTTAACGAAAACAGAACAACACAAACACAAGGCCTTCAATTAGACAGTATCCTCAGCTTTTTCAGAGGTTTCTCTGCTGACTGTAATGGAGTGCTACTGGTGGCAGCATGCAAGCTGTTAAGATTTCCCACAGGCACTGACCTTGGTATGCAGCTCTAGAAAAGACAGGCTCAGGGATGAAGTGCCCTAATGAGGACAGTGCTGCTCAGTGACAAAAGAAATCAGATGTCTCCCTGTGTCCATGTAAAGGCTAAAGGTATCACTACATAAGCCAAACAAATGGAGAAACTACGTCATTCTCCAGGCAAACACTGGATCTTTGTGGTAAAGACATACTAATGTCCAAGGCCGCAGAGCATGTTGTTGCTGGGCGTATGATGTTTGCTTAACAGTCCCTGCGCTGTACTTCTTTCCAGGAGTACTGACCTGCTGTATGGGGGAAAAAAATAGTAAAAAAATCAAGCCTATCTACTTGGATTTGGTGAATACCTGTAGTGTGATTTCATATAAACGGGAACTATACTGATTATAGAGCATTAGCACTTTTCACAGAAAAATTCTGCTAAGCAACTGATGTCATTGTAATATGGGTAGGTGATTCACAGGGATTTTGGTAGAAAAATTTGGCTTGCACTTGTGCATCTCAATGTGGGCATATTTCTTCTGATAACCATCATTGTCGCACACACTGCATTAAAGGAAATCAGAACTTGCAGTTTCATTAACCCTGATACTGTAGCATCGCATTTTGCTTTTCCATATGCTAATTGGTAAAGGGAAGATATGTTTCTGTGCTAAATTTTCAAGTGAGGAAAATCATTTTAACACCTAGGAAAGCCACTGAGGTGACAGTAACTCATGTCAGTTAAGGATCTATTGCACTGTTTCTGCATTTTGTTTTCTACTCTTCCTTCCTGCACTGTGTAATTTCCTAAGTATAAGCTTCCAGAAGATCTAATCCTACATTGAAAGTTATGCCCAAGATCCCTGTAAACAATTGCCGTGGCTCCTCTTGTAGGTCTTTTCAGTTTGTTTTACAAAGAGGAGGAATAATTTGAAATAACTGGAAAACGTCTCAGTTTCACCACACCATGGATGGCCTTATATATATACAGGGGAGGGGAAAGGGGAGGAACACCAGGAGCGAGACTAGGTCCCGTTGGTTGTGTGTGGTTATGGTCTGACAGCCAATGACCGACCTCGAGCAATGACACCTCCCCAACCAGCCTGGGAGGAGGGAGAATGAAGGAGTGGAGGAAAAAAAAAAAAAAACCTGTCAAGAATTTTATAAAAGTTAGTGATTAGAAGGACCAGGTCTCTTTGCTTGCAACCACCTCAGCAGAAGCTTGTAGCAGCAGAGGCACTGTCCACAAACAAGTAAGTATAATAATTTCATTTCTAAACTGTAAAGGTGGCATATATATCAGCAGCTGAGATACAATGTGTTTATCTAAAGTGGGCTTGGGGAGTTGTTTTTGGTTTTGTTTTTATTCTTTTGTTCCAGGAACAGCTTGCAAGAAATAAGCACTCAGCTATTCGACAGTGATCTTCCAATGTGACCCATTTGCTGCTAACACTGGCTTTCTAACTTAGCTTAGTCACTCAGAACTCTGGGAGTAAGTGAATCCTCAGTTGAAGGGGACTAGAGCAATAACATACCTGCATTGTTTTCTACTGCTTTGTTTTGTATATGTTTGTTTATGTTTGTGGAGTACATAAATTTATGTTTTGCAAGGAGATGGGAGAATGACTGGAGAATGCAGCTGCTCCTGACAAACGCCAATACTGACAGAAGTGTAATTATGTATGTTCATTGTGCAGCTTCTTCTGAAGTATTAGTGCAGTAGTGTGGATAAGATTCTTTGGCAAGATAGTCTGCAGCACAGGAAACTAAAAACTGCTCTTGCATTAGGCTGTAACCTTTCAAGTTATGAACAGACAGCTTCAGCAAATTGCTCAACAAACTCAAATCCTCACTGAGTTTGTGACCCTCCATCACTTTCTCAACTATCCCATGTGCTGGCACCCAAAACTATTCAGTCCACCTGAAACCGTGACCACCACTTCCTCCAGCCTCCTCTGCTGGCATTACAAGACTTGAATTCCTCTGCAAGTCTGACAGCATTTTTTTACCTTCTCTGAGAAGAGCCCAGCCCTGAGACAGAAGCAGTTTCACCCTAATGACCACACTTACTTCCAAGAAACCAGTTTCTTGCCACCTCTGCCATCTCTAGCCATCGTGAGCGCTCCAGGCGTGCTTTGCACTGACTGCAGAGGCCAGGTCCCTGAGTATATAACCTCCTGTAATACTTTCTAGAGGGATGAAATGGGGGTACATTTGCTCAGGGCTTGAGTATAGCTCTGAGGCTAATGTGGGAATCAGGACAGTGAACTGTGGGTCTCGTATACTCCCATAGACTTGAGATAGGATATCGAAGCAAGGTCCCTATACAGAGCATGAAGATGGAAAATCCCCTTGTTCTCACCCTCGTAAGAGAGAGCAAAAACCAACCAGGCAATTTACCATCATATACGCCCTAAAGGACCCATCAAGGTGGTGAAACTAGCATGTCAATCAAAAAAATCTGCTGTTTTTTCTAGGTGACGGAAGTCTGAATATCTCTTTTGTCCCATATCCTTGACTCACTTTTTAGAACCCAGAAATGAAATATTTTGCTGTACTGAAACCTTCACTCCCACTTCAAAGATGAAGGGAGAAACATCCTGTTCTTCCCTCAGAGCTCCTTCATACATACAGGAGGCACCACTGCCACTTCCACTCCCTAAAGCAAGCACTCACACAGAATCACAGGTTAACTCAGGCTGAAAGGGACATTAGGAGGTCTGTAGTCCAACCTCCTGCTCAAAGCAAGGTCAGACCAGGCTGCTCACGGCTTTCAGCTGGGTATTGACAAGGATGGAGATACCACAGACTCTCTGTCAACCTGCTCCACTGCTTGGCTGTCCCAATAGTGAAAAATAATTCTTCATATCCAGTCCAAATCTCTCTTGTTTCAGCTTATGCCTGTTGTGTTTCACCCTCCCATCACATGCTGCTGTGAAGAGCCTGGCTCTGCCTCTTCGATCACCACTCTGTAGGTATTGGGGGTTGCTGAGACGTGCCCCCAAAGCCATCTCTCCTCAAGGCTTAACCAGACCCAGCTCTGCAGCCTTCTCCTTGCAGAGCAAGTGCTTCAGTCCCTGACCTTCTCAGTGGCATCTGCTGAACTCAGTCCAGTTTGTCAGTACCTTTCCTGTGCTGCAGCGGGCCAACACTGGATGCAGTACCCAGATGTGATGTAGACTGCTGAGCAGAGGAGGATAATCTATGTCCTCCCCTGGCTCTCTGGGTCAGACCACCGCTCACACAGGATGCTGCTGGCCCTTGTTGCTGGCCCCTGCTCAGCTCAGTGCCTGACAGTCTTCTCCTGGGTCTTCTCCAAAGAGCTGTTCCCCTGTCCCAGTAGCCCTGGTGGGATCACTGCCAGGGCTCTGCCCGCCAGGCAACAGCTGGGCATTTGTCCTGGCTGAACTTCATGGTGCTCCTGTTGGCCTCTTCCCACCCCTTGTCCAGGCCCCGCTGGATGGCTGCCCAGCAATCAAGCGTATCAACTAGTCCTGCCAGCTTGGTGTCTAGATAAGAATGTGCTCCGTCAGCAGGACAGGGCCAGGCTTGCCCAGCCATTCATACCTATCAGTTTGCCCAACGTCCAAGTAGCCAGACTTACTTAGAAATAGCTTTTTAATGGAGCTCCATAGAGAAGTGAGGCCAATAAATAGATTTATCCACTGTAATGAGAATATAAGATGCATAACTCATTATGTGTCTATCTGTCCTATGTATACAAGTGTAAATTAGGAGTAAATCCAGTCAGGTCACAACTGTGCCTACATGTGATGGGCTAAATTTTTCAATGCTTTTCATTCTCCCTATCAACTGTATTTATGTATTTATATATGTAACATTTGCTTCTTCAAACCCTGCTCTTTGGAGGCAGAATCTCTTGTGTGCACAGTGCAATGACATGCACATGTAGTTTGTGTTGCTAACTGTCAGAGACAATGTTGAAGGGCTGTGTTTAATAGTAACTGAACAGAAAAAGCTATATGCATGGGATACAAACTGTATCTTGAGAGTTTGGTCCTGCACTTTTGGAATCAATTTTATAAAGGTGGCAACGAAGAGACCCAAGAGAAAAACTTACAGATTCTAATCCAATCTTTTCACGTCTGCAAACCAGGACTCAGGTGAGATTTTCAGTAAGACAGAAGCTGCCAGTCACTTGTGGTGGCTGGAAAGAAAAGTTGCCAATTAACGTTTCTAAGATGACCTGAAGTGGAATGTTAACAGTTTGTTCCTTCTGCTGTTCGGCTTGCCTCTGCCCTTTGGTTCTCACTATTAATATTAACAGATGCAGTGCTTGTGCTGATATCCATGAAGATATTTCCCCTGCAGTCTTCTGTTATGGTAGCTGAGATAAACCTGAGACTTCAGCAGTACAATATTTACTTTTACCACTGTGCTGTCCCTTTTTCCCCTACCCCCACCTCCTGCTGGTCACACGCTGCGGGCTGAACAAAGAACTTTGCTTAAGGAGCTGCTGAAGCCCGACAAAACACTCAAGGTAGCCATGAAGCTGTATTTTTGTGCATTCTGTGCAGTTTAATTTTGGTTCTTCTTCCACTTTTTAAAAATGTTACACAAGCAGTTACCACAAAGAGAAAATACTGTATTCATAAAATGCCAAATCAATGTCAAATCACTTGAGGTTGTGACACTATGATACTAGTCCGCAGCCTAAAATGGGTAAATAAAAATAAAACTCTTTGAAAAATTTTAGTGGTGGGACAACTTTTAGATACTGTTACTGAGAACACAGTTCCTTTCAGCTTTTTCCTGCCTGGAGAAGTTGTCAAATTAAACAAATAAAGGAGAATAATAGGGCAAATAGGCTTCGTTCTTGGAAGAATGAAATGAGCTGTGCAGCTTTGGCAGCCTGGGCACAACTGTTTTTCCTCAGGACCTATAAGATGACATATCCAGCTCTTTAACAGGAAACGTAAATGTTTATGTGGATGTGCTGGGAGCTTACTCTTTACAAGGCAGCTGTATGAAGTGTTCATGAAGTGTAAGACTTCTCCACTCCCTTATAAATGCTCAGAGCAGTACCTTGCAGCAGAGACACCCTTTCTGAATCCAGCGGGGAAGATCCTCAGAGATTATGCTCCTCATGAAAGAATCACAGAAAAATAAAGTCCTAAATCAAGGGACCTCGAACATTCCAGATCTTAGAGCTATCATTAGCCTTATAACTGCTCCTTTGCACTCATTTCTTCACCATTTCTTCACTGTGCATTTTATTTGTCCTTGTAGCTCAGCAGGGTAGCTGGGAACCACTCACCATGGCCTTACAGATCATTTTGGGGAGCCTTTTGGCAAATCTCCACCTACTCCTTCACACTCAATAAGACACTTGCATGGAAGCTGGAACTAATCTGATGTGTTCAAATTCATCATTGTGGAACTACACTGTATTGTTTCAGACTCTCAGAGTATTTACTTGGACCAGCATTATCCACTGAAAACTCATATTTCTGTATTTTGGCAATTTGCCTTGCAGGCTGGTTTTGCGTGATAACTGTCTCTTTGTTATCTTTATGCAAACACTGGAAACAAGCAAGATACGACAGACATTAGTCTCATTGCTTCTTGCATTGCTGGAGAGAAAGTATACCCATAATAACGTAACTAGAGTGACTGATGATCTTGTAGTTCAGCTAGCTGGATTAAAGATTATCTGGAGAAACCTACTCATGCTGCAGCACACCTCCAAACAGCAACTCTGAAATCCCATTACTGATTTAGCAATTCATTAGCTTTGACCTTGGACAAGATCATATTCTTGCCAGATCACAATTTCCCAGGCTTTTCCACAAAGACTATGAACTACTGGAATGATTCCTCATCATTTTTCACAGCAACTTATTTAACAGTGTTATGGTTTTGACTGAAGTGCTTACAACACAAACTATTATTACAATATTCATAATAAGAAGCCAGTTTCTTATTTCTAAAAGACATATCAGACACAGAAAGCAGGTGAGGGATAAGGAGGGTTAGAGGTGAAGTTAATTAGCTATGCAGCATAAACCATAGCTCTTCAAGTTCTTCTAAGTGGGCCAAACAGGATAAGAGCTAGGAGTGATGGAGTTGTGGGCACCGCAGCAGAAGGATGTTTCCCAGAACTCTGGCTACAGTCTGGCATACAGAGAGGGGAGTTCAGCAAAGCCTGCTTTTTCAGGACCACAGGAAGGCATTTCAGTACTTGGAAAAGGAGGGAACCCTGTCTCATTTGATGCAGTCTTCATCATGCACTCCTTCAAATTCCCTCTAAACCTAGAATGACTCACCATTGATAAGTTGCGTAGGATGAATTCTATTCTCAAACAACTCACAGAAAGGTAAAACAGATATCTGGATACTGCATCTGACTGGTCTGTACTGGCAGACAGGGCCATTTGAATCTTGCACAGTAACATCACCAATACCAAAGTATTTTCAACAATAAATCAGAGACGTGGATTTATAGCTGTCACAGTACTATGATAGTATTGCTGCCAGAAAATTTTGGCACCATTTGGCATGGTGCACAGAACTCCGCTGATGTTGGCATCTACCCTATCATGAGTAGCAGCGAGACCACTGATCCTTTCTCCCCGTTACACCCTTCAGCAGGGAGGGCAAGACAAGGATTGCCTGGCAACATAATATCTGTGTGCAGGGAAAGAGCCTGGAGGACTTGGCTGTGTACATGCTTACATGGGGAAACGTATTTGCTGGCCATCTCTGGCACGTGGTGAAATGGGAAATGGGATGTTCTCACTGCCCTCTAAGGCTGAGTTTGGGAATCGAAAATGCAGATGTTGCCCAGAGGCCTGCCTCTCTGTAGGAAAACTTGTTATTGGAGACCTTCTGTGTTGTTTTTAACAATTCATCTTGTGGATTTGCCACGCACTGATAAAACATGCCGATAAAACATCCCATGATAAAACATGGGGAGGAGAGACTTACAAAGCAAGGCCGGAGGGTGGGGATGGTAAGTCCACTAGACAAAGTAGCAAATACTGCCAACACAGGCCAGGGCATGGGAGAGGGGCATTGTTAGGAAAAGTGTAGAGGTAAGCAATGTGATAATTGGCATTCTTCTGACTGGGACCAAAAAGCCCTATGTGCTTTGCAAAGAAGTTTGCAGAGCCTGCAATTAGCACACTTGTTAGCTTGGTGCATGCTTTTATGACAGATTGGCCTTCCTTTTGTCTCTGAGCAAATCCATGTAAAATGTAGAGTCTTCCCCACTTTGGTTCTGGAAAGATGTGTGAGGATGTCGCTCCTGCATTTCTGTCTTCTGGTTTTGCCAGACACACCAAGCCACGACGAACTCGAATGGATTTCTGGGCACATGTCTGTGATAACATGGACCAGACAAGCACCGAGAGCCCTCCAGTAGAAATACCCAAGTGGTGTCTCTAGTTTACGGTTTGTGTATACAGTGTCCCTCAGTTTATAACAGTATTCTCTTCCACAGGTAAGTCAACATGACCCACCAATTCCCAGCGCTGTCTCCAGAGCAGAAGAAAGCTCTTTCAGACATTGCTCAGCGGATTGTGGCTTCAGGAAAGGGGATCTTAGCTGCAGATGAATCAGTGGGTGAGTTCTGGATATCAATCAATTAGCAGTACCCAAGACTTTTTCTCTTAATTTTGCTTCATCTTTTAAATTAATGGAGTAAATTAAAAACATTTAGAAACTGTTGACTGAGCAGGAACAACAGTGAGGCAGGGCTGCGTCTACAGCAACAAAAGCTGACAAACTAAGGGTTGAGAAGGGAAGCTCTGAACTGAAGCCCCTAATTAGTACATACTGGGACCAGGAGGCCAGCCAAGCCTAACACCTCTCCGTTTGACCTTTGTCCATCTTGCTAGGTACCATGGGGAACAGGCTGCAGAGGATCAATGTGGAGAACACAGAGGAGAATCGCCGGGCTTTTCGGGAGATCCTCTTCTCTTCAGATGCATCCATCAACCAGAGCATTGGGGGAGTGATCCTTTTCCACGAGACTCTCTATCAGAAAGACAGCAATGGAAAGCCATTTCCAGCTCTCATCAAAGAAAAAGGCATTGTGGTGGGAATAAAGGTTAGCATCTGTACATGTCTGGCTGGCAGCATAGTCCAACCCCATTTCCAGTGAAAATTACATATGGGGCTGCACTCTCTCCTGCCACACACTTTTTTTTTCTTTTTTTGTGCTTGGTTTTAAAATCACTAGAGGATCTCTGCCACCATTCTCTGCACTGCTTTTGTACAACTAACCAGGGGCACATTTGCATTTGATGCAGTAACTTTTCATCCACCAACTCCCATCTACTCACTGTTCACTGCAATTAAATCCCTCCATGAAGTAACCTAAATCCAGCCCTTCCTGCATTTGACAGAGCTCTTTGAGCCATTCCCTGCAGCTATCTGCACGTTGACCCTTCTTCTTACACAATTCACTCCTTTTCTTCCCCTTTGCTCCAACATTTCCCTCATTTGCACCCTTAGCATGTTCAGCTCCATACTTTACTCACAGTCAGCCTACAAAGACAGACTAGCCATTGGTAAGAATATAAGAATAAGACTTATCTCCATCTCTGTGTAACCCTTCCTGTTTTCCTGGTCTCCACAGCTGGATAAAGGCACAGCACCCCTAGCAGGAACAAATGGAGAAACCACCATCCAAGGTAAGCAGAGATCTAAGGAGCCTAAGCTATGACTGGTGCAGCAAAAGCCATAGGCTGACTCACTTGAATCGCAGCCTTGGCTGGTGTCATAGTACTTTTCACAGCTATGCCCTCAAGAACTGTTCTTAGTGAAGCACTGTTCTCTCATCTGCAGGGCTGGATGGACTAGCTGAGCGCTGTGCCCAGTACAAGAAAGATGGTGCTGACTTCGGCAAGTGGCGTGCAGTGCTGAAGATCACCAGCACAACACCCTCTCAACTTGCCATCCAAGAGAATGCCAACACTTTGGCACGCTATGCCAGCATCTGCCAGCAGGTATCTACCCTCCAGCAATCTTTCCTGAGATGCTGTTGCCCCTACTTGCTGTTCCCTGAGATAAAATGCTAGGTAACTTGAAAGGCAGATCTCTGCGAGGGTTTTGGGAAAGATGAAGAAGGGCAGCACAGCAAGAAGGAATACCACCAAATTCAGGGTAGACAAGGACAGTTTTTCTTCCAAACTCCCCAAAACTTCCCTGTTTTTATTTTCTTAGCATGGCTTAGTGCCCATTGTGGAGCCAGAAATCTTGCCTGATGGAGACCATGACCTCCAGCGCTGTCAGTATGTCACAGAAAAGGTAAAGAGATTCCTGCCCCTCTTCTCCCCTTCACAAATCAGTAGATAATCTTATGCAGAGTTACTGTTTACAGATCTCAAAGAGCTTTGACCAAAAAGGTACCTCATAACTGCATTACAAAAATTAGTTGCTTACGGTAAAATGATTAGTTAACAGCAAATGTGAGAGTATAATCCATGCTTTTGGATTTCCACTCAAACTGCCAATATAAGCATTTTCAATCTCGAAAAGATGGATTGGGAACAAAAACACTTACCCCTCTTTCATTACCTCAGTTTGCAGGGACAAATCCAGCAAACAGAAAAAGTGGTATCCTGGTCATCTCAAAAGCACTGGTGTCTCCAGGGCTGCAACCCCTGTGATAAATTTCATGAGAAAGCAAAGTTCAATTTGATTGTCTCACACTCCCAGGGAATAAGCTGTCTTTCCACAGCAGGTTGAGGTGAATATTTGAGCAGAGGTCTGTATTCAATCCTCCTGTTTTCAGGTTCTGGCTGCTGTCTACAAGGCCTTGAATGATCACCATGTGTACCTGGAAGGGACACTGCTGAAACCCAACATGGTGACGGCTGGACATTCCTGCCCCAAGAAGTACACCCCTCAGGATGTAGCCGTAGCAACTGTCACTACTCTTCTCCGCACTGTTCCTGCTGCCGTTCCTGGTGATTCCTTATTCACTCCTACGTATCCATTCACACTGTGACTCTTGCTGGCCTTGCTCCTACATCAGACATGCTCGGTCCTCTGGCACATAAAGGTCAGGGACTGTGGTGGCTGGAGCATTGTTTCTAAGCCTCAAAACTTATTTCTTGCAGGAATCTGCTTCCTGTCTGGAGGTCAGAGTGAAGAGGAGGCTTCTGTCAACCTGAACGCCATGAATCAGTCCCCTCTACCTAAGCCTTGGAAACTGACCTTTTCATATGGGAGAGCCCTGCAAGCCTCTGCCCTGGCAGCATGGGTGGGCAAAAGCGAGAACAAGAAGGCTGCACAGGAGGCCTTCCGCAAGCGGGCACAGGTACAAGGCTTCCCCCAGCGCAGAGAGGAGCTGCTCACCATGAAGGGAGACGTGTTGTCACCTTCCTAAGGCTTCTCTTGTTCCTGCCTCTCCTGGTGCTTCATGTTCACCAGGGATGTTACTCTGTTATTTTTGCCTTGCTTGCCTACTCTTGCTGTCTTTCTATATCTGTCTTTCTTACTCCAAGCTAACTGGTTTCCCCTCCTTTTTGTTTCTTTTTCAGATTAACAGTCTGGCTTGCAGAGGACAGTATGTCGTGTCTGGGAAGACTGACACAGCTGCCACGCAGTCACTTTTCACTGCCAGCTACACCTACTGAAAGTGCAGGAACCTTTCTTCATCCTGTCCCTCTTCACAAGGTCGAAGATGTTCAGAAATGAAAGAAAAGCAAAGAAATCTAATTTCCCTTACCCTAAACAAAACTGGGGATAAAATGTATTAGCTTTCTCTCCATCCTTCACTCCCACAATTTACTGAGAGAATATTCTTGTTTTATCTGCCCTTTCCAAGGAAGGGGAATTCTTTCCATATAACTAACAGCAGCTGCCAATGAAGCACAAATCTGCTCTCCCTCTGGTTTAAACTTAACCCCCAGAATAGTAGTCAGATTAAGTAGTTCCCTAGCAATTCAAATACATACCCTCGCCTATTACCACACTTTGCAGCCAAATTCCTGAATTACAAAACCTGTGTCTTCAATCATGGCAATAAAAGTAATTGAAAACTAATCTCTATCTCACAATTCTTTATTCTGTGTAAACTTTACAGTCTCTTTCACACATCTGCGGTTTTCAGTAGCCTATGCAAAGATTAAGTCACAAAACGTTACTGCTGGTGAGCTTGGGAAACCCTGAGGAGATCAAAGGGAAATAATCCAATAGTGATACAACTGGAGAAGTTAATCCTGCTGACTGAAGTCTGACAGACACTGAGAAAACTTGAGAGATGTGTATGGCGAGCAGGGCACTGGACTCAGGCCACAGATAAATAACACAACCTTCAGAAGCTTGTTGTGTCTCTGAATAATCATGGTTGGTGTCATAAAGCTGCTATACAGTGAGTTCGGGCTGCACAGGTTGAGTTAGTGCAGTGCAAAACCTATTTTTCCAAAGTGCATTTACGGGAGCATTTTCCACAATAATTAACATAAAACATGCAGGGACGCATCTTGGCCCACCCTGTTGGCACAGCTTGAATAATTAGGCTGATGTTGAAGGCCCCCAGTTTGACCTTTGGTATGTTGCTATGCACCTGTTAGAGATGTAAGCTTTGTTAGCTAAAGCACAATTAAGACAGTTGTTATGAAAAAAGGCATAAATGGCAGAAATAGCAGACCTAAGGTTATACAAGAATATTTGCCCAGCAACACACTCCACCAATCAACTAGTAACACCTTGGAGCAGCCCAGCAACCAGCAAAGACCAAGCAGCCCAGGAGAGACCCTCCCTCTCCCTTCAGGGCTACCTGGGACCAAGCCTGCGCAGCCAGAGCCACCTCACCCTGCAGGCTGCTCCTCCCAGCCGCAGGCTCCCACTGCTCCTGCCAGCAAGAGAGGGAAAATAGGGAAAATCACTGCCCTGTAACCTCCTCGTGTTCTTTGCATTAGTAACCACTCTTTCACAGAGGCGACAAATAGGCAAATTTGTGTGATCCAATCATTGCATAATTAATGTAAGCATTTAGTCTGTTCTGACCTCCACCATGAACGAAGAGCAAGTGACTTGCCAAAAAAGACTCCAGGGGCCGATACCGGAGACAGGAACAAAACCTCTTTTTCTGGTTCGGTTGCGGTCCCGTAGGTCTCCACACACCTGAGTTCAAATAAACCTCTGGTCCTGATGACAAGCATCCTACTGATTTAAGTAGATCGCGTCTCTTAAAATTGAGAGTGGAAAAAACGTTCCCCCAAACCAGCAAAAGAAACCCTCTTACACTTTACAAAACTAAAGCTGTAGCTTTGCTAAATAACTCCTGCTCCTTTGCTGGACATCTGTCACACACACTCTGCCGGAGGCAGCTGGTGGCTGTGCCCTGGCTCCTGATTTTTATCTTTGACAGAGGCGTTTGTGACAGGAGCAAGCAGCCATCTGCTGCACGAATCAAAGCAAGGCTGTGTACAGATGATGCGTTATTTCTCACTTATAAAAATGAACATCAGAAAATAGGAGAAGTGATATTCTCATGTCATTGTGTGCCCGGATCAGAAATGCGGGCCTACAGAACAAACTCCCTGTGAAAAGGGGCTGGCTGGCAGCGCCAGCAACCGCCACACACCAAAGACGGGATGAAAACCTCCACAGGCAGCTGCCAGGAGCTCTTCGACTGGCAGAAACACACAGCGATCGCTAACGTCGCAGCGGGTGACGACATATGTCCCTACCTTATGTTGTTTTAGTCCCACACGCTCTGTTGCCAAACCTCCCTCCCCCGCCTGCTGCCGCGGCCCCTGCCGTGCCCGCCCCGCGGGGGCCGTGGGGTAGGTGAGGCGATGGCCGCCGGGCCCCGGCCTGAGGGAACGAGGGGGTGGGCGGCCGTTAAAGGCCCCCGCGCCCTCAGCGGGACTACAGTTCCCGTGAGGCAGTGCGCGGAGGGGGCGGACGGAAATACGTCACTCCCCCGCTGGCTGTCGGGAAGAGGCCTGGCGCTTCCCCTCGGCATGGCGGCGGCGGCCGCGCTGCGGGTGGCGGGACGGCGCTCGGCCCTCGGCGCTCCGGCGCGAAGGGCGTTTTGGGGCGGCCTGAGGTAACGGCGGGGGAAGCGGGGGGAGGCCCTCCCGGCTACCGGCCTGTGTTTTGGGGGGGTGCACCCATGGAGGTGCAGGCCTCGGGGCGTGCAGGCCGCGGGGCGTGCAGCGAACGCCCTCGCCGCGTCCCGGCTGGCAGGCAGGTGGGGCGGTGGAGGGTTAGGGTTTTGGTTTTTTAATGCTCTTACCTCCTTCGGTAAGGGAACGTGGTAGGTGTGGAAGAAGGGGTGTTTCAGGGCAGCACGACAGCGGCAATGAAAAACGGTCGTTTCTGTGTAACTTTCTAGGTAAAACCATACTTGTGTTGTTGACTAGACTGTAGCATGTGAGCAAGTCAGATAACTTGGGGTAGACTTCAATTTTCTCATTAAAACTACTGATGGTATTTTTCATATCAGTGGGCACTAATTTTTTCTATAGTAGTGGTTATTTTCTGTTACCCTCTGTTTCACAGCAGATTAAAAAATGGAGTTATAACTGGGAAAACAAGTCATTAAGCTAGTTAAAATTTTGTTTACACTCAGACCAATAAAATAAGCTAGGCAGGTGATTGCTGTGTAGAGACAAACCATGTCATGAGCAGCATTTGGGGGAAATCCAAAGGTCTGGCCTATGCGCTTTTGTCCTTGCATGCATAATGAACCTGCTGTGTCCACAGGATGTGTAAACTCTGCAGGCTAGGTTGAGTCCGATATTTAAGACTATGAATGCTCTGACTCAGTCTTAAGTAGCCCAGAAACTGAAAGTACTTCTGTCTGGTATCAACAGGAAGAAGGAAAAAGAAGTAGAAGCAGACAAAATAATCCATCAAGAGAAAAGTGAACCCAGCCTGATCTGCCCCCCACCACGCAGTAGAAGCTATCTTCCTCCAGAGGATATACAGAGCTGCCTTGAGTCTCACGTCAAGGAGATTTTTGGACCCTCACTTCCTGATAATTGGCTGCAGACACCCCTCAAAGAAAACAAGTTAAAGTATCGCCTCCTGGCTCAGCTGGCAGCAGAACTTAGTCACGCTGTCCCCAATTCACAGCTCCACCTGATGCGCAGTGCTGAGGATGTCTTGAATTTCTATAGCACTCCTGTGAAGGACGTGTCCAAGTTTGATGAACTGTGCGCAGCGGAGCTACCCCCAAACCTGAAGATTATCTGGCAGCAGTGAATCGCACCACGAAACATCACTTTGCTTTGCTTGTGCTTCTAAGGCAGGAATGCAGAGCAGAAGCAGAGCCCTTTTATTGTTGTATTGACCGAATATATAAACATCACTAATAAAAATTCATTTAATTGTCTTCAGGTTTCATTGTTTCTGTTACTGTATATGGAAAAAAAGAGCAGAAATTCTCCTTGTGAAACAGTGGCACAGTGTGGTGAGTAATGGTACTAAATGTATGCTTTCTGGCCTTTACTGTGCTGCCCAACAGTTACTGTGTCCAGTGGGGATAAACAGATAGGACCAACTCCCCAGTTTCTTCCCCGCACATCGTAAACTTCTTGTCTTTGGTTCTGAACTGTGTAATGGACTTTTGCCAGTGCAGTTTGGCTATGTCAGGTGCCCTGATCAGCTCAGCCACCAAGACTAGCTGGGCCAGCAAACTCTTGGGGAAGGAGGGGGAGGTAAGCCAGCATGTTTTTTATTTTTTTAAATTATTTTGTGCTTTTTCTTTTTCCTTGAGATTAAGAGAAGATCCTGTCAGTAATAAATGTTCCTAAAAGCCATCACTTGTTTTGCTCAAAACTCTTAGGTGAAGATAATGCCGAGTGGAATTCTGAAATCTGTTAATTCAGTAATGGTGAGCTCTCCAACACCACTATAGAAACAGCTGCCATCAATGCAGCTTGTAGAATTCTTCCATGGTTGTCGAAGGACCTCGGTTTTATATTTTTTCTGTTACTCCTTCTAATAGGTATTATTTTTTCTTCTATGTTAGGTATATGTTAATTTTTCCATAGCTACGGAAAAGCATGTAATAGCCATATGTTAGTTTTTCTTCCCATGTAACTAATGATGTCGGTTTGCTTTTAATCAAAGGAGGCAAGCAGTGAAGCCAGCAGGACAGGAAAATAAACGCAATGGTCTGAGAAATGCCTGGTACTTTGTGAATGTTTTCTACAAAACAGGTTGTATACAGTGAGGTTAGATTCTGTACGTATGATATTTCTGGGACTGATGCAGAAATATCCTGGTTATACCACTCACTTTCCTGAACCCTACCACCCCTGGTTTTAGTGTAAAAATACCTGAAGCACACCCTTAGGAACTGCTGCTATTACTGTGCTCAGTTTCTTTATTCAGCAAACTTCTCGAGTGCTGCTTTCTTCTTGTAGCTCCAAAGAAATTTAAGAAACATATTCTTTTCTTCTTTTGAGTGCTGGGGAATTACAGAATAGTGTAAGTGTACTACTACATGTTCCATTGCGGGGTGAACGTGAGGGAACTGGGGATGTTCTAAGTCTCAGCCCTTCCACAGCACAGGTGTTCTATGCAAGACTGATGTAATTTCAGACTTTTGCTTTTTCGGCTTGTTACAAGCAGTTAAAAGTTTCCCATCTCACACACCCACTTCTGATCTTCTTCCCTTGTGCGTTGGTCCCTGCAACTTCTCGTGCAGGTGTGCTGCTGAAAGCGCGAGGTCTGGACCTCAGAGGGACTAAGTATCTGAGAATAGGGAAATGGCAATTTGTTTTAAGCAGAACCAGTAGAGAAGGTCAAAAGAAAGTGTAAAGAAGCAAGGTTAGGAGCGTATTTCTTAACAGAGAGACTGTATGCCAGGTGGGGTGGACGGGTGTCTCTGTGAATGACAGAAAGCTCTGGTGTGCTACAAAGAGACTCCTGCATGTGTACACCCAGCTGAGGGAGGCTGTCCTACTGCAGCGAAGCCTGCCCGTTCACATTTGGGGGAGGACGAACGTTGTTTCTAATGCTGACCTCTGGTTTCAATGGGATGTGCTAATTTTCCCTCCACACAGGTACTCGATTAAGATGGGGCAGGTGTTTTTTTCTGATCCCAGGAGTCACATTCCAGAGCCTTCGCGCAGCCAAGAGGCACAAGCCGCACACCGGGAGGAGCAAGAACAACAGATCCATGGGGGTACCCACTTTTCTGTCAGGCGGCAGTTAGCGGGGGGCAGAGAGAGGCCACAGCCATCCCGCTGGTGACCCCCCCCCCCAAGCAGACGCGGTCGGACGCTGCTGCCAGTCAACGTTGCGTGGGCCAGGTTCATACCTGAAGTGCACGAAACTGCACACAGCCCAAGGGCTGTATATCCATCTTAAGAGGTGACCCAACTGCAACGTTTATTTCATGCAGTTGGTCGTAACACTGGACTACAGAAGCCACTGTTAGCTGCCGAAGCTTGCTGTACACGGCATATAGAGAATGATGTGCCTCAGAACAGGGAGTAAAAAAAAAGGTAATCTAAAGGATACCTAAAGACTGATTTTTCACTGGGTCACAGATTCCAGGAGGTGGTTACCCATTGCTCCTGAAGGGAAAGATAAATAGGAAAGGCAAATGTGCTGTTAGGTTTAAACGTCCTGTGCAGAGGATTATCTGTCAACTGGAAAAGGCTGACGGTACTATAAATCTAAAATGGCAGCAAACACATAGAGCTAGCCAAGAGGAAATGCAGCGAATGTGTGTGATAGGTCCAGCTTCATCTAACCGCTCATCCAGAACTTAGGCACTTGCAAACAAGCATGCACATGCCTCTGGATCTGCATCTACCTGCAGACCTCTCCTGTGTATAAGCATCCTTATGTACCATGTCAGAGAAGACAGCAGGGCTCACTTGCTTATTTCAGAGTGGAGAGAGGCGCCTCTCACCGTGCTGCACTATAACTGGAGGGATAAAGCAGTTCTTCAGGAAGTGGAAAATCGAGATTCAAGTCTTTCTTCAACGTGGAGGACGGGGAAGAAACTCAAAACCACATCTTCCACCTTCAGAAAGATTGCCCGCACCATCACACTAGAGGATAAGCAGCAGGGGAACAACATCACTACCAATTCTGTGGAAGCTATTGACCAAGAATGCAAGATTCACATTGTGGTAACAGCACACTTGGGAGGAGCACAGCCCCGGGGTCCACAGCTGCAAAAACTAGGCTACAGAATATAAAGTTTTTATCTTGGAATTCACGCCCCTGCTAACCCTTGGCAGTATGATTGGACTTACATGCTGCTGATTGGGCGTATTGATTGGAGCATCCACTTCTGATAAGCTTTCCTAACATGTCATTATTCTCTTAACACAGCAGAACAAGGACCGTTTCCACAGCCAACTTATTCAGCAGAAATTTTCCCTGTGGAATTTGGATCAAAGTTGTCGTGATGGACCCAGAACACTTATCAATGGTTCCCTGTGGTCACAGAAAGCCTGCATGGCCCAAGTCCGATCCTTTTATTCCTAAGACTGAAGCAGACATCAGTATAGTTAGAAGAAAACACCATCCTGGAAGAAAAACCACAAGACCAGACACAAACAGGCATCCCAAATTTTCTTTGTGTCACAGGCAAATGACAGAGACCAGGCTACACATTTTGGTTTTTTGATATTTTTTTTTTTGCATCTGTTTTGGAAAAAATATACAAAAAAAGCCAAGAAGAACCAACATGGAAATGTGAGGTAAACATTCCAGTAAAAGTACAGACAGAGGCTCCATTCTTTAAAGGAGACACACAGCAGTTATCACCATGCTAGAAGAATGAGATGCAGGAAAATCCTAGAAACAGTGAGAAGTCATGTAATGAAGCCTTTGCCCCAGTTCTAGCCATTGTAAACAGGCTCTTTTTTGTTCTTCCCCCCACCCCCCACCCACACTTAATTGTCTTTTTAATCCTTAAACAAAGTTGTTAAATTGTAAAATAGCAGTTTTGATATAAATTCTGTATGGCAGAATTTACAAAAATGCAGACTGCTACTGTAGACTGTGTCAGGCTTTTTTTTTTTGGTGTGTTTTTTGTTTATTTTTTTGACTTGCCACAGCCCCTCAGTGAAAACTACACTGTTGGGGCAAAACGGGCTTCTTGGTTCTGCCAATCTGAATGCCAAGTAATGCCACTCCGCTGAAGAAGTGGTGTCACTTTTCCTTTGCACCAGTGTTACTAGTTACCCCACAAATCTATGATGAAGTTATGAAACACTTAAAGCGCAGCCTCAGCTCCACAGTGGTGGCTGTATATCCCCATAGTCAGTTCCTGAAGCCAGGTTTCACTGGGAGCTTTAGCTGGGCCTCGGGGAGGAACGGAGATCTAGGGAGATGATATAGTCAGCTCACATGCTATCAGCTACTACTATAAATTTTCATGTCCAGTCTGTCTATATTGCAGACTGAGTATGTTGTTTTAGTTATTCTTCAATAACTAGCACAATCACCCACACCAGAACAATCAGGCTTTGATTCAGTGAGATGCTTAACGACATACTTCAAGTCTGCCAAGGAGTCTGGAAACTGGATGGCTAACTGAAGTACAATCGTGCCAAGGAACACTTAAGGAGCTCACTGAATCAAGGATGGAAGTTTATTACTTGTTGGTAGCATCATTCGGGTTAGATTCCTGATCGCCATTATTTTAATCTGAATTAAATATATGCAATCACTTCAGATCTACGCTGAGCTTACTCAGATCAGAATCTGACCTACTGGTAGAAGCACTTCTTATGGTAAGAAAAGGTAAAAGTGACTTTATTTTTTTTTCAAGAGATATAAATTCAAAAATGAAAAAAAAAAAAAAAGAATTGTGTACAAATATCACATAACAACATCAACAATTCCATAGATGTAGTTCCTCAGTGCACACTTTAAAACATGAAAAGGTTTTTTTTGTTCTTTTTCCATTTTGCTTTTAAATTCTGGCATAATAATATTAAAGCTGACAAAAAATCAGGGCAAGCTACATCACTTCCTCATACAAAAAAAGTACAAAACATTAGCCTCTAACTAGACATAACATAATACTGGTCATCACAGTTAGACATTTAGTAACTGTGTGTCTTGGAGTATTGTACTGGAGGGTAATAAAAAATAGCTTCTGTTGGCAATCTTCCATCTCAGGTTACTTCAGTCATAGAGGCAGAGTGATTCTGGAAAGAGGAAAAGGCAAACATGAACATTTGTATATGGATATATAGCAACACAGAAGTCCTCTTTCGGTGGAAACAGTGCTAATTCAAACTTCTTGGAAGCCAATGTCCAGGACTTTGGCCCCTCACCACAAGAAGGATATTGAGGTCCTGGAGCATGTCCAGAGAAGGGCAATGAGGCTGGTGAGGGGTCTGGAGCACATGTTGTATGAGGAGCGGCTGAGGGCACTGGGGTTGTTTAGCCTGGAGAAAAGAAGGCTGAGGGGAGACCTTATCACTCTCTACAACTACCTGAAAGGAGGCTGTAGACAGATGGAGGTCGACCTCTTCTCCCAAGTAACAAGCAATAGGACAAGAGGAAATGGTCTCAAGTTGCACCAGGGGGGGTTTAGATTGGATATTAGGAAAAATGTCTTCACCGAAAGGGTTATCAAACATTGGAACAGGCTGCCCAGGGAAGCGGTTGAGTCGCCATCCCCGGAGGTATTTAAAAGACAGGTAGACATGGTCCTTAGGGACATGGTTTAGTGGTGGTTTTGGCAGCATTAGGTTGATGGTTGGACTTGATCTTAAAGGTTCCTTCCAGCCTGGACAATGCTATGATTCTATGACTGGTACTGTCATAGTGGCGGTACTGAGTCATCCTTGGATCACAGATTCACAGATTCACAGAATAGTTGAGGTTGGAAGGGACCTCCAAAGGTCATCTGGTCCAACTCCCCTGCTCAAGCAGGGCCACCTTGAGCCAGTTGCTGCAAAGAATGTCCGGACAGCTTTTGAATATCTCCAGGGATGGAGACTCCACGACCCGTCTGGGCAAACTGTTCCACACTGCATTGGTAGGGTTTGTGTGGGTGCAAGGCAAAACAAGAGTGGGAATGGATGCAGAAATCTGTACAGAGAAGGACGATGCACCTCCGATACCTGAAGAAACAGTAATGAGCATCCACTCCCAAGAACTTGTTCATAATAGCTTCAGATGGTAGATCTGCTTCACAGTCCAGAAGCTATAAATAGCTGACTAGACAAAATTTTTCTCACAGTCTATGAATGTTTTCACCTGTTCAGCCCTTTTGCCATACACGATGCAATGTGGATATATACGTAGCACTTTGTCTACCTTGACTTCAGCAAGGCTTTTGACACTGTCTCCCACATCATCCTCACAGACAAGCTTAGGAAGCGTGGGTTGGATGAATGGACAGTGGGGTGGATTGAACAGTGGTTGACAGATAGAGCTCAGAGGGTTGTGGTTAGTGGTGCAGAGTCCAGTTGGAGGCCAGTAACTAGTGGGGTCCCTCAGGGGTCAGTACTGGGTCCAGTCCTGTTCAATATATTCATCAATGACCTGGATGAAGGGATAGAGTGTACTGTCAGCAAGTTTGCTGATGACACAAAACTGGGAGGGGTGACTGACACGCCGGAAGGCTGTGCCGCCATACAGCGTGACCTGGACAGGCTGGAGAGTTGGGCAGAAAAAAACCTGATGAGGTTCAATAAAGGCAAGTGTAGGGTACTGCATCTGGGGAGGAATAACCGCATGCATCAGTACAGGTTGGGGGCTGAGCTCCTGGAGAGCAGCTCTGTGGAAAGGGACCTGGGAGTCCTGGGGGACAACAGGATGACCATGAGCCAGCAATGTGCCCTGGTGGCCAAGAAGGCCAATGGCATCCTGGGGTGTATCAAGAAGAGTGTGGCCAGCAGGTCGAGGGAGGTCATCCTCCCCCTCTGCTCTGCCCTGGTGAGGCCGCATCTGGAGCGCTGTGTCCAGTTCTGGGCTCCCCGGGTCAAGAAGGACAGGGAACTGCTGGAGAGGGTCCAGCAAAGGGCTACAAAGATGATTAGGGGACTGGAGCATCTTTCTTATGAAGAAAGGCTCAGGGACTTGGGGCTTTTTAGTCTAGAAAAAAGAAGACTCAGGGGGGATCTTATCAATACTTATAAGTACTTAAGGGGAGGGTGCCAGGTAGACGAGAATAGCCTTTTTTCAGTGGTTCACAGTGATAGGACTAGAGGTAACGGGCACAAACTGGAGCACAGGAAGTTCCATCTTAACATGAGGAGGAACTTCTTTACTCTGAGGGTGGCAGGGCACTGGCACAGGCTGCCCAGGGAGGTTGTGGAGTCTCCCACACTGGAGACGTTCAAAACCCGCCTGGATGCCATCCTATGCAATGTGCTGTAGGTGTCCCTGCTGTGGCAGGGGGGGTTGGACTTAGATGATCTCCAGAGGTCCCTTCCAACCCTGACGATACTGTGATACTGTGATACTTAGTTTCTGGACTGCAAGTCCACCAAGAGAACAGTTAATGCACCCAGTTCTGTGGATTCAGTTGAAAGTCTTCCAGCAAATCTTTGCCTAATCAAAATTGACTTTTCAATTAAGCAAGATATTTCCAGGCATTAGAAACAGTGTCTTTTCCATTTTTTAATTCTTATTTTCAGTTTGTTTGTCAAACATTTAACAAAAGTCGCTATTGATCTTTCCACACACCACGTACACAGGAATGACAGGCCATCTAATAAAGGAAGTACAATGTAAAGAACAAATAAATTGCACCAGGGCATTTCAGATAACTGATAAACTACAGTTCCTCCTTGTTCCCAGAAATTCTTGGCAAGTATCATTTGCTTGTCTGTTTTGAAAGGACTGGGTATGATTCAATTATGCCAACACAAGCCATTTGAAGTTAGTAGTTTAACAGAAACACCATCAATGATGATGCTCCCGCTAGCCTATTTTTTTGCAAACTTGAAAGAATGCTATTAAATTCTCTTCTGATGACTGAGATAGAAAACAGTGTATGATTTCTTCTTATAGAAGATCTTGAACAGTAATAAGGATAAAAAAACTAATCTCTAGAATATTTTTCTGGACAGCATAATTTATTCTCAGGATTACGAATGTTAGAGTAAATCATTAAGACAACCCAAAAGCATTCCAAAGTGTAACTGGACAGAGTTATCTTTGTCTTTCTCTCAGTTTTCTGTTCTTCTAGGCAAAAGTTTGTTCTCACCACCGATAGGCAGAGGCACGTGAAATCCTACTGGTTTAGCTTTGGATGCGTACAAGGACAGAAGATCTACACTGTTTGGTAGTTTAAGGGATAATTGCCTAAAAACAAACTCTCTCCTGATGCAAACTCACTCAGTTCAATGGGCTTAATGTTAGGAATAAAGCCAGTTCCCTGTGTAGTTATGCATATAACTACTTTTTACTCTGCCATAACAGAAAATGTGCTTGGTGATGGTCTGGGTGAGAAGATTTACTGTACCTGTGCACTCAATGTCTCCAGAGGACTTTCCACTCTTGGAAAAGCCATTAGCGGCATTCCTCGTGGGTCTTCAGGCTTCGGTTTAGAAGGAGCTCCGTGAGTGCCTTTAAAGTTATGGACAACACATATCCCCTGTGTAATGCCGGGAAAAAAACACCAGTGAGGTCAGCATGTTCTGTCCCCAGGAACAACTCACAGGAACTACCATCAGGGGTCTCACAAGTGCCAGTTTTTGCAAAGAGCTTAACCTGGGTTTTGGTTCAAGGCATCACCTATCTCAGCCTTGGGCTACGGTGTGTTTACTGACACAGTTGGGCACGGTGGACTGCTTTGGCAAAATGGGCTCATCTGTCCTGCAGTCTGAGGTGATGAGCCACTCTCAGCCTTTTGATGTTTTATACAGCAGAGACTCCCATGTCTGCTTTATCATCACAGAACCATGGACTACCCCGATGATGCATTTTTATTGGCCAAATATTCCCTTCAGACTCTGTCCGTCGCTTCCAAACAGTGCAAAAACAGCTCACTGGGTGGCTGCATCTACCTCGCATCCGGATGACATCAAGCTCATTTAGCACCATTCCTCCATACTCGCAGCACAACTGCGGTGGTGTTTATCCTACATGCCCTTCCCTTGTGCATGACCAGACTTATTGGACCCACGTGGTGATGCTAATACGAGCAAACACGCATGGTAGGCTGGGGCTTGGGAACAGTGGAAAAAAGACGTACAGGAGCCAACACATCTGCTGTCAGAGTGATCTCTGCAGCCAGTCCCTTGCTGGATCTTCCTCTTCCCTGCTCGTTAGACCTCAGCAAGGAGAAGGTTGCAGCCCGGGTGAGTTTTGTGCCGGCAGCAGGAGTCTCACAGCAACGCTCCCCTCCAAGCTCCGGGGAGACCCCTTCAATTAGGCTTGTGAATTTGCAGGGTGGCAGAAGGTCTGCAGGTCCAAAGCGTGGCTGGGAGCTGGCTGTCACTGCTAGAAACAGGTACTGGGAGCACGTAGATTGTCCTAACCTGATATACAGGGTGACTGCCTCTCATCTTGCATGGGCCAGATTTAAACCGCCTTTCCCAGTGGGAATCAGACAAACTACTTCACGTGAAAGCCAAGGAGATCCAGGTCAGAGGTAGTGGACATTTTTTTTAATTAAAGAGAACTCAGGAATAAATTATATATGAAGGTTTTGTTTTGTTTTGTTTTTAAAGTACAAAATAGAAAAAAAAAATAAGTGACAGGACAATCTAGATTTAACGGATCTTTGAAACCTAATCCCTCCTGATTACAGGGATAAAGTGTCTGTTGCTATGCAGTGGATAGTTTTGAAGCATATTTTGATTAAATGGAGCCAGGCACATTGCTTGGTAGTAGTGAGAGTCAACCTTGGCTGCTGTGTGGGTAAACCCTCAGCAAGAGATCCCTCACCAAACAAAACACCTAAACCACACAGCCAACATGGGAGCAAGTGACATTGGAAGTTCAAAGAGACACTGCTCCTAGATTCTGTGGGAAGGCCTCTGATACGCTTTAATGCATGTGGTCATCCTGTGAGATGGCGAACAATTTCAGCTCAACTCCAAATGCTGCAAAGGGAGGTATTTTTGTCTCCCAGGGAGTTTGTCCTCACCTTCCTTTCTGTTGCACGTCTTTTATGGTCTGAAACAAAACGGAGATCCAGGGCCACTGCTTAGAGCTCCAGACAATATCCTGTACCCTACATTTTTGCCAGATACCAGGCAGACAGTGGGGTTTTGCTACACAGGGTTGTCAGAGAAGTAGTATCAAGAATGCCTCCCTTTTGACATTAGTTGAAATCTACACCGTCTTTAAAGCATTTTCCAGGACAGGTCAAGTTTGAACATGTACAGTAATTAAAATAATCCTGAAATACACACAATGCACAAATGTCATCATATTAACCTTATTAATTAGTATCAATCTGATTTCATATTAGGATTTTCTATGATCTAGATGGGGCTAGAATTAGTTCTTAGAAACCAGATTAATTGGCTGCAATAGGCCACAAGAGAATAGTAATCTTTTGTTTTTCAACTGAGGTAATTTTAAAAGGGATGTAGAAGGACTGACGGGCTTACCAGAAACAAAGCTACAGCACTCCCCAAGATGAAGCCTGCGATCACGTCCGAACAGTGGTTTCGATACTCGGAAACTCGATTTAGCCCGGTGAGGAACGCAGCACACAGGGTACCCAGACACAGCACAGGTTTGGCTAGCCTGCTACTCTTTGTTTTAATTGTGCTTGTGATGTACATCTGAAACAAAGGGCAAGTAAAAAATGAAAAGGGGCTCTGCCAGAAACGCATCTTTCTCCACCCAGGCAAATCGTAAATCAGCAAGGATCTGAAAAAACTCATGATTCCTTCAAAAAAACACCGGGAAATGGAGGAAGAGGTTTAAGGTAATTCAGAGAATACTTTTAAAAGAACAACACACATACTTGTTAAATGATCTTTCAGGATGTCAAATATCCCATCAACTGCATTTAGATACTGGACTTTTTCTCAGCTGACTTCCTAACTTGTGCAAGTACTTGGTCATGTTCTAGCGAACATTCACTCTGAATGTACCTGACTAAATGTTTGCAAAGAAAGTCAAGAATTTATGTTTATACTCCTGCAGAAATCATAATGTGTGTAGGATGGAGTGCCTAGCATCCATATGAGCTAGCTGCTCCAGTTTCCTAAGTGGTATTAAGTTTAGGAAACAGAGAGCATTAAGAAAAACCATTCCGGACATTTTCTCTGCAAGATGAAATGAAACACAGAATATGTGAGAGATTTCTTTTAAAACGAAGTTGATTCTCAAAATGTAACTCCACAGCATGAAGTTCCATTGTGCTCTGAACATCTTTTAATGAATGCCACATGGTTTTGGCAGTTTGTGTTTTATTTTAAATGCATTTTGACAGAGTAAAACCACGTGGGTCACAATTAGCAGCCAGTCATTAATTCCAGAGCCACAAAATGGCAAAGATCAAGCAAAGCAAGCCTGATGGCAAAACAATTAAATAGAATCCTTTTCAGCAAGGAAGTATGGATGCCTGTATGATTTCCAAAGCTTTGATAAGCAAAGCAAGTACATCAACTACATTTGCCAGAAATGCCTCCAGATGACTCCCACAGGCAGACACATTTGAAAAACCCGTTTGATTCTTAGTACCAATCAGCTGGTAAATGAACCTGATTGGCATAGTGTAGATCTGATCCAGTGAAAGTACAAGCACCTGTTTGGCTGGGGAATAGAAAGATTACAAACTACAGAAGTGTCTCTTTCAATGTTTCATGTCAAAAGATGCCATTTTATTTGTACAGAAAAAAAAAAAGTTCTCTTATTGTAAAAATAAGTAAAATCACCAAAGCTGAAAATATCTCAATTCTTGACTCTTTTTCAGTTGTCAGAAATGGAAATATTGTTCTCGTCGTCTTCCGGACAAAAGACTTTATAGAAGATTCTTATTGTTTTAATCCCATCTTCAATGAGACCACAACTGGGATCTCCGTTTGTGCTGCCTGCAGGTCACAAATGTCATCTTTCTCTGGGATGACGTCTTTTCTGGGGAAGGGCACTGCTGAGCTCTTTGCCATGGGCGGCACTGAAATCAAGGCAGGACTCTGCAAGATGGTGGAGACCCAAGACGTGCTCTCCTTCGTTGCTGCTGCAGAAGCTAAGGACAGCTTGCTGTCTCGCATGGCCAGTCTCTGGCCAAGACTACAATGGTTTGGCTGGGGTGAAGCCGCCTCGAGATTCTCCTGTGCCTGTGCTGAGGGAAGTCTGTGCATGTTCAGCTTGGTGCTCCTAACTGCAACTACCAGCACAGCTTGCTTCGCACTCCACCATCTGCTTGGCAACCATGGGCAAATATTTTACTGTATTTTAGTATGTATTTTAGTGCCTGCCCCTTTCTTCGTGAGCCAGGTATGCAGAGGTCACTGTGGTCTGGTGCATAATTTGGGGATCAAGAAACAGAAATTATACCCATTCTCAAGGTCACTCTGTTCATTGCCTTTCATACATTCCTTTATTCTGCTGTATGGTGGGTATTTTTCACTCTACCTTCCTCTCTGTCCGTATTTCTTTTCCCTTCTTCCTGACGGGGCCATCAAACGTCCCTACAGCTGGCCTCTCCTCACCAGCTGGTGTCAGAAGTGTTAGCCCTCAACCCAATACCGTACGTAACTCTAGAAGAAAGGAAGGGATCCAGCAACCACCTCTTGGAAGGGAAACAGACAGGCCAGAGAAACCAACCAGGGCAAATCAGATCTGACTGCCTTTAGGCTCGCACCTAGGCAAAATCATACTCTCATCTACCAAGAAACTGCAGTACTAGACTTCTAACAGCTGAGTTTGCAGTTTGCCTCTGCCTGGGGAAGGGAAGCCTTCTGCCCTTAAATGTGCTGCTGAGCACGTCATTTAAAGGTGAGTTCAGTTTATGAACTGGAATATTACGGTGTGTAACAGCACTGGGAATGGAACTAAGCTACTCGAGAGGTTCCTGCCTGCTCTGGTTTTCCAACCTGGTACCTGACTGCAGCACATTCCTTGAAATGACAGCCAGCAACCGAGCACTAGGCGGCAATCTTTTGCTTTGTGGCTGCCTTTGCTGGCAGGTTGAGCTGCACCTGACTATAACCAAAACTGACGTTAAGCTGCCTCTTTGGAAACAATAGAAAAAAATATCACTGAAGTGAAGCGCCGCTGTGTGAATAATTACCACCCATCCTTTCACCCTATGCATTTCTTCTAGCATTCTTCTAGCAGCGGCCGATTCAAACGGGCAATAGGGAGCCAGATTGCCACCAGAGCACTACCGCGGTTTACAGCATCCAGAGGAAAAGCATCACCTCTAAAGTGACAATGCAGTTCTGCTGCGACAGCTGCAAACCCTAGCTACAGAGAACAACCCACGCATGCTTGTTTCCTTACAGGTATGAGAGGAAGCTGGATTTTTGGGTTACCCACATGGGAAAGTTCTCCTTACTACAGATGGGAAATATGTAATGGATCTGAAGTTTCACGCATCTCAGCAGGAAAACGTAAACTTGTAGTAAAGAGAACATTTTTAGCAATGAGGGTAATTAACCATGTGAACAGATTGCCAAGGGAAATCTGTAAAACCCTCGTGAGGAGGGTTTAAAACAAGACAAACTGTTTTCCCAGAAGGTATGCTCCAGTTCATCCATAAATTACACACTGAGCTCAGAACTAACTGGGAGAGCTTCTCCATTCTGGTCAGACTTTCCTATCACCGCAGTTTGATCTTTATGGTCCTGGTCCCTACAGCCAAGACACTTTTTAAGATTCTCACAATGTGCTTAACCTTTCACTTAGAGCATGTTTTCAAAGCCTTGCGTAAGAGCCCAAAATCTCAGTAAAAGGCACTTACATTTGATTTCTTACACACAGCAGGTGCTTTTGAAAACTTCCTACAATGCTATTTATAGGGTAAATTTATTTACAAAATTCTAAATGTCAAAACCAGTTATTTGATGGGTGGGAGAGGGAGGAAGGAATTAAATATAAAAAGATGTGAAGAAAATAGAATAAATCATATTAAAAATAAACTACATATGATTTAACTATATAAATTATTTATTCCATTACTTTGCCGTGCTCTTATCAGTACACTCAGGCAGTGTATTTAGCAATGTGCACAGTGCGATAGTAGCATTCATCCTGTGTGTAATTCCTCTCCCATCTTTTTCAGACAGACAAAAGCACAGTCAGTCAAGGAGGCTTTTTTGTTTGCAAATTTAAGACATACATACATGTGTGTATATATGCAAATATATGCTTATATATATTTACAATGTATGTTATATCTATGATGAGAAAGGCAGAGTGGAAGAAGTCTGTCTTGTCCTTTTAGCAGAAAGCGGGGAGATTTGTGATGATAGTTTGTTTTCCTTGGAAAGTTCACAATTTCACACCAATATTGGAAAATTCTGTGTCCTACGAGCTTTACAGACAATCTTTTCCTTTACCACAGAGATCTCTACAGTAAGAGGGAAGCGGAGCCTTTGACAATGATGCGTATTGGAGAACATGATGCCGTCTCCTCAGTCCTCAGTGCAACTGCTCGAAGTCCCAAGGCCTCGAATTTCATTGATTAGTCTAGTAGGTGTTAATGCAGAAATGGAAGAAATTGTTGGTGGGGTCACAGTGACCTGGGTTGCAGAAGGGATTTCCTGTAGTGTTCTCTGCTATTCAGAGTTTCCCAAATGTTAAAAGTTGCATGTCCAGGTATATTGTATCGCTCTAATCTAGCCAAGAACCAAACCACTCAGGTGTAGAAGACTGGTTGTGATCCAGTGTGATGAGGTAGAGTCTTCTAGCCAGATGGAGGTGACAGACAGCATTACTTGTGGATGCTGCTAGGCAAGAACTTAGCTGAAGACTCCTAAAAGCACTACGAAACTGTCAACGTAAGGGATTAGTTGTATCTTTCAACTATAGAGACCCTGTTGTGACCATAAAACACTTCTCCTTGCTTTCAACTCTAGAGAGAAACAGTAGGATCAGCAAGGATATCTACCTTCTCTCTACAATAAGAGGTCCTCCAGTTGTGCTGGTGAAATACTTTAATTTTCTATGTTCTGATTGAACACTACCATCTGTTAGATGCCCTTATCATTTACTCTTCCACGACCCTTCTCAGAAAAGTATGAAGTAACAGTTGTTTAAAGATGATGTAACTGAGTTACCCATATGCAACATATGATTTTATCGTCTGTTTTTCGTTTTTTTTTGCCAGAAATGTTAATGAATTAAGGAGTATTTCTAGCCTATCATTTTCCCTTGGGAAAGATACTTAGAAGCATGTGTTTCTAACTGTACAGCAGCATGTACTATGTACAGTGACTGCCATCTCTTCCTGCCATACTTCTGGGAGACTAATAAAACTTCATTAGATGCCATTCTAATTTTTGTGTATGTATGGAAGCCAGGGCTGCTGGCTGTTTTCTCTTTCCCCTGCTTTAGGCATACCAGATTCTTCTCTGCCTGCAGAGTTTGCAAAAGTGATGCTTCAAGTTACCCTCAGCACCTTTGGCAGATGACAAGAAAAATCCTAGCTGATTAAATATAAAACCCAGATTATAAAAAAAACCAACCTTAAAAACAAAACACAAAGCCAAACCAATCACAGTGAGAGTACTGTTACTAGCAGACTAAGGAACAAATCAGTACAGAGACATCTGCAGAGGATACTTGAGGTTCAGTGATGGGAGGAGACACAGACATTCATACGATGAAAGGCATTGTCTGTGCTGACTCCATTCTCCTCATGTTCAACCTGTTCTGTTTTTCTTGCTTCATGGCTCAAACCTTCAGCTTTATGCAAAATACAGCTATTACGAACCAACTACTGTGTGTTTTATGTTCAGCAGCCCACATTATCACACATATTACAATCAGCAAGACACTTCTCAAAAACTGATGCACAATTATTAAGTAAAGGTAGATCTGAACACTGCATTTCTTGTGCAGTACTCATGTTAATCTCAGCTGACAGGCAGAGAAAAGACAAGCGACAACACCCTTAGTGCTAGAGAGTGTCTTCAGGCAGAGAACTGGGCCAAAATTGCACTGTAGGCTGAAATGCCTTAAGGGCAGACTTTGATGACCTTGCAGCTCAGAAATAACTCCATGTGCTGGCTTTACCTATGTGGGGAGAAGAGCAAACCCATTGCAGGTACTCTTGAAAGACTAGGGCTCCACCACACTCAACTACTGGGGACTTAAGCCCAGGGAGAGAAATAACTATTCCCCTTCAGCTGTAGAAATCGGCCTTTTTGTAGAAGGCTTGCCTTCCTAGGAAACAAGGGAGGTTAGGCAGGGGATGTAACCAGCTTATGGCAGAACCAGGACCAAGACTGATCCCAGAGCTTCCACCTAAGAGTTCATCATGATGAAAACAGCTGCTACAACAACGTTGAGTTTATTGAGAACTGAGTTTCACACATGGTTGCTTACTGTTCAGAAGTAAATGCATGCAAAATGTTAGAGGCTTTCCAAACACTTCCCAACAAATCCCGTTCAAAGGAGTTACCAATTTACATCTCTGCCATTATTCATACAAAAAACAATGCAAACAGACGGATATTGAAACAGCAACAGGTAGCTTCTTCATTCTGCAGTAATAATGTGGTGTATTATTCATCTGCTACCAACGTCCCAGTAAAATACTCAGTAATACTCTGTCAATAAGTTTTAAGGCTTTTCTGAAATCCTGATGACCTACAGACAGACTCTGCCACTCATTTGAGCCAAGCTACTCAGGGAAAAAAGACCTAGTTAAGCCGTTTTGAGATCAGAACCAGGTTAAGTCAAAACAGTAAAACCACTGAGGTTTTCTAATTTGTGAGTAAGCGTCTCAGATCAATTTTCAAACATTACAGGAACTTTAGCCAAAGAACACAAAGGAGCCACCGATCTGTTTCACTAGACTTTTAAAGACAGATAATTTCCTTCCTGACAGTATAGCAGTGTCACCTTGTCAAGGTGTCAACTGGGGTCCACCTCTTTGTGATAACAGCAAAATTCTGGCACTGACTTTTATTGCGACCTTCTTTGCACAGGGAATTCAGGTCCTAAACAAGGGGAGCAATATCCAGCCTAGTTCAGCCTCGCACTGAAATGGCACGGTTTACATTTTAAATGTTCAACAACTCATGGGATGTGAACAAAAGAAATAGTAGTGATCCAGAATACGTTAAAGCATCAACGTCATTTTAATGTTCATGAGACAGGGGCAGGGAGAAGAGGCTGAATGCGTACTCAAAGGCTTCTGAGAAAATAAGCAGCAAAGACAAGATTAGGACCTCGTACGTTCACATTATACAGTGTCTCAAAAGCAATGAGCATTTGATTTGCTTATACTAGGACTGGTAAAACAGAGAGAGAAGGGGATTTTCCCCTACAGACAAAGAAAAAAAGCCCTCCCCAAAACAACCCTCTTTTTCTTCAAAAACCCGTTGTAAGAAGAACAGCCCCATCTGGATGCACACACAGAAACCCCTCACACAGGCCAGCAAGCATCACCGTCACTCACCGTGGCATATAAAGCTGAGTAGATGCTCAAAGCAGCATGTTTGGATGGAAAGGACCTCCTTGCCTTTTCAATCACCTCTACATCCCCAGTGCAGATGTTGCCGTTGTTTATGAACTGGTGGTGGGCCCGACAGTCGTTTCCAGTGTAGTTGGGTTTACATACAGTCAGGAAGTAGGGAGCCAAGTTCCCGGTCACAACCTGGCCAGCGTTTACAAATATGTCAGTGGCAAAAAGTCCAAACGCAAACACTCCTGCGAGCAAAGGTTAAAAATAACAATTATTCGAACAGGTTTAGAAAAAAATTTTGGTGCCTGAAAGGAACGACACGTAATGAGAGGCAAGGGACCAAACCCCGCAGTCATTACCCTGAAAAAAACCCCTGCTGACTCCAGCAGCGTCCTGCATCAAAGGCACGACACAGAAGACCGCATGCTTAACTCCGACAGGTGCTTAACTCAGCAGCTCCAGGAGGACTCAGAAACAGGCTGAAAACGATAAGCATGTGCCCAACTACTTTTGTGATTCAAGCTCTGAACAGAACTGCGAGCTACAGATTCTCTGCCTGTAAACCTAAATGTCTGTAAAGTTTCCACTATGACAAAGGGTCACAGCCTGCAGCCAAGTGTCGAGCACACGAGTTGTTAAAAACGTTTATGTGTTTTTACCACACCTGGGCCAAAAAAAAGGGTATATAACAGCTCTGACCCTGAAAGAGCAGTGTAGTGCTGAGATACAATACTGCACTTATCTTAACATGACTATCTAGTGTCAACTACCTTTTGGATTTTGACTATTCACCGTCCTGATGTTGAGAAATTAAGATCCTGGTTTAGCAATACTTGGCAGGTCTTTTGGGAAACAGCATAATGCTTTGCTCTGGAAGACATTTCCACGCAGTTGCAGTTCAGCTCATGCACATACCCACAAATTCTATAGCAGAAAGCATTTACTTGAACCCAGGAATATTTCCAGGATTGTGGAATATCCCTTGCTCAATATTGCAGGTATCACGTACACTCCACTGTCTCCCCACGAGTGTTACCAATAACTGCTACAGCTGCTGTGAATACATATGAGGATCTTTTACCTGCACGTACTGCCTACAAACCAAAGGGACAGAAGAGCAGGTTTGCAGAAATGCCAAACCCAAAAGTTCTGAAAGACTGAATCAGCTCCCCTTTCCCCTTTCCCATTGCGAAGGTGGATTATAGCGTTACAAAAATTTAGAACAAGTAAATATTTGCTTTCGGTGTGGAACTATTGGGTGCCCTATTTTTGCTTTCTCCCTCCTGTAGCTTTGAAAGCAAAAGTAATTTAAATTATAAATCAGCTAAGATTGCTCTGTATTTAAATATGACCAAGAGCTGGAGCTCCAGGGTGAACATCTTAGGAGAGCTGTGATAAAATCTTAAGAGCTGCCACCACCATGGTTATAACAACTCCACTGCTTATCTGTAGTGAGTTAAAAAAAAAAAAAAAAAAACCACCAAAAAGAAAAAAGATTGCTGTAGTCTGAGAAACAAAAAATATCAGGGAGCCAGCAATACAATGCAGCAGAAAATGCTTTACATCAAATTAACAAGAATCAAGGATCGCTCTGCAGATATTGTCACCCACCATGCAGCCAACAGAAAGCAGAAGGGCTACAGCTGGCAGAGTTAGGCCCTTCCAAACACCCAGGGCCTGTCTACACACTGGGCGCTTGATAAAATAAAACCCCTAACTAAAAATGGATTCGTTGTACAAATGTCAGGTGGGGCTTGCCACTGCCACTCTGTCCCGGAGACGGTGTGGTGTGACGGATTCAGCCGTGCTGTAACACAAATTCCTCGCTGGGGTACTGGTGGGAAGAGCCTGGAGCGGCCGCAGGAGAGCAGAGCCGTTTGTCCTCACCACACTTCTCCACGGTCCGCAAGGAGCGTTACCACAGTGAAGACGATTCGGGGGACTGAGTTTATTACTATTCGCTATGTGAGTCTATTATAATTCGTTATTAACGAACTGATGTGTGATCATGGATTCAAAAAGCCCATGGTGGTCGAAGAGGGAGGTAGCCTTCCTCTGGCTCTGGCGCAGGACTGGCCCCTGGCTTTTTACTGGCATGACAGTCTTCGCCCTCCTCATCCTGCAAAGTGTCTGTGTTCAAAAGGGAAATGGAGAGAGCACTGACACTGATCCTTTATTTCCTTTATCCTCCAGCTAATATTTTAAATCCATGGTTTTCCACAGCCGGCAGAACTCCTCCTCTCCGTTAGCCAGTGCGCAAGCAACTTCAAATGAAAAAGGCAGTAGCTACCTTTCCAGCCTGGTGAAACAGCAAGTTATGCCAGAGATGAATCTGGTTTCATACACTGCTCTTTGGCCAAATTCTTAGACTTTTTTTGGCACACCTTGCTTTAAATGTCCTTTACAATACTTAGAGGAAATCTAAGAGCCAGACAAACACTGCAGTCTGGCCCACAGTTTTTACCGCGTAAGTAAGTACAAACCAAGAATGGGGCTGTTTCACAAAAAGGTCATGGGCTTCACAAAGTTATTTCACTCTCTAGGCAGTGCACAGGTACATAGGTGGTCCACTGTTTTTCTCCAAAAAAAAAAAAAAAAGATGTTTCAACACCTGCGTTTTCTCAATATTTGGTAGCACTGAAAGTGCTGGCTCAGGTTCAACTCCTGAGTGCTGCAGTACTCTGCAAAACAGCAGAAAAAGCCATGGTTGAAACCTTTATCATGCTCTGACTGTGATGCATATTGATCACTGTAATTTCCCTCTTGCAGTTCTGGCAAACTGCGCTGTATGAAAATCAAAGCCATGTGCAGCAATGAATTCGGCTAGCAGGAATTTATCTCTTGCTGATTACACATCATTTACTCTCTGGAGACTTTGAGATAGGGTTGGCTGTAATTGATTTAAAGGCTGTGCCACCAGTGAGCCTGGGTAGTGGTGGAGAGTCCCCTGATGGTTTTTGTACCTCAGGAATCCATCTGTTCTATGGATTTTTTCAATGACCTACAGCAGCTAAGCTAACTGACCAGAACACGAGAATGCAGTGACGTGATTGCCAGGTTTTTAGAGACAGACAAATTGCCGCTGAAAGGCTTCATGGGAAGGGCAACTAGCCCCATCCCTTCAGGGTCATACAGCTGAAGTCCGTGGTGTAATGCCACAGAGAGAGAATGGGAGAACACGTACCTCTTCCAGGCTTTGATGCTCAGATGTAATGGGAGGTGATGTCATCCTGCTAAGGAGCAAGCGCGTTATCTCACCGTGCTCACTCTGGCCAAGAAAACCTGGCAGTGAACTTTAGTCCAGAACTTGGCATATGCTCAGAAAAGAAGTAAAAGTGCAAGCCACATGGGAAGAAGACCTACAGCCTCTACAGCTGGCTACTAGCAGAAAGGATGGAGAGAGGTTAATTTCGTTTACGTAATGCCTCTCCTTCCCTTCATCCACACATGTTGCACAGTCTGGCTGCACAAAGAGGACTTAAAAAAGGAGAAGAAGGTATTTCTGGAAAGGCTTCCTGACTTTTAGTCCCTGTCCTGGCCCTCAGCTGTGTTTGTGTGTCAGGAGCAGCCAGAAAGAAGAAGCTAGAAGGCAAACCACTAAGCAGAAAGTGACCGCGAGAGAGACTCATTTAGGCCAGAGATAGAGGGTGGGCTATACTCCCTGGTACTCTCTTTAGCTGCCCCAAAGTCCAAGAAGAAGAAACCGAGGATCAGATCTGAACATATCTTTACCTCCCGCAAGAAAGACCTTAGACAAACTAAATGTGCAAAACAAAAAAAGAACAAGGAAAGTCCTGTTCAAAAATGCCGAGGACAGACAACATGAACCTTAAATCTTTCCAGCTCCATTTTACCTGAACTAACACTTGCCTTGGCAGGAGAATCTAAATCTTCAGCAGCTGCAATTTTGAATGCTTCAGTTTTATTTTCTCCACTTACACCTCCCCTTAAATTGCTGCCAAAAAGTCCTCCAAGCACAAACTCATAATTTCTGGGCTCTCACTCACATGCTGCTCTAGTGGTCTTTCTCCTACTGAGCTCCCTCTGTGGCTGTTTATCAGTCTCGCCACCTCCAGCTCTGCCTATTGCTTTTGCTAAAGAAGACGTCTGTCCTGAAGAAGAATACAGCTCTCCTCGCTCACTGTAACCTCAGTACAACCCTGTCTTCTCCACACAACTTGTGCTCAAGCTCTCTCTTCTTCTACCCTGAATCCCTCTAACATCAGTGACTGCAGCTGCTTGTTGACTCCATGGAAACTCTCACTATTACAGATATTTAAAACACCACTGATTTGAAACAAAACAACAACAACAAAAAAAACCCAGCAACAAAACATCAACTAAAAAACCCTGGGAGATGTAGAAGAGCAGGTGAAAAGACATCAGGAAGAGAGAAGTGAGAAGCCAGTGGGTGGAAATGAGAATGAAGAAATAGAAAGCTTTATTAGAGAAAAGCCATGAAACCCGTAAGTAAAATGACAAAAGAAACAATGCACTGAAGGGCTCATGAGACATCAGAAGCTGTGCTCTTCAGTAACATATCATCATGTCTTCTCCAAAATGCATTTATTTAGGCACTCCTTTCTCTCTCCCAGTGCCCAGTCAATTATCTGAATTCGTCACACACAACCTAATTTACTCAGAAAACATTCATATTACACATGAGCACTCAACACTCCCCCCCAACCCCTCTTCCACCCCTACATTTTTTAAAGAATATTAGATCTTCGATGGAGGGAGTCCCTGGAAGGACTCATGGCCCTACGGAAATGCTGGTCCTCAGCCCATCTCTGAAGGTTTTGCTCTAATAGTCCTGTGCATCCAATAAAGCCATACATTCATAGCCCTGTGCCTCAGACTCTGCTAAACCACCCATCATCATTATATCTTAAAGGGTGTTGTTAAAGGAGATCTGTATCATTAATCCATTTTACAACCGAGGGGATGGGGGTTGCAGGGAAATTTATTGCCTGTTGCCATGGCATCAGGAACAGGCTCAACAGCAAGCTTCTTCCGAGCACTCACAATCTGATCCCAGGATTAGCTTTGATCTCCCAGTGAAGACCCCACAAAGCCCACTGCACCAGGCAACTACTGCCTCTTGTGTCTGCCTGCTTCACCTGTGAGAGTCCTCCCTGGACACGGCTCCCTGAAGACATAAGAAGGAAGACATGTGGTCTGAGCGTGCAAGAAGAAATTCAGTCCCCAGTGCAAAAGTACTCTGGAGCCTCAAGACTCCTCCCCATGGACAGACAGGATTCCTTTCTTCCTCGCTGCTTTACAACTATCATTTTTCATCCAGACCACAGCCAGCTCAGAGCCTGGCATAAAAGGGGACAGTAAGATTTGATTTGTCCCCAACACAGTGACCTGCTTCTCATCGCGGAGGTTCTTCAGTGATAAGGAGGGTGTTATACGGTAGTTTAAACTGCTGCTGCAGCAGTTTAGGTTAGAGGCAGCACACCCAAATACAGCTTGAGCCCTGCTGAAAGGCAGCCAGTTAATAACAGAAAGTGCATTGTTTCACAGTGAACTTCAGATCTAAAGCAGACAGAATGATAAGGTCAGGCAAACTATGTCCTGCAGCTGCCTGGGGGATTGACATCAGAGCTCTGGGGTGTATCTATCCTATTACAATAAACTCAATGTGTGTATAAATCTTGTAAACCTTTATTTGCTGAACTAAAGCCTTAATTTGCTGAAATAAAGCCCTAATTTCATTATTTAGCTGCCCACTGTGAGGTGTCACCGTGCTTTAAATGAAGCTGTCAGCAGAAGCTGATCTGCGCCATTTGTTAACTGCAAATTATGCAGCCCCAAAGTAAAAGCCACTGGTAACAAATCCACCAAGCACGTTGCATTTATAAATATCTGAACTGGAGAGGGGCTACTAGCATGTTATCAGGGCTTTGCAGGTATACAACTTAATCACATGGATTAGAAACCTAATAGAATGAAATGAAACACAATACACACTCTAGTCACCCTGCCGAACTGAGTCAGGGAGGTCTGAATCCATGATCCTGGGGGTATGATAGCAGTGTATATAAACACCATAAATCCTTGACTGAAACCATTCACTAAATAATGCTAAAATAATTTATAACCTCTACTTGCAATACAAATGGTGAAGTAGAACATGGAAGCAAATGCAAGATAGCAAGATGTTAACAAAGTACTGAACGGGAAATTACCACAAGAAAACGTGAATAAAAATACACTTGTGTGTACTCAAGTTGGGAGACAGGGAGAAGAGGCAGAGGCCTGAGAAACAACCACTCTTCCCCCCTGGTTTCTCAAAGCTCCAGCACAGAAACAGCAAATTTTGGCAGCAGAAATTCATAATAAAACTGCTGGGAGGGGTGGGGAGAGGAGGGAGGAGAGATGATGTGAATAACGAATAGCAGTGCAGCACCAATATTTCAGACAGAAAAAAGTACACCAAAGCAATTGCACACCACTAGTTTGACCTGAAAATCTTCAAAATAAATGTCTGTGGAGGCAGCCATAAAAGATAAAGAGGAAGATGGAACAAATTGCAACATATATCAAAGTCTGATGTTTCCAAGCTAAGCCAGCTTTTTTCCACTGATAAAGGAATTGATTTTCTAAACACAGGGAACATAGCAGGTTTCACCTATCTAGGTTGCAGTAAAGGACTTGACAGCAAGTTGACGGACAGCCTGTCGCCACAAAAGCAAATGTCTACCAACGTGCAGAATTCATGCCTGGGCCAGGAAGCAAGACGAGATTTTGGTTCTGCTTCCTGTGGACAAAGAACCAGGGAGGTATTTAAGACAAAGCTCAACATTCAAGGTCCCTACTAAACTAAGGAGGGGAGAATCTTTAGAAAGAGACAGCTGATGAGGGCTTGAGGAAAACAAGGAGAGAATAAGCAGAGAGCACAGTAGGCAAGGTAAGAAAAATCAAGGAAAAGAAACATGGGGCATTGCCAACATCCCAGAAGAGCTGCAGCTTCTTGGTTTTGCTTGATTCTTTGCACCACTATCAAAGTTCAAAAAAGTGCTTCATTCTGTACACATGAAGAAAAATCAAGAGGGGAAAATGCTTGCCTAGCAACCAAATCCAAAAGATCCCATGGAGATTGTGCGACAAGGGTGCTTATCTTTCACATCACCAAAAGGCAGTCTAGAGTTTCCCTTTTTGTTTCTCCTTCCTTACAAAACCTCAGTGAACATTCAATGAAGTGTCTATAACTTTCTCCTTGCTTTGTGGCAAGCACATTCACGCTACTATTCTTGAAACCCCATCTCTTCCCAGCAACGATAGTTACAGAGTCAAGGAGGGAGAAAATGCCTCTTTGCCTTTCTAAAATTTGGAAATAGCAATTCTCAAAAGATCTCCATGATGTGCCTTGCAGGGTCAGGAACTAGTGTTCATTTTTCCTCAGGTCTGAGCACCCAGATACAGTGAAGGACATTTCTCATCCTTTTGAGTAAGACCAACTGTAATGACTTACAAGGCAATATTCCAAGGAGTTAATTTACTACTTTTTGCAGCTACTCGCTTAAGACTCTTGGTCACACATTTGGGCCAAAAGAAATAATCAGATGTGGATATTCCAATGAGTTTGTACCAAGACTAAATTGGCAGCAAACTTCTTTGCAACAAGCCACACTGCTTGCTAGGGTATCTGGAAGGCAACCTACTTAATCAGCTCTGTAACTTATGGCCCTCAAGTTTAGCAAGAGAAGACACACACACAAGGAAATCCACATATGAGCAACATGGTGGTCTCTCCAGACTTGAGCATCCAGGCAGCCTCTTTTTAGAGTAATCAGCATTATGGAGCCAACTTCCCTGATCATCCAGCACGGTCCACAGCCATTCAGTCCACGCCACATTTGCAAAATGGAGCGGGAATTTAAATGAAAAACATCTAGCTATTTTAACTCCTTTCATAAATTACTTCAGCCACTTTTCAACAAGCTCTGCTTCTCTCATTTTACTGCAGAGGTGGGGAGAAGGTTTCAGAAGAAAACAAGCAGACAGTCAGTGTAGTTTAAGATGAGACCAACACTTTAAGCCATTCCTAATAATGTTAACTTCCTTTTCCTCAGGAAGAAAAATAAAGCTGTGAAGCCAAGATTGCTTTCTCTAGCAGGGTTTATATCCTACTACTCTCCAAGAGTCCACTCTATCATCGCTATCCCCTCTCTTCCACCAAAAGAGAAACAATAGCATGAATGTTTAAGAATAAAGCCAACTATATAAGAAAACACACAGAACAAGTGCTTAACCTCCATGGTTTAAGCTCTTTTAGTGCTGACCCCACAGGCAAGAGTATTTGATCAGGAATTTGCAACATGCTGAATGTGCAGGAACAAACAGCCCTGGGTGGTCCAGTGGACTCCAGTACCCTGCTTCTCTCTTAATAGCTGTTTACTACCCATCAATATATCCTAGAGGTTATCTGAAGTTCAAGGGTATTTTACTTTTATTTACATTCCTGTGTCTTTTGTTTTCATCAGCAGCACACCGGCCAGCCCTGAGTAATGAACCACAGGTGGTCTGTCTCCACCCCCGGTGTGGGAGAAGATAAAAAAACATCTCACTTTCTAACTTCCATGCACAAAGCAGGAGGCACAGGTAGAGGAGAGGGAGAAAGAAAACCATGGCTCTTCCTCCTTTGCAGCATATATTTGCTGGTGATGAAAACCTTAGCACAGAATAAGACTTTCAACTCCATGCTCTGAGCAAGTACCCCCGCCTGCAGCCAGTGCTGTGCTCTATGGAAGCAATACAACCCTTGCCACAGTCACACCAGACATTTTTCTTCCAGATAAAGCTCAAAAATTCAGCAGTGACAGGGAAGAAGCGATCCGGATATATTCAGCTTTTTGTTCCGTTGCTTCTTTTAACTCAGACTGTGACTTCAGACCCAGCTCCCTGTAAGATGCAATGTGTAAGGATGCTTTATCGCTAAGAGTATACAGAGAGGGAGGTTCCATGACGTTCTGTGGGCAAAGACCCTCTTGGTCAATGGGGAGACACGTTTGCCACTGGCGCGTGCCAGCAGCCAAGCCATGCCATCCCATCCCCTCCCACCCCATCCCATGCATGAACTCGGGACTTCTCATGGATGAGTAAGAAGGAGGGAAACTGGAGCCCCTTGCACATGCAATTCAGAGCTGCCCTCTTCTTACTCTGCTGCTACAAGGCAGTAGCAAGCGAGCAACAGCCCTCCTTATCCCTAAACACTGAGGGGTGCGGTTTGGGCAGCCATAAATGGCTGTGAATTGGGAACCCTTCAGAGGACAACCAGATTCTCTGTCTGTGCCACAGTGGAAACGCAAGCGGCAATGCTGTTCCCCTTCCTGCTTCAAAAGAACCATGGAACGGTCCCCTCAGTAAGGTCTCGTAGGCGTTTTTTCCACTAATCAACAGTATGAAAAAGGCATAGCGGCCTGCAAGCAGCATATAAAGCAACCTCCAAATGGTTTAGTGACAGAACTTCTTCATTCACTTCTCAGCGATTAACTCAATGAAAGCTCTAACAAAAAACAAATACAATAAAAATAAGAACATTATTCTGAAGTGGGCTCTGGGCTTTTTTATGCTGTGCTCAGCTGAACATTACGTGGCAGAGCTATGGATGTTAAAATTAGAGCTGAAAAGAAAAATGCCAAAGAGATGGGCTGGTGAAGACCAATTTGTAAGTAAAATGGGAAGCTTACACAGAATAGCAATGATGGAATTATTCATATAAGGATTTGATTGGCATAACCTTTCTTCAAGGGTCCAGAAGAAGCATTAAGCTCAGCAGAATAGGATATAAACCAGCTCCAGACAGCATGATATGGCACATTTTGAACGTTACCTTGCAAATCCCGAGGGGGACTATCCCTCTAAGGTGGAAGATGCCTGCAAAGATTTCACAGCTGAATTAATTTTGTGGTGTAGATTATTAGGACGTTTCATTCTGTTTTGGTGCAAACAGGAACTAAACTTGCAGTGCTCAGGATGCTTACCTATAAAACGTATTATTCTTCGAAGCAGTGGGTTCAGGTAACAGCACTCTCCAGTCAAAATAGTTTTCTCTTGAATAATTAGGGTTTCTCGGGTTGACTTTATGAAATACATGGATATCTCACCAATAAAAATCTGCCAGGAAAGGGAAAGAAACGGAAGGTTAAAAATGACACAATCAAACATTAAAACATGAGTGTCTGGTTCCAGCCCACAGAAACTACTACCCAACAGTCTTTGGGACATTGCACTTCCACAGCGAGGCTACACTTACTCACTTGAGATGAACTGATGTAGACCCAGGTCCCAGCCAAGAAAAGGATCTGTCACTCTTGCACTTAGTGGCAAGACACAGCAAATTTTAGGCCTTGTTATACTACTGCCTGGGATACAGGGGGCAAACAGAGCTTCATGAATTCTGTGAATCACAGAATCACACAGAATCACAGAATGGTCAGGGTTGGAAGGGACCTTTGGAGATCACCTAGTTCAACCCCCCTGCCACAGCAGGGTCACCTACAGCAGTTGCACAGGGTCACGTCCAGGAGGGTTGCCCCATCCTCTTGACACCTGCCCTTTAGATATTTATAAGCATTGATGAGATCCCCTTTCAGCCTTCTCTTCTCCAGGCTAAACAGGCCCAGGTTTCTCAGCCTTTCCTCATGAGAGAGGTGCTGCATTCCCTTGATCATCTTTCTAGCCCTCCACTGTACCCTGTCCAGTAGTTCCTTGTCTTTCTTGAACTGGGGAGCCCAGAACTGGGCACAGTTCTCCAGATGTGCCCTCACCAGGGCAAAGTAGAGGGGGAGGATCACCTCCCTCACCCCTTGGAGCCAGAAGCTCCCATTTTTACTGAGACTGGCATGGAATTTATCATGTCCTGCTACTAGCATTTAAAATTTACTGATAGTACGGACTTCATAGATGGAAGGCTTCTAGACATCTGGGGAAGTGGAAAGTAATTCTGCAGAATTCCACCCCAACATTTTACCAGCGAGCCCCAGCAATATTGGAGGCTTCCTCCAGCCTTCACACCTTCAGAAACTTATATTCTTCTAAGTCTGCCAGGTAAGTTACAGAGCTCCCACCAACTTTGAAAAGACATTTAGATGAAGGACTTCCCTGCAATGGAAATTTATCTGAAGTCACAAAACTTTTGCGGAGCTCAGTGAAAATTCTGGACAAAGACATCATGTTTGTACTAGTGAAGTAAAAAGTGCCAGGGTATGGGGGCAGCAAGGCCAGTCACCCACACTGTTACATTGCTAGCATGGTCTATGCCATAGCCTGGAGCCTGGCCTGGTGACAACAGTCTCTCAGAAAATGCCTGGGATGAGTCCCACAAGGAAAGCTGCATGCAGCCACCGCTATTTACGCCGGAGGAGTTTAGCCATTTGGCCACAGATTGCACATGTGGGCTAGTCTGAGGGCCAGAGGATGACTTCTGGCCTGTTTTATTTACTAAATGTACAGTTTTATTCACCAAAACATCAAAGTTAATGTCTCCAGGGTTCCATTGATCTTGACATTGGCAGTGCTTACGTATTACGCATTTTTTTGTGATCAGAACATTCATGCTTTCTGTAAAAATTGTAACTGCTTCTCAAAGGAGTAACATCAGTACTTTCTAAGCATTCAGAATTAATTCAAGTCTGTTGCACAGAGGTCTATCTGTCTTAGCTACAGTTGGAGAGAACTTGATCACAGGCTTTAGAGGCAGCAACGGTCCACTCACAGTGGGCACTTCTGAAAATCCCACCTAGCATGCTTTGTCATCAGGGAAGGGGAAACTGGGAGCTTTTTAGAAAGTCAGAATTTGTAATAAAAGTATTTAGAAAAAAAAAAAAAGCCAGTCTGAAGTGGAAGAAATGAGCTTTTAAAAGGGGAGCACTCAAAAGAAATAATTTCATACATTAATGTAAGACCGACAAGAGGAATCCATAGTGCTAGGGAATGGTCAGAGAAATGCATAACAAAAGTGTGTGTGTGCACACACATGCACACAGACACCCAGAGTTAGTATAAATATGAAGGAACTAGTCTTAGTTCACTTCGACTGCTGGAATGGTATGTCGTTTCAAGGGCAACAATTTATCCTTATTAAGCCAGATGAACATCCTTATTGATTATTGACATTCAAGCCAAGTATGCTCAACCTCTTTATAATTCTAACCGCTGATGGCGAGAGATGTGGAGTTGTAAAATATATGTCGATAATGGCATCTGGGGGTGGGAGCCGATGCATGGGAGCCGCGCTGAAATATTGCCTTTATCCCGTTTCACTCCATCTGCTCTTAACAGAATTGGCAAGCAGTTCAATAAGCTCAGCTCACTAACTATGGGGCTGGGAATTAAGAAAAAGACCATCTGCACTAAAGCAGTTTAAAAGTGACACTCCGCTTCAAACCGTTTATTATTTGAATTACGATAATGTTCAGAAGTCTGAATTAATGCTTTGGCTCTTTGTCTGCCCGGGGCTGTACATACACATCGAGAAACAATACACACCCCAAGGAAATTCTACTCCGTGAAGACGTGTGTTTGTGGACTTTAAAAAACCCAAACTTTCAAATAAGAGACTTAGGTATAAAATTTATTAACAGTCCTCCTTTGACAATACATCCATTTTTAAAGTTTCTTTGCATCAGAAGTTAACTGAATATTTTCCTGCTTCAATTTCTGTCTTTATTTCTACAAATTTAGCTGTCTGGCATACTCCTAGCAACTCCCATGTGGATAGATTAGTTCCACTTAAATTTAGGAGTATATTTTGCCAGGCTATAAATCTGTTCAATTCCATTCCGCTGATTTAAGCAGCTATCACAGATTCCCTACAGTATAACCGATCAAAATGTGGTTTTTTTTAAGTGAACAGTGCCTTTGGTTTAATACATAGTTTAGGTGTATAGTAATAATGCTGTCTTTATGAGGTGATATAAGATGATTCAACATAACTGGACTATTCCTATGGTGCCATCTCTGGCACTGAATTTAGTTGCTTGAATCTGAGGATTTTGTTTCTTTGTATGTTTCATGTGGGCTCTAGAAAGTGAGCCTTGCTCTTCTCTAAAAATTCAATGGGGGCTTGGGCACCTAGTTCTGATAGCCAATCTAGCCGTGCAAAATTGAATATGGTCCGAATAGCTCCTCAAAGAAATGAATTTTTTTTCTCTCCAGGCATTTCTGAAGTCAAGCAACTCCGCTGATTCTCATGATTTAAAACCTGATGATTCTGCATAAGCAGGGTCTGCATCCAGCCAAGTTGTCCAGCTGGCCTCCCAAAATCCATCACTGACACTGTTAAGTACCTTAACTTCTGCCAGAACAGAATCAGCACCCCAGGAATTGATACAATTCAGTTCTAAATCTGAAATCTAAATATAGATATACAGATATGGGTAGAAAAAGAAAACAGCAAGCAAACTACTTATTTTATTTCCATTTGGGAAAACAGTGCAAGGTTAATGAACTGCTGTAGCACACTGGCTTAATTAGATAGTAGAAATGGCAAGAAAATGGCAATGGAGGTTGCTGACTGAAAGCACAGGTGATCTGCAGTCTGAGGTGATGCAGGTAGTAGGGAAGCACAGGTGGTGCCACTGGATGTGATTTTGTCCTTGATTTCCTGAACGCAATAGCAGCTCAACTACACTGAGGTTATGTTGCTTGGACACCCTTGCTCACATTCCTTTTCATATTACTATTAGGTAAAGATACTGCGATGATGCCCCAAACCCCCAGTATGAATTAGAAATACCTACCCAGCAGTCATTTTTCCTCTGTTGATTTCAACCTGTCCATTGAGAAAACTTCAATTAGCCCTGCCTTCCCATTACTGGCAGTGTGACCAAATACTTGCTCCTCAACATTCAGCTCTCAAAAACCTCTGCTGCACATGCCATACTTATTTCCTGCCTCCTCCTGAGCAAAGAGATGGATAAAATGATCTGTCCCATTTTCCTCTTTAACAGCCTTTTGTCCATGGTAGATTTGAAAATGACAGTCCTTCAACTTGTAAACCGACATTTTCAGACAGTGAAATACCACATCTTCCCCTTTCAAGTTCTCAGCACAACACGAGCACCCAATAGTCCCTGCACTCCTGTACAGATTACCTACAGTTCGTTAATTTAATTATCAATTTAATCAATAAAACAATGAACTATTGCGTTTAAAGGGACATGGAATCTTGACCTTTTCTTTAATTTTTTTCCTGTAACACTTTCTGATAAGCTCCCAGTCTCCTTGCCAAATGATTCTTTGCACAAGTGCATTCTAAAAATAGATCGGGGTAAACATCACGAAGAGCTGTTTCTGTAAGGATAAACTAAAATAACCTATCCAGGAATGAATCTGGATTACAGCCGGGAGGAGATTGCGGAAGCGTGGCATCCCGGAGCAGCACTCCTGCAGGAACTGTGCTCTGGGGTGAGGGTGGGGGACAGCCTTGAAGAGTGATACTCAGTTTATAAAAGGAATTATTGATGGTGCTGACAGTCAAGGATGGGTCCAGCTTTAAGACTTTTGCTCGTTTTACTAGTTTCTCTCATTCAGGGCATTAGCCTTGTTCCTCAATTCAAATCCTCTAGCAAAGCTGACGACTGCACCCCACCTTCACTCCCCTGCCACGTGTTGGCTTACCTCTGCTCCAGTAGCCACAACCTTCCTCCTTAGCCATGTTTCTCCAAACTCCTGTGCACGTAGAGTGCCACAATTCGCTTCCTCCTGCGCATGAACTGGCTCACCACCAGTCACACTGCCCCAGTCTCGCCTCTTTTCTTCTCCACCTCCCGTTGAAAACTCGCTACGGATTCACTGCAGCTTGGTCAAACTGTTCGCCCCTCTTCTCCAACGAGATGTGGCCTGACTGCCTCCATACAGTCCCACATCGCTGCTGGCAGAGGCTGCATCTCAGCAGCCCTCCTACCTCTCATTCACTCGCTTGCTCACATGCCACAAATGGGAAAACACTGTTTTTTTCTATTTTTTTCACACTTTCAGCAAACACTGGGGTTGTGTGGAAGTTGCCACACAAGGAAGTTTTCCTTTCAGCTGCAATTCCACACAGATAAAGAAGGAGGAGCGTGAGCCAGGGTGCACAGAAGAGATGCACAAAGCACAGTTGTGCCCCCAGCCTGGGACTGCCTGAAGTCTCCCTGTGAAACAACATCCTTCTCCTGCTTTCCATGAAAAAGTACAACTGGTGGCATTTCCGATCACAGCAAGATGATGGAGATCCCATATTAGGAAGAATTATGTGACCTACAGACAGGATCTGTCTGCCTTTTCCATGCATTAAGTTTACATTATTCTGATTTCCTGGAGTTTTTAAATCTTTCAACTTGTTTACTCTAACAGCATCCTTGTGACACAGTCAGTCTTTGTTAACACCACTTTCTACATAGAAATGGCATCCAGAGACATGCTATTACACACAAAAATGGCAGCAAAAAAAAGTGAACTTGGGTCTTGGGGCATCATCACTCTCAGTTCTGGGCAGGTTTCGGCAAGCTGTATGACATTTCCTGAATCCTCTATAAGCACGCATGTGGCTACACTTTTAATGTCACAAATAGAAAGAACTAAATTAATCAAGTCTTCAGCATTCAAATAGCAGCCAAGAGAAGGAGCAGATACAAGGAAGGCACTGGCTGTGAGACAAGCTATGTGCAGAGCACTCAAAACCAGAGAGTACAAGCAGATGAGGGTTATGGGGCTCTCAATCTGAATCAGCCAGTTTCAAAATTACTCCACACAACTCTCCCTGGGAAAAACAGGCCTGTTCATCAAATGGTGACCTTTGCAAAGTTCTCCAGCAGGTGTTCCATCAGCACTGGTTTGCACTGGGCCAAAAGAAACTCTGCCCTTTGGCATCAGGGTGTATCTGAGGACTGCAGCACAGCTGCGGGTCAGTAGAGAGACACTCTTCAGGATCTATGTGGCAGCTCATGGCTCTGTCATTAGTTAAACAGCAGGAAATTTCCACTAGTACTATAGAATGCAGAGGGACAGAGTCACACCATGATTTAGCTGGGACAGGTTCCCCAGGGCCTCCAGCCCAACCCCTACTCAAAGCAGGGCCAGCACAGACCACGGCCTCGAGCAGTCCTGTCATGAATGTCTTCAAGAATGGAGATCCCACGGCCTTGAGGGCGGCACTGTTTCAGTACTTGACTACCGTCATTGCAAAAAGATTTTTTCTAATATTTAATTAGTTTCTCTTCTCGCAGCTTGTGTCCATTGCAGGGTTGCCTCTTGTGATTTGAACAGTCTGTCTCCATCTTCTGTACAGTCCCCACTAAGAACATGGCTCATATTGACTTTCACTTAGCGTTGTTAGTTCCTTAATTCCTTAGATCTCCCCCACAGTCAGCCACAGACCCTGAGATTTATTGATCTGCCATCCTACCTGCTACCTACAGGGCCAAATACACTGCACAGCTGAGACTCCGTAGTCAAACCCGGGTGGCAAAGACTAAGCAACATTAGTATTGAGAAACACCTTAGGAGGCAAGCGGTCACTCAGGTCTGCCTTGACATCCTCTCCAGGACATGGTATTTGTGCTGTTATCTGCAGCCAGGACCCTGAGCCAAGCCTGCCTGGGAGTGCAGAGGTTTTCCCTGACACCATCAGTACCATCGCTGGTCATGAGGACCAGGGACCAGATGAGAGTTTTCTCAGACACTCTCTCATCTTTGCCATCATCATGCAGACAGGTCTTCCCTATCCCACAGGAACCGATGCTGTATTTTGCATAACTGTAAGAGGAAATGAAGCAATGTCTTCAGCTGAACATTGCAGAGCCAGGTCACCCACAACCTTCTGAGGACAAAACTTTAACCTGCATTCAATGACTTATGATCTCATTCTGTTTTTTTGTTGTTGTTGTTGTTGTTTTGTTGTTGTTGTTCAATGAAAACAACAACAAAGACCAGTTAGTTATGAGTTCTTTTCCAGAAGAAGAAAATTGGTTTCTTCTATTCCAAGTCAAAAAGGCCAAAATCCACAATCTGGATTCTAGCCTGCCCAAACCCCACAATTGTCTTATCATTGTGCTCAAAACGCCAATTTACTGTGGTAAAACTATGTAAAAGAATTATACTGAAGTTCTAATCAAGAGAAGAAATTTCCCACAGCTCTGCGTTGGTCCTCAGAAACTGGAATGTGATCGGGACCATTACTAAGTCCTGGAGACACTGGCAGTGGAAGTTCCTGAAAGCGTTACACCAAAAAAAACCCAGGTGTATTTATTATTTTCCAGAATGGTGTGCAAATACCAAAATATAAACATTTACACAGGGTAATGGGCACACCTTTGCCCCACTCCTATGCATCGCAGCTTGTCATTCACCACTTCACAACCTGGGTCCCTCCCTCAAGAAGAGGGAGAGAAGCCACCACTGGCAGAGGACATCTGACAAGCAGAGGGGCCCTTCCTCCAGCCTCACCCTGTGAGAAACCCCAGCTCCGTCTCCTGACAAGAAAATGAAGGTGTACCCAAACAAATGCCCATGAGTGGAGGTCCCTCTGCTCTGTGACCTTGCTGAAACGGAGGCCAACCCTGAAAGCCAGGACCTGGTGAGCACCATGTGTGGTGCATCACCCTGGAAAAGGGACGTATCCTTCCTCGACAAGGAGTAAGGGACACTCCAGGCATTGACACCGACCTCTCCTCCCCGCTGCCGCCCAGCTTGCCGTGCCGGCACAGGGGTGAAACATGGTGGGTAGGAGACTGCAGCACAGGAGTCTGCGCTTTCTGGCAGCATCATCACTAGCAGAGCATACGGATTTCTGCCTGAAAAAGCTGGGAAGAAGCTACTGTAACAGAGCTCTGAGCGGCATTAGCCGCTCTTGATTTTCCCAGCATCTGCTGCTGAGCTGCCACAGGGGAATCAGGCAAGAGAGGCAGAAATTCCCTGGCTTTCCTTCTAGAAATAAATCACTGTAATAACATGGCTGTGCTAAGCCAAAGCCAAGGAAGCTAGGTGGCAGAGAGAATAGGAAAACCACCTAAAATAATGATGTTTCTGAAGCTTGGGAGGAAAGAGCAGATTGTAGAGAGAAGTTTGAACAGCCTCCTCCCGCTTCAGGTAAATCTGATCAACACTGTAATTCAACTTCTAATTAGTAATCAGACCAGTTAGGTTTGATGGATTCCAACATTATCTGAACACAAATACTCTTTTGCACAAATTAAGAGCACTGGCCAGTTAACAGTTACATGTAGACTGCCACTTTCATGCTGGAATCAGGAGGAAAGAAACTGAAGATTGCAGGAAAAGAGTAGCGGCACTTTCTATTCTAACTTCCGGAAAGAAAGAACAGTGCCCTTGAAGCTTTCCGCTGAGCATTCATTTCAGTGAGCTGGCTCCGTTCCTAAGCCTCTCTGCTTCTCTTGGGCGGGCAAACACATCACAACGGACGGAGCAGCAGCTCTGGACTCTGGAAGGATTGTTTAGTACCAGCTGGGGAATTGGCTCATCTGCAGTAACCTCGTCACGGGGAAAGCTAGTCTTGAGAGACTCTAGTGAATGTGGTGGAGCCATCCCACAATATTTTTAAGGAAATGGCTTGAAAATTTTATGTTTGTGCAAAGCAACTTGTTCCACTTTAAACATTGTTTTCATAAATTTGTCATATTGGCAAAAATTAAAAGAATTATTATTTCTTACACCAACACCCCCAATATTTTGGAATTGACAGTGCATTGAAATACTACACTTTCTCCCAGGCTCTGCATAACATGCTGCTGTGGGATAGGTTACTTTTAAATTCACCAGACCTGTGATCATGGAACCCAAGCTCCAGTGCTTACACTTGCAAGCTGCTCTTAATTTTTACATTCCCTATCACTGGAAAACTAGCTGAGTAAAACACCTACGCTATATTTACCTCCAGCAAAAAGTTTGCATTCTAAGAACTCAAAGTCTGAAAAAAACATACAATTATTCTCTGGCTAATTTCACCCTTCCTGAAGTACTTATAACCACCAAAATGAGGGCTGCCTGTCTAAACCTCTGTAATGCAGAGTCAGCTATCCAAATGAAGCCCAAGACAAAAGCAGTTTTTGGAAAACTGGAAACTTTTGACCCTTCGAAGTGTGGTGGAGGCAGAGACCAAAGTTCTGTGCTATTCTCACAAGGCCACAGAGACGAATGTCCTCCTTCTCACTCCCCTTTCCTGGCCACCAGAGACTGGCTGGTAGGTACACTACAAAGTGCTTGCCACGACTGTCAAGGATGGTACGTTCCTGCCTGTGAAAATCAAAATTATTTAACCACAGCTTCTACTTTACCATGAGACAAGCTGAAAGCATTCCTATACCCATCTCAGCATGAAAACAGGAGTGCTGGAAATTTGGCGCTTGTTCACTAACCACCAAGAATGTCAGTACAACTGAAATCAGTCCACAAGAAGGGGAAATTATCGGAGAAAAAAAAAAAAAAGGTATTAGAAACAACTGGTGTGAGATGAAGGTGAAGCCATACATATCTTGTAAAGCTCTTTGCGGCACCAGACTCCACCGATAACTACAAGTTCAATCCAAACCAGACAGGACTCCAGGAATTGCCCTTTCCTACCAGTGTCAACAGCAGAATTTACTATTTGAGTCTGAAGATGTATGTTTCAGGGGATAAATCACTAAATCTGAAATAAAATGGCCAGTTGTTTCTTTGCAAAGAAGAACAAAATTTTCCTTATGCAGGTGCAATTTAGTACTAAATTCACCATAACCTACTACTTTGCTGCAAAGATGCTAATACCACCACATTCAGAAAATTAAAAATTAATAAAGCAGATGAAAGCCTTTGACCTATCCTCAGTGGAACATTTGGGAGAAAAATGCATTTCACAGAATGGAGTCAGGCATACATGATTTTCATTTATTTAACAGTGTTGTCATGACATTTAGGCATCTCCCCTTGCAAGAAACTCTCATTATCAAAGACTAAGAGGTTATCTGTAGGAGCATTAAAAGACTTTTTTAATTCTGATGTATGACGCTTAACTACCCAGTGTAGCAGAAAAAAATGGTTAAACAGAGTCAGCAGCACCACATGTTTCAAGAACAACAAATAAAACTGCAGAAAACCAGGCCAGCCTCATTTATTTTCCCACTAAAAGTGCAGGGAAATGCACATCCAGTGGTACCAACCCGAAACAGCACTTTTGAGAAGTGTTGTCAGGGAAGAAATAAAACACATGCATTCATTTTCCCCATGGCCACTGTCAAAGCCAAATGACTGAGACACAAAGATATTCCATTAAATTCACAAAGATGCTCCCTTTTGGCTTGCAAGCATTAAAAACCTTCACAGCTATGCTGAAATCAGGGCTTTGAGTCCTCTCCAGACCGGTGTGCACAGGACTGCACCTAAAACACTGCTTGTGTCTCAGATGATGGAGCTCGAACTGACTCCCAGACTATTTCCCACAGCTGCATAAACACTGTTAACTATTACCATGAGTGCTCCCTCATCGCTGCTGGCTCCCACCCTTTCTAACAATAATCACTCCTCTCGTGCCATGAGATGTCAGGACAGCAGCAATACACAGGCAGCACAGAAAGACCAGGTTTGCTACCGTAAATCCTCTTAGCCAACACAACCAGTTTGCTGCCAGAAAGTGAAGCAACATGTGTCTCGCACGTAATTGTAAGGAGGGACCGGCATTACCTTTGACTTAAGCCATCTCTTCACAGTGGAGCTGCAGCACGTCAGCGATTATTCTTGAGAGCAAAGTGTAGAGAGTGAAGTTACAACTTAACCCACAGCGAATGCACACAAAGCTCCCTCCCACAAAGCACAGCTGTGCGGGTTCTTTTGTTTGTGTTTTTTTTTTTTGCTGTTTTTTTTTTTTTTTTTTTTGGGGGTTTTTTTTTTTGTTGTTGTTTTTTTTGTTTTTGTTTTTTGTTTTTTTGTCTTTTGAGAGAGAGTGCAATCATCACCGTATAAATAGAAATGGCTGCACGTGGTCCTTTCACTGAAATCTCTGGGAGATTCAACTGGATCAAACATCTCTTCCCAGTCTGACAATCTGAAAGACAGGCAGCACTTGTTGGGGTACCAGGTGACAACTGAGGATACTCACGCGAGTGGTGTGACCAGCAGTGCAATGCACGGACACAGTTTAGGGAGACTGAGCTCACTTGCTGTCTCATTTACTAGCTTTCCACTAATGATCATTGCCAAAACTCAGCCTGCAGAGTCAGCTGCTAGCTGGAGCAGAGGTCTGAAACTAGCCAGCAAGGAGAGGAAAGTCTCTCAGAAAAAGACAGGAATGAGAAATAAAGTCAAATTAGTCATATAAAAAAATTGTGCTGAGCACCAGTCAGAAGGACAGGAAAAGATCCCTCTGACCTATGCTCTGGTTGACGATTAGCCCAATACTAAGTAATAATTCATCAAATAATTAATTAACATATTAATAATGTAATACATTAATACAAGTAATACATTAAATAATGTATTAATACCTACTCCATTAAAAATGGAAAGAAAAAGGTTTTCCTAGGAAAGTTTGGTCTGTTGTCTCCTTGAGGTCGTATGCAGAGACCGCAATGAAGCACGGTGCATAGAGCCCTGTGCTGTCCCTGACCTTTTCGAGCTGAAGCAGTATAGCCAGTGTAACGGCAGAGCATAACCCAAGAAGCAGAGCTTGCTAGCTTATCTCCAGCGCTGGATCTGATCATCTAGAGTGATTACTGTACTTCTGGACCCCGGCTAGTATTTCTGCACAGCTTGCATCATATGAGACAGTCACACCAGCTCCACACAGCACTAAGCTGAAGGTCTCTTCGGCACCCGAAAACTTTATTTGACATTCACTACAGTCTTTCATTCCTTGTGTTTAACACAGGCTATGGAAACTACAAAACCAGCACTGTTCATTTCCCGAAGAAGACTCAAATTAAATTTTTCATGAATAAGAGCACATAGGAAAAACTTGGGTCACTGAAAAGAAGGAAAATGCTGATCTAGTGGAGCAAAACCTGAAAGGTTTGCAGCAAAGTTTGCCAGAGCAAGGATTTAAACAGAAGATCCAAATAAAGAGCAGCATTCTTGCCCACTCAATGCCGTACCGCTGAATCAAGGGACAAACGTCCCACTACCTTCACTGTTTGGGCATCAAGGCATGGTAGTGACACTCAGTGTCCCTTTACAAACGCCGCCTGTGAAAGTGACTTCCCTAAACAATGGCACTATGTTTGGGGGGGACGAGGAGGGGGCGAAGTTGGAGAAATGTAGTGTTTGTTTTTTCATTTGCAAATCATCTGTGACCGCAGCACAAAGTAAAATGAAAGTCTTCATATTCAACCGAGTTTCAATACGGAAAGTAACACTTTTACTGCAGAGGATTTTCACAAACTCATGATGTAACCTCACCCAAAATGCCTACTTGTTTTCAGAAAGTGTCCTGTACCAAAAACTATAGGCTTTTCTGCAGATCCCTTTCCTGTGCCTTAGCACATTCGGTGTTACGCTGTTTAATGCATTAATATTACTGCAGACCAAAACTTACACAGGACTATGGTGCAGCATTCACCTTTCAGAAGTAAATACATCATGCAGAGCTTTAATCAACTTTCGAAAGGGATGCAAAGCAAAGTTAATATAAGAAAGAAATACTAAAAACAAAGAAATAAAGAGAGAGAAATAATACAAAATACATAAAGACACAGTCTGATAGGAATTTATCAATGTAATTACAAATGCAGCAAAGCTGGCTATTTGTGAAATTTGCAACTTTCTGCACAGAAAATGGAAAAGGGCCAAAGTTTTGCTAATCAGTTACAGGAATAATCTGTTTGGAATTGTATTTACTCAGCTAATTGGATATTGTAATCTGCTCAGAACAGCTACAGTGCAGCTTACTGGTTAGACAGAAAAGAAAATCAGGTAAAAAAGTTAAGTGGATGTGAATGCCAAAAAATTAATGAGATTATAAATAAAAAGGAAATAGCATTCTTATTTTTCTTTGTATTGAGGAACTTTTTGCTCATCTAAGCCTTTTAAAGCCCTTCAACAGTCCTTTTAATATAACAGCAAATAATCCTGGATATACTGCATGTCCGACCCAGGTTTTACTTCAGCTTTATCCTGTTTTCTGATTTCCAGTAATACACCACCTTTGCATTAGAGCCTCTCTGGAGCCCAGGCACTTCACAACTAATCACTGAAGTGAGCAAGCTATTGTAAAAGGCTTAACAAGCTCTAGCCCTCAATCTTGCATTGTGATTACCTCAGAATAATTACTTCTGGAGATAACTGATGAAGATCATATTAGGCTGAGGCAAAACAGAGACCCGGCTAAGTGTAAATCAATTACAGCTGAAAAGAGACGAGAGGGGACAAAGATATTACGGGACTATTGCTATAATTTATGGAGCAGTCATGGAGAATTCAGATAATTTCTCATACTTACAATAGCTGTCGGAGTTGAAGCCAGCACACAGTAGAGCACAAGAGGTGAAATGAAGCTCTCGTCCTCTGTTCCAGGATACGGTTTCATCAAATTGCCGTCCTGACAGAAGAAACCTTGGATATGCACCTGAAAAGTATCAGTGCACTCGAAGTAGTAGGCGAGCAGAACAGTCCCAGCCATGATGACAAGCTGAAAATACAGCATGGTCACACAGAGATGTTAGTCGCTTTTTTAACGGATGCTTCTATGCCTTCGAGCCACTCTAGCCCTGCAGAGCATCCTCCCTCTACCGTCACCCCGACAGCCCTTGCAATAACGGTGTGCCAGCGTGTGCGTTTCTGCGCGGCCGCTCGGCAACATCCGTTACATAAACCTTTTGGCAAACGACACTAATGAACGTCTCGGAGAGGAGCGGGTCCGTAACGCGGCTTGTCGAGGGACGGGAGCTCTGACAGCTACTTTATCAAAGGGCATGTGAGTGTCAGCGGCAGCGACGATCAATGAAAGCTCGCAGGACGAGGGGCAGCGCTGCAGGGGCCGACAGGGACAAGCTAAAACCTGTGCACAGCGGCAGGGAGCTGGAAAGGATTATTACAAAGGATAAAGGAAGCTCAAGCCAAAACGTGTCTCCGCTGCAGCTGCAAGCCCATGCTGGGGAACGCGCACCCTGTGCTAACCCAGAGGAGCCCTCTGTGTCCCAGATGAGGACTCATCCAGAGGGAAACCTGCCTCCTGCCACTCACCTTTCCTTGGAGCCACTGCTCACCAGTAAAGCTTGAGCAGTCTACTCCGAAATCCCGAATCCCTGAGCAACAGGCTGGGGTGACTACACGCTGCCTGGCTTCCCTGCTCCATCACAGCTGCCTTTGAAAAGGACTCTGGCTTGAGCCTGGATCTTCATCTTAGCACGTATAAACTGCAAGGGGCCTTTCTTGTCTCTTTTTTGGTAGTTTATTGCCAGCTAAATGGGTTGGGCTGGCTAAATGGGTTGGTTGGAAAACCGCAGCGATCAACTTTTTTTTTTTTATATACCACAGTTACTGCGCCTGAGCTATTGTCAGCGTCTGCGTCTGCTTGCTGCACTGCTTCAACAGCACACCTCAGCATGATCTCAGGTTGTCACTGATCTCACCTCATGAAATTAAATGGATATACTAATTCATCACTCTTGTTCCCTCTCTGCCAGACCGCAAAGGAAATCTCACGTCACAATCCTCATCATTTACAAAAATAGCAATATTGATTTGGAAATTATGACAATTACGGGATCTGATTCAGAATCCTCTTTATAGAGCTTAGTGGCTCCTGCCAGTATTACAAGAGTTGTCACATGTACAAGTTTTCTTGCCACACCATATAAAATAATAATAATAAAGAAAGTGAAATAGCAAACTCCGAAGTGGCTTGTTTTTTGCATTTTGCCTCCAAGATTTCTCCATCTAAACTGTATTGCTGTGAGATTATTGTAATAATAAACCTTTAAAAAATAATTTTGGCAACTCTGTCTCAAAGGTACACTTACAAGTGGTCCATGCGTTCCTCTGGCCTAACCTTGCACATATGCTCTGACACACAAGACAGCCATTAAAGATGTCGTATATTTGAGTGGCTGTTGGACTAAAATTAGAAAAAAAAAACGAAATAAGAGAGATCACTGATGAAAGTAGAAGATCACAGAATCACAGAGCAGTTGAGGTTGGAAGGGACCTCTGGAGGTCACCCGGTCGGCTCCCCCTGCTCAAGCAGGGACTTAAGCCAGTTGCCCAGGACCATGTCTAGACGGCTTTTGGGTATCTCCAAGGATGGAGACTCCAACCTGTAAGGTAGACTTAAGCAGGGCAAAGTGAAGCCAAAGTTGAGAGATTCTGCACTCTTCCCCATTTTTTACCTTCAAAATTAACAATATAATTATGAAGCCAGATTCTAAAAATTAATTCCACCCCTGGAAAATACAGCCCAGATTGTTTAATGTTTTTAGCTCAACCAATTAGCTCTCTGGATTCAAACATCAACTTCTGCTGATTACAGAATTACGGTACGAAGTGAAATTTATAGAGACAAAGCACGTAGCCCCTTTTTAGAAGCTTAAGCAAGTAGGAATCTACATAATTATTTCCCCAAAAGATGCATATTCTCTCTTTCTCCCACCCTGATTTACAGCATGAATGTAATACATCAACATAAAATGCTACTCAAGCATTTGTTTTCTGAAGATTTTGGCTTCCTTCTGATGATTCAGTAACTTTAAGATCCAGAACTTTGAAATCTGCCATCCCACAATGAATTGCAGATAAGGTAACTACGTATGGTCAGTAGAGGGCAGTTGCTCTCTGCTGCTCCTTCCTGCTCACACTTCTCCTACGTCCTCCGGTGTCCATTGGAGACAGCTGGAACTGACTGGAGACTCAAAAGATTTAGTCTGTGTATTTTTTTTCCTATGCAATATCTACCTCTAAAGGTGTGTAAACAAATGTGTTCTCTCACATAATTTTACCTGGATGGTATAATAATAGCTTTAGATGGAACTGCTAAAGTATTCAACTTCTTAAATCTGTAGCTGAAAAACTACCTAATTTTTTCATCTTTTGTTGTTTATCCCAGTATTTTCAACACCCCATACCTGCCCAAAATGATATTTTTGTTTTACAAATGTAAAGCAAGACGCTGTTACCTGTGTATTCCCCAAAGACCTTCACAGCATCCTGGATGAATTAGTGGGATTCGCTATAAACACACACAGTCCTGTAATTAAGGATTTAGAAGACCTGAATTTAACTCCTTGAGCAGCTATAGATTTCCTGATCAACCTTGGGCAACTCGGTTTTATAAATTAACATCAGAGGAAGGCAATGACACTATCACTGCTCTACCTGACATGCCCAGATAAACATGCTCGAGATTACAGTATGCCTGGATACAGAGGTATTTGAGCTCAGTTCCAGCACCTCATATGCCCGGGGCTGTCAGACGCAACCTGACCCACCCCGCCTACCCCAAACACACCCCCAGACATCCTTGAGGGCACCAGCCCCGCCAGCAGATGCAGGGGAGAGAACAGGAGACGGTACAATAGAGAGAGCTGGGTTTTCCCCTGTTACTGGGAAAGGGAGAAAGCATGTACTGAACTTACAACCTTCTTTGGGTGTCATAAGGAAAAACATGTTTTTCAAAAAATTTTTTTTTTTGATATAGGAGGAAAATTTTACTTATCCCAAATGTGCTCCCAGGCAGTGGGTGCAGAACTAACTTTGACTTTCCCAGTGCCAAATGTCGCCTCAGTGCTGCATGAAAACACCTCCTGCATATAAAATACAGCTCTAGTCGGACTTTTGTCAGTCCTGACCTACAACACCACAGATACCTCAATAATAAACCAAATCCTGGTCACACTTCAGTTTCTGTGTTTTGTTCTTTTGAGAAAGAAAAAACCCATATTATCTGCAAAAAGAGATCTCAATTGTAAAAACGTCAGGTGCCCTAGCTGATGCCCACCATCTCAGGGAAACGGCAACAGCAGACATCAGAAATTAGACCTCCAGCTGAACAGACCCTACCACAGCCCCATGATGACAAGGGATGATGTGAGGTACAGAAAGGACAGTCCAGTTACTACCACAAACGTGAGCAACATTTTTGCTGGTCATAGTCAGCGAAGGCCTCACTACATCTGTGTGGCGTGTTCTCATGCCTCATGTTGAGTGTTCACTAGTCTAAAGAGCTTCTCAGCAAAAGGCAAACAGAAACATGGAGAAGTTATTTTCTTTTTCCCTTCCCTTCCCTTCCCTTCCCTTCCCTTCCCTTCCCTTCCCTTCCCTTCCCTTCCCTTCCCTTCCCTTCCCTTCCCTTCCCTTCCCTTCCCTTCCCTTCCCTTCCCTTCCCTTCCCTTCCCTTCCCTTCCCTTCCCTTCCCTTCCCTTCCCTTCCCTTCCCTTCCCTTCCCTTCCCTTCCCTTCCCTTCCCTTCCCTTCCCTTCCCTTCCCTTCCCTTCCCTCCTTTGCCTTTTCTCCCTGCTTTCAGGTTTACAATCATTGAAGGAAGCAATGAAGAAGAGCAGGTAGTCTGATTTAAGATATTAAGATACAAAACATCCAGTTACATAATTCAGAAAACACAATGCAGTTTAACACTGTTGTTTTGAGTGGTTTATTTATTAATCCTTATCAACTCACTTCCTTGAGTTTACTTGGGAAAAATTAAAAATGCTCAATAATTCACTTTAGAAAAGCAGCCAATGAATAGAAGTGTCTAAGGTGCTTAATGGCCTTCATTACCACAGTATTTAACCGTGTCATAATCCTTAATATTTGTCATCAGTACTCCATGGTAAGATAGGAAAATGCTCTTATCACCATTTCACAGAGAGGGGACAAAAACAGAGGAGATAAAATGACTGTCCTCAGGTCACAGTAGAGCCTGCGGCACAGCCAAGATTTACCTTTCTTCTGGACCAGATTTTTCTGTATTAGTCAATAATCTGCACACAAAAACGCTCAACGATACATGCTTCGGTCCTGATTCTGCAGAAGCTCATTCATGACAGTGTTGAGGAAACACATCATGTGTCTGATTCAGCCCCGCTTAAAAACTCCTGCTTGATTTTAGATCAAGCTTGACAAGCTGGGCTCAAACAACTGACTTGTGTTTTCTCCTCAAAGCCAGCTACTTAAATGGATTAATTCTGTACCACTTAACACCTGTCCCTCACCACACCATTAAATTCTGCATGGCTCTACAAGCCCACACTGATTCTGCCCTTGCAGACCTTACTACAGCTGCACACCCTTGCTCCTCTTTAAGTTGTGGGAGTTCTCTGCAATCAACAAATCACTTTCTTAAATGTCCAAGAAATATGAAGCAAGTCTTGCAATCTTCTTCGGGCAACTGGTAACTGCGCGGTGCAGGTGCTAACCAGGTAGTAGTGTAAGATTGCATCCTGAGTATAAAGAAAGAGAATCTTCAAAGTAAGCAGTGCAATTCAGTTGCACGAATCCCAGGGCTACTGGGGTATATCCAGAAATCCTTCCCGTCACCCTAATACTCTGACAGAGTAACTCAGAGACCACTTCACATCCAAACCAAAATTATTACAATACCAGATAGTGGGACCGAAGTCCCAGACTGCATACTCTCTTTGTTCACTGCAAAGCACTTCCCAGTTCCCGTAGCAACAATCGGAAGATCTTTTTTGGGTTTTTGTTTCTGTTTTTGTTTTTTTACCATTACCCACAGAAAAGAGGCCCTCATTTTGCAAACAAGAAAGCAAGAGGCCAACTCCATGTGGGAAAGGGACATAAAGCTGTAAAAGACAGAGATTAATGTTAAAAGGCAGTAGATGCGATGCGAGGCAGAGGTTTTTGATCAGCCTATACTGACGGTTCCCCAGAGTTCTTCATGGAGCAAGAAATTGAGGGAGAAAGGGAAGAGGCTGTAAAAATTTCTGGTGTACTCTCTAGCCATACAGTCTCTGTGTGCTGTAAGACAGACATATGGCCACTGTAAAAATCTCCTTTTGCTGTGTGTTTTGTCACTTATATAAATCGTAATGCAAATCCATATGAAGGAGCTTGAAAACCCCCAAGTACTGCTGGTATTTATACATAAATAGGTAAATTCTCTCAGCTTATCAGCCTTCCCACAGGCTACTGATAATATATCTTATGATGCCTTTAATGTGCATGACTGATAATTGGAAAATTGTTCTTGCACGCAAATGACAACATAAAAGACTACATTTCCATTCCTTCTGAAAGAAACCAAGCCCGTATTTTGCATACAGTGTTCCTCAGGGGACAGTCAATGATATTGATGGACTATCTACCTATTGATACCCTTGCTCAGTTTATTGTTTCCAGCAAGCTTCAGTGCGTTTCAGTTCATGAACCTGGGAAGAATTTCATGAACTGAAACTGCCACAATTTCATGAGTAGAGCACCACAAATCTGCAGGAGTGTTTTCAACTCTTGATACACATGCTGTGGCTCACAGTTTCACCCAGATTTCTACCTCCCTTTCTGAATAAACTCTAGTGACCAATTGTTACGCAAAGCCTGAAAAAATTTGACGTGCTTTTTTGAGCGAGGTGATGAGAGCATGACTCTTGGAATGAACACACTGGAGCATCCAACAGACCTAGCATATGTGTGTCGTGAAACCAGACATGTGAGCTACATATAGGAATCCTAAGTTACAGCTGGAAGGAATCTTTAAGAGTTTGTCCTTGCTCTCCACTGGATAGTATCAGAAATATTTAACTGTGCATCCGAGACTGTTTTGCCCAGGGATGGGTCCGGGTCTTTCTCTGTGAAGGAAGCCAGGCTGTTTTCCCTTGGAGATGGAAACTCTAGTCTTGCCGCTGCAGCAGAGGGACGTTAGAAGCACAGCAAATTGGAAGAAATCACACTGATTGTTATATTTCGTGACTCACTTTTACCTCTCTAAAAGCAGATCAAGCCTCTATCCAAAACTTACTGAGGCTGTTTCCTGAAGCATCCTGATTAGGGTGACGCCTCAGAAACTCATGCTGGTTCAGGGGTCAAGAATTTTTTTGTAAGTGTTGTCTCTACGTACTTGTGGCCAACTGACATCCACTTACTAAATCATCCTTCACCTGATACAGACTTCTTACCTCTAGTGTTTGTACCTGACACAAATAGGGAAAGAAAAAATCTCATTAGTTGTATTTTGTTTTCTTAAATAATCAAACGTCCTTCAAATACTGGCAGAAGAATTACAGACTCCTAGAAAATACTGGATTTATGTGATTACATGATAATTGTACTTAAAACAACTACCTGGACAAGCTTTTTCACAGTATGTCTCTGGGAAATTTTTCCAGGACTCCTGAAATGGCATACGCCGAAGCCCTGAGTATAACTTCTTAAGAAGGGTCTACATTTTCATATTGTAGAGTGGTCGAGCGGTAAGGAAGATGTTAAACACCCCCTCAGACAAGCCTATCCTTCCAAATAACAAAGAAGATGGAGACAACAATTAATTAGAAGTCCATCTGATCCAGATGTGCTAGCAGCTAAAGGGCCCATTTTCGCAGTGAGGTGTGAGGGTAGTAGGTACCTATCTCCCATTAGCATTAATGGGAGCTAGCAGTGTGAATTCTGCAGGGATCAACAAAAGACTTGGTCGCTACAGCGGTTTGTTAAGCATCTGTTCTGTACCATTTTATCACAAATGACATGCCTTAAAAGGTTTAACCTTCACACTTCTGTAGCATATCCAGGTCTGTAGAAAGAGGAAGAGTGTATCAGACAGTAAAGGCTCTTACAGTCTCCGACCGCAGTGAATTAATGCTTTTAATGGATGGTAAGGATCTGGCCGACTGTGTAATCTTTTAGGTTGCCACGGGATTGGATGCAGCAAATAATCTACTTTTTGTGAAAAATACTAAAAAAAAAAGACACAGCAGCAAGAGGAATGTGTAATGAATGAACGCTTCACTTGGAGACAGTGAGAAAAACAACCTATATTGGACTTCCACTTAACGGTAAAATAATTCCAAGTCAATACTTCCATTACGCCAAATATTCAAGTATTTTACACCATCTGAAAAAAATATGAAAGCCAATGATCTTTGTAAGCTGCCACTCTTCAGAAGTGTTTTCTCTCCCCCACCTGATATAACTGACGTTGCAATCTGATTCTGAAATCAGTTTTCCTAAGCAACTGCAGCACACCAAAGTCATGGTCTGTTCTGAGGAGAGCCAATTACAGGACATCGCTTTGTTACAGGAGTTTTCAAGTACGGTCAGCATGGTGGCACAAGCTGGAAAGCAGCTCGGAGGCAGTGAGGGGTTATTAGCGCACACAGGCTTTTGAAGCTGGGGCTGTGTAGAAATCAGAGCAGTCTCTGCAGAGCTTCTTGCAAGTCCATTTCAAGAGCTAATTGTATTATTTTACCATTTTAGTAATTAAGTTGGGACTAGGTATAGTTTAGAAGGCTGAAGAAGATACTCTCAGACAAAAGAGGAATTTACGTCTTCCTAAGGCACTTGTTTCAGGAAAACAAGTTTTGTAGGAGTAGCATGGCCTCTAAAAATACTGACAGCTGGTTAAAACTGTTTCAGCTTCTTTTTTATGTAATGGTCCTTGAAGATTTTCTATGCGCTACACTATAGAAACTTAATGTTACCTGAGAGCTCATCCACATAAAAAAGAAGCCCAGTTTCTCCAGATCTAGTTACGTAGCAAAAGCAGTACAGTTCTCCTGATGGCAGAGACATAAAGGCATAAAAATGCTGCAACCGGTACAACATTTCCTATGTAGGAAATCAAATAAATAACAGTATGAGGCACCTTGATTATCAGGTGTAACTCAATCCACTCTGCACACTGCTGCTGCTCTCTCAGCTTAAAGCAATGGTTCTCAACCTTTTAATTTGTAGACCCCAATATTTTATCAGTGATTCTTTTGTAATAAATTTAAGCCCACTTTCTTTGACAGGTAAGTGCGACCCATGGATCGATCACAGGCTGAAACTGTCAGCTCGAAGGGAGCAGGGGATGCCTACCCACACGCTGTGCTGTGTGTTACGACAGTGTAATAGCTTTTCGTGTAGCCAAGGCCCGAGTGTGAAAATGAACCAAGCCCAAAGCGTCAGAGACAAGTACTTCTGCATCTGCTCAGGTACCCAGGAAGGATAGGAATAATCGCAGACACTGCGTCCAGTTTGTCGGACACAGCGTTTGTTAGAAAACTGATGAAGAGCTGGCGGATTTCTCAACTCCAGTTGCTGGGGTCCGTTGCAACCTATCATCCTCTGGCACTTCTGTTAATTAAAACAACATTTTTCTCCTGGCATCTGTCTTTTCAAAGTTAATATTTCTCCAAGTTGACACAAAAATCTAAGCTGCATATGACCTCTGCTATTATTTTGTGTTTCCACTAGAGATGGATTTGCTTGTAATGGCTTTTGTTTCCGTCTCTTCCATTGATTCTTTTGGGACCTGTAAGAAGATGGGAGGAAGACCACCTTTGTACCCAAGGCACTCCTGGGCAGGTGCCTGGCAAGGGCAACTCCTACAGGTATCGCAACAGTCGATGGAAACATGGGCTGCTCCGGGAAGAGTGAGAAGAGCTCGGAAAACATCCCCCATCCTTCCAAGGGACCAATTACGACATGCCATGAACAAACTCAGTAACTCCTTGGCTGCCTTTCGTCTCAGATTGCTGACAGGGATGCTAGAGCATGTTCTAACCCTTAGGATGATTCCACCTCAAGCTGCCACACCAGATGAATGCATCCCATGATAGTGCCCTGCCAAAAGAAAACCTCAGAGAGTCCACAAATTTTCTTAGATCCACTGAAATCTGACACTGACTTTATCAACTAAGAAAGATAATTGATATCAATAGCAGTTTGCCCTCCTTTCTCTATCCTACATACCCTACTTGCTCAGCACACTTCTCCTTTGTGGTAGAGAAAGTTCAAGAGATGGACATGCCTTCTTTCACATCCTGGGATGTTGTCTGTCTACTACAGCAGAAATGGGTGTGCAAGCACTTGTCATCTCATGCTGTGCTTGTCCAAGAACTACATACCTGCTTCTGACCAGACAGTGAATGAACAATTCTGTCCTATTGTTTTTTTTTTCCTTTGCTCACTGGTAACCTGTGACCATTGCCTTTGTAAGGAAAGGGGACATCAATTTAAAGACTATTAAAAATGCTTTTATAAACAACAAAGGAAAATTCTTTATAGATCTACCATGCTGTTTCCTGAGGATGCTGGTGATGGTGATGCTAACTTGCCCGTTCAAGAGCCACCAAAGGAACACATGTACGTTGTAGGCCTGATAACTGCCTTCTTTGCTCATATGTCAAGCTAAGTGTAAAGTGGGCACTTCCCAACCAGTCCTATCTTCCTCTTAATTCTTCGTGTTAGTGACTTAAGTACAAGAAGCTGTACACATCTGTGTAACTCAAGGTCTGCACTTCCAGCTGTTCTGTAGCTGTTCAAACCACAGGCTGATGCATGGCACCCATCGGATGTAATAGCCATCGGATGCATGGCACGCATCGTCCCGTAAAAGATGGACATAAGTTAGGGGTCAGATGGCATTCCTGGTTCTGTTTTCATGGTAAGGCTGTGACACCACTGAACGCTGCTCCGCAGTCTCCGCCCACGGATAAAAATCAGTGCTTTAATGCTGCTAAATTTGCTGGCCTTTTACCTCTATTAACTCTCCTCTGTTGATGTTCCAATACCACCACATACGTGCGGAAGTGTAACATATGCGTGGCACTGCCGTGTGAAAACCCCACACGGCCACAAGCTGCAACAGCCGTTCTCCCTTCACAATCTCCCCGAGCTCCTGCTGAAGGGGAAGAAGGCCAGTCCTCTGCGTTCGTAAGGCAGTATCTGTGCACGCTATCGACCACTGGGAGCGGAGCTGGCATGGGCAGGCACCAGTTTCCCTGCAGAACGCCTGATCTTTGCCTGGGACCCTGCACGCGGGGAGGATAGGAGGGCACCCGGACTGCCACTGTCCCACCCCTGACCAGCTTTCTCCCACGGGTTCGTGGACCCAACACTCCACCTGACACTGCTCTCGCTGCGTTCATCGCGAGCTGGGCTGCCGTGGGGACAGCCTCTTTACATGCCAGCCAAAGGCTAAACTCACTCCTCCCTGATGCTCAAAAGGGACAACACAGGTCTCCTCACTCTCTTCAGAGGGAACAACGCGCAGGGGTGGATGTCCCTGCAAGCTTTAGGTGGCCGGCCAAGGCTACAGACACTTGTATGAGGCTGTATGTACCTCAGAGAGGGGGGAGATGAACGCACAAAAAGAAAAGACTCGGCAGCACAGGTGTTGGAAACTGGGAAAAAAACAGCAGTGTCTTTTTAATCAATAACAGCACATGAAAGGCATTTCCCCCATGGCTTGAAGGGAGAGGAGATGGATCCCCAGCACTCTTACGGCATCAGGTAATACCTGTGTTGCCATATGCAAGGGTCTCTATAAAAATCAATACTAATGATATCTTTTCTTTAGCTAGAAGGTAGGTAATAAATGCTGTGAAAAGGCCTATCATTTAGCTCCCCCTAGTATAACCCTGAATAGCAATACATCTGTTCAACCTCTTGCAATTCCTCTATTTTGGCAAGCTGTATTTCATTATAATAACCTGCTTTCTTTACAAAATTTTAAAGATTCCTTCTCTCCTTTTAGATTTTGTTCCTACACAGTCATGCTACATCGTTTTCTCCCTTTTACTAAACAAACAGTAGAAAGGATTCATATATGACAATTATAAGGACCTTTTTGTCACTGCTTTTGTGACAGCACAGGCCTTCTTATGGAGCAGACTTAAAAGGAATGTGATTTATTAAGATGAATGCAGTTATGATGAGTTTGGTCTTTTTTTAATTTAATGAAAGTATTGATGCACAGTACTGTTAAATACTGAGCTTGATCCGAAGTAGATCTTTGAAGGCTTATCAGCAGGGGGCATTAATGCGACATTAAATTCCAAATGCCAAGCTACCAAACAACCATGCAGAGTCTGTAGTAGTTTATGTTTTTAATATGTTTGGTTTCTCCCCTGTATTTTTCACAAGTTCATCTCATTTTTTAAAGTAGTGCTGCAATTCCAGGCCATTTGCTGACAGTAGCAATTTGTTTAATAACCTATTCCAGGCTTCATCCTGATTTTAGAAAGAAGTCTTTGTCCCTGTTTTATGTAGTTTAAAAGAGGAGAGGCTGATCTTACGATCACTAAATTTTCAGCCAGCAATTTCAAAGGGGGATTACCTCCAGCAGGAAGAATCGGTGGGTTCAACACTGGTGGAGGGTATTTGGTCGCGAGCATCGGTGGCTCCCTGACATCAGACCATGCACATTTGAGGAAATGACAGACAATGCCCCACTTTCCTATGGCTGCACTCTGACGGCAGCTACTGACCTGAAGAAGAGATGTATTTCCAGGAGGCCAAATTTAAAATAGCGCCATTTTCCCCTCAGTGTGCCCATTCCACTTTCCACTGACTCTGAGGGAAAAGTAACCACACTGATAATTTAAATTATCCGTGACAAAGAATGAACCAAGGTGTTCACGTCAGTAGGATTTTATCTTGTGTTAGTTTTCCTATACTGACAAACAACGGAAAGAATACACTTTTTTTTCTAAACCTTATTGAAGACAGTTCACAATGCCCCTCTGTCAGAAACTCAGTCTAGCAGTGAGCTAGTGACTGAAGGGGTCAGAATTAAAGAGGAAGACATAACTGGTGCATCGGCTCTGCTCCTTGGTCTCTTACTCAGGGTTGATCCTTACTCCTGGCATACCGTCATCTCGCTCTTATTTTGTTCACTTTTAGCACAAAATTTATTGAATCTGGTCTGATCTTCCTGTATGTGTCTTTTATAATAATCCATAGTACATCCATATGTGTAGCATAAAGAGCCATTAATTTAAAATTTTTGCATGAATTAAATTCCGTGGGCTAGCACTGTATTTTTTTTTCTCTCCACAAAAAAAGCTGGAAATTTAGCTAATGTTTTTAAACCAAAGTTGAGATCATCATATCATCACCTGAGTATAGGAGTGGAATTTTTAAGAAAAATGAAGAATAGTCTTAAATACACAGTAACATTGGGACTTTAAGCAACATTCGGATGGCACCCACATTAAGGGTGCGGATCATTAAGCCTTTTGTCTGCTACGGTAGCAAACTGCTCTCTAACATGACTTAGGTCTTGCTTTCAGGTCCAAACCCTCTAGTTTTGGCTCCAGTATCTTGGACATCCTGCTACATTCCACACTTTTGCTGTCTCTCACATACAAATTCTGTAATTCACTTAACATATTTTCCTCAGGCACATGCTGCCCGTGTTATGGCAAAAAACAGTTATGCAATAGAAAAACAAAATGTGTTCCTCAAACAGCTGTAGTAATAAAGGCCTTCAGAACCTCCTGTGAAACTGGTTGCTACCTTCTGTATGTGAAAATTAAGACTCCTCTCTTAGCAAAACCTGATGCTTATACTATAATTTTCCTTGAAGATGAAAGATGGGGCAATGTTGGGTCTGATAGCCTTCCTGATAAATGTCAGGATGAGATTGATACAAGCAAGGGGAGAAGAGAATTAAACTTCCATCTGTCAAGAGGGAGAATATATAAGGGTTTTGGGTTTTTTTGGTATATGAAGAATGTTATCACTATTACCAAGTGTTATTAAAACCTCCAATCCCCATGTATAGTATATCTTTTCCCTTGAGCAGGTCCAATGAGGATTTTCAGCAGGTGGCATTGATGCTCTATCCAGTTCCTACCAAATGGCACACAGCCGGGAAACTGCTGCTTCCAGCACTTAACACCTTAAAATGATCAACAAACTATGGCAGAGAGTGAGTAATTTTCTTAGGAGAAAAAGGCTATGTTGAAATGGCATCTGTTCTGAGTGATTTTTTTTAGCAACAGAAGCAGAGCATAGATATATTTTGACTACTCTGATATTAAATTAGAAGCAGCCAAGGGCATGTTTTCTTTTCTTTTGATTTGCCCATCAAGGCATATGCAGAATCAGCATTTTCAAAGGAAGAGAACATCACTGAACTTTTTAGTGTTCAGGGCTGTATCAGCACCAGTAATATCTACACAGCACCTCCAACAACAAGAACACGTAGTTTTTTTCAAAGCAGCCCTATACAGGTTTCCCCAAGTTTAAATATCTGCTGTTGCAACTAAGAGAGAGAGGGAAGGGAGAGATATTGAGGTGGCAGATACATATGACCACTTGGGGCTGAGTGAAAATGAGTTACGCTCCAGGACTGGTTGCCCGGCATATCTCAGGTTTGCCCAAAACAAACAGTACAAAATCCTGGGACCGTCTTCAGGACTTGTTAAGGAATCTCTTACTGACTCCATGAAATCCAGCATCCAACACACAGTAAAAACTTCTACGTTTCAAGCATCATACAACCAGCCAATGCTAGAAACAGGTGCTTTGGTAGAGCTTGTTTGGGTGGAAGGTTTGTCGATGATTCTTTCAAGTGCAGGCTGAGTTCTTTGCTTCTCATGAAACTGCCCACAGGAGGGTAAGGAAATACAAAACAGTCCGCCAGGACGTCCTCCAAGAATCGTGCTTCAAAGGATTCAGGGTTTGCTCCTCTAAAAAATGAGGTTCTGTTCAAAAGTACAATAGATCAACATCTAGCACTGAGCCAACCAGGGCTTTTCCCTCCTAATCTAACTACATCCTATCCCAGCCTCTCAGTGGAGGGCACATTTTAGAAGGCTTTAGCTGCTCCAGTGACTCAGCACTCACTACCCTGTACTGCACCCTGGGGAGTGGGTCCTGGCACTGGGTACATATCTGGAAAGCAGACCTTCCCCCAGTTATCTGCCTGATAACAGATTTCAGTCTGTCTCCCCTGAGCTTAGGGCAGATTTGACAATGACTGTAATGCAAAGAGCATTCTGCAGTGCAATAAAGCCTAACAACGCTCCCATGACTGCAGGGATCAGCACAGGGACCCAGGTAATGCACAAGCACCCAAACGAGGTACACGCTGGTGGGTAGATGGGATGGGACAGGACAGGACAGACAGTTGTCCTCTCATGCCATCTTCACACCATGTGAGATGTTTTTATGAAAGAGGTGCTTTAGTCACAAACAAGACATTGTATTTGGGAAAAGGCTGTCTGGATAAAGTTCTGCAGCTTGCTTTTCACTGGAGATCACTCTGGATCTACCTAATGGTCTGTTCCAGCCTCAGAAATATCTGCATTCATGAAACTTCTTGGAATACTTAAATATTGCAATATAGCAAAATAACAAAAGTCTTGTAAAACTCAGAGCAACTCGAAAAAGTTTATTGAGAATTTGGTGTTGAATTTTGTGCTTCTAACTTGAAATCATATGTGTTCTTCTGTGAAAGGGCTGGTTTGAGCTTGATTCTTCTTGACAGCAGTTCTTAACCTGGACTACACTGTCATGAGTCATCCAGTGCATTAGAAATACTGCAAAATCTTATCATAATTGATTATCTGCGGAATTTCAGTAAACAAAACACAAAATTGCAGCTTATTTAGTTTTGAAGTACCGCAGTCATTCCACGCAAAATACGGATTCGATGACTGGCACACACACAGACTTTATTTGCATGAAGCTGTGTGCTCCAGAAATGTACAATACAAGGACTTGCCCTGGAAAGCTGAAACGCTGCCCTTGGCTAAAACAACTTCCAAGTTGCTGTACAACCCTGAGAATGGTTCACTGACTGATGGTATTTCACTGTACAAATGGCTCATAAAAGCTGTTAAATCCGTCATGCACTCTAAAGGCATTTTAATCTAACGACTATTTTCACTTATACAGAAGCTGTCAGGAACATCTATTCCTCAAATGACAAGAAGCAACAGATCCTGACAAGACACAGGATTCTGGCACAACAGACTAATATATCTTTTCAGTATGCTTTTCATGACTCCTCTGTGGTATCTTCATGCATGTCTTCAAGCAAAGCTGTTCACTGAGAGATGCAGAGGTATATTTTGATTTCTGATGTGCCCTTGTAGGTAGAAAAGCAAGCATCTTTCTGGCGATTGAAGGGACTGACAGCGGGCGAATCAGATGAAAAGGAGAATGAGGATAAAGCGAAATACAAAAGGAACAAAGATCTGAAGAAAGTGAAAACCAAAACACACCATAACACAATCCTTACTTTCCCTGTGCTTGTTTTCAGATCGTAAGCTTAAATGTTAATGATGGATTGGGTGACACTTCTAACAACACATTTGAAGAAAGCTCAAGGGAAAACATAATCAAGAGGGGACTTTGGCCCACCCGGACTTCCACAGATATGCCAAGGTGCACTACAGCAGAATAGCCTTCTACATTGTAGTACATACTCTCCTCCCAATGAATAGTTGTTTATTCTTGCCCCCCATGCATCCTTCTTTTCCTGAAGATCATTTCCTGGACTGTTACTTGGGAGAAAGGAGCTGCCTTCTTGCAGACAGCTGCCATGGGGTCCACAGGCCATTGCCTCATCCACACATTACCAGGAAGACCAAAGAAGCTATAAAAAAGCTCCCCATCAGGCTGACAGATCTAAAAGCTGCTGGGATCATATCTGGCCAAAGGAAAGGGAAGCTGTCTTCCACTCCCCAGCATCCCTGCCTTGCAGGCTCAGGGAAGCACCTCTCCAGGGAGGGAAACCTTACAGTAAAGTCATAGAGTAACTGTGCGTGGTTATGAGGAGCAGCTGGTTAGAGAGCCCATCCTCTCACCTTCCTCACACTGAGAATACTTGCCAGATCCACTCTCTGCTCAGACATTTCTGCCCGTACTTTCATCTATTTTGTTCTGGTCATCAATCTGCCTGTTAGGAGAGAATCTCAGTCAGAAACCAAGACCTGTCAGGTTCTTAAAAGGTGTTGCTTTGGGCAATGCAAATCTGAGTAGAAAGGAAGCCTAACTCCACAGCAAATCAGTGCATATACCTACATTTATATTTTAGTGAACATTGCAGGTTGACTTGCCAAGTTGGAGAGCTGTGAGGTTTTGAAGAACAGCAATAATTTCTGGTTTGTTCTTAGACAGAACAAACTATTGTTCTACAGTATTTCTCAACCCAGAAAATCCAATGGTAAATGTAAAGCCTCAGAGAAGCCAAACACCTAGACACTGTACATTCTTGGGCCCCCTTTCTGCTGCCTCTGAAACAGTCATGTTGCCATTGATTTTGAAAGGTGTTAACAGCTGGCCCTTTCCCTGAGAGCTGCATTAATTATGGCAGTGCTCTGGGTAGATTTTGTGGTTAGAAACGGGCAAATAATTTCCCAGCAGTAAACGTGTATGCAGAGACAAGATGCTGCAGTCAGACCCTTTCCCACAGCTGTCTTTCTGCACACAGCAGGGGCTCTCCTGCCACCAGACCGGCGGTAACCCAGGCACAAACCAAAAAGGAGCACATCTTACTGCTCTTTTGCTGTGCTCAAACTACTGGTCTGTTAGGAAGATTTTGATAGGCACTCAGATCTCTACTCTCCTCGCAGTCAGAGACTGCTTACTCGTGTGTGCCTGGACTGTTCATTTCCTTCAGAAATGATGCTCTGATAGTTTCATCAATTACAACAAATGACAATTTTAAATTCTTCGCCTTGCTGCCAAGTTCTTCATTTATTATTATTAACTTCTTGCAGCAGTCTTTCTAATACTCTACGTCTCTTTCCTATAGTGGCATGGCACTCTGACACATTTTAAGCATCTGTTTAATCCCCCTCCTTTTCCCATATGCTTGAAAACACTTTATCACATTTTAAAATGACTAATGCTTCAATATTCCTATTCTGCTACCTGCTGAGGAAAAGAAGAAAGCAAAAGGCTGAGTAACTGTGTTTCAGAGACAGCAGCTTTACAGATGACTGCATTTATTTATTACTCAAATATATTTTTAAATGTTGTGCCAGTGCAATGGAGCTGCAACTTGATAAATGTTTAGTTCTAAGAGAAAACTACTTTCTTTAGCCATGAAAAATTCAGTTGATAGTTCAAGGCCATTAAAAAAGAAAAGATTTACAAAGAAGAGAAGAGGTGAGTATTCAACAAGCAGGTACTAATTTTCTCAGACAAATCTGAGACAGTAACATCTCAGACCGAAGCAAAAGTCGGGATAAAAGACTTAGAATCATAGAATCATAGAATGGTTTGCATTGGAAGGGACCTTGAAGATCATAGAGTTCCAACCCCCCTGCCATGGGCAGGGACACCTCCCACCAGCCCAGGTTGCCCAAGGCCACGTCCAGCCTGGCCTTGAACACCTCCAGGGACGGGGCTTCAACAACCTCTCTGGGCAACCTGGGCCAGTGCCTCACCACCCTTAAAGTGAAAAATTTCTTCCTAATGTTTAATCTAAACCTGCCCTCTTCCAGCTTAAAGCCATTCCACCTCATCCTATCACTACATGCCTTAGTAAAAAGTCCTTCCCCAGCTCTCCTGTAGGCCCTTTTTAGGTACTGGAAGGCTGCAATAAGGTCTCCCTGGAGCCTTCTCTTCTCCAGGCTGACTTCATATGCAGATGCTGAGATCCTGACACTAGCCAAAGAAATAACTGTAGACAAGTCACTCTGTGTCTTGGTTTCCCCATCTGTAAAACGGAAGTACAGCTCCCTTTATAATCCACGTGTTACAGTAGTTATCTCAGCACCAAAGGGACCTGGTGAATGAGAGAACAACTATATGGAGCCAATAGCTACAAACATGTCTGAACAAGGTGCCAGGCTGTCATCTGAAGTCCACAGAATTGCTGGGGTTAGCATGCACCTCTGCGTAGTCCAACGCCATGGCTCAAAGCAGGGTGAGCTAGAGCAGGGTGTCCAAGCCCACATCCTGTTGGGTTTTAAATATCTTCACAGACAGAGACTCCACAAGCTCTCTGCACCACCTGTCCTGGTTTTCAATCACCCTTAAAGGAAGAGAGCTTTTTGTTCTGTGAAATGCAATTTCCTATTTCAGTTTATGCCCACTGCCTCTCTCATACTTTCACTGGGTACCACAGAAAAGAGCGTCTCTCATACTGGGGAGCCCAGCACAGCTCTCCAGATGTATCTCACCAGTACCGAGCAACAGGGAAGGATGACCTCTGCTGACCTGCTAGCAATGCTCCTCCTAGCGCAACCCAGGTGTTTGTTGGCCGCCTTTGCTACAATGGCACATTGCCATATCATGTTCAACTTGTCCACTAGCATTCCCAGGTCCTCCCCTTCAGAACGAGGAGATCAGTCATGCTGAATACTCCCAATCACTTTCTCATTCTTCATGTGTTCAGAAATGGTTTCCAGGATCAGTTGTTCCATTGCCTTACCAAGGACGGAGGAGAGATTGACCAGCCTGTAGTGCCCTGGATCATCCTTCTTTACTTTCTTGAAGATAGAAGTGACATTTGTTTTGTTATAGTCCTCACAACCTCTCCCTGTTACCATGACCTTTCAAAGATTCTCAAGAGTGGCTTGCAGTGACACCAAACAACTCCCATGTGTGCATCCTGTTGGGGACCATGGACTTGTGTCTATCCAGTTTGTTTAAATGTTCCCTACCCTGATCCTCCTCCACTGAGAGTGGCTTCCTTGATTCAAAATTTTCCACCAGTCTAAAGGGCCTGGGATTTCTGCAGGCCAGTCTTACTTGAGGCATGGAAGGCAGTGAATACCTCTCAAACTTTTCTGTGTCCTTTGTCACCAGGTTCCCTAACCCATTTAGGAGTGGGCCCATTTGTTCCTTAATCTTCCTTTTACTGCTGATACACCTGCAAAGACCTTCTTGTTGCCCTCCACATTTCTCATCTGATTCAACTCCACGTGGGCTTTGGCTTTCCTTATCCCATTCCTGCATGCTCAGACAGTGCCTCTGTATTCCTCCTGGGTCACCCATCCCTGCTACTGCCTCTTCTGTACTTCCTTTTTGTGTCTGAGGTTAGTCAGGAGCTCCTTGTTCCTCCTGCTGCCTTTGCTTGATTTCCTGCTCATCAGAATGGACTAATCTTGAGTGTAGAGGCAGTGCCCTTTGAAAATCAACCAGTTCCGCTGGATGTCTCTTCTCTGCAGGCTGTATCCCATGGATTTCTTCCCAGCAGTTCCTCGAACAGGTCAAAGTCTGCTCTCCTGAAATCTAGGTGTGTGATCATGCTTTTTGGCTTGCTTCCTCTTCTCACAGTCCTAAACTCCACCATCTCACGGGCATTGCTGCCAAGGATGTCCCTGACCTTTGCATCCCTAGCCTTCACTTCCTCCACAAATTCTACCTTGTTTGTAAGTAAGAAGTCTAGTAGTGCATCTTCCATCAGCAACTCGATCACCTGTGTTAGCAAGTTGTCATCAGCACATTCCAGAAACCTCCTGGATTGCTTGGGCTCTACTGAGTTGCCCCTGCAGCAAATATCGAGGTGGCTGAAGTCTGCATGAGGACCAGGTCTGTGAAAGTAAGGCTTCTCCCAGATGATCAGATGGTCTATAGCAGACACCCACAACATCACCTATTTTGGTTTATCAACTAATTCTGATTCTCAGGCTCTCTGCTGTGTCATCACCCATCCCAAGGAAGATGTGTGATGTGTCACAGCTGCTCCCTTATAAAAAGGGCAACTCTCCCTTCTTCCTGTCCCAGCCTGTCCTTCCAGAAAAAGCCTGTGGCAGCAGCACCCCAGTCCTGTGAGCTATCCCACCACATTGCTCTGACATCAAGGGAATCATAGGCCTGCAAATGTACACAGATTCCTCTCATTGCCTTCCCACAGTGTGTGCATTAGTGTACAGGCACTTCAGACAGTGTGACCGTGCATTTGTCCCTGGCCTTGAATCGTAGAATCACAAAATCATAGAATGGTTAGAGTTGGAAGGTACCTTAAAGATCATCTAGTTCCAACCCCTCTGCCCTGGGCAGGGACACCAAATTTGACCAATATTGTCAAAGCCAGAGTGTGCAATCCTGGTCTTGAACATTGCCCAAACGCAGCAACCATGAAAGCTGGTTTCAAGCTGAAACACTGAAGCCAATAATAAATGGCCACTTCCTGGACCAAGAACACCTGCCAATAAGCTAGACAAAGAAAACCTGTTAATGGTATGGCCTGCACTGCCTGCCAAGCAACCAGGTATAAATATCATCATGCTGGGCCCCTTGCTCAGTACTGGTCCTTCACTGGTCCTTCCGACCTGCTCCTTCACTTCCTCACATGATTGTTGGTCATTATCTCCCTCCCCCCATCACTATTAGTTTAAGATCTCCTCTCCAGGTTGGTCAGTCTGTTGGCAAAGATGCTTTTGCTCCATTTCATCAGGTTGATCCCCTTCCGAGCAGCCTTGATTCACAAGGAGGGTCCCATGGTTCCAGAAGCCAAACCCTGCCACTGACATCAGCTGTGCAACCAGCTGTTGATCCACAGGATCCATCCAGTCCTCTTCAAGCCCTCCTCCTCCTCCTCCTCACTGGCAGTATCAAGGAGACCACTGACTGGCCACCCATGCCCTCGACCATTGCACCCAGAGCCATGTAGTCACGCTTGATATTTCCCAGGTCACTCTCGACAGTATCACTGGTGTGCAGATGGAAGAGCAGCAGGGAGTAATAATCTGAGGGCTGAAACATTCTTTCCATAACACCCCACTCCTGAGCCCACAGTAAGCAGCAAACTTCTCCAGACAGGAGGTTAGGTTGGCAGATGGTGTCCTTCATTCCCTACGCATAGGGAGTCTCCCACTACTACCACTCACCATTAGCTCTTGCCACATGATTCAGGTTCAGCTGGCTCAAGTGCTTCACTGGACAGAGCTCTCAGCCAGGGAGCTGCTGCAGCACTGAATCTATTTCATAGTTGCAGATCTGGATGTGAAGTGGGAGCCTTCCCCCCAGGGCCAGAAGTTACCAGCTTCCAGCCTTCACCATCATGGGAGCTTCCACTTTCCAACCTGGTACACAAACACTCTGCCTGTCCCCCTGCTGCAGTCGAAGGTTCAGGCTTTCAAAGCTGCAGGGTCTCAGAGAGGACCCCATTGATCTCTTTCTTGTCATCTCTGATGCTGTGCAGTCCGCTGACCTGCTCCCACAGCTCATGTACTTGGTGACACGGATCCTCAATGAGAACAACCCTCCTGCTGGCCAAAAGGCCATCTCCCATTGCCCCAGCCACAGCAAGAGGCCCCAGCTGCCCCTGCAGCCTGCAGCCTCCAAAGCTGCATCCTCCTTCTGCACCTCCACGTGCCAGTCAAGCCCTCTGTTGTTACAGGGAAAATTGCTCCAGTGGCTCATGGGGACCAGTGACACACCACTGTCACAACTGAGGACAGGGGTGCTGCTGTGAGCAGTTACAGGTTCCCTTCTACACACACTGCTGTACAAACAGCCACCTCTGAGAGCTGTGCTCTGGACCAGGACTTACAGGGGCTTCTGCCTAGATACTGATGGCAGAGTGCTTGACCCCCCGACCAGGAGTCAAGATCTGCAAGCTCAGAGCCCACTTTGGTCAAGAGCAGTTGGCAGAGCTTGTGAGAAGCTGCTGGAGCTTGCTAGCAGCCACCAGCTGTCCTCATGGCACCCTAACATTCCTCCAAGGGTTCCCAGGATTCCCCTTGACCATCACAGCAGAAATTCCCAGAAGATCAAGGAAGTCCCAAAGCAGAGCCCAGAAACGGCTGTGCAAACGGTTGTGCCTGGCATAGAGGCACAGGCAAACAGGGAAAGACTGTAGTCTTTTCAAGCATTAGATGTAGGAGACTTTAAATGAAGCTATCAGGTGACATAAACAAAAACACAGATGGCATAGGTAAGTTGTAAAACTCCCTGACCTAGGAATTATGGGTGCTAGTAATTTACAAGGGTTCAGAAAGCAACTGTAGAAAAAAAAAAACCCTGGAAGAAAAATCTACCACAAGCTATCAAATACAGCGGCATTCAATCTGACCAGGGGAAGTACCAACACCATGTCAGAAGTAGTGACCATGCAACAGTCCTATATGATACCCTTTCCTAGCTATCTCCTGCTTACCACAGGTGTTCAGAGCCCTGCTGCCAAGACAGGATTTTGATTTGGCTCACAACCGCCTTATATTCTACTGGTAAAAGATGTCATCCACCTGGGTCCAAGGGTTGCTGGAGCTGGGGACAACACAGCTTTTCACGTCTCTCTTCTAGATCACTATCCTCTTAATAGCTGTGAAGCACATTGACGTCTTTCCAGGGAAAGATCTCCAGTGGATCTACACAAACAAATCTCAGTGTAATTAGCATTAACAGAGCAGTGCAGAGAAGATAATGTTCAGCGTGGGCATGTGATAAGCCTTGCTGCCTATTTCATTTTCACGTAAGGACAGCACACAAGTGAAAATACCACAGGGGAAACAGTGCAGGACCCCTGCGCTGCAGGTCGTGCAGGTAGCCCATCCTGCCAATGCACACACGGAGGCACAGCGGCTCCCCATCGTCCCGCCTTTGCTTTGCAGTGCCTGAGTGTAGAAACGCAGCACATGATTTTGCACTGCTGGTGTCTCACAGCTTCAGACAGATCTGCTTGCGGATGCTATGCTACGTCCTAACCCAGATCCTATAGGAGCACAGCATGCTGAAGAGCAAAATCTGCACTTTTAATTTCAAAATACAAAAATGTCTCACTGGGAGATATCTTTCCATTTCAGAGCTTCCAGGCTACACGCTTCTTCTGACATGTTATGTCTTCCAGATCTTTCTCTGACTCAAGAGCTCACAAGACTCTCTGCTGGTACCTCCAACCAGCTGATGTGCCTCAGACATAAAATCTCTCAAAGCCACAGACCCTGCAAGTCTACCTGCCCAGTTTGCTTTCCCTGTCCACATGAAGAAACCAAGCCTCCGGACTTGCAGAGAGGCCCTCTCCTGGAAGCAGGAGCCCTGCCGCACAAATCCAAACCACAGCTCCCTAGCCTTCCTGCTAGTCTCAAATGCCTTGGCAGGCACAGATCTGGGTAAATTTATGGGTTTTGTATCAAGCTGGCCACAACAGTGAATCTTAAAAATCCAGGATCTCTAGTTGCCTCCTAAGTGAGCTCGCGGGACAACATGGTATCTACTACCAGAGTTTCAGTGACTACACCAAATTAGAAATTACATTAAAAACTCAGTTCCAATCAATGTTTTCTGATGGAAATTTCCTGATGTGTTCTGCATTTAGGTATTTTGTGTTCCAATACCCTTGCACTGGACTGCTGTGTCCAGTAAAAGTCACCAAGTCCCTCAGTTATCAAGGCAGTCCAGAATTCATCATTCCAAAAACACCTGTAGAAGATGGAAAATCAAATCTAGTCTTACTCTAACAACAATGACCTTATCTGGAGCCTCCAACATAAGGACATGGACCTGTTGGAGCAACTCCAGAGGGGGACCACGAAGATGATCACAGGGCTGGAGCACCTCTCCTATGAGGAGAGGCTGAGAGAGTTGGGGTTGTTCAGCCTGGAGAAGAGAAGGCTCCAGGGAGACCTTATAGCAGCCTTCCACTACCTGAAGGGGGCCTACAAGAAGGCTGGAGAGGGACTTTTTACAAGGGCATGTAGTGATAGGACGAGGAGGAATGGCTTCAAATTGGAAGAGGTGAGATTTAGAATAGATATGAGGAAAAAAAATTTCACTGAGGGTGGTAAAGCACTGGAACAAATTGCCCAGGGAAGCTGTGGATGCTCCATCCCTGGAAATGTTCAAGGCCAGGCTGGACGGGGCTTTGAACAACCTGATCTAGTGGAAGGTGTCCCTGCTCTTGGCAGAGGGGTTGGAACTAGACAATCTTCAAGGTCGCTTCCAACGTAAACCATTCTATGATTTTATGATTCTGTGATCTTCGATGCTTGTTCTGTAGCCTACTTCTTCCAGATATAAAGGCTTTCCCCTTAAGATGACAACCTTGGAGGAGAGTGGAGCTCTGAATCTTTGTCATTAATAGAACAGTATTCATTAAAATTCATAAAAGTTGCCCGCGCTTCCAGACTGATGTTATTTAATAGAGCAGTGCAGGTTTACAGTCGTTGCACATTGATGAACGCAGCAGTCACTGCCAAAAGAAGCTATCTGCTGGTATCAAGATTGCAGGACTCTTAGACCAATCATAAGAATCAAATAGAGACAATGTTTTAAATTAAATAGGAAACTATCAAAGACATTTTACTTCACCTAAATGGACACAGTCTTATTAATATGTATAATGCATTATAAAATCCATTTTATTTGCCTCCAACATTTTTGCAACTGAACAGGAAGCTTTTAAACAAACAATTACCTTATCACTTTGAATCTCATCTGCTGTTATAAGTTACGTTGTGCCTGAGCCTATCCTTTCGTACAACTCTTTATCACTGGTAGGCAGTCTTATTAAAAAATTAATAACGACCACTTCATTTTTCAGTATCTGTAATCATCCTGCTACATAATTGTGAATGTAGGGTAGGGAAGAAGGGAAAATCTGGGTTTTGAAAACTTTCACAAAATCCCTAGGTTGTGGTGCTCACTTTTGTCCCTTTCACTTAAAGATGCCATTCTCATGTCAACGTTAGCCCTGTCGAAACAAGTAGAAATACTCACTGCTGTTTGCTACGGCTATTTATCATGAAGTGGTTTGGGTTTAATTCAAGAATAGTCTGTCTGAACCTGGAATTAACATTATTGGTGTTCCTCAAAATTCTCTTTCAACAAGTCTCCCCATAGACAAAGAGCAGTTTTATCACCTTCAGACTCTTACTAAACCAAAGCACAGCAGCAGGAGGCATTAGGATGCACATGTGCTTTTTGTAAGAAGCTAAATAGTGGACAGTATGGGAAAGAGTCCAATAGGAATTACTTCAGGATACAGATGTTAGGAAAAAGCAGCATAGCAGATACAGCTCACTGATTTACAAAACAGACCGAGGTGGCAAGGCTTGGAATAGGAAGCTTTATCTAACATGTTGGGTTCCACAACAAGGAATGTGGGCAAGGAAATCAACACAATGACTATTGGTAAGCAACATGCATTTTCATACTGGGCACGCAAATACCTAGGTGAAATTACTGCAATGAAAGGTGTTGGGCTGGTCTTGAGGTTCCAACTGCACATACCTGTCAAATTCAGGAGTATTTTTTACAGGATTCATTCCTTTTCTGCTTTCCTTTACTCAACCTCTTTTTTGCTTCATCCTACCTCGTCTTTTCACTGCCATTGGGCGTCGATTCTTTCTTCTTCTCATCAGGCTACATCACCTTACTAGAAAGAATATTAGGACAAGTGTTTTTCCCATGATGACGCTCAAAACTAAGCAGGTTGCCTACTAAGGTAACAGGAAAACTCAACTGGACAAGGCCCAGAGGAACTTAATCCAGCTGCTGCTGTTCTGATTCATGCTGTGCCTAGAGACCTCCAGACACCCTTTCCCACCTACATTATTCTGTGAGTCTGTGACCTTTTAACCTTAAAGACATTTTAACCCAAAGAAGCATAAGCTTAGGTTTCTTACTGACTCGGTTGACCATGGCTGCCTTTCTTGTTCAAATCATGTCTCCTCTGAGTTTTTTCCAAGTCCCATAATGTTTTTCTCCTTTGTCTCTACCGAAAGACTCTTGCAGTAAGAATGAAAAGCCTGAAATTCATAATGATAATACATGCTGCTATGTATTCATATGAAACCTGTGCCATATAAAGCACTCTGTTCCCACAATTTCATCAGTTTGAGAGTTTCAGTATGTTTCCTACCATTATAACAGGGCTGCACTGATTTTTGCTTTGGCTGCTTTAAATAAGATCACAAAGATCCCTGATGACTATTGATTTAACTGGCTCCAAGTCAAAGATTAGCACAACTATAAAACTAATAAAAGTGTAATCTGCAATCAAATCTATTTGGAAGGTTAATTCACTCCGTTATAGCTGGAATCTTATATTGGTCCGGCACCAATAAGAAACTAGATTACATTTATGAGGTATATTTACATTTTTTTTGGCTATAATTTTACATAATTATTTTTATTTTTATTTTTATTTTTATTTTTATTTTTTTTACAAAAAAGGCAGTATTGATTAGAGCCTAGAATAAATTAAATGGAAATTCGATCAATAGTTCCACTATGAAAAACAAACTATCACAAACTATTTTGAAAAGAGATTTAAAGGGCAAACCTTACCCTCTCCATGAAGACTGCAAAACTCAGTCTTGAAAAATCAAGTAGACTTTTACACATGGTTTAATCTAAATAAAAGCGGTATTAATTCAATAATGCTGTACACCTGCACAAAATAATCACAAACTAAATTTCTGTGTTTTAATCAAGTATAGATGTATTATTATTATTACTAGAGCTTCTTCCATGTATGCAAAGTCTACACTTCAGAAATAAGCCATTAAATTGGGACAAACAATGGATTATTGATTTTTAGGACAGACATGCAGAATTTAATAGCTGGGAGAAGCAAAATACAGGGATAATTCAGCCACTACATGACCAAATGTAGGTAGCCTTTAAATTACAGAATTCACCCTACTGAAGTCGTGACAAAACTGACAGTAACTCTAGTAATAATTGCATCGATATTTCCAAGCCGCTTTAATCTTATTGCAGTATATTTTTGGTAGGCCCCATCAATAATTACTGTAGAATCATAAAAAGTTAATAATGCTGTAGAATTATGAAAAGTTAATAAATGATTCAAACTTATTTTAAACAAGTAATAGCCTATCCCCCACGTGTCCTGTGACGCGGGTTCTCCCATTCATCTGCTCATGTGATCAGGTTGTAAAGGCAATGACATGAGAAAGAAGTATATAGCAGGTTTTTGGGCTGTGTTTAAAACTTTTGGGCAAAACAGCCTGGCTCTTTGCACTGACCCTCTGCAAACAGCCAGAGCCTTTGCTGCAAGGCTGCTAGAGACCACAGCCAGCCACGGGACTCTGGGTACGTCTGGTCTGATACAGATCTTAACCCAGCGAGTACTATAAACACATTACCCAAAACGAAGAGTTACAGACCGCTATGAACAACCATTTCCTTTCTTGAACTGTGTAACAACTCTTTAAAAAATCAACAATGTGCTTAGTAAAATATTGATTAATCATTCATCTAACAACTATTTCTAAAAATCTATCATCTGCAACAGAAATCTCAACCATTCAATCACTCTGCTTCAAGATGAAGATTCATCTTTATTCCTGGCTCTTTAACTTAGGACTGGAGTGATGCAGGAAGAGCTAATAAAATTTATCATTGTATATTTATACCAAAGTCACAGATACCCTAAATCTTACGAAGCCTGAACTTCTGAATCAGAAGTATTGTTTCAGGCGTGGCATCAAGCTGAAAGACAATCCATGAAGATTCATGAGCTCCAAAAATAAGGGTCGATCTCTAATAATTGTTGTAAGCAGTCATCATCACGGGTAACGATTTCATGTGTGTTAAGACTTGAGTGCCCACCTAGCATCATGTGCACAAGATGTAACAACTTCCAGAACATCGATTCCCAGCAATACCACTCTGTGTTTCCTGCAAACACGTCCACACATGATCAGTTTTCACACAGTCTCTTCAACAGCCCCACTGAGTTCACAGTTGTGAAAAAATACATGACACATGCAAAATTACTTGTCTTAGAGAGTATACGATCAGACTGGTGAGGCACTGGCATGGGTTGCCCAGAGCAGTTCTGGATGCCCCGTCCCTGGAGGTATTCAAGGCCAGGCTGGATGGGGCTTTGAGCAACCTGGACTGGTGGGAGGTGTCCATGCCCATGGCAGGGGGGTTGGAATGAGATGGTCTTTCAGGTCCCTTCCAACCTAAACCATTCTATGATTCTATGACTTAGGAACATGATCTGGGAACTACTTGTGCTATATCCAACACCTCACAGAAATTCCTGGTGAAATACACCACTGAAGTGCAGTATGACTGTAAGGAAATATATCAGAGGAAAAAATGCTTAATACTAAAATGCTGGGATGTGGGGATGGACTGAGGGGAAATAGCAGGCCTCCCTTTACACTGCCCCAGAAGTCATGAAATAAATCATGAAACCTGAGGAGCACCAGCCAAGTGAGTTAGAAATATGGAAATTTACAGTTATCATTTTTCCAGAAAGCTGTGGTTTATTTTATTTGTTACCATATTCTGATACATTTCTCATAGCTTTATTTTGTGTTACTCAGGTGCTGGTAACTGGATTAGCCATTGCTGCTTTGGAGGGAGAAGACACAACAATCTAGAAGCTATTCGCTTCCCACACAAGGGCACCAAAATGTTCTGTCAGCAGCTTGGAGAAGTTCCAGACTGGTGTAGTACATTAGGTTTCTAAAGGAAGCACAAGACTTGGCAGACTAATTCCTAAAGCTGGTCTTTAAACTCTGTTGGAACTTCTAAGAGAGTAGAAAATGCCAATATTCTTTAAGAGCTAAATCGCTTGTACGAATCTGTTTGCTGTAAGACTGATCTTGATGACTTCACCCTTGTAACGCTGCTAAAACAAAACCTTCCTTTCCAATGCCTGGAATGGGTGTTCAGGAGCCAAAAATCAAGTACTATGCATGCCTAATGAAATTGGACATAATGCTTAAAGAGACCCATTTTCTTTTGAAATCTCTGCTGATGTCAAAACCATTGTCAAAATGTTTGAATGAGTTTGATATTGCAAAACAGGCTTTCAGCATCTTGCTTTGCTCCGATGTTTCTCAGATCTTTCCTACCTACCAGTTCTGGGAAGGCCTGATTGTCGTGTTTAGGGTTACTTAGTATGGGTTTGTGAGTCCCTATTCATTCCTTTCCACCCTTTTAAAAACTTTGGGTAACACGCAATTTAAGTATCATGTTAAATAAACCCAGGGATATTCCTACAGATCAAAGAAAAAATGTGTGTTCACAGATACAGACCAGAGGGAATGGTGCAGTTGTGTCACAGAGGAGTCAATACTATGATGCTGCAATGCACCTGCAATGATCTCCAAATTTTCATATATCTAAGCAAATAAATAACTCAACGTTGTGTGCTTGTGACAGAAAATATGAAAAACCCTCGGGTCTTTGAAGTATGCAAACAAACAAACAACACATAAACTGCTCTATCATAATCTGCAAGAAACGTAAAAATCTAAGCATACTTCTGAAAAGAACGGAGGCAAAAATTCAGCAATCATTTTCACAGATAATATCACTCGGTTCCTATAGGGAGACACCTGCCCATGTTACATATTGTGTCATACATATTTTCACATTGATGCCTATTTTAAGCCTAATTAAAGTTGCCCAGTCATTACCAGAAATACCTTCCATCTTAGAAGACTTCAAACATGGCTTGTAGAGTTCTGCACATGTGATACAGAAAACTTGCATGAATGGTGCCTGGTTTTATAACCAATTATCTTAAAATCTCTATACAATCAATTTTGATTACTAGTTTTTCTAGCAGTAATCTATTAAAGCTATCTTTTTTTTTTTTTACTTACAAATTGACAAAATGGATTTCTACTTAAAAACCAAAGCAAATTAAATGTCCCTAACTGCTGCGTAATTAAAAAAAAACCACAATTCCTTCTCTTACAAACCTGGTTATATAGACCAACATATCCTAAATTGAAGTAGTTCTAAAAAGTGTTGCCTAGTTTCAGGGCACAGTGAAAGAGATAAAGCAGTATGTTCGCAATGTTGTCCTCTACTACCACATGCATTTTTTTATTACTCATAAAGACAAAGAATTTTTGGCGCCTTTAATCTCTTCCTTGAAAACTGCATCAAATTCATTAGTGCAAACCCTAAGATGTCATTCATGCTGCCAAAGGGATTATTTGCAATGCGAAATTTTCAGGATAAAGAGGGAGAATACAAAATAGGCTTCATGTGTCTGCAAGCAACAATACAATCCTTCTTTCAATTATGTTTTAAAGAAAAATACAGTAAAGCAGCTAATCCCTCTTGGGCAGTCCCTTGATGTTAATTTTAAAATGTCCTGAAGAAGCTAAGGAGAATCAAATAGTAATCTGCTTTTTTCCAGAGTGCCCATTTTGTCCAGGAGTTTTCTGTGCTTTCCACCTAGCTGTGAGGCACCTAGAAGGATTATCGTCTCAAAAAAGTAAGTCTTAGTTTATAATCAGGTAACATGGAAGCTGCCTAGCAATCCAACAAAACGAATCCAATGTTCAGGAGACACCTATTCACTGAGATTAAGCCAATTTTACAATATGGAGTTATCCAGCCATCTGGAACAAAGGAGGTGCGTGGCGGAGAGACAAAGAAAGCGAACAACGAGGAATGACTGGCAAATGGGGAACATAAAGAGACATTTAGAAAGAGCAACAAAGAAACAGATACATATGCTGACTGAATAAAATGAAAAACACTGAATCCCAAGAAACAGAAGTGACTGAAGCATGGGGATTATGCAGAAACATCACCCTGCAACAAGAGGAGCTCCTCCGAATTTGCACAGCATCTGTCACCATCAATTCACACCGCGGGTCTAACGAGGGGATCTAATGACAGGCGGTTTATACGCCACCAGCACATGACACATCCCTCAGGGCACTTTGTCCTCACAGCATCCCAGTGGAGCGGCATAGCGGTACTGCCTGCACGGCACAGATGGGGAAACAAGGCACAGGGCTTTAAACAGCGACGTGCGAGACACCTACAGCACAGGAAAGGACTGAGCCGGCACACACGAACCGCTGGAAAATCCTTCTTGTCTGCCTCAGCAGGAAACAAAATCAAAAACCCCAGGTGGTGGATGCTGGATACTGCTATGGAACAGTCACTGATCATTGCAACTACTTGGAGGTTAGTTCAGCTTGGGATGCCTTTTTAGTTAGTGTTTATATTAAAAACCTGCCTGGAATATTTTGGTATTTTCTAGGAGAACTGGACATCACCTTGCTAAAATTAAAACTCGTATTTTGAATATCCAAAACTGTGATCCTTTGCTTATACCTCCTTTATGCAATTTTAATCATATCATTAAAGCTCTAATGAAATCAGCAAGTTTTTATCAGGAGAGAAGTGACTTTTTTTGAAAAGAAACACAAATAGAAAGTCACTCACAATACATTTGATGCCTCTTAGAAATGTTGTTTTGAGGACCACAGCGCACAGAAAAAGACATTCCATACTCCCCAAACACTGCTCAGAATTAGAGGGCACCAACCAGTACAACCAAATGTGCAAAATCTTCTGAGTTTTCAGAAGACCTAAACAAAAAATTAGAATAAAAGAAGTGCCACATCTGTCATGACTGTTCTAAATTCACTTATTTTTCATAGCTCCCTAAACCTTGCTGTGATGCTGATGACTAACAGGAGCTCAAGAGGCACTTGTCTGACTTACACAAATGATTTCAGTATTGCAGAAATTCTCCTGTTAAAGAGTAGTTCAGCTGTTGGCTTGACTACATGAAACGCAGCAAAATGTAGGCAGGCAAAGAAAGAAGAATGCTTTCCTTCTGTGCTTCTCCAAGTTGAAACTTTTTTTTAATTACGTTTGAACCAATATTTGAAGATGATTCAATCTGTCCAGAACTAAAATAGCAAAAAGTAAAGGAACATTTACCCCACTGATCGTAGAAACAGAGAGCCTATGGGGCTGTAACATACCTACAGTTCAAATCAAAGTTTGCATCAGAATAGATGTAAGACTAGAGCTTTGTGTTTTGCAGCATTTTTCATTTTATTCACGGGGGAGAAAGGGAGAATAGATTTTTCTTACAAAATCTTCAGTTCTTTGCAATGTGTTATATATCGAGCTGTCAAGAAGAAACAGTTTCCACTCTGCCTGAAAAAGCTTTCCTGAGGGCAGAATAATGGGTATAGCGTGAAGAAGTAGGATCTTCAGATTACAGAATTTGAAAGATATCCAATGTTTTAAGTTTTAATGGTGTTGCTTATTTGAGTCTGCCCCTACTACCTTGTCAATGTCAGGATTACAATAATCTACAATAAAGCACAATGTGGCACACACATCAGACACATTAAAGTCACTTGCTATTCAGTAACTCTTTGATCAGTTTAAGACAATTTAATTAAGACTGGTGCCGGAAAATTGCAGTGTTTTCATGTGCAAAGACACACCTCAGGTGCACTCGACTCCTTTAGAAGTAACTGTACTTGAGAAGAAATCCTCAGATAACTCACACCCTGAAACAACTCAAGCCCTCAAACCAGGACTTGCAGTGTAAGAAGGAAAACGAGGAGAAAGGAAGTAGAATGAGCCACATCAGCCGAAGTTCCAGAGCAAGTTTTTCCCTTTATTATCTAGAGATCCACTATAGTCACAACTGCTGTTGACTCAGAAGAGATGAGAGGGTTTTCTTCGGAGGGAAAGAGAAGTGTTGCTTGTTTATTGCTTCTTTAAAAACTACCATTCAAACAGACACAATGCCTCCAAAGTTGTTCGCATGCTTTCTCCCTGAAGTCACATATAGTTGTGGTGATGCTGCTTACCCACAGTGTGTAACTATCCTTCCAACGTCTATTAGAAAATGCAATTATCACACCGCATTACACTTCCTGTCACTAATGATAAGCATCAAATACGCTGCAAAAGCAAGTAAAATCCCTTAGACCCACTACATTCAAAGCCAGACTGCACTCAGCTCTCCTACACCCCTCCAGCGTGAGTTTTGTCCCAGAAAGCTAACACGCAATATGGGATGAAGAAAAACAGAGAAAGACCACAGCGCATGGAAAGCACTGCTAGGTCAAGACCTCAGGGTAGCGCACCAGTCCCCTAGGAAGAGAGCTTCTACTCCTGATGTCGCCTAGATCTGAGGGAGCCTAGCTGTTCCGACTATTCCCTGCCTGCAGAAAACTGGGCCACTGTGTACAAGATACACCTCCGCCAGTTGTGATTTTACCTTTTGCCGCCTTCAACCAGTACACATATGGATGTTATGTGGAAGGATGTAACATAACACTCCTGGACCAAACCATGTAAAGCAGGGTTGCAAAATAATGAGACAGCTGTGCTGAAGCATCATTAACGATGGTTCTGACAGAACTCTGTCATGCGTGCCCCAGCAGGTGAAGGAGGAAGGAGATGTTCCACAGAGTTTTGTTAACAAATGCCACCATAAGAAAAAAGTATGTGAAAAAGGAAGAACAAGTAAGAATTTTTTTCCTGTCATCCCAGATGCCGCTTCTCCTGTTTACTCTCATGCTTACCTACAATCCATAAGACCACTTTAGTGATCAGTGCTGGACATCAACAAATCCTCGAACAGGCTGCTGCGCACTATTTGCATTTGCTGGGATAAATCCAGGGCGCACCAACAGCCCAGAGCTCTGTAGCCGTTGCTGTATGTTCTGGGGTCCATCACTGACTCCAAAGGGCTCTGGAAGCTACTGGAGCAGTGCATCCTGCTCTTTGCGCTTCTATTTAACAGCTGTCAGCAGCTAGCAGCATCAGTCCTCACGGACCAGGTACTCAACAGTCCGCATACTCAAAGCAGTGGCACACATCATCTGAATGAAGAACAAAATTGGTCTCATCTTGTTGCAACCTCTTACATGTAAACCAAGGCTGGGCAAGAGCCTCCTGAAGGCTCCTTTCACCGATGCTGGCTGCAAGCAACGCTGCAAAGCGTGCAGGGAAAAGGAGAATATTAGTCTCCTGTACGTCCCAATTAATTGCTTAGGTGTTTAACAAAATGTAATATACCAAATCTTCATAGACATTTGGTGACAAACGCCAGACTGTAACGATACCTCTTATAACACAATAAAGAACCATCTAGAAAGCTGTCTGCATTATTTGGGAGAGGGACTCAGATTTGATAAGTGGCTAAAAATTAATTTAATGATTCCCTATTTAGCCTTTAAATCTACTCATAATGTGACATTGTGTTTCTAATTAGAGACTGAAAATGTTGATTTAACATTTCTGTCATTACAGATTAGATGTCATATGCTATCTCTGTATTATTAGAAAGTTCATATTTTGAACATAAAAAGGAATTTGTAGAGTCAGGCACAGGGTTTAAGTTTTTATAATAAGCCATTCATCTTCAGGTCAGGTTTCATAATAACTAACTGCTATGAGTTAGTTGAGTGTGAGGAAAATGAAATGGAGAAAAATGGAAATGTGAACAACCACTGAACTTATAAGTGTCACATTTCTATAGACTGAAGCATAATAATATTTAAAATGTCCAAATTGTTTGTGACACCTCTTTTCCACCACTGCCTTCTTTGAAAGAACACCACTGTGTTCTTTGAACACACACTGCATACTGGGCAGTTAGCGAGTATCTACCAGCAGAGCATCTGACATGACAATCAAGGCTCAGCATTTTTTTCTTAAGAGCAAATATCTCCCAACTTTTAATCACAGGACCACACTCCATGGAAGACAGTGGGGGAGGCAGCACATTCTGGGCAACACGCCTATGATAGTATTTACTGACCATCCCTCTTCCTACTCATGATCACCTAACATGTCCGCTGCTAGGTTGTTTTCCTATGGAAAAATGTCATCAGGAAAGCAGGAAACATTACTGTTCACTGTCCCTAATGCACCTTTAGTAACTGCAGCAAGGTGTCACACAGCTAATCAATTCTCATGGTTGCTTCAAAGCTATAAAAATAGGGCCCATCCTAACCCAGGCAATTCAGCACCAGGCTTGTGTGTCTGGGGAAGCTCGTGTAAAAAGCGCTGCCTTTAGGCTCAGAAGCATGGCAGCGGGAAAAGAAAAACACCTTCGGCGTGCCTTAAGATTTACAGGGACTTTTCAGACTGAATGGCTACTATCAATCATCTCTGCATTCCCAGCAGGAAATTAGATTTCCAGTTGTTTAATGCTACAGTGCTTGACATAAGTCTATGAATTTGTAGTTCCAGTAGTGCTACATTAAAAATCCACACTGTGGACAAAGAGGGGAAGAAATACTTGTTTTCACCAAATGTAGCAGAGAGAACACCTTTTCAGACACTACCTCTCCGCTTTTGACTGATTTTTAATTTAAAATTGTATTTTAATCAGCAAAGCAAATATATGAAAGGACAAGGAAAGTACACTTAGGGGGCAAAAAAATTATCTTCTCTTCTTCCTGTAAAAAGATTTATTCTTATATTCACATCAGCCTTGTCTACAAGAAGGACAATTTATATCCCTGTCACAGGTTGCCAACCAGGCTCATCATTCATACATTTAGACTAAAAATCTTCTGAACTGCTTTTTTAAGCAATAAATTTGAGACATCTCATTTATGTTTTTTATTGGTGTTTATTTGGTTTCTTCTGAGCTTATTGCTGGTTTTTCCCCATTTTTAACCTTTCTTTCTCCAGCTGGGATAAAGTAGCGATCCATTTTCTCAGTGAGAACTGCCCCCCAGCTTCCCTCGGGAACAGAGACAGAGATTCCCCAAGAGGCTGGACTTTATGTCTGTGACAAATCCCTGTGATGTGCTACAAGGCTCAGCCACCTTCCCACACCAGTGTCTGCCACTGCTGCAGCTGGGAAAGCCCTGTGCCAAGCTTTACGAGTGGTTTTACTATGCTTTTCCTCCATCCTCATTTCCCAACCAGATTCCTCCTGCAAGGAAGGCCCATTCAAGTCAAAAGGAAAACTACGACTTATATTGGATTGAGCACCCAGGCATTGCCTGACTGTGTTTTGGGGGCTAAGCTGGCGCTACAGAAAGTAGGGAGTGCATAAGAGAACTGCATGCCCTGGCTGGAGAAGACACGATGAGGAGGGGACTCCAGGTGGGTGAGGGTTAGAGAGGTCCCAGATGCCATGGCATACTTTTCCCGTGTCCCCGGAGAAAGGTCAGTGCTCAGGAGCTCTGGAAAGCAACCGCTCACCGTGCCCATTACACCTGCAGCGGCAGCACACTCAAACCTTTCCAAGATTTCAGTGGAAATGGGATAAGTCTTACACAACACCCAGCATTACAATTAGTCTTTTGACTGTTCTTAGTGCTTCTCTTGTGGAAGAGCACAAGTCACCCCATAATTTGGGCCGAAGAGTGAGTATTGCATCCAAACTACATCAGACAGGTGGCTCTGAAGATGGTCAGTCCACAGGCAGTTATCTCCTTTTCACCATCTAAATTAGATGGAAGCTTTCATCCTCCTTGGAAACCTAGAGTTGCCAAGAAAATCATCCCAGTCTTATAAGCACCAGTGGAACATTCGTTGATTTGGATAGAGAATTTTATGTTCCACCTGAACTGAAATCAGAGCTGAGTGTTGCTTCCTGAGCCTGTGAACCATTAGACTGTGAGATCAGACATTTCCTTAAACAAGGTCTAGTCCTTGTGCAGCAGCGAGATGGATAGAGGCCTGAGGAAAGATGGGGAGATCAGCAATCACTCTGCTGCTGACCTACACCTGCAGCTACTCCTCATTCTCTACCAAATACCGCAGGAATAGCTGTCAAACCGGGTAGAGGCAAGTCTTGAAAGCACAGCATCTACTTGTTCTTGCGTGCTGCTACCTAAGATCTGGCTAACTCATGCAGGACTGTTTTCAGGAGGACTGGATGGCACTGAGTGTGCAGATGGATATTCACGTTATCAAGTAAGAAAGCATTCTTCCTTACAAACAAAATGGCCACCAAATGACTTATTCCCTGCAGGGCAGAGCTGCCTTCTATGTAGGCTTGGCAACTGAATGCTGCACTCACCTCAACAAAGATGAAGCAGGGGATGATGGAGTAACTTCTCTGGGTATTGTTTCCTAAAGCCATTTCTCATCACACTTCTTGGGGAGGCACTGTTCAAAACTATATTATCCTGAAAAAGAAAAGACAAAGGTATGTCACTATGTTTCCCTTTTTTGCAAACTCGACATTTAACACAACAAGGTTCATAACATGGAGCACTGACATATTGGACCAGCGATACAGACTAAAGGGAACACCCAGGTCTACCTTGTGGTCGTACAAAATAACCTAAGAAGGCGCTCCCTTTGCAGCACAAAAGCAAGAGACAGACACAGGTTACAAGATACATCATCTATAGAGCAAAGAGCAATAAGGAACACAACTATTTTCTTTAACTGTAATCCACTCCTGAGCAAAGATCTTTTCCCCAGGACTGCAAAACGATGTTTTCAGCCCACTGTCCTGTCTACAGTGTGTTTTAAATCAAGAGGTTTTAGTAATTGATTTGTGAACTTGTACTTCAAAATACACACTTATAGTACATTAATTGTACATGTGATCAAAACCTTTATCCGCATGAAATGTGATCTGCTCAAGATTTTTGCGTGTCTTATGCACAGAAAAAAACCCTAACAAGCAAATACAACAAAAGCACAATGAAGGACAGGGCCCTTGTTGCAGAGCCTTTCTAGCCTGCTATAAATTTGTACATTAACCCACAAAACCCTACCTACTTAGCATCACTTCAGGCCACTGGCTATTCTAATTAGCATAACTTTATAACACTCGGTGCTAAGACACCTAATCTCTTTACAGCACAAAAAGTAGGAAAGGAGAGCACAGAAGACTAACACGGAGCATTTTGACTGGGAGCGCATGTGCTTTTCTGTATGCATGAGGTAACACATCAAGACGCGAAGTCTGGCTTAAATGATTCTAGCGAGAGGAACGGGTTAGCAGGGAAGAGGGGGCTGGAAAAGCAGCACGCCGCTCAGAGCTGCCAGGTGCACGAGACACAGCAGAGAATGGAAATCCTTCGCTATCAGTTTTAACGTGAACACATCAAGTAAGAGCACAGATCTCGGTGGGCCTGACACTCACACAGAAGCCCTGCCCTGATCATAAGCACCCCCAGCGGGCAGGGCTGCTGTAGGGAGGAAGGAGGTGAAAGCTACTGTGTTTTCCAGAGGATGCTTTGCACAACATCTTCCCCCCGCTCTTTGACCTCACTGGCATCTGGGTGGCAATTCAGGCCTTGGCATATGGAGCCTGTGAGGTTCACAAAGGGGTCAGTGCTTTCTCACCAGCTCTCAGCAGGGTTACTGGAAGAGATGCTATTATCAGAGCACTAGGTTCAGCAGAGGTTAAGAAGCCTGATTGAGGAGCTGGATCAGCTGCCCGTGCTTGCCACCTGCACCGTGATGCAGGCTCTTGTCTTGCCACCTATGAGCTACTTCATGTACGTCTCGTCTCAGCTCTTCACAATTTGACCCAGAGCTGTAAAATACACAATGTATATGATGGTTTTGGTAACACAGTTCTAGGCACGGCATAGCTATAGTGACTCCGGTGAAGCCACATCCTCCGTCAGAGCGGCTTCTGAACTATTAGCCACTGAAAAATGCACTTTCAGGTCCAACAAAATACTCAGGAGATGTTACCAGGAAATGACACGCTTCAGACACTCCCATCCAACACTGTATCCCAGTTCTGAAATACAAATATCCTGGATTTTCAAAATGCCTGTTTTTCCAAACATAGTTCAACTTTGCTTACGAGATAAAATGTGTTTTATCTTAGAGGTTAGTGTCATTTGTTTTTTTTTTAAAAAACTAAGCTAATCCAACCCCATGTGGGCTGTGGAAAAAATCTCCAACCATTCATTTTTTAACAACATTTTTCATACCGCTGGCTGTTGTGCCATGTGGCTCTCCTTTTAACTTGCCAAACACATGGTGCCTGGTAGAATAGTAGGTTAAAGAGTTAGAGCAGCTTACAGAGCATTATTCCTCTAAACTCCTTTTGTATCCTGGAGATACACTGTCAGCACCTTTTTTGCAAATCCTGCTTTATCAAATGGCTTAGTGCAAAGATGTTAAAACCTCAGCACCTTCACAAATGCTTTCCCAGATCAAGCTTAGAAACAACCAAGATTTTCCATAACATTGTCCTGTAACTTCAAGCCATGCCTTCCGTTCCAATGGCTGTGACTGCTGTGCATTCCTAACCAAAGCAGAGGGCTGCAAGGCAACCCAAGAATTTAAGAGATGGTTCTAACAGATGACTGAAAGCAACTGCACAGACTAGCGAAGAAGCTGAGGGTTCTTAGTAGTCATATAAAATCGCCTAATTTAATGCTAGGGGACTCCTGATGCCATAAATATGTATCACTGTCTCTGTTCTTTTAAGCTTATTGTGCACCACTGGTTTAAAAAACTGCATTGCCTATGGGAAAGCATTTTAGATGTCAGCTTCTCTCCAATGTGATGACACATTTGTGTCAGACATGAGTAGTAAGAGACCAAATAGTTGCCTGATCAGGCCAGCTAATTCCCAGATTGTGGGGAAACTCTCAGCTAGCCTGTGCTTGTCATAGCGAGTCTTTTCATCAGCTCACTCGACAGAAGAGGAAAGGGGAGGAACAGTGTCATCTTGGTGGGAGTACCACCTTTTGTCTCTCTCCAGCTGGCAATGAGTCCTCTAGGGACACAGACAGCAAAACACAGATTACAGCAATCCCTACACACTTCAGTCTGCAGAGCAGTCAGAGATAACCCACTTTTGCCCAAAGAATCACGGAATCACAATAAGATGTAAAACAAGTGGTTAATGACAGTCCTGTTTCATAATCCATTAAGATCTCTTTGCATTGAACAAATTTGCATAATGCAAAACCGCTGACCAAGGCAACGGGAAATAACAGCTACAATATCAGCATCTGGTATTGCCCTCTGCATTATTTTATTTTTGTTTTTATCTGTTTGACTCTATTGTTAAGGATCTCATGTTAGCAAAACTGTAAGAGGCTTTTTAGATCCCACTAGCGGTGACCTTTTAAGGGCTGGTATGTTGAGCATTGCATGAGTGTAGAATTGATCAAACCTATTCTGACTAATTAGGGACCACTGTAGGGGGAATATTAATAATCTGGAGCTCTGGTATAATGAGGTGCTCCTACTCTTTAAACAACATATATAATTGTATAATAAAACATTCGTGAATTAATTATCATTAGTTCTCATCTTGCTCAATTTACCCCACGTGCATTTTCAGAAAGCCCCTGAACTACAGCGTAGGAGGTTATTGTCTGACATCTCCTGGGAGAACAAGCGAAGACATAGAATATACATAAGTGAATTGAAAATTAACTGAAAAGGACAGCAAAGAAAAAAGAATTCAAGCTGAAGAGATTTTCTTGCCGCAGGGATCCATCCAAGAATGAGAGTCAAAGAGTGGAGGAAAGAAGAATGTTCTAAAAAAAGGTATTTTCTTACATGTTACTAACCAGCAGAAGAATTTCTAAAAGCCCCATTCAGGTATGTTCTAAAGCTTTTTATGTCAGCACGTGGCAGACAGCAAAAAGGACATATCTAGGACAAAGTAGCATTTGCTGACCCTTTATAGTATAGCTCCTGCAGCACAGTGCAGTTGATCGTAGTTCTGTGTTATCAGTGCTCAAACCAATTAATTGCTTGTCCGTGCCTCAGGAGACAGTGGTCACCCTTATGTTTTTTAAACTATGTCCTCCACAGGTGAGACGAGAAGATGAACATTATAGCTTTACATATTGCTACAGTGGATATCTGGGTACCTGTGGAAAATATTAAAACCAACAACCCAGAAAAGCTAATAGGCACCGTTTATCATCATTTTTAACCTATGTTTCATTTAAACAATACCGATGCAGGTTTCTTTTGCCATTAGCTCAGAGGTGTAACTGATGGGCAGACCAAAACAGCAGCATAGCCACTGGCACACGTGGGACATCACTTCACTGTAGAATCCCTAATCTGCTCAGACCAGAGGTGATGAGGGAAACCGCTGATCATTTGGTACCAGGATGTGATGCAAGCACAAAAAAAAGGATTGTACTGTCCCTCTTCATCTAGACAGTCTCATGATCTTTTCAGCAGAAGCTAACATTCTGTTTCAAAATAAAATGTAAATGTTACATTAGGAGTAGCACAACTGTGGTATTTCTGTAATGATGTTAAAGACACTCAAGCAAGCATTCCCCCATTTATAAGTTAGTTTAACCTTGCATTAGCAATTTGCAACCCTCTGTTGGCAACTGGCTTCAAATTATAAAGATCTTCCTTCTCGTTAAAAAAATAATTCTGTTTACTAGTAAAAAAAAAAAAAATCACTAAAACTTCTGCACCAGTCCATCAAGGATCAATTTGTCAAACTTCCATTCAATCAAGAAAACAAACTCAAACTGATGCCACTGCTGAAGATTATTATCCAAGCTTTTGCAGAGAACTGTATGATTGTAACCGTTATTTATTACACTAGCTCTTACAGATCTCGTTCTAAAGCAGAGTCCTCTATTTCCTGTGGGGAAAAAAAAGCCAGAAAGAGTTGAAGCAATTTGCCAAACATCACACAATGACTCAATGTCTAAGCTGAAGAAAGACATATTATTCTCAGACTCCTGTCAAGTGCTCCATCCACTTGACTATACAGTCTCCACACTTGAAACGTACTCGCAAATTCCCGCACAAGATCTACGCGGCTCTCATTGTACATTTCAGCAACAGAGGTTTGCCTTAGCTGGCTACTGAAACCACGACTGAAAGCACATCGCAACTCTGCACAAAACACACATGGAGACATGACAGTCTCGCACCCTCTCCGCGCCACCGCACCCTTGGCACGTCCAAAGGGGAACCTGCATGTAATCCTGAACTGGTTGCAACAGGATCATAGAAGGTTAAAATGTCTTTCCCAAAAAGCTCTTTTCCACATAGACCTGATCGACGCATACAAAAGGGCCTAAGGAATCAAAGGTAAGATTTTCCTGCAAAGGCAGTCATGGCTATTTAATGTTTTCCTGGCTAAATTACAGACATTTTAGGGTTTTCAAAGTAATCAGAAACACTTAGTGGCATGAATCATTCCAAAACTCAAATTGTGTAAGGAAAAGTCCAAATGACATTGTAGCATAAAGACCTGCTTGTGATTTGGCTTGTCTGCCTTGCACCCAAACATAACACAGACTGTTTTCTTGGTGTTACCGCGTAAGAACAGTAAAGCTAAGAAAACGGCACCGCGTATGCAACAGTCAGATGGTACCAGACAAATGGGACTCAGTTTGCTGTCCCAGTGAGCCACAATACGCTGGTTTTGACCCACAAATGAGAAAGTTATCCTTTGGATCAGGTTGCCCTTGATCTACGGAAAAGTGCACACGCACACTTGGGCAAGAGGGAAGACACTCACCTAGCTCTGGCTTCCCATCATCAAAGAACTCGTTAGCCCGTCCACCGTGAACTGGGAGGCAAAGAGTCACCAACACCACGGCCATCGGACCAGGAACACGGTGTCAGACCGATGACATCGTATGCCCAAACCCTGACTAACGTGTTTGAGTCACACTTGGTTTTCAGTTGTTAACTGACAAATTGCCTCATAGCTGGCCATAAACACGTGTGTTCTAATTTTCAAGGCTTGCCTGGAGTCATCCTCCTGGAGCACTCCCCTATCCACCACAACTTCCAACTTTGCCCCAAGGCTGAAGAGAGGAGCTGACAGATGAAGCAGCAGCTCAGTTTACTGGAGCTCTGTTCACTGGATCTAGATCCCACCGCAGAATCAAATTTATTATAAACTTCCCTAACAGAATAAATACCCAGTTTCTATTTAAGCTACGGCCATTCAAAGAAATTGGCTTGTCAGTGAAAGCGCTTCTCATGCGTGGCTCCACAGACTCAATGGCAAGAAACCAATTACATATCACTAATGACAGCGAGTAAAAGAACAAAAAATCCACCACCAATACACAAAATAAACCCACACACGTTCACCGTCACAAGAGACAATTTTGCAGCGTTGGACTATTCAGCCAGAAAAACACTTTCTCTGATGAGAGTTCTGACCTTTTTCTGCTAGCAGAGGTCACATTTTAACATTTCTGCACTCATACTAGCAAACCACTTTATGGCAAACAATGATACCTGAGTAATGTAGTTCACTGCACATCTGAAATGATGATCCTTGATACAAACCCCCACCTTGTTACGACAAAAGCTACATGAGTAGCTATCTGGATTCCTAAACTACCAATCTCTTAGAAACGTGTTGTTGAATCCCTGGTGGCAAAGCAGGATTTGGTCCACAGAAGAAAGTAATGCCGGAGATTTTAAGAATTCTGTTAGGGATGTTTTCCCTCGCTACTAGCTTCATGTGGAAAATTATCCCGTGTCTGGGTGGCAAGCAGCAGTATAAGACCTGTAGACAGGCAGACTGATAAGGCATCTGCACCACTTACATCTTCCCGAGAGTTCAAGTGTTGTGTCGGCACGGCAGGGGCCTCGTAACAACTTCTCACTGCGGCGAGGCAAGTGAAATCCCAATGCCACAGCCGCTAGCGACAAAAATCTACATTGATGCCGCTTGGCCAGAATTTCACAGATCTTGCCCAAGTAGAACCCAAAGTATAACTGCGTCAACAGCAGACGTATGCACGCTAACATTCAGGAAGCCAAGCAAAATGGCCATGATACTTATTTTGAACTATCTCACACCCGCAAACCTCTCCTTGTCCTGCAGGTCTGAAAGTGTCACCATGGTTGATCTGTTTCATTTGGCAAGGCATTGAATTCCTTGCGAAAATGTTCTGTTTATCACTTAGTGTTGCTTTGAACGATACCCACTAAAATGTGGTGTCACATCAGCAAAACTGTATGAATCGAAAGTTTAACCTGCTATAGCTGACAACGCTTCTCTCCTTCTTGCAAAAGGATTAGCAGTGCATAATAAATGGAGAAGGAATCCAGCAATGAGATTCGTTAGGAAACTCTTAAAAAAAAGTAACAAGCTGCCTCTGAAAAAAAACAATCCAAACCACTGAATTTATCCATGCAATTAACAGGACTGATCCTGCTCCTAGCTTTCATTTATCTCAAAAAAGCTAATTGTTCTAGCTCTCATTTCATCCCTTCAAACTTTAAAGTAAATCTAAATGACATAGTTGTGCATTATCTTAGGGAAAAGAAAAAGACTGTTTCTGGCCTTTACCCATCCACCTGAAGGCACATCATCTTGATTTAGACTAATTGATTTGCCTTGTGAGCTTCACTGAACAAATGCAAAAGGCAACTGTTCATTTCCTTCACTTCTAACTGGTTAAAACACCATGTATCTTTAAGGACATTTACAGCAATACACTGGCAGATGTGTTCAGCTATAAAGTTATAGTTCATAGACATAAGAGACTCTCAATTCTAGAGATTAATAATATGATTAGTTTAATGAAAACATAGCAGTCTATAGTTCCAAAAGTAACATATTCAAGATCCAGAACTGCAACTGCTTGAATTAATTAGTCATGGCCTTGAGACACAGGTACTCTGTTTAGGTCTGTGGTAAATCACCAGTCTTAAAATAGTGTAAGGAGTTCTAATTTCGCTGTCTCGTTTGCACAACCTACAAAGAAAATAGTCAAGACCCCTTTTTACTTATAGCAGTCAGTCTTGCAAGACTCAGGCTGGAAAACACATATTAAAGTATGACCTCCCTGATATTTGGGATGCTATCATGAAGGGCTTGTGACTGAATTTCACCCTTTGAAACCAATTCCATTGCATTCGGTGCCTCTCCATGCAAAGCACTGCCGGGCACTGAGGAAACTCTGGGCACTTTCAAAAGGGAAAAAACAGAGCAGCCTTCTCAGGCTCTTATCACAGTTAACTGGAGGAAAAGGAGGAAGACATCAAAGAGGAAGAAGAAAACAAAAGAAAACCTCAGGTTTTGGAACAACAGGTTGTGGAATGCAAAGGGTAACAGTGCAGAGGAGAGGAAAACTGGATAAGCTACGGAAAAACTGCTACAGCATGGGGGGCAGATGAGGACAACAGACCACAAGTTTTGCAGTGATGGGAAACCACAAGACTGAAAATTTTGTCTACGCTAATAAAGAGATATCAATACAATACATTCCAGAGAACACTTCTCCTTTCCCTTCCCAAATTTCTCAGAGTTTTGCAGAGGATATTTTAATATTAGTTAAAATAAATTCACATTAATATTATTAAAATAATTAATTTTAATATAAGAAAAAAATTGTCCAAAGACATTTCCCTCATTCAGGTGAAAACTCGTACTTCACTCCCGAAAATTGCTAGTGCTGCTTTGTTTTTTTTTTCTTTTCAAAACATCCTTTGCCAACGATCCCACTGAAATCTACTGAGGTACTGAAAAAACCAATTGGTTGCTTATGCGTCGGCAAGAAAAAAAAGCAACGGTTCTCTACTTGTCATAGAGTTTCACAGCTATGCACAGAAAGAATTTTGAGAATCCCAGTTACTAAAAACCCACTTGAAAAATGTATGCTGCACGGTCTTTTTGTATGTCATCCCTGCTGAGCTGAAGTCCAAGCGAGCCACTGATTCACGCACTTGGAGTGCGGTCATTGAGTTATGCCCTTTTTACTGGCAGAAGGAACTGAGCAGTTACAACCTCACCTTAACCCGCCAGCCCAGATTTCCTTGATGGCATGAGCAGCTTGCATTGGGAACAGACCTCGCACAACCAGTCCCAGCACCGATCTGTCCCTCTCCCTGCTACCCAGCACCGCCACACATCTGCTCCCTGCTATTCCCAAGGGGATACAGCCCATCCAGGTGACAGAGGTAGAAGAAAAGTCTGTGGAATGCTCGGATGGATAACAGAACCGCGAAAAAATTGAACGTCCCTTTCACACCTCTCCTTGCTGAGCAAGCAATGGCGTATCCTTCTCTTTTCTCTGAAGGAAGAGGCTTGTGCAAAGTGCTGGCTAATCTCAGGCTTCAGATGGAGATCTCCAGGGAAATTTCCAGACCCCTCTCCTCCCACTTTCCTGCTAGGACCACTTAGGAAGCCAACACTTCTGGAGAGTGTTCATACAGGTCACAGTGTAAAGATAAAACAGTGGGAATATTGAGATGAGCTGAACAGAGCACAGCTATGTTAGATAGGGCAAGGGGAGGAGAATCGGGTGAGTAATATGTTTCTGTTTACTTCCAACTTTCTTCCAGGGGATGAATGTTGCATTGAAAATTTTAGCTCAAAATCACGGTGAGCCAATAGTAAACACTAGGCATGGAATAAGCACAAGCCAGTGGACTCTGTGCAGAAAAAAGCACATTCATTTTGTCCCCTTGGGGCCAAGCGAGCAGAACTATGCGAGTATTGATTGCAAGCTGTAATATTATGAAAGTAAACACGCAACTGCCTCACCACACTGTAGCCTTTGGTGATGAGACGCAGAAGCACAAACTCGTGCTCCTCTGATATTCTGGTATTCGTACTGGCAATGGAGCTGCCAGAGATCCACAAGGACTGCACGGACTCCCACTCCTGCAAAGCTGGCAGCAAACTCACTCTTACGTGGGTGTTATATCAGTTCACCTGATTTGTAAACATCACCTTCACCTTCATCCTTTGCAAGGGCAGAGTACAAAGGATTTCTGGCATACCTGCTCTGTTACCTCATACAAAACACTATCACAGAAGCTGTCCTTAATAGCAAAAAGGAAAAAAGAATAAAAAAAAGAAGGGGAGGAGAAAAATAGCCCTAACTTTTTGCTTTCCTCTTTTTATCTGTGTCCATTATGTGGCCAAGGGAAGCAAGTGTAACCCCCACAGGCTGAATACTGTCATTTGTCCACTTCTAAGGGCAGTGTTGTACTACAGCTCACGCAGTTTATGCGGGCCTCAGAAACACAACCTGGATGGAGAGTCAAGAATTTTAGAATTTACTGTTAGACTACCTGACATCTTAACAGCCTAACAGAAAAACTGTTATTAGCCCAGATCTATTTATTACCATTAAAAAAAAAAAAGAAAAATGGAAAAAAAAAAAAAAAAGAAATTTGAACAATCTGTTACAAAAACGTTTCAAAATAGTTAGAAATCTTTTACAGACTTTGTAATACCTCTCCCTTCTCTGTGGCGTTATGCTCACCGCAGACTCCCCCCCGACTCCTATGGCTGATGGCGTTAGCCTGGGATGGGAGAGAGGGTGACGGCACGCTGCCGATGTCCTGAGCTCTTCTCTGAGAGAAAGGCATCAATGCTGAGGCTGGGAGCTTATGCCCTTTTAGTCAAAATAAGCTCCAATTGGGCTTATTTTTATGCCTTTTCTAACATACCTTGCACCTTGCTTGTCCTACACTCTTCTGCAGTTCCACGTTACATTCACATTCAGATTCGCTATATATGGTACACCCTACATATTCTTTCTTTGCTGTCTTTGTAACACCTGAAACCAGCCTGATCCTCGCCACGGCTGCATTCCTTTGGAGACCAGTAACTGACCATTGGTGGGCTGGCTGGTTGTAGCTCCGTTGGCTCTGGTACCACCTTGTGCCCACAGTTTTAAGGCCTTCTGCTACTATCCCATGCCTGTTCTCCTCCACGCTGCGTTTTTACCCTAGGTTTAGACAGTTCATTTTACACAGAGCAGTGACTTGTTAGTTCTACCTATTAGGTAGAGAAATATATGAAAATTATTATAAAAATAGGCACTACATTATACAATCATATAAAAGAAAGCTAAAACTGATTAGATAACAGCTACCACTTTGTTAGACAATTGCTGTTACAGTTAAAAAGAGCAGAACAAAGCTCCAGGCATGCCACGACAAGCCCTGACAACGCAGATCTGACAAAACCTTCTCCTCGCAGAATTAGTTCAGAACTTGTGTTCTGCTACTAAAAAAAGGCAATATAGCATTCGTATGGCGATAAGGCCACAACCCCGTCCCCCCAGCTTTTGGTAGACTGCAAAACGTCGACTTTCACCGATGAATCCAGCAGGGCTGTTTCAAACCCTTCCACGGAGTTAAGCTGCTGAATAGGGCCAAGTACTGGTCTTCTTGGAGACCTGTGCTCTTCCCTGGTGATTTTGTCTCCTGACACCTATACAGACCTCAGAGGAGCTCACATGGCCATTGCTTCACCTATTAAGCACTTGATTTTTAAAGCCAATACGCTCTGCACAAACAACAAAACTGCTACCATTAAAATGACAGCTATAGCATACAAAGCTGAATTCTGAAATTCCTGTAGCTGAGACCCTAATGTTACTTCTAAGAGTGTGATGTGACTAAAATCACATGCGTCAATAGAGTTTTCACAAAATATACAACTAATACCAGGTAAATTGTATACAGAAAGTTAGCTTATAATACTCTGTGGACACTTAAATGTGCCCATGGGTGTATATGCGCATACAAATTAATTTACACTCAAATACAACTGGAGCCTGCAAACTGCATGACAGATGATGACTGGAAATAAACAGAACAATTTCGTAATTGAACTTGGTTAAAATACGATTAAACAGTCGTTTCAACACTAAAAGCTGACATAGGCATATAAATGCACCCATTTTGCACTGTGCAGTTCGCTGCCGTTCTTCCAGGGAGACCACCGTGCCTCGTTTAACAGCCCTTCATTGCTGATGCACAGCTCTCGCCTCTAAAATACTATTATTCCAGTTTTCAAAAATTACTTGATCAGCTCTTTAAAAATGAAAAAAAATCCTTTCCAGCAAATTGGCATATCATACACGTCCACAGCATTTCGTGTAACAGAGGGAACTAGTTTTTATCATCTGTTATTTTTTGCCCATCTGAGGGCCCCTGATTTATACACTGCTTTTTTAATATATGCCAAATACAGTATTAGACAAAGGTGCAGTTACCCCGTTCACAACGCTGTAAAACTGTACTTACGCAATCTCTTAAAACTCAAGTTTATCATGGGAAACAGTAGCTGACCTACAGTTGCTGCCTGTAGTGCTCAAAACATCACATTTTGTAAATGCAGAAAACTGCATTTCTCTACATACGTACACACACACACACATCTACACGCGTTTTTGTTGATTACATACTGAAACACTTCATTCGTATCTTACTCATCTATTAAGCACGATCACTGTTAATAATAGGAATAACCTGTAACAATAGGAATATGGTCACAAAGATAGTCTTTTTCTGTTTTGCAGATTAACATGCTTTTAAATTTGATCCATTTTTCTGCTTCCCTTGGTTTGTTCATATTTTTCTCCTGTTGTCACCTCAGCCATGACAATTGACCTGTAAGAAAAGTATTGCATTGTTTTGTTCACATACATGTATACACGACTATACAAACAAAACAAAAACGGTGAAAGCAAAGCTAAGAAATGCCAAGCTAACAATGTCCATAGCGTCGGAATGGATCATCTATTCTGCGCGAGTCGCAGAAACACCCGAGATGGCTGTAGGCTGCGACCAAGAGGGTGGGGGCACACCAGGTTTTATTTCTTTTCTTGTACTGATCTCCACCCAAAGGCACAGTACGACACTTACTGAAGCAGAGCCCCACTGCTTCCATTCCCTCCACGACCTTCATGCTAAGCAAAGGCACCTGCCACAACCCTCTTCCCACACACACACTTCTGACACCACTTTTCTCCAGAGTAGTGCGAAGTCACAGTTTGCAAAGGTAGTAGTTTGTACTGCCTCTTTGTCCTTCCTAGCCCTAGGAATTGTTCTTCAGCTTGCAATCATTTATTTTCCTCCCAAACACTCCCATTTCTCTTACCAGGGTTCTGCCTCAGGACATATAGTTCACGTATTTATAGGTCCTAAAATTAGACGCCCTCCTGGGCAAGACCATTCGCCACAGCTATTCTATATGCAGCCGGGTCGACACGCAGGTCTTGTCCACAGATACTGTTTAGAACAACATTCCCCAAACTTCTGTGATCGTGAATCTGTATCAGTAAAAAAATTTTGAGCACACTCCCCCCCAATGTATGTAATCTATAAATCATATACAGGTACTACTGTGCTAACATATTATGTAAATTATATACTATATAGAAAAATAATACTTAAAAAGGATGAGCTAAAGATGAAATAAACACTGTTCTAAATATTTACTAATAGTACAAAATATTTTCTTCCACACCCCAATGGACTGTCTTATGCGTCCCTTGCAGTGTGTGCACCCCGCTTTGGAGACCACCGGTTTAGAAGATCACAGACAGACCCTGTCAACCTCGTCTGACTTAATATGCTTTTATTTGGCACATACTCTTTCTTCCAATGCAACTTTCCACCGTTTGATATTCCTTTTAAAGCTTGCAGAAGTCAATGCACCTCCTCCGAATGATGATTCGTGGCTGCAGGGGATACATCTAACCCAGCTTTAACAGCCACCCACTGAGCAGCTGTAGTGGAAGCTTGCACAGCATTTTCTCATTCAGCCACGGTAAGACATATACTTCTTTCTTATTTAAGAAGCCATTCAGTGCACATATTTTTATTTATAAGGGCCTAATTTTGCAGTCAAGCCTGTTTAAGGTTCTGGGGTCAGCTCAGTAGTTTTCTAACAACTTGATACGTCTCTGATTGCACATTTCCCTTTCTTCCCTTCCGCCCCAACCTTCTCATTTTACAGCAGCAAAGGGTGATCCAAAATTCACTTTGAAGATTCCCAGTATCTCGTTAACAGGAGCACTGGGACCTGTGACCCTCTGCTCCTCTGAGTGAAGGACGGGCTATGAACTTGAACTTGGTCTCCCCGTCCACCCCATCACCCCTTTTGGATGGTGCTTTAGTAACAGCTGTGGTTAGGCACTGCATTGCCCCAGTGCTGCATTTCACTTTCTCACCTCAGCTTCACAGTCTCACGAGTCTGCACCCTTCTCTTTCAGGATTTGAATCTCCTATACAATTATTTAGGCTGCTGCTGGAGCATCCTTTATGGCTGTTGTACGGTGTGTGTGTGTCTGTCTGTCTATCTGTCTGTGGCAGGGGTGGCGGTGGCTGTTCAATCCCTGACTTTGAGTCCTATTGACCTTTTTTCCCATGAGACAGCCTTTAACGCCTCATTCTCTTCCAGCGTGTGCTTCCTCAGAGTAGTTGCTTACAGGCTTTTTGGTACTGCATAGCACTTCTAACTTACTATTTCACTGCAAAACCATTCTTGAGTTTTACTCTCTCCCAATTTACACATTCCATCTCATTTTCTCTCTCTTGTTTTTTGTCCTTCAGTTCGGAAGTTTTGGTTGCTCTTTTTCTCCCAGTTTTGCAAACTCTTGGTCAGCATCCAGGGCAGTCCTGCAAGGATCTGGATTCCAAGAGAGGTACACCACTGGATAACCCACATCCCTAGGTGGGTCATCTTTTCCTATGAAAACCAAGGAAATGACCATTTAGGGTGCTGCATGAACAAGCTTCCACTGTTGAACAGTCATAACAGTAAAAAATGTAAACCTGTTCTCTTGCCTTTCTCTTACAGGTGTTCCTGGCTTTTCTGTTCTTTGTCCACTTCGCAGAATAGCCTACTCAAAGTAAAAATAAAGATAAAATTTGGAACCCAGCTACACTGAGGGAGAGATGCAGGGATAAAGACCTCTGTTCACCTAGGACTACAATGAGAACATTTCAAACCAATATCAGCTCAGGCTGGGCTTCTGTCTGGCTCCCCCTCGCTCAGACTCTCACCTGTTTTTATCAGACTGTCAGTTCACACTGAAATTTATTGTTGGCCTAACTGAAATCTTAAAGCTAATGAAATGCCTTCAGTTTGTGGCTTGTCACTAGCAGTGGATACAAAGGGGCTTTACTTTGTCCTCATAAGTTTAAGCCAATATTTCATAGATGTAGGCTCACTCGTCTAGCTGTTAATGTCACATGTCAATTATCCATTCATACCTCCATCATGATTATGAATATTCAACAGATGATGGGATGATAAGAGCTGCAAGTTTCTTCTTGGAACTTCCAGCGGAGCCATGCGATGTTGTACCATCCCATCTATAAAGCCAGGCATCAATCATACAACATGGCCAGATCTTAGATTAAAAGCCACCATTATGCATCTACTTAGATGATCTTTAAGGTCCCTTCCAACCTAAACCATTCTATGATTCCATGATTCTATACTTACCCTTGTGTGTGGAGAAAGAAAACAACCACCACCTGTGTGGTGGATGGCATCTTGGCCAACAGACCAGGGACTGACCCTGACTCCTCCAAAACAAAAAGCTGCTTCAGCCTGCATCCACTTCTCCCCAGCAAGTGTTGCAAAAGACACCCAAGCTTTGCAGATCAGGCACACACAGGGTCTGTGAGACATTTTTTTCCCCAGCTGGTCTCAGCTGCTCATCATTTAGTAGTGGCCAAACACAGACCAAGTCGTTGCCCTCCACTGTCAGTGACAGGTACATCCCCAGAGAGATACTTCTGCTCCTCTTGCAGTCGGATGCATTAATGATCTCTGCAGAGAGCACAGCTGCCATAAAAACGGCCAGGGCTGAATATTTCAACGCACTGCTGAGCTAACTGCACAGTCACCAAGCAGGGATGAAACGTCCATAAATAACAGTTTAGCAACAGCTAAGCCTGTCTCTCAGTTTAACTATAAATTCAGCTTTCAGTCTCCCAATACTTGGATCAAGGGTACCAGAGCTGTGTGTCTCCATGCATTGCTCAGGTACTAAGCATAGCTGTAACTGGGAATTATTAAAAGGAAGATCACTGGTTTACTACATTTGTAGGCTGTGTTCTGAATCAAGTATTGCCCGTCCTCTTACAGCTGCTAAAAAGCCCCAGAAAAGCCAGATTGTGCACTCAGCGAATTCAGCAGAATCACAGTCGCAAGCCCACCACCTTACCCAGATGAATTTACCACTGCTTGGCAATCCACAGTGCGCTGATCTGGTATTAATGAGCATGCAACCACTCTCTCAGTGCTGACGAATATGAATTGGACCCAGAGGACCTCTCCTTGTATGCAGTAGCTGAACATTTTTACCTGCTCCTCCTGCCAAAATTGGAATGTCTCCAAACCCCACCTCCTCGTGCATCCCAACACAAAAGGAAAAAATCAGCAGGAAAGTGACAGAGATATGGATGACAGTGGGGAGGAGGAGATCCACTGTAATGAGTTTGGTCCCGTGGAGCAAAGCTCACAATAATAATGATTGGCATAAAAGAGTCCCAAGATAAGCAATACAACAATTATCACAGCAGGAGGTATTTGCTTGTAAGAGGATGACTGTGACAGCTAAACATAGCCAGCTTCCCCAAACAATCAGGAACATATGATAGTGCTTTTCAAGTATTTTGGAAGTATAAATTACTTTGCAGCTTTGTTCTCGAGAGTTACCTTCAAAAAGATCTTTCCATTTCAGGACCTGTTTGCAAAGAGGTATTTGAGCCCCAAGATGCAAAACAACAATGCGTCTCCTCTGACAAAGCAATGGAAGTGTTTCGTGTGCTGGTGATAACGACAAGTAGCAGCATGGAATCCAAGAAGGAAAAGTTGTGTGAAGTATCAGAGTTAATATATCACATATTACTAGCATGGAAAACTTTGGAAAGATTTCAGCATACTTGCGACTAGCATTTAGCCAATCATACCAAACGTACAGAACCAGAGCAATAGCTGCTAATATGCATGAGCTAATATCCTTTTCCCATCTTTTAATTGGAGTGATCAGGCATGTAGTGTGACATCCCTTCAACTCTCAGTGGATACACAAGTAAATAAAAAACGGAAAAGTAACCATGTTCTCATCTCTCTTAGAAAGCTGAACGTGCGACCAACCCTTTCTGCATACTGTTTTCACTGTGTTTCATCAATGTGAAACAAGCCCCACAGCATTATAAGCCATCCGCAGATTCACTGTCCAAATCTAATACTTGACACTGCTTTTTCCAATGATTTCTGTCTCTCTCAGTGCTGATTTGTGGACACAGAAGGACTTACAGAAAACCAGAAAACCTTAAGATGTAGAAAGAAGGAGTTCCACGACTTTGGCATCAATACTGGGACAGTCTGGCTGCTGGGTGAGATCCCACGTTTGTTTTTTATCAAGACATTGCTGTCAGAGGAATAGAATTAATTCCCTTGTTAAACTAGCATGTTCTTTATCACCAAGCAAGGTTTTATAAGAGATAAGAGAAGGCAACTTGATTTATATATCTCTCTGTCCAGGACTGTTCTTGCAGGAAGCCCTACCCTGTACAGTCTAGGGAGGAAGAGACAAAAATAAAACATTTGCACTCTTTTAGAAGGGCTCCTCACAGACCTTAGACAATTTTAGCTCAGCGTTCTCATGTGAAAACATCATTGAAAACCAACACAAGTGGTACCAGCAGGACGTGTTTACGTGTTCCTTTGAACAAAGCCTCAGCTTCTGAGGCCACAACTGGAATACTGTGTGCAGTTCTGGGCTCCCCGGTTTAAGACAGACAGGGAACTACTGGACAGAGTCCAGCGTAGGGCAACTAAGATGACTGAGGGACTGGAGCATCTCCCTTATGAGGAAAGGCTGACAGAGCTGGGACTCTTTAGCCTGGAGAAGAGAAGGCTGAGGGGAGACCTTATTTTGGCGTACAAGTATCTAAAGGGTGGGTTGAAGGAGGATGGAGCCAGACTCTTTTCAGCGGTTCCCAGTGACAGGACAAGGGGCAATGGGCACAAGTTGGAACATAGGAAGTTCCTTTCAAATACACGGAAAAACTTCTTTACGGTTGGGGTGGCAGAGCCCTGGCACGGGCTGCCCAGGGAGGCTGTGGAGTCCCCTTCTCCGGAGATTTTCAAGACCCACCTGGATGCAGTCCTGAGTAATGTGCTCGAGGCAATCCTGCTTGGGCAGGGGAGTTGGACTAGGTGATCTCTAGAGGTCCCTTCCAACTCTGAAAATTCTGTGATTCTGTGATTCTGCAGTCTGAACCAGCCAGACACCAAAGGTATCCATACATAACTTCAGTCATAGGCCATGTCTTAATTGTCCTTCATGGTACCATCTACACGGCCACAGCAATGACCAGACTAATGGATTCAACAAAGTTATTCTGAACACTTGTGTCAGTTTGATTCTTCCGACACATAATCTCTGCAGTGCAAGTGGAGGCCTCTCAGCAGATGTCTTCAGAAAAGTTAAGAGTGTTGCAACAGACATATTAGGATTTCTCTGAGGAAAATATGAATGTAAAGGAAGTGGAGGGAAGAGGGAGGCTGACAAGGAAGGCACCAGATGAAACAGCAGAAGAAGGGTTAAAAAGAAAGGCATGCATTATTTCCCACAGAGCACTGTAAGCATGGCTTCACTGAAACAGAAGAGCTAAGTTGCCGAGATGGTGAAGAACATATCTGGAGACATAAAATACCCAGATAAGGAGAACAGGAAAACTATGAAATTCAAGAACTTTGCCCAAGGCTTATAAGAAGATTGAAAAGGTGAAAAAAATAAAAATAAAAATAATGAGGTAAAAGATCCAAGCTGGCACTCCCTGCTAAAGATTACAAGGGAAGAGTAGGTCTAAACCCCATTCACCATTGCCAGCCAAGCAGAGCCCCAGAGACGCAACAGGTCTCAGCAGCCACCGTGATAATTGGGTCCCCTGCCCGAATCACACCAGACCCATGCTGTTTAATATCCTCATTAACAACAAAACACAAACCCGCCTTAGCCAACGGCCCACTGCAGAGAAAGGACTCTCCCATTAAACTGAGCAAAAAGCTACACAGTACTAATAAAGTCCTAACATGTATGTAAGTCCTCTACATGAATTTTCAATAAATCCACAAGCTTAGGAGCAATTCAGTGAACACAGAACTATAAAAGTATCAGGCAGCTTGAAGAATAGATTCAAAGAGGTAAAATTATAGAACCCAAACGGAGAAGTGTAGACTAATAAACGTGATATTGCCGTAACTTGTGACAGACCACATGAATTGTATGAACTCTGCAAGGCCTCCAGTCTTGTCCGGCTTTGTCTGGGCCGGCCTGGAGCTTTGGTTTATCTTGCATAGCTGTCTCAGCAGGTAAAAAACAAGTAACTGTTGCCCTGACCTCTATAGCTCACCTTTGCGTAGCTGTGTGGTGCAATGCCTATTACTACAATACTTTTGGTATATTTCTGCAACCCAGAGTCTTAGCATGAAACTATTTCGTGTGGAGCAAACTAGCTGTAAACCTAGCACCAACAGAGTACCTAGAGGTACCTAGAGTACGAATAAAGAAAGGGGAAGTATTTATCCGTGTTTGGAGAGGAATGAAAATAACCGCATACAAGCCCAAAATGAAACCATCAGCGTCAGTGTTCTCCTTTCAGCCAAGAGGTGAGATGCTGATGGCTCACCATCGTTTCCTCTTCTTGGTAAAGACTGAAGCCACTAACCAAAGGACCCAGAGGGGCAGTGGGAGGGCCACTATAACACAGGGGAAGGGGTAGGTGCAGACAGGAGTATACATAACAGCTTTACTTATGAAAGGGAATTACTTAAAAAAACAGGTAATTTGGACTGCTAGTATCATGTCAACCAGACTAATAACAACTGGTGCACAGGGACTAAAATGTTCAGAAACAGATTAGAAAATGAACTCTTGGGTCTGCATAGAAGGTGTATTCCTGTACCCTACATAACCTACAGAGTAACAAAAGGAGACAACCCATTATCTGATGAATTAAAAAAGATAATCTTATCAGTCTGAAATGGTTATTCCTTTTTAACTTCTTTTAATTCCTTCTGGAGTTGAGAGTCACAAAGTATTTCACTGAGTGGTATGATAGGGTTTGGTAGTACCCAGGACCTTTTATCTTTTCCCATTACATTTTAACCTGTTCCCACCTCAGAAATTTTTGTCTTTAAGTGTCTTCTCTTCCCCAAAGCATTTGCCACATCAATTTTTGCTTTAGTGGCTGTTATTGATTTTGTTCCTAAGTCACGAAACCTAATGATTATCCATAAATCAAAATATTGTAGAACAACTTTGAAATGGGGAAAAGCAAGCTGGACGCAGTTTCAAGGACGCTTCGGTAAGAACTGACAAACAGGCATTCTAAAATCATGAGAAATATGCTTACTTGAAAATTATTATTCTTAATATAACACTCTCTGATTCATCTTTTCCTGTTTCTTGAGCTCTTGGAACGCACACCTTCCTATCACAAAGCTTTTTATTGAAAGCATTACGCATAGGACTTAAATGAAAAGCAAGAGAGAGAGACAGGGATTATTTAACCACTGGACTGTGGGAGTAAAGGCTTTAAGACAAGCATGAAGTATAATTCTGCGAACCCATTTTGTATAACCTTATCATCAGCACAAGATGTTACACGCATGGTCCTCGGAGGCGAGAAGAAGAACTGGAAATGCTTGCATTTTCTTCTGGACGGTAATAGATCTCTGCCTGTCCTTCAGTGGATGCAACATGGGAAGGCTTTTTGTTTTTCAGGCACAGTAGTGCAATCAGAAACGTTTTTGTTGGCGCTCAGCTGTTTTGACCGGCCCCACATGCAAGTTCAGTGCTGGTGCATGCATAGAAAAAATGGCTGTTTAACATCACTTTCACAAATGGCATTTTGTTTTGAGACATGGCAGAAGACGGCTCAGGATATGAGCTGCCAAGAACAGGCTGCCTAGCTGATTTAAAACCGCTGGAGTGAAACATGATTATTATGCTGTTTATCTCCATACAAATCAAATGCCTTCATTCTCTCATCCACATTTACCAAAATGGCATCTGACTAACAAAACCTGCTGTCCTCCAGTTATGATGACAAACACAAAGGTCTAACTGGGAGGAGAGGTGGGGGGCGGGATGTCAGTTTGACTTGCTAGTATGATACTGCAGTAGAACAAAAGATGGAAAATAAGTCCCATTACCCAATCTTATACAATTATCTTTTGTTTACACACAGAACAACAAACCTATGGTGTGAAGGGAAAATGATTTACTTAAAATCAGTACAAGTTTTAGGGAACAGATGCCTTTGTTTCACCTCCAGTTTGGATAAGCTTCATATGGTTTACAAAGTGCTGTTTTCTAAGCTAAAAGAAACAAAAGGCTCACAGAAACGAGTGTGTCACTGTCATAGCCTTCCCTGGCCTATACCAAAGAGAATTCTCAGGCTGAAGACACTGATATTCCTTGCCGTAATGAGCTAAACAGTGCTGTTCGCAGTTAGTCGTTGCCTTCTGCACTGGCAGAGAAGAAAAAAGGTGACAGAAACCACCTTGTTGTCAACCTCAAACTTTAGGCAGCTACATTTTCTCTGCATGCTGTCTTTTTTTGTCTTTTTAGGTACAAGCACAGAATATGTGTAAATGTAGGCTTGCACACTGTAGACTGTGAAAACGTCCTCCTGAGGGCCACAAGGAAACCTCACCTAAAGTTAGATCAGGTAAAATAGGAGAGAACATACTGCAGTTGCATAGTGCCATTAAAGTTAGGAAGAATTTAACTCTGCGAAAGCATTCTTTTCAAAAACAGAACTTTTCAACAGAAAGCTATTTGACTTTTAAAACCCTTTTTACTGTCCAGAGCTGACAGAGAACATGTTTTGTGTGTGCCTGTCAGAGAACAGACGAAAGGAAAGAAGTCAGAGGCAGAAGGAACTCAAACTTCTGGAAGTAGTTGTTTTCAAAACAGTAATTTTAATTTTCAGCTTGAACATTTTGTAAATTTAAACAGGCAAAAGCCTTTCTAATTAGCAAAAAAAAACCCAACCCAACCAAAACCCAACAAAAAAACCCTGAAAGATTGAACAAGCTCTAACATTTAAAATACAAAATTAAATATACAAGCATATTTTTTCTCTCTCTCCTCTCTTTTCTCCCACTTCCCTCTTGAGGAATTTATGCATGTTCTCTGTGGATCAACAGGGTTTTCTGAGTACATCAAACAGCAATTTTTTTCACATTTCCCTTAATCTCTTTCAGTTTAAATATTTAGGACTTCACAGGTTCTCAATAATAAGCAGAAGCTCAGTAAACCTTTAGTTGGGTTGGTGAATGTGCCTTCTGTCTATATTTAGCATGAATATTTTATGATTCCTATTCACGTCGGTTCTAGGAAGCAGAGGGAGGGCTGTTAAAATAAAAACAAATAAACCCTAGGATCGCTTTCTAAAAGGGTAAGTTGTTCTGCAAAGGTAGTTTTCACTAATGGAGACTTTCTTCTGGGTGGTATTTGTAAACCTATGGCCTTGCCTCAAAAGTCAGTGAAAAAGACCAGTTCTTTCAGCTGTTGTGCATCATGGCAAACAGAAAACAACTCACCTTTGCCCAAGAATAGTATATTCTCCCTTGCTATTCCCTGACAAGTGAAATGGAGGCGATATACCTCTGGGACAAGGTTTTAATTCTCTGCTTGTTCTACTCCTGTTACAGTTCTCCTTGGAGAATTTGATTTGTAACTGCCAGCAAGTGAAATGCTTTAACAAAAACAAACAAAGCCAAAACAAAGAAGAGAACTCCACATACGCCATGCATCCTGGTATTTCTAAATACTCTTTGCATTGATGTAAAGAATTTAGATTTATTCCTATTCACATTATTCCTATTTCACTTGAAAACACACTTCCTCCCTCTCGTCTGTCTTTTCCTCCCTGTCTCCCTTCCTCCTATCCCTCCATCCCTTCACCTTTCCTTATTGTCTTCAGACTGAATAAGCAAGGCACCAGTCAGCCCCACACCAAGGCAGTCCCCAGATTTCACCCGTACAGAAGGAAACAAGGAACGGTCCCTTCGCCCATCCACCCTCTTTGACAGAGGCATGGCCTGAGGTGACTGCCATCCCTGCCTCGGTGAAATCATTATGGACGAGCCAAACCCCAAATCAGTCCCCAGGGGCTGGGGATAGGGTTGTTGCCCTCATTTTTCAGTCCCGCAGTTAGCAGTATCCTGATTTCAGATTTCGGAATCAAGGAGACTGATACAACCGCTACACCCATGTTTTGCAAAATGCTCTCCAACACTGGAAAGCAGAAACCCTTTAGAAGCAGTTGCCACCCATTTCTGATGATAAACTGGCAGGAAACACATCTACATATTTGATAGCATATCTATCCTAGAAGTCTGGTTTTGTTTAGGACTCAAACTGAACAATATATTAGGCCTTAGTTACACACAAAGCCAAATTACCGTCAGTAACAGCCAAGCTTTGCATCCTCCTCCAACTTAAGCTGTCTGCAGCAAGATAAAAGACATCTCAGTACATTTCTCATGGGAATAACCATTGTGTTAAACATATCCCTTTTTTTTTTGCATTACCCAGGTTTCTATTGCACAAAGTGATGACTCTTGTCACCTTGAGGGCACAGGCACAGTCGTGGTGATACAACCGGCTCCACCCGGCAAGGAACCCAGATTCCCATTGCACTGCAACTGATAACAACCATTTTAGCACCTACTACGATCCTCACTGTCAGCAACAGGGAACTGAAGAGTCGGACTTGCGGGTTCTGTGCATGCAGAACACAGACTTGCCAGTAAGCAAAACGCATCCTCAAGCTGAGCACTTTAAAAAACTAAAATGCGCGAACCTTTAAAGCCAGTATCTCACATATGATTCTTGTTTTCCGAAGCCACGCTGTAAATCCCAGGAGTTCATTTAGCCAAGGTAGCGCAAACCAAATGCTGGGCCATGTGGTATGAACAGACGGGCAGCGAGGCAATGCCAGGGGAACCTGCAGGAGCTCAGCATCGCTTCAGCTCTGATCCTCAGTATGAAATACAGCCTCCTTTGAGCCAAGAAGGAACCTTCGCTGCCAGATCTGAGGCCAGATCAGACCTGTAATTAAAGAATAATCTTAAAAAAAGACTTTTCTCTGTAACAGAAAAACTCTGTGTTTTCTCTGTAGTAGGAGAAAACTGCAAAACTCTTGTTTGCAGTGAAAGTGAACAGAAAGTGAAAATGGAACCTATTAGTCTTTCACTTTCTCAGATTTTCCTTATCATTATTTTTAGATGCTCCAAGGAGAAATATTTACACATAGAAAGGTTGGATTATTTACACTCAGCGGACTTACAGCTTATCTGACCTGGTCTCAGGGAGGCATAATATCTTTCTTTGATGAATCACCAACAATGAAGACTGTTTTAGCAGGAATAAAGGGGTAAGACTTTCCAATTTAAGCTAACTGAGACAAAGTTACTTGAGGTTAGTAATATCTGCTCAGCCTCAGGAGTAACCGAAAGGGAAAAAAAGCAGTTAGGAACAAAGGAATTAGAATATTAAGGTGTGTTTTACAGCAGATTTCAGAAAATCAGTACAGAGGCTCACTTGTTTAATGAACTATGTAAAGTCAGATGTTACAGAGCAATCAAAATGAGATTAAAGAAACTGTTAATGGACTCGTAAGGCTTCCGTTTTGCTTTTAAGAACAGCTGCATACAGACAAGCTCCCATTCGCTTCTTTGGATAACTTGAATGGTCTTTGCTTCTGCTTTCTGTTTCTCCATGTCTCTATGCTCAACTTCTGAATTGAGAAGTCCTTCAAACATAACAAAGTCCTGATTATAAAAAGGCAGGGTGCTTTTTTTAAGTGTTTGCCATCACAATGAAGAATTAAAGAACAGCAATCCAGGATTCTCTCGGAGTGTCATTTCCAAATGTTGATCATTTGCCTGTCATCAGCAATGGCATTTTTTTCCTACTGCTTTCTTTTCATTATTGAAGCCAACAGCACAGCTTAATCTTTCTGTGTGAATTGCAGCATCATTGCAACCTCTGTCCCACAGATGTAATTCAGACCTGCATTACACAACTGTAAAACCAGCAAGGTGATTTCTACACTTATTCTGTGTTTACACCAATGCACTGAAGGAACAGGACGGGATGTTTTATGAGCAACTGCTCCTGTGATGCCACAAATGGTACAAAGAGATTACGTATTATCTGGGGTAAAGTAGGTCTTTATACACCCTGTAGCACATTAATGAAAGCAACATGAGCTTTCTTTGATCAAGAGCTGCCATCCCAAGTTTTACAGCGTGCTATGGGAGTCTAACAATACAAAGTAATTCTGAGTGTCACTGAGCAAGTTTCGGCTGCCTTTCTCTTGCTTTTTGCTGGGAGTGTACTAAATCCTGCCTGCTGCATTGCTGGTCCCTGACATGCATGAGGATACAGTGAAGGCTCCAGCTGATTTCAGACTTCACATCAAGCTTGAAACAGCAAATGACTTCCATATACAGGAGATGTTCTTAAAGATCCCTAAAGTAGTATCAGCCTTCTCACACAAGACATACAAGCTCATTTAAAACAGAGGCTTCATCACTCTGGAAGTTTTCAGAATAAAATCCAGCAGGGTGTTATGTATGTTCATGGGAGTGATGTAAATGTTCATTAAGATCAGCTCTTACCCATATGTTGCAAGCATTTAGCTTGCAATAAAACTAAGAAAAAAAACCACCAACCCAAAACTTATTTAAAAGTCAGCATTAAGATTTTATTTTGCAAAAGCATTCAATTTATTAGGGAAATCATAGAATGGTTTAGGTTGGAAGGGACCTTAAAGATCATCTAGTTCCAACGCCCCTGCCATGGGTAGGGATACCTCCCACCAGACCAGGTTGCTCAAAGCCCCATCCAGCCTGGCCTTGAACACCTCCAGGGATGGGGCATCTAAACTGCTCTGGGCAACCTGTGATAGTGTCTCACCACTCTCACAGTAAAGAATTTCTTCCCAATATCCAACCTAAATCTACCATCTTTCAGTTTAAAACCGTTACCCCTCGTCCTATGACTACATTCCCTGATCAAGAGTCTTTCCCCATCTTTCCCGTAGGTCCCCTTTAGGTACTGGGAGGCTGCTGTAAGGCTCCCTGGAGCCTTTTCTTCTCCAGACTGAACAGCCCCAACTCTCTCAGCCTGTTTTCAGGCTCCAGCCCTCTGATCATCTTCATGGCCCTCCTCTGGACTTGCTCCAACAGGTCCATGTCCTTCTTATGTTGGAGGCCCCAGAGCTGGATGCAGTACTCCAGGTGGGGTCTCACCAGAGTGGAGTAGAGGGGCAGAATCCCCTCCCTCGCCCTGCTGGCCATGTTTCTTTGGATGCAGCCCAGGGTGCGGTTGGCTTTCTCGGCTGTGAGTGCACATTGCTTGCTCATGTTGAGCTTTTCATCCACCAGCACCCCCAAGTCCTTCTCCTCAGGGCTGCTCTCAATCCATTCTCTGCCCAGCCTTGACTTGTGCTTGGGATTGTCACGACCCAGCTACAGGACGTTGCACTTGGCCTTGTTGAACTTCATGAGGTTGGCATGGGCCCACCTCTCCAGCCTGTCCAGGTCTCTCTGGATGGCATCTCTCCCCTCCAGCACGTTGACCTCTCCACACAGCTTGGTATCATTGGCAAACTTGCTGAGGGTGCACTCAATCCCAATATCCATGTTGTCAACAAAGATGTTAAATAATACCGGTCCCGGTACTGAGCCCTGAGAAACACAACTCGTCACTGCTTGCCACTTGCACATCGAGCCATTGACTGCAACTCTTTGCCAATTCCCTATGCACTGAGTGGTTCATCCATGAAATCCATGTCTCTTCAATTTAGACACCAGGATGTCATGCAAGACATGACAAAAAAGAACAATCCATAAAATCTTGTTTCTAAAATGGAAAAAAAATCCCTGAAACAAAGGAAGACCCAAAGCAGAAATAATATATATCTCCAGAGGGTCAATCTGCAAAACTGCTCTGACTCACCATATCATTAGAAACTTGCAAGGATCATCACAAAGAAGAACCCACTTCATAACTAAAAAGCAAACAAAAAAAGTGCTAGAGTAGACGAAGTATTTCACACAAAATGTTTCTCTCCTAATTTTACAGACTCACAGACCCTTGAGAAGCATGCTAAATCACAACAGTAATATTATACTTAATTTTTGAACAACAGCTCCCAATAGGAGATGAGCAGCATGGGGAGTAAGAGCCATCTCTCCCACATCCCAGTCCAATACCCCACCACTACGCTACCATGAAAATTAGACAAGAAAAAATAAAAGAAGCCTATTTCTAAATGTATTCACCGTTTCTGTATTCTGCTGAGATAGCTGAGAGTGCAGTACACACTCCTGTAAATTAAGATGTGGATACTTCAGAAGTAAGAGCTGTAAATGCTGTCAGAGCTCCAGGCATAGCACTCTGTTAAATTACCACATTCTGCAAAGGTCTTCCTGGAAAAGGATTATAGCATGAGACAGAAGTGAGAGAGAGGGAGGGAACAACCTACTTAATGCTCTGATTTAGAAAAGTTTGAGCAACAGTGCAGTAACTGGTGTACTGACAGAGCTGTGGGATAGCCAGCTAGACTGAACAAATCTGGATGTGTAATAGGAGCATTAAGGTTGGTATAAATGACATAAGAATATAACTGTGTTTGTCTGGATGGACAGGAATAAAGAAAAGGAGACCCTGTATAGGTAAGAATGGATATGAATTCCAGAAGCAGAAGTAGGGAACACATTGCTTCTGCCAAGCCCAGAAGGTTGCACCCTGACACAACCACAGGACCAATGACCTCCATCCCCACATCAGGAAGATAGCAACAGGACAGAGCAACATTGCCTATGCCATTACTCCCAATAATTGAAGAATTTCCTTCCAACACCCTACCACAGAAACAGACAAATATTCCAAACACACACAGGAAAACAATGAGCGGCAACCTTGTTTGAGATTAATGAAACCACAGGAAGCAAAATCCTGCTGCACAGGACATTTCCCTAGTAAGTGTGGCCTCCTAAAGGTTAGGAAAGACCTGTCCCAAACCTACTGTGTTGTCTCCAGTCCAGAAGGACCCCAGGGACATAACAGAATGTCAGACACCGGCTTCCCTTGTCCCGAGTATTGCACACAAGTGGTGCCGGACAGACTACTTGGGCATGCAGGTCTTGGTGCCTGCAAATATGTGGGTGTGAGAACATGAGTAAATGAAAACTATGTGAGAATGAATGCAAGCAAAATCAACTCGCTGAAACTTGTAAATAAATACAGAGAGTTTTGTAAATAAATACAGCCTTTCTCTTCCTTAAGATTTCCCACAGAGCTTTGGTACACTTGTTTCCAACAAACATGATACTCACATGCTCATATGTTGAGTTGCCAGCCCGGGGATGGCAACCGGATGAACCTAATGCTCTCCTTTCCCTGTGCCTACTCTGGTACAAAGTTCTAGCTAACCTTCACTTTCTGACCAACAGTTTGTACAGCTCAAATACTGAAGGTATTTTGAAGAAAAAGGTGGGGAAGAAAGAATTTGAAACAGGCTTTCATGACATTTTCCTCAACTGAAAGCTTGCCCTTTTTTTGCTGGTGTGGAAAAAATATTTATATTTTGGGAAATTTTTACCAAACAATTTTGTGAAAAATGTCTTTCACTTTTCAACTTTTTGTTTAATCTTTTCCACCTTTATTGTGCATTCTTTCCTTAAATCACACCTCTCTAGTAAAGTGAAAAAGATAACAGTGGAAAAAATACAATAAATACAGTGACTGGAAAAAAATCCCTATGAAAAGTAAAAACAGATTGAATGTCATTCCAGTTTGTTCTTATTTTAGGAGAAGTTACAAAGGTTTAAAACAAATCAAGATTTTTGGTATACATTCCAGTAAAAATGAATATGCTAGCTGCCATTCTGTCCCATGTGTTCTTATCACTGACTTGCTTCTGACAGTTGTAACTACGCAGACATTAGTAAATAATAAACATGTTGTACATATCTTTTTAGAACTACGAAGGTGTAAAATTGTTCACCCTAAAGATTCACTTACCATCTGAAGTCACTGTCTGTAAATTCAGATGTGGCTGTCAGGCAACCAAATGACAACCAATAACACAATTCTTTCAAAAAACTATCTTTGTTTATAGCCACATAGTGCCTACGGCCCTCCTGTCCTAAACAGGATATAAAAGGTATAATAAGCAAGTTTATATTAGTTAGGTACTAGGAGAACTTAAGAGTGGAAAAGAGAAAAAGAAATTTTGACTTCTGGCAGCTATGCTTTCAGTCAGCTCACTGTCTTGGGAACCAATGGACACAGTAATTAGTCACAGTGGAGTCCATCAATCTTTATTAATGTTTTCTATAAAAATCAGAGCAATTGCATAAGTGCATTCACATACCTGGTAAATTGTTTCTGAATACAGCAACACGCTGCCTGCTTTTACTTCTTTAAGCCACTTCATTTTGAAAAGTCATATCACCTTTTCCAAGTGGAATTTCTGAATGACAAATCTATTCTTTTCTATCAGTTATGCAATTGCAATTAGAACAAAAATAAAGGGTTTTTTTTTTCCGGTCTGCAACAGATGCTGACATTTTGAAAAGGTTGCCACTGATTATACAGGTCATCACACAACAGACATTTCCTGAGCTTGCTGAAATCAGTTGGAAAAATAGCTATCACAACAGGACTATATTCAGTACGACAACGCTGTTTCCTTTGTAGGTGATACCTGTCAGCTGATAAGACTATACTTGATCAAGGTATCAACCACATCCAGTGAAATCCTACATATAGCGCTTCCAGAAGGAACTGCTTATGGCAGCGTGGAGCTTCTTGCTAACAATGTAAAAAACAGCAGTAAACACGGAAATGCTGTAGTTAACAATTTTAGGACACAAGAGAGTAACCTTTTTAGATATTCTGCAGCTAGAACCCACCCTTTCCAGCTTGACTACAAGGCTCAAACCTCAGCTGTGGGATAACATTAAAGGCACATTACTCAGGATTAAGTGCAACCCCTTACCATGCCTCATCTGGGTAACACCGGGCTGAACTCAAAAGATGGGATACCGTATGAAAATATATACAACAAGCAAATTTTGCTATTAATTCCTATGAGTGACTGCAGGATTTTTAGGACAGTTAGCAAGCCATGATGTTTTTGAAATTTTAAGTTGCACTGAAAATCAAAGTGCATGAAAATATTATCTGAGTTAGCATTCTCCTTTATATATTAGTAATTCCAACAAGAGCTGGCAGTCTGAGATCTCTATTCATTTTTGTTCTGTTTATATTCACTTTTGAATTACTCAAGGAAGTTTCTTCACATTATAGTCTTTGCGTACAATGCGTGTGTCACAGCATTGTACCATATTGTGATTTGCCACCCTTTCTCTACTGGAAGATTCTTGATCTCAAATCAGGATTCCCCTTCCCTCTCAAGAGCACAACAGAGGTAAGACGGCAAGGATTCCCTAACAGCCATGCACTAGAGCAAGAAACAGAACTGCCAAAAGGATATACTGTATCTTGGCTAACCAGGAAACTTGTGCTTTCGTTCTGCATTGGAAATCGCGTATCTTCTCAAGATGGAGTTTTCTTAAAACAGCCCATTTTAAGGTCCAGAAGTTCAGGATCATGTTTTCACATACAGAGACTTTTTCCTCCCTTGATCCCTAGTCAGAAGTGACCAACTGTAAAATATATCATGATAAAAGCTTAACTGATGCCAATGCATCTCATGAAATGTGTTGGATTTTAAGGAACTGGGCTCTTAACAGCTCCACTGGAAGCACTTTAGTTTCTGCAAGCAGAGAGATGGCATGCCTCAGCTTTCCTGAGAGGAGAGAGGTCTTCTCGGTGCATGAAAGAAAAGCCAGTGGAATTTGCTAAATATCACAGTGTCCAGATTCCAGTGTTTCCTTACAAGACAATAAAGTGGCTATTTATTTAGAAAAACAGCTCTGTATTTGACAAAGGAAAATGAATAATCCATCAGCTCTACATGTCTGACACTTGATGAAGAAGCTCTTGACCACATTTATTTACCACTCCCTCTTGTTACTCTATGGCCTCTGCTTTCTGACCTGTGTGGCATTCCATGGAAACGGTTGGGCTGGCACATTTTCTATAACGCATTCAAATAAAAAACAACCCAACTGGTGAGCAACATAACCAAGTATCTCCAGGCTTACACTGGTTTATGCTGCTCACCCAGCAACAGCAGCCTCGAGTCCTCCTGCTTGTGCAATTGATGGTGACCTGCTGCTGCGACGGAAGCAAACTAATGCACGAGGCTTTCACCTCTGCCGGTAGAGGTCAATGCTCTCAAAATCAATGCTATGCACTTCTAAAAGGCCTTCTCTTTCCATGCATTTGAGACACCAGACTGGGACGCTGGAAAGACAGTATCTGTTCGTACCCCCGGCACTGCACTGACAGACGGGCGACTGACTTCAGGCAAGCCGCTTCGTCTCTGATCTTCGTGACATTTTATTATTCCATAACTCAGCATTTGTAATCCTAAAGAAACTGGTCCAAAGAATGCTGTAAGGTAGATAGAATTACAGAATCATAGCATCGTTTTGGTTGGAAGAGACCTTTAACATCATCAAGTCCAACCGTTAACCTAGCAATGCAAAGCTACCTCTAAACCACGTCCCTCAGCTATAAATCCACACGTTTCAAACACCTCCAGGGATGGCGACTCCACCACTTCCCGGGGCAGCCTGTTCCAACACTTGACAACCCTTTCCGTAAAGAAATTTTTCCTAATATCCAATCTAAATCTCCTCTGGCGCAACTTGAGGCCATTTCCTCTTGTCCTATCGCCTGTTCCTTGGGAAAAGAGACCGACACTCACCTCGCTACTACACTTATTATCCCTCAGACAAAAAGGAGAAGCACATTACAACATAGGCTATGGCTACTCAACTCCCATAAAGCTGAGTGAACTGCAGCCAAGTGGTTATGTGTGTTTTGGCACACTAAAAAATACCCAACTCTTTCTTTCTTTACTACAGACCTCTTAGAAAATGGTAAGATGCTTTTTTCCCCAAGCCATTTTAGTAGAAAATTCAGAGTAGTCAACGACATTATTGCAGCACAAGGCTTCTTGTGACCCATTACTGGGGTTACATTGCTGAAAAAAAAACCAACAGCGAAAGCAAGTCCTTTGCAACCCTGCTTATGTGACTGCTCCTATCTTGTCTGACACACTGGAGATGACTGCCAAAGTTAAAAGGGTAAGTTGTGACAGCACGAAGAGAAACTCTCACTCAAACTGAAAAAAAATTCATACCACACTGAGAAAAAACATGGATATGCTGTATATAGTCTCTATTGTACCAGGCTCTCAATTGCAGTCAGATTTTTCAATTATTTTATAAATACAAAGACTCCCTTCTTTCCAAAATGCCCGAAAAAAAAGGTCAAGCTGAACTTCGTGGGGGGGAGGGGGGACGACTCCTCACCTAAAAACCAACCAAGCCCAAAGAAAACCCACCCTACACAGCTACTCTCTCTTCCTCTGGACCAGTTAAGTCTGCCTCCCTACTTGGATCAGTTACTCGTCCAGCTCATGAAACAGCACCATTTTCTGTATGTTTCTCCTCAGTTACATGACCAGAACTCGTCTTGCTCTTTGTCCAAACTACTGAACTAAAGGCAAGTGACAGTGCAGGGACAGGTTACACTGGCATCAAGGTGTGAAATCCTAATTTCACTGTGTTGCTGAATTATTGTAAATACTCAAGTCTAAGAAGGTAATGGCCAGACTGTGACACCCTGAGTAAAACTGGACTCCACAGGAAATCGTGATGGAACAACTGACTAAGGTACTGCCAAAAGTGACTAAGAGGCATAGTATCAACTCATTTGCTTAAATAACTTGGGATTAATTTTTGCACAGGTACTTTCCCATGTATTTGACCAAAACTCAGATCCTTCACACTCTGTGAAAGTTATATTCCTGTATTTTCCATCAAACAACGGAAAATAAATTTTTGCAAAGTGTGCACTAGGTAAGGACACTGCCTGCTCACACCAACAGTTACTTTGCAACCAGACGAAAGAGTTCATACTAACTGTGGCCGACAATTGCTAGAGAATGCAGCTTCTCACAAAGCGCTTTCAGATCATGCTCTATGCTGGTTCGCTTTTAAATGTCAGCAACTTTCTGCGTTCTAAAAAAAAGTAATCCTGTAATTGGTAAAGATTGTAAAGCCCCATTCTAGTTAAAAGCAAACACAAACCATGCTGCCCTAAATCTATTGTACTCACTGAGTGAAACTGCTGATTTTTAGTCAGTGTATTCTAGTCTGTCCTGTTTCAGATCATGGCCCTATTAAGTCCCCAGTTAGTTCGCTGGTGTGAGACATGTTTTTTTTTTCTTTCTACATGGACCCATTAATAATAATAGACCTCCTTTTTTCTTTCCATTTCAAAGGCATTTCAAAGACAGTCTGCAATGAGCTTATCATCTGCAAATGTTTTTGTACAGTTTAATACCATGAACTGTAGCATTATATTAAAATAACAACACATACTAAATTTCATTTGGCATGTGGGAAAATAAAATGAAAGGATGAGTTTTGAAGCACAAACAGGATAAATAGATAGGATTCAACTTCATCGTATTGAATAATTACACCCTGGCACAGTGCCCAAGGCATATTCATCATGAAGAGACCACAATGTACAGCTCAGAACTGTGAATTCATACTGCAGGAACTGCAAACACAAAAGAGTAAGGCCATTGTCAGCCAAAAATCGCACTCTTTCTTGGCTAATCTGGTTACTTTCCTGGAAAAATATTTGAACTACAGGTGCAACCTTATGGTAGTTGCACTGCATCTCTCCCATGATACAGAGTAAGAAGATTTTCTTTATAAGCAAACCAGGAAGAGACACAAAAGAGGGATGACTTTCGGAAGAGCTAGAAAAGATAGCTGTGGATCCATTCTCTTATAAGAGAGATTTTTAAGTTCAAAAGTTTGTTCCCCTGAATTAATTCTTTATGTGAAACACCTGAACAAGAAGAAAACGCTCCTCCTCTTTTAAGGCAAAGTGAACAGAAAAGTCAAGATTTCACCTGTCCAAAACACAGAAATTGAAAGTACTTTTGCATTACTTTGCTTTTCTTTTGATGGGACCTGAACTGAACCAATTACAGTCAGTTACCATTCTGACATGACCAAGATTGACAGGTTTGGTACTGGGCTTTTTACAGGCAGCCTAAGATCAGGCCACTGTCTACACCTAGCCAGAGCAAGATGTAACTCACTCTTTGCAGGTCACAGTGTACCTTCCAATTACTGTACAAAACACCCACTAAAATCAATGACAGCTTCACAAAAATAACTGGAGTTACACCTGGATGTCTTAGCACATATACTGAACGTTGAGGCTCTGTTTGGTTCAGTTTAGAACAATCTCCAATACGTTTTAGTGTTCACTGAAAGCAAAAAAAAAAAGACTTTATTAAAGATAACTCAGATATTTTACAATGCTTTTGGCAAGGGCAGACTGATCTTAAAACTGTTTTTATATTAATACTCTTTTGTGAGGGATTTGAAAGTACTCTGTGGTTTTTTTCTGTTGAAGTGTGAACAAAAGCAATGCAATGGGAGTACTATGCTTTACATGCTGTGTATGTAGACTTGTAAATATCTCAAAGCCAGAAATGTCTCTTCTGCATGGAAGCAAAGCTAGAAGGAAGGAAGGCTAATACTGTAATGAAGAACACGCTGAATTACTGTTCACAATGAGAACAAAAATAGTCAGTTCTCTTCCAGCTTGAAAACAAAATAACACTTGTTCCAAACCTGGCATTGTGCATTACTCTTTCCCAATAGGAAAAAGACCCCAAATGCTACAAGACTGAGTATCTAACTGTAATGGCAGTTGACTGTAACTGTATTTCCTGTTGTCATTCAGCAATCATGCCAGTTTTAAAAGACATATTACCTACTTTCATAGAAATTCTCAATTCAATTAGAGGGTTGGTGAAAGGGCTGAAATATAAACACAGAGACCTTTTAATGTGCTGTGCTGGTCTCCAAATATAAATATAAAACTAAAAAAAACCCCCAACTTTTGACATCCCACTCTGATTTCACCTTCTCAGACAGATGCAAAAGCTGCTCCATGTGCAGTCCAGCTTTATTTTTAACAACAGAGGGGTAGCGACAGGTGCCCGACTTTGCATTTGAAGGCAAGCAAAGTCTGAAGATAAAGAGTGACCCACTTAAAGCATGTTCCACTTTAGATTTGAGAAGGCATTACCCCAGTCTGACAGCAGGGGATCTGTTTTGAAATTTGAAATTGCTTTATCTTTTGCTCAGCAAGGGTAATGAGATGAAAGGGATTAGAGACCTGAGCTGTGATTGAGACCAGAATAAGTTACTATTTTCTAGCATCTTAAGAAGACAGCAATGTCCTATTGCTATTCCTTTACATCACTGCGATTTACAGCAGTTCTGCTCTTCCTTGTCTCTCAGTGAAAACGTTTATATTATCGTTGTGTTTAAAGGGGGTTGCTGAGAGATGTTTAGCAGTCCCATTTGAACTCTCTCCCTCTTGATTGAAATAGCCTATTATCGTCATCAACCTATCAAGAAACTTTGCACCTCTTCTGGAAATTTAGGCTTTGGTAGATTTCTGTGCATATGTGCGAGCTGAAACTCAGTATTTCAAAGGGCAATATAGAGTACGACAGCAGGCTGGTAGGTGACTATACAGACAGGCGCCTGGCAGAAAACCCACGTCTCTGGCTAAATTATGGGCTGCTTCTCCTCCTTCCACCTGCAAGCTGTGAGAGGCGGCCGGTAACTGACATTGCAGGGGGACACACTGCGACACCGCCAAAGAGTGAAGGCTGGAGACCGCGGAGCCTGCATTCAGCCACGCATGGCTGCCTGAATCGAGACCTATCGACAGCCCTCCCGCGGGCACAGGGTAACACCATCACCACCACGGCCGCCGTCTGTTGTTCCCTGGCGCAGACAAGAGCACCGAGCACACCCTCCGACCAGGACATAGCCTCCATGGCAGACCCAAGGGGATGGGTGGGGGGCCATGGGGGAGAAAAATTGATTGCTCTGAGCAAGTGTGTCTTTCAAAGGGTGCCACTTTCTTGGTGTCCAACCCTGCGTTACAAAAATCTGTATTTAAAAGCCTCTTCTGATTTCAGGGTATTTTTCTTGTTAGTTGGATTCGCACAAGAACATCTAGAAGAAGGGTTCTTCTTCTTTAAAAAAAAAAAAAACAAACCCAAAACAAAGAAAGAGGAAAAAAAAGATTCAGTAACACCTAGACCATGGATCAGCTACACAAAGGTCATCTCCCAGATGTGAGGAGGGTACTGAAGGAGGTTTTACTGAGAGAGACACATCTGGTCAACATGGCCAGCACGTTCCTGAAGAGTGGCTTCATAACCAGCATCGTTTGGGAACTGCTGCCTGTGATCATGAATTGTTTGGGAAAAGGGACCGTATTTTGCCTCTGCAGTCCCAGCATTTACAGAATCCTTAAGTGCTTCTGAAAAGAAGTTTCACATAAATCGGTAACAAAAAGCCTTTAAGCCCTGCACAGCTTTCATGTATGTTTTTCAGGGCAGCCACTGGTTGGAAATTTTGGGTTCAAAGGCCAGGGCAGATGACTGAGATCAGCTACACTGACTTCCCTCACACAGCTGAGGAGAGAACCATATCCTCTGGGTCTTGCGTAATGATTCAGTGTTTTTTTGCTTGGTTGAGATTATTTTTTCCTACGGCTGAAGAAAATCTGAAATCAGATTTTTATATTATCCTACCAGAGCCCCTAAAAATGAAAGAACTATTTATTTAGAGAGTTAAAGGTGCTTCCTCGGCAGAGTATTGTGGTGGGTTGACCTTGGCCAAGGGCCGAACTCCCATCCAGCCTCTCAATCAGAGCAGAAAATACAATGAGAAAGCTCGTGGGTCAAGGCAAAGACAAGGAGATTGCTTACCAATTACTGTAGGGGGGAAAACAGACTTGACTTGGGGGGCAAAGTAGTTTGATTTATTGCCAGGTAAAACAGACTCTGGTAGTGAGACACAAGGATGAGCAAACCCAACACCTTCCCCACACATACTCCCCCTGAAGTGGCACAGGGTGGTCAGAAGATGGTGGTTTCTCTCTGCCCCTCCTTCCCGCTGACAATTTCCCTCTCCTCTGAGCTCTCCACAGGCAGCAGAGCAGATCTGCTGCAGCCCTGCGATGCTGCTTGGAGCCACCTGCCCCTCCTTGCTCTTCCCTGTCTTGTCCCTCACTCTTTTTTCCTCAGTCCTTGGCTCCTTCAGCATTTTCACCTTTTCTTCATAGAATCATAGAATAGTTTGGGTGGGAAGGGACCTTTAAAGGGCATCTAGTCCAGCCCTCCTGCAACAAGCAGGGCATCTTCAACTCGACCAGACTGCTCAGAGCCCCGTCCAACCTGAACTTGAATGTTTCCAGGGATGGGGCATCTACCACATCTCTGGGCAACCTGGGCCAGCATTTTACCACCCTCACAGTAAAAAAATGCTTCCTTATATTTAGTCTAAATCTACCTTCTTTCAGTTTAAAGCCACTACCCCTTGTCCTATTGCTACAGGCCCTACTGAAAAGTTTGTCTCCATCTTTCTTAGAAGCCCCCTTTAAGTACTGAAAAGCCACTATAAAGTCTCCCTGAGTCTTCTCTTCTCCAGGCTGAACAACCCCAACTCTCTCAGCCTGTCTTCACAGGAGAGGTGCTCCAGCCCTCTGATCATCTTGGTGGCCCTCCTCTGGAGTTTCTCCAACAGGTCCATGCCCTTCTTACGTTGGAGGCCCCAGAGCTGGACACGGTACTCCAGGTGGGGTCTCACCAAAGCAGAGCAGAGGGGCAGAATCACCTCGCTCGCCCTGCTGGCCACGCCTTTGATGCAGCCCAGGAAGTCACTGGCTTTCTGAGCTGCGAGTGCACATTGCTGGCTCATGGTGAGCTTCTCATCCACCAGTAGCCCCCCCTGCCCAAGTTCTTCTCAGCAGGGCTGCTCTGAACCGTTCATCCCTTCCACAGGTTTTAGCAGCCTCATCCCCGGATGAGGGGCTGGGCTGGTCATGGCCAGTTCCAGACAGCTCCAGATGGCTCCAAGGACCCACCACGAGGCCTGGAGGTGGCTGGAGCCATCTGGAACCTGCCATGACCAGCCCTGGGCATCCCCCAGCAGAGACATTGACATTGATCTCCCTTCAGCAGAGATCTTGAAACTGAGCTGAGACTGACACAGATTTATTTAGATATTACAAAGGATGTGATGGAGGGGAAGAGGGACAGGGAAAAAATCAAGCAAGACTTGTGTGCAGGGGATGTTAGCATATTTTCTTCAGCAAAACCATACAGCTCTTCACGCTCAGGTCAGATCCCAGTAGGAAGGGAGGAATCAGTAGTTCCCAACCTACTCACCCCCAGATTTCGAAGGCAGCGATTCACACCCATCCTCCCTGCCAGGGCCTGCAGGAGAAGAGGGCAGGCAGCCCACTCCATTGCCACCCTTCTTCCATTCCCCATCCGCTGGTCCCAGGAAATTTTTCCCAAAGCTGGAGATGGGACAAGGTTGAGAACCTCCTTGCTCTTCTTGAGCTTAGAGAGATGGAAGAGATCGCACTATCCTGAATAACAAGAAACAGGTGGCGTGTCTTCAAGGCACAGAGATAGCAATAATTTTCTTTCTGTTGATGCTGGAGACATAACACGCTGGATTTCTGCCATATTCAACATGAAAAAAAGAAAAAGACAACTACAAAGTTAGGTCTCCATAGTTAAAGAAAAGACATTCCCTTGGGTCACTGCACTGCTGTTGGATTTGACATAAATGACGCCGTTGTGAGCAGGCAGGTAAACAGGAGCTGCAGATTTGTGGGAGAAGGTAGAACGGGCCAAAATGAGGGCTACAGCTGCTGAGGCGGCTGCTCTGCCTGACCTGTACCCACAGAGGCTTGCGATGCCTGTGCTGCCCTAATGAGGACTGCAGAGGAGCCTGGAAGTTTTGCTTTTGACCCCATCCACTGACTTCAAGGGAATCGGGGTCTCCTATTCAGGATTCACATTACAACAGGCTGCCTTCTTCACCTCCTAACAAGCACTTACTCGAAAAGCCAAGGAATGGATTAACACTGTGGCTTTATTCACAAAAGGCTCTTGTGTGGTATTAAAGGCAAGATGATTTGCAATACAAGCGCATGGAGTGCCTGGACTGATCCCAATCGTAAGACTAAGGCTGAATGACTACTGAGTTTGCGTTGACCTGAAGAACTCTTCATTCAAACCAAATCCAATTTGCAACCACAGCTAGGGATTATTAATATAAATAAAATGTCTCTCAGTGCTAACTCTCAATGAAAAGGCACTTAAAACTAACAGAAGGTGATAGTGCTCTCCTTGGTTTTGCGAGCTCTGCCAATTCTAGACGTTGTAACTCAAGAAATAAACATTGTTTTGATGCGCTCATTTACGTCCAGTGACACAGTCGCAAAGTTTAAAGTTAGGATGCGTTCAGGTGGCTTGTTAAACTTAATATGTCGTTAGCATCTCGGTGTCCCGTACTCCAGACACCACAATATTTTATGCCATTACTTGACAGCGAATACCTTTTGTCAGAGGTCTTTCTTCTGACAATACTGTGCTGGCTATTGCAGTTACCATGCAGGGATTTCATATCCCTCTGTCTCCGCTCGTTACTATGATGTCTCCGTGCTTGGTTCAGCCTTCCCTCGCGAATGGTTAAGAATCAGACAGTCTAATAAGACAGTGACAATGGTCCCCTATTGTGACAATACTTCTCTATACAGGATTTTCCACAGCACTAGGCTTGAGCTCTTCATTTGTGGCATGCGTACAAACTGTACCATCAGTTGCTACGTGAGGAAGGTGAGGCCAAGGCTGGGTGCTTCAGAAAACCTTGCCCACAAAGCTCCAGCGCACGCTCAAGTGACAGCGCTGTGAGTAGCAACGCGTACCCCAAAGCACTCTTTGCCACTGTTGAGACAGAATAATGCCTCCAAGACCACAGGCAGGCTTCTGCATGCTCACATGGCTCCGAGTCTGCAACAAACACCCTTTCCAAAGAGACTGCATCGCTCATCATTTAGTCTGAAAGGCCTGGCTTGAAACACACCTGATTTACAGAGTCTTTCAGGCATACTGATGTTTGAATAAGAGACAAGAATGCTTTTTTGTCACCCTGTTACTATTGCAAACGCAAACCAGAAGCTGGTTAGAGATAAAACAGAATAACCAGTGCTCCATTCTGGAGGTTTGGCCTTTGGCTGTAAATCAGGCTGGCCCCACGTGGTTTGGGAATTGTTTATGAGGAGGTCACGTCAAAGGTGACTATATACTCCTGGCTGTGGAATGTAAGCACAGGGCTTTTGTGATCCCAAAAGCAAGGTGGGGATGGCAATTCAACCCGCACCGTACTTGAGCTCCAGCCATAAGCACACAAAACACAACCATTTTGAAATGTGCAAACACATTAAACTTTTTTTTTTCTCCACAGAGCCTTAGGGATCATTGCACCTTAGAAGAGGTCACCCAGGCAGGCAGCCCCACAACCCTGTAATGGACATTTTGGTCTCCCTGCCCTCCCTGGACAGTCGTGGCCTGTCCTCCTTCCTCCCCTGCCCAGCAGGGGGGAAACAGCATGCCCTCTGCCGCCAGACCAAAGATGTCCCATTACTGCTAGTCCTGCTGTGCCATCATGCAACTGCCAGACGAAACCACACTTCTCTCTCATCCTTGAATTCACACGCGAGGTTGCTCTTCTTAATCCAGATCCCAGCTAAGAGCACAGACACCTCCTTTGCCCACATGGCAGGCCATTTAAAAGCCATCTGCCTCTTCTGCCACTGGAAACGTTAGCGGCTTCCGATCTCATGCTTACGGCTCCTTAACAGCAAGATAATATAAATAACTTGTAAGCAGGAGGTGCTTGCTTCCTTTCCAGGGTTAAAACCCTCTGTTGACAGCCTTCCTTCCCTGTCTGCAGCAAGCAAACCCTCTGAAGAGGGACAAAACATTAAGTCCATATCCTCATTAGTATTTCTTAACATAGAGCAAAAGGTTTCCCACAGAACCTTTTAGTTGTGATTAATGTTGTGAAGACATTGGTAGGCAAAGCTTGGCCTGGCAAAAAAAGCACAAAACATTTTTCATGGATGTCACCTCCAATTCAACGGTAAATTTGCTTCAGCTATTCCCCTGCTTCTCCCTGCTCATGTGGCTCGCTCTCTACTGAATTAAAGCTCAGTAAAAATATGCTTGCTTTTCTCCTCTGTACACAGAAATCACATCCAACTTGGGAAGTCCTTGGACTGAAATGGTTGGAGGTGAAAGAATGTTATAAAGAAGTACTGTACGTGTGCCATTCCAAGGCAGCGTGGTGCCCTTTCCTGGATGCCTCACTGCATTACATAGATGTACACTGGCTAAGAAGCCTGGACCACCAACGAAAATGAATGCAGCTCCAGATGGAAATTGCTTTTCAGATGGTCAGTTTTTAAACAACAGAATGCTTTCTACAGAAAGCAAAACATTTATTTTCCAAAAAGCCATTACACAAAAAATATTTTTTTACATCAGAAAGGCCGACTTCATCCTTTTGAATAGTCTAGAATACTCATCAGTGTTTGTTCAAAAAAACTTGCACATAGCATTCTCATTTTAGAAGCAGAGCAAGTGAGTTTTGCATATATGGTTTTTGGAAGCAAGAAGAAGAGGGACAAGAAGAATAAGACAGAGCAGTAGCACCAACAAAAGCAAAGTCATCAGGAGAACAGCCAGCAGAAGCAGTTAGCTTTTATCTGCACCTTGCGTGGAGGATGGACATCTATTTGCTAGGACAGAAGAAAAGGATCAGGCAGGAGAAAATCCAACTTCCAACACATGCTTTCAGTCTGTGTGTGCATCCATCAGAGGCACGCCGGGTTTATGAAACTTTTAATTTCACCTTCTGCCACCTGCATTGCAACTACCTTTCAATTTCACATACCCCACACTGCTTAACAATCTGGCTTCTTTTTCAAGCTACAGTTTCTGGATTCATGTGTTACTACTAGGAAGGTGAAATTAAGCCAAGTTCTCTAATGCATAGTTGCAGGGACAATGCTCAATAACAGAAACCCTAGAGAATGTGAAACAGAAAGTCAGAGAAAATCCAGATGAGAAAAAAAGGACTCTAACTCTTTAAGTTCCCAGTGCAAAATCTAGCAGCTATAAGCTGCAAAATCTTGCCGCTAACAAGTCTACCTAGATAAAATTAACCACATCTTCCTTATTGTCCATAGAGTATGAAGACTTTCTCCCTTCCATGTGTCCTCACGATTGCTTGGAAGCTAAGACAGTGGTAGCAACTCCTTTTTTCAGAGGCCAAAACGTATGAAGAGAGCTCTCAGCTGCCACCAAAGGACTAGGAAACACACAGCTTAGCAAGGTCAGAGGCAGCGTTAGTAGCTGAGCCTGCACTTCTGAAGTTGTAGGGCATTATTTTCATCACCACATCTATTCTTTCTTCCCCCAGACAGATACAGATTACCATTCCCTGAGATCTCCTTTCTGTTCAACCAAGTACAAATGAGCAAACAGGTGGGCACTACAAGGAGCAGTTTTCGGTTTCTGCTTGCCAGGTCTCTGCACAGTATCACAGGTCCATCTGGACACAACTGGAAGAGGAGACACAGCCTAGGTTACCTCTACACTATGCAAATCACCAGATCTTGTAGCCTTCTCTTTTTACATGTCTCAAGTTTTTTGTAACTAAGAATACAGTCTTAGAGAGTTCCTTAAATAAGGTTTTAGATAGAAAAAAAACAAAACAAAACAACCAAGAAGTTAAAGGAAGTAACAGCAGGTAAAAAGCACCCTACCGTTTATATGCATTTTTATGTTTGGTTTTGATAAATCCACGCAGTCAAGACTCAAGAGCATATCCATGGAAGCCAATGGGAGTTCGCCTGTGCTAGGCATCAAGAGATTAACATGACGTGTTACAGACTCCTAAAAATGTAATATACTTCATCATAAGAATAATGCAGAATACATTATGGAGATGAAATTAAACCCTACTGGGAAGAGGAAGCAACCCTGATCCAGCAATTTGTAACACAAACTTCAGCAGCAGAGCTCTGGAATGGAGACGGTAAACCAGCTGGACCAGAGAATAAGGCAATTCAGTGGATCTAACAAGTCTAACGGATGGTTAGAAGAATAAAGAGGGCAACAGGACAGAGGCCCAGATACTGAATCTCAGAAATGGAATTTGTATTGAAACTGAGAATAGCCCGCGTGCACGTAACACCACTCTCAGGCATCCACCTGAGTGAAGGAACCAGCACATCAAAAATCGGTCCCCGGATGGCATCTTATCACCCAGTGCCCTGTGTGAGTCAGTGGTCTAATCTCAATCACCTTAGATCTGACTGGATCAAATCCTTGCTTTCCTCTCCATTTGGTTTTCCTATCTTATCTTCTCGTACAGCAGAAGGCTTCATCTGATGTTAATGCCTGTATTTCACATTGAAACACAAGATTTTCTTTCACCTCTTGCCAACTGGCTCTACAAACATGACACTAAGTAAGAAACAACCCACACTTTTGGTTTAAACCACTCCTTTAACCCCGTGTGCTATAGAAGATGGCTGAACACAGAGCAGCAGCTTTTAGAAACACACTGTGAATTTCTGGCAAGCATACTTCTAAACGACACTCAAAGGTTAGGTTATGTTCAGATACAAGATTTTATTAGCATCGTTATACTTACAAGTGAGTGCCACGCTGCATTATCTCTTGTCTTGCTCAGACACACAGAGACTTCCAAAATAATTAGCCAAACGAACAACCTTATGCAAGAAATAAGATAGTTAAAGAACTGATTAAAATCAAGCAGCTACTCCTCGGACACTGACGAGAAAGTGGATAGTAAGTCATTTAACCTATGCCCATATGCCTTCCTTGCAAACCCCCCTCATTCCCTCTCACCAAAATATTACCACACCTGCTCTCTTCTTCTCCACAACCCTGTTATGGCCAGGTACAGCTCCTGGATCCGCAGGGCTGTACTCTCTCAGTTAAACTTAAGAGAGTTAAACCCTGGTTAAACTGACAGAGCTTCAAAGAAGCAGGGCTTTGTTCCTGACTGAGATTTAGGCCTCTATAAGTTAACTGGAAAAAATTCAAGTCCTCACCTAGGAACAAAATTAGCTACATCTTTCAGTGGTTTTCATCATGGATGCAGTAAACCACCTGCTTTTCTACTTGCTAGCTTGCAAAGCAATGCTAGTCATGAAGCTTGCCAAAAAGGAGGAAACGTTTATTTTAAAGGTAAGCAAGCATAATGGATTGGTCTTCAAGGGTCTGACCCAGTCCAAGGTGTGCTGAGTTGTAAGCCTAATGTTGCCCTCTAAAATCCAGTGGTGCCACCACTGTCAAACAAGAAAGTTGGCCAAAAACGGCATTCAGACGACCTTCAAGGCCCGCTGTACCCTGTTGCTGACTGTTTAAATCATGATAGAGCATGTGACAAAATTCACCTCTAGGTGACTGGCTCCTGCATTCACTATGCTCTTGGGCAAATGTCCTCTCGGCAAGTCTCTGGGGTATAATTCTCGAGTTTGACATTTCGAAACTTGTGCTTAGCTATGATGCAGCTCCCGTTCCTACAAACACCTCCATTTCCCGGGCAGACACATTTAAAGCAGCTCCAGAGCTGGGGCTGCTTTGAGCAGTGTCCTCAAACTAGCTGTTCTTCTGCCTGGTGAGCAGGGCCAGAGACCCAGGGGCATGCTCACAGCACACTGAAGCTGCGAGGGGAGCTGAGGAAGGGTTTCGGAGATACGGCTGCTCTGTTTCCACCTCAAACCACACACTGCATGCTGGCCTTGCTTGAGATGGCCTGTATTCAAGGCAGCTTCAGGCAGGTGAAGTTTCAACTCAGCTCTTCCACCTCCCAGACGAAGGGTCGCACCACCATCCTATGTGGATGCTCAACCCAATGACAGTGCCACAGAAGAGGTCACTGGTACAGTTCAACCATCAGGTTTTCACCAGTATTATCGCCCGTCCAGGGAAATTTAATTACAGTGCTCCTAGTTCCCAAGCTCGCCTGACTTTGTGTACCACCGCATCGCTTTGCACAGAACAACCAGCTGCAGGTGCCGCAGGTGGTCTCCACATCAACCGACCCAGCAACTTCAGCCCTCACACACGTACCTGAACCAGGTCTGAGGTACCTGATGGAAGGCTACCAAAACCACCCAAGCAAGAGGGTGAACGCTCATTTTGAGTCCTCCGCTACTACTGTAAGCAGCTGCTTCCCCAGAGCTAGCTGCTGGAAGCTGGGGTGAAGCAGGAGGCTTCGTCTCTCAGGAGACTTTGTCTGGACAGTGGTCACAGAGGAACAGAGCACAGTAATATCAAGGAGAAGGAGGGGAGGACAGTAAAAACCACCCCTGTGTTTTAATTTTTCTCTTTGCTGCATGCTGAGCTTACCCAAGCACACAGAAATTAACAGAAACTGTAACAGAAAAACTTGGAACTCTGAAAAACTGCATTTCTAAACCAAATAATCTCTAAGCTTCTGTCTGGCTGCAGGAGTATTTCCTGTGAATGGTTTTGGGGGTGATGAAAAGGGTGAAGGAGAGACAGCTGTACGCCACCGAAACAGTCGTCACTGGTGCCAGTTTCCCTCTTTTGGGAAAACCCTTTTTTTGAGTTTAGAGAAGCAAAGGGCACGCAGACTTTGCTCCGCCTGACTTCTGTAGGCCACCCCACTCTGTGATGAAACAGAAAAAGTTTCACAGCGTGAGAGAGATGTGGCAGACGTTAGCTCTGCTATCACCCCAAAAGTAGGACAGTGCAAATACATGTATGCGGTGAAGCGCGAAGGACAGAAGAGTTTAGCTCTGATGCCTTCCCAGAGAGAGTCAAAGTCACAGGGCAGAAGGTGAGAGCAGCGAGAGGGTTCGGGGGGAGGATGTAATGGGGACGAAATGAATCCCATGGCGCAGGCAAGTGAAATCCATTAGCGAATGCAAAGGGCTAAGTTCTGCTCTTCTTTACAAGCCTTCAAATAGATTACAGAGATGCAGGTGCGAGCGGAGCGTGTCCCTGCAAGCCCAGGCGGGCTCGCGTGCCAGTGTGGTTGTAGAAGGTAGATCTTGATTGGCAGCAGAAAACAACATCCACAGAGCTCTCCCTCGTGGGGCTGCCAGAGAAAGGTCGAAGAGCAGGCTTTCAGGCAAAGAAGGAAAACACATCCTCACAAGGAACAGCGGAGGTGGTAAAAAAGCTTGAGCAGACAGATATTCTCCCACCTTTTACGCAAAGATCACAGGCCTTCAAGGGGAGAAGCAATTTAACTGCCAGTGGTTAATGCTTCTACTGGAAGTATGTGTTCATGTGAAGAGCAGTATGACAATCACGTCCACTAATGTAACCACCTTATGATAAAAAAGGAAATCTCCTACTTAGGAACACACCTTTGTGTCAGAGAAGATCTATCAGAAAAAACTGTATGTGGCACATGACCAAATTTATATAATGCGTATTTTTTTCTAAATTTCTAATTCTTACCATCTATTCCTTTTCATCACGCACAGAAGGGAATGACATTTCATTTTTAATGTATCTGGTTTACAAATACATGCATTAAAAGAATACTAAAGTTAGCTTTTTTTTTTTTCATTTTGACCATGGTAATTGTCCCTTCCTCAAAACCCATTTTTCAACACCATGCTAAAAAGGAGTATAGCTTCTTTAAAAAAAAAAAAAAAAAGACAAAGCAATTGACCTCTAAAGTCTTTTTTTCCCTACAGTTTTGAGAAAGAAAACATCTATAATTGGCATATCTCATTAAAAAACTCAGCTATGCTATGATAGGAATAAGCGGGTAGCAAAGTGAGACTAACATTTTAATTAAGTCCTTTTCATTTCTAGACTAATTTTCTTCATATAATGTGAACCTTTGAGGGGTACAGAAGCCTGTCCTATGGTCAAAGGCATGCTAAAAACACCGTTCCTCAGCCAAATCTCCCTCAGTTACATGCCCATGGCTTTTGGCTGAGAGCATTTTAACTCTGTCAACCAGTCTCTCCCTTTACATCCGCATCTAGCCAAAACACATCACTCGTAGCACCCGTCTCAAGGCCCTGGCTTCTTCAAGCTGGGAAAGACTACATTATGATTGACCTTCCCAGGTACTCTCTTCAGGATGATGTTTCTTGGGCAGGTAGTTACTGGAAACGTGAGCAGCTCGGACGCCTGATCTGTATCCCCTCAGCAGCAGATAAACTGCGCTTCCAACCACAGATATTGGGACCGGTGTAAAGGCACCAGAGCTGTCACACACCACACGCAATGTACCACCTGACAGCAGCAGCCTCCAGGTGCTCAGCAGGCGGTAGCAGACTGCAGGATAATAAACTTACCTACAGCTTCTTCCTAGTCCCTGGACAGACAGGTGAAGACTCATGAGCTAAATGCATCAGAGTACCCATCCTTTCCGCTTCTGTCGACCTCATTTATATCCCCACCATTCCCTTTCTGGCCAAATCACCAAGATGTGAAAACTTCCTGAAGAAGTCTCTCGGTGTTAGCAGCTCTTCAATGTAAGACCACGCATTTGAACATGCTCCAGGGTTTTTTGTTTTTTTTGTTTTTTTTTTTTAATCAGAGAAGCTGATTTGATTTGATCGTCTTTCCGTTAGGTTGTGAGACTGGGAGACAAGGCTAGCAAAGCAGGGTGGAAGGTGACAGGAAAAAAAAAAGATGAGCATATACTGAGGGCTGACTCAAAACAGCCAAACACACATTTGGCTGGAAGATAAATGCCTTAACAAATTGGTGTTCATTGCGTGTCAGCATGCACAGCACTAAGTGCTTATAGACAAACACAAGAACTGTACTGTGAAACTGTTCCCTGGAAAACATTTGAAATTACGGCGAGGTCGTCCATTTATTTAATTATTTATTCTGGGCATTAGCCATTTTTATGTTAAGCTTGGTAAAACTTAAGTTTGGCGGGGGCGGCTACAGCACTTGCAAATACTGGGTCAAACCTAGATCCCAGTGAATTAGCAGAAGCTTTGCCATTAAGTTCAAGAGAATCAAAGATCCATCGAATTCTATGAAAAACACCGCAACAGTAAGGGGAAAGGTGGTCTGAGAAACCTCTTGCAGCATAGCTTCTCCAAAATGTGAATGAGTTGACATCAAAAGATCTAGCATTACTCTTAAAACACGGATACCCACAGATTTCGGCTTGCAACTTGTTTTTTGGTTCTATTTCATCTTCAGGGCTGTAACAACAGCCAAGATAGCAGCTGAGACTTCATTAGCAGAATGATGATTTCTAAAAAATGAACAATTTTTAAGCAATGAAGCAATTAGGAAGAGTTTGAGTGCCTGCATTAATCACCGCTTAACCTGAGCACACCACAAATGAGAGAAAAACTCAGTCACTTTTCTATTTGTCTTAATTTCACCCCACTCTATCCACCTAATGCTGCGTAGTACGTAAAAACATAGGCTACCTGCACAGGGTTATATTTCACCTTCCACGTGGCACGTGCCATCCTCTGCTGTAAACCTGTGTAACTCCACTGACTGCAACAAACCAGGCTATTGTCAGCAGAGCGGTAAGTACCATGAACTGTACCTTCATGTACAGACAGAAAGAGAGGGGAAAGAAACGTATGCTTCTCTGGAAGATACTTGTAAAGCTTAGATGCCTTTTTAGAAGATGTTTCTGAGACAAGACATACATTGCAGTGATTAGAAGACCAGCAAATGTAACTCCCTGCCTCTTTGCATCGGAGGGCAAACTAAGAGCATGCTCCAAGTGCAGAAGCAGAAGAAAGCTAAAAGTGCTGTAGACACACTAGTAAGAAGCTGCACATCCTTAATCCTGATATAACAGCTCTGCGGTAGAGGTCTGGTTTAAGGACATGACATTCTGTGTTAAAGCACACATCAGTACAGACCCCAGTACCAAGTGGGGGGACCCCATCTTCTGCTCAGCCTGCAAGGTATACAGAAAACAGGACGGCAACAGAGACCAAGCCTCATTCCCCTAACACTTGCCAACCACAACTGGATGCTCACAGAACCAGTACCATTTCAATCTCTTCCTTCTCCACCTCCACTGTATATCATATCACCTGCCTTCTGACTGCATCCAGCTCTGGAGTCGCCAACATAAGAAGGACATGGACCTGCTGGAGCGGGTCCAGAGGAGGGCCATGAGGATGATCCGAGGGATGGAGCACCTCTCCTATGAGGAGAGGCTGAGAGAGTTGGGGTTGTTCAGCCTGGAGAAGAGAAGGCTCCGGGGAGATCTTATTGAGGCCTTCCAGTACCTAAAGGGGGCCTACAGGAGAGCTGGGGAAGGACTTTTTCCAAGGGCGTGTAGTGATAGGACGAGGGGGAATGGCTTTAAGCTGGAAGAGGGCAGGTTTAGATTAAACATTAGGAAGAAGTTTTTCACTTTAAGGGTGGTGAGGCACTGGAACAAGTTGCCCAGAGAGGTTGTTGAAGCCCCGTCCCTGGAGGTGTTCAAGGCCAGGCTGGATGTGGCCTTGGGCAACCTGGGCTGGTGGGAGGTGGCCCTGCCTATGGCAGGGGGGTTGGAACTCGATGATCTTCAAGGTCCTTTCCAACCTAAACCATTCTATGATTCTATGATTCTGCCCTCCCACTGAAAGTCCAGCTGTATCTGTGGTAACTCGTGTTCATCGTATGTGGATACACTGTGCATACATTAAATGTGAAGTTTTGCACAACTTTCAGGATAACCGCTACACCCTCCCAGCACCTCAGCATTTTTTTTCAAGCTGTCACTGCTCAACTGTTCAGACACTGTTTATAGCAAACTGATAAAACAGGGAATGAACTGCTTCTGCCACACTAATGCAGAGGGAGAGAGAAGTTCTGAAAACTAGTTTCTAATTCCCATCTGTCACTCGCCTGAACTGAAATATTTCCATTACCTCATGTGCTCCACAACCCATCAGCAAAACCTTCCAGCAGAAGAATTGTTTGAAGCCTTAAAAGCAAATAATTTCAAAAAATAACAATTTTGAATCACTGATGATTTGACCAAAACTTTGAGTCTCCCACTGAGGCTGTTACGGCTTAAAACAAACTCAAAACTGCAATTACTACCAAGAATGCCTTAACCAATACTTAGAAGTAATCTCAGTTTCCTTTCCTGACATAATGCAGTTATTAAGGAAGTCTCATTTTCCTCTTTCCGGCATCATCTCAGGTAGATTAAATCAAAACTGTAAGAGGTAAAATCAAACAAGGGTTGAGAAGACCAGTATATTAAGGAAGGCCAAGGCTGGATACCCAAGGCGAGATCAGAGAACACCAGACTACTCTGGGAGCCAAGCCGGGAACAAACTTGAAAAGAACCTAACTCTTGCCAGTGAAGCTGTTGAAGGCTTTGCCACTGAATACATACAAGTAAACAAACCCCAGAAGAGCTGTGTGACTCACAGAGTCACACCAAAGTAGTCATATAAAGCAGAAAAAGCATCCAGTTAAGGTGCACAGAATATTGTTGAGGAGGATGAAGGAGATGAACATGACTAGTTTGAGTCCTGAGATGGACACCTCACACATCTGCCTCCAGGGCAAAGGACACAGACAGAGGAGAAAACATGCCTTCTTCTGTTACAAGAGGATGGAGGAGCTGACAAGGGACAAAGCACCACACAAAGAAAACTCACTGGGCTGAGGTCTAGCAGGACTCGGGTACCCTGACCTCCTATCACCCCTCTTTCTCTCTGCCTGCAGAGCCGTTCAGTGCCAATCAAAACCCATTTAGGTATTGACACAACCTCTTCACTGAGGTGCAGAATGCAAAAATCTCAAAATGCCCTTTTCTGTCCTGCGGTTTGATACGAGCTTTACTTGAAACGTTCACTGTGCTCTCTCTGTTCTGATTAACATACCGTTTACTGCCTGACTCATACACCTCTCCTCAAAAAACAGCGTACATTTTATTCCTGCCTTTCTGTTTCCCTTGTTGAATGCTTTATAATAGAGATAAATACTTTCCCTTTTTCCCCTTTTTTTTTTTTTTTAATTACCTGCATCATTGACTGGCTTCTGATGAAGATCACTGAGCTAAATGAAATTCTACAATTATACAAGCAGGAATACTCAGCATTTTGCTACGGCTATCTATTCCTACCTTGACTAACAGGGAAGTGGAATGGCAGTTGTAACATGATGGCTTTCTATTGTTCTACAATAAAGTAAAATTTTTAAAAATCATCCCACATCACATCATTGCAAACAGCAAATGTGCTCTCCACGCACTCCATGGTAAAATTTAATATGAGACATGTGTAATGGGATTTAAAGCCGAACAGCTGTTTTTCTAGCCCTTTATACAAGGGCAAACATCTTGGAATTGTGAATCAAGATGGTCTCAGCAGGAATTTAGAAGCCAGACAAATACGTATCAAAAGAATAATGAAAAGTACCCTCTACTCAACCAATCATCCTGTTCTTTCAACAATGACCACTTTTGAAATCCTCCTGTCTTTGGAATTCATGTTGCTTACACATAGAAGCATATTTTCCTGCCTTGTAAAAGGAGTAATGCAACCAAACATTTGCTCTCTGGTGCATGCATTTTAGATCTGTGAAGCCATTTCACTGAGTTATTCAGCCAAGAAGCCATGAATAACTTCGGACCAGATTAAGTCAGCTTTAAGGACTGTGAGATACATCCATCAGACCAAGTCTCTGACAGCAGCAGAAACCGTCTCTACTGTATAAATGAAGCCAGGGGACGAATTCTGCTTAAGATAAATGAAGCCTTATCATTATAAAAGGATGGCAACATTAATAATTTAAGGAAGTGTTATGCAGATGTTAGTTTCCCAAGAAGAAATGACTGAAGACAGGGTTGTATGTTAGCCAAGGTGAGTTTTGGTAAGCAAATGAAGGCTTACCAAAAAAACCCAGTCTTTCCTAAAACACTAGTCAAGTAGCTATTTCTAGTATCAAAAAATCACTTCTTAAAATCCTTAAAAAAACTGAAATTCCATATTTGGCCAGAAATTTCCTTCCTGATAATGGTGTATCAAAGTCCACAGTGGAAAACTTCAGTCACTGGGTACGCATCGTCATCATCATCATCACTGTCATATCCTCCTAAGGAAAGCAACATATTCTCCCCTTTGGCTGCCGATGTCTATTTGCAATGCTGCATCAGCCAGAGACCAGAGAGGAAGTGCCGTCCTAAGCAGGCGCTGACACCACGGACTAACGATTTCAGCTACTGCCAGGAGCATGGCGACGAGCAACACAATCATTTTCAAAGCAAGTATCTCCCACAGCCCAGTTCATCACAGTGAGTTAGGGTAATCACGATCTGCGCGTTGATGGCATCCTGGATGGATGAGTAATACAAATTTCAAAGTCATGTGCTGAAGGAACAACATACTCCAACTTTTGTCCTAACTACAGATCACCAGGAATGGTACCAACATCCAGCCGTAAGTCAACTCTGCCTAACCTGAGATGGAATACAGTTTATGTCAACTATTAATTAACACTATCAATATTAATTATTTTCAAATAACATCCATTTTCTGACCATGATTAATTTTTTTTCAGCACTGAAAGAATGTTTATAGGGCTTCTGGCCTGAAAGACATTACAGGATGAGCTCCCTCTCGAAATGGATTAGTTGATCTCGTAAGAGCTTTGTTTTTCCTTTGAGCACCCCAGCGGTGCTGATTCCAAAGACAGGAGCATTTGATTGGATAAATGACTGCAGATTAATTGCAGATCATTATGTACTGGAAAATACAGACTATCATGCCAGGAAATGCAGAGCTATCAGTATTGAAAAAATGTCAGCAGGTTTATTTACCATTTCCTTGACCTATATATTCCTATTTAGAGAACAAAGCCAGCAGGAGCACAACAAGGTCAATGATATTTACTCACTTTTCGCCATTCCAACCAGGGCCTCTTTCTGTTACTCTTTGTTTGGCTTGGCATTAATATTTCTTCACGCAAATAGCTTATTCATGACTCTTGTGGTGATCAGAAATGAGGTCTGATGTCATGCTTAGGCAACAAGGTTGTTACGGGTGGAAAAAAAAAAAAAAAGGAAGAAGGTCTCAATCCTCAATCTTTTAGTTCAAGAGATGTTCCCATGGCAGGAAAATCTGTCTTTCGTCGTCCGTCTTCTGTAGGGACAAATGCAGTCACTTCCTGGGGAATCACAGGCAACGCTAACTAAATGCAATCCATCCAATTCACACCACTGCTGCTCTGTTGAACACCAGCTGCGTGCCTTCCCTTCTCCTAAGGGCACTGGTGAACCCAAAGGAAAGAGCAGGGCAGGGGCTTGGGGACACGGTTTCCGCCAACAACTCCAGCAGCTAGTTTCAAAATTGAACTCTGGTTAAATAAAAGAAAGTTCTTTTACAAAAATAACTTGCAAACCATGAAGAGATAAAACAGCAGTACTAAGCAAAGAAAGTTTTTCATTCTATCTGAAATAACACCATGTTTTCTTCCTCTTAGCAAGAAAAACTGCTTATGGCTTTGGTCAACCTGAAACAATTTCATTCCTGGCTCGCTGCTCTCCTACTTTACCTCCTATTTCCATCATAGAACCACAAACTCAAGAAAATTTCTAGAAGAATCCAATTAATGAACACAGATATGTACAAAAACAGAATTAGAAGACACAGGTGACCTCCACTGGATCCTCAATCTCTTTCTGTTATTTCAAGCTCCACATTCCTTCGCTTACTCTAGATACCAAAGTTCAAATAAGAATTTTGTCTGCCAAACTCAAGACACTAACACAACACAGAAAAAGAGATAAACCCTCATACTCTCAACTGGAAATAAAGAAAGAAAACAAATTAATTAAACTCAAAATGGTTGATCATTTCATGTTTGCAATTTTAAGTAAACATAAAACAAACCCTCCAAAAAACAGCTCTGCAGCAAAAAAAAAATTTGTATGCATAATTTCTGCTCAATGTTTTGGGCCAAAACTTTTCAGAACTGAGTAATTTTGGCAGAAACCTGTATGTTCCAGAATTTTATTTTGCTATGGAAACTGCCTGCACAAGAAAAACAAAGTCATAGACCAGCCAGTTCTAGTCAAAATTTCCTGCACTTTCATACAAATCATACCAGTGAATGATTGGCATATAGTCCTTGAACAGCTTCTCTTTAAAGATCATTCCTTGTCTCACAGGCACCGCTTTTCTCGCTGAACACCTGTGAATTAGTTATATTCTGCAACTGCCTTGCATAATGTGTTAGCTGATGCAAAGTCGTACGCAGTCCAGCTCCAGCATCCCCCAAGCGAGCTGAACTCCGTGACAGCCCGTGGGTGGGCCAGGTGCTGCATTGCTTATGAGAGTTACATCTCCCCGAGGATGGGTGGCAGGACAGATTAATGTGGCTTTACACTATCTCTCCATTGCCATCACAGCTTCTGTGTAAAGCTCAAGTTGAATATCACCAAGCCTCTCATCTTCCTTCCTTTCAGTTGCCTCTGTCCTTATCTAACCTAAGATAAGAATTTCCAAGTTGTTTGTTTCTCAGATACTTGGGTCACTGGCTTCGTGCACAAGGGCATGCACGAGAGCAGGAGCAGATGTACTCTGTGTGACAACCACATAAACAACAGCCTCTCTCCATTCACTGCCGTAGCGGTGCCTGAAATGATTATGTACCGATGATTCTTTTCGTGCGTTTTTTGGCAGGCTCGCAGCAGCGATGTGGTTGCTATAACCCATGACCCACCTCAAGCTTTCCCAATACCACAGGCTGCTGCAAAGGGCTGCCCTCTTGCCTGATGCTCACCGGCACTGAAAACCCACCTGCAGCTGCGTAGCCAGGACACCACTTCGTGTCTGCATACCGTGAACACGTTTGGGGTACGCAGCCCCACGCAGCCATCAAGTAGCAGGGTCTCAGTGAAAGCCTCGTTCATTTCTTGAATGTTATTGTATTTTTCTGGTATTTTACTCACTGAAAGACACTACCCGCTCCTAATGGCTTCCATGACTGACATCTTCTCATGTCTTTCCAAATAACAGTCACTGTATTCTCAAGATAACCGGGACTAATTTGGGTGAGTGATGCAAGGATGTGAAACCTCCATCAGTTTGTGACTTACATTTGCACTGGGGAGACCTGAAATTCCCTTGACTCAGCCCAATGTTAGAAGCACAACGCTGGAGACCGGTGTCTTCTGACTGACCTCTTAAGAAACATAACTATCACCACATTTTTCTTAAGGTGGACCCCTTTCTACCGGCAACTCAAGTCCCTGAATACTCCAGTTGCAACGATGATCCACTCTCGATTGGTTTTTCGCCCCCAGTTCTTCAAAATCTGTTCCGCTTCCAGCTTGGTAGATTACAGCCAATGATTCTGCAACCTAGCAAAGGTTTTGAGCTACCCGACCCACCTCTAAGGCACACCACAAAGCTCTGCAAACACTCCTGTTCCAACACACACGTGTATTTCGCCTCCTCTGTTGACGGCATTCCCAGCATGGGGACTGGTCAGAGACCTCCCCGGGGTACCTCTTCATCAGGAGCACAGTGATGCTCAGAGCGGCCAGCGGGCACAGTCCTTACAAAGAAACAAACGGCATTCTGGGGGCACTTCGCAGCCTACTGGGGCCGTCCATCCCACAGCCCCAGCATTTTGCAGGCTGTCGTGCCCTGCTTGTCCTCAGGTCCGCTTGCTGACCCGGCACGGCGTTTCATGAGCTGGGCCAAGCGCACGCTGAGAGGTGGGAAAGAGTTTTAGCACAGGAGAGCGTGGGCTTGTCCAGCAGGGCAAGAGTCCTGCATGAGACTGGGTAAACCATTCTTCTGGCCTCATTTATCCAAATATGGCATTGCCACTAGAACTGTGTTATTCTGACAGGTTACCAAGCGTGTTTCATGGGTATTACAAGCTGGCTTCCAGCACAAAGGAGCATAATTTAGGTGTTTTAGGAAAGAAAAGGCACACTTTTGCAATGACTCTTCGTTATTCCAATACTCTTCCTTTCTCCAGTAAATGGTCCTCATGGGATGCACCAAAAATCCCAGCTGCATTTTATGGAAGTATATTTTTGAAGTTTCTTGCTAAATATCTCAGTCAATTTAAAAACAAATAGCTAATACAAACTGAGTTTCTCTTCAGTTCATGCGTTATTAAACACACCCCTCCATGCACAAGGAATGGAAGAAGGGCTGAAATAAGTAGAAAAATAAGTTACTGTAGAAGAGCTACCAGTAATTACTCAGCAAACACAATAAATTATTGTATATGTGGAAATTAAACGTACTTCATTTTGTTGTCAGTGAGTATTTTACAAGCGTGGGTGACAGAAGCATGCAGCAGAATATAAATGTGATACAACTGCCTTTTGCGGTATGTGTGTTTCCATCAAAGTTGGATTTTTTTTCTCCTCCTCCCCTCCTTTTGATTGATTTAAACTGATGGCTGGTGAAGCAGGATTCTGAATTCACTGGTGCCTCAGCAAAGCAGCAAAAAGCAGCACAAGGAACGTCTATGAAGATCCATGCTGAAATCTCATGTTCCCATGTGAGTTACTGAACAGGACAGCTCTTCTAAGAGGCTCCAACCCCCAGCTTCTCTAGAAACCCGTTAGCTTTGACAAATTCTTAAGCAGGCATTCAGGTCCTGTCAGATGAGGCTACGCTGGGGACACCGGGCATGAGATTCAGACATGTTTCTTGAGACTTACACAGCATGGGTCCTCAGAGAGGCTTAGGAACGAGGTTTGATTTTGCAGTTGTGCGGAGTTCAATTTTAAAATCAGTTCTGCCTTCTGAGATTGTAATAGTTGACTTAGAGCCATTAATAGAGCCAGTGTCTCACAGACATTTCCCATGAATTCTGCAAACCCTCTTTGTCATCAACAACAAGAACCACTAACTCTAAATGTTGCTCGTCCGTACAATAACTTTTCTGAGCAGAGAGTCAGCCCTCCACTTGCTAGAGCGCAACAATGAGAAAAAAAGAATCAAAGAAGGGGTGCATTGTCAAGGCTATCTAAACAAATGGTGTAAAGGAGTAGAGGATGCGTGGGAATGTAACCACCCTGTATCGTCGCTAAAAAAAAGTGACACCTTTAAAACCAGAAAAGCAGAAACCTTACTCCAAATGCAAAGGATGTCCAAGCCCACGGGTAACTTTAAACCTCTATCTGGCAGATACAATTCTGTTAGCTGGCAACAAAGGGCATGCCTTTACATTTATGCTGGTCCTCAGATCCCTAGAGGACATGGTAAATCAGTGATTAGCACATTTGTGCATGTGGATCTGCCTTGAAGCTAATTCTCGTTCTGGTTAAGATCTGAGAATAACGCACCATGAATCCTTCAGAAAAAAGGATCAAAACACTGTCTTATACGTATAACCCCATTCTGACCCACTCCCCTGCCTGTGGCCGCCCCTTTCTGACTTATTACGTCCTCAAACACTCCTGTATGATTTTCACTATAACCAGAAAGGCTGGCAGCTGCACAAGACACAACAGACGCTGTCATGGGTTGTCCTGCACCCCGCAGGAGCAAAGGCCGACCCTTTTGAAATAAAACACAGAAACCCACTTGGGTAAGGAGAGTTACCTTGTATTTCAACAGGATGGACAAACAGATGGATCCACTTGCTTATTAGAAGAAGAAGGTAGCACAACAAAGATTACCATAGGAATGACGCTACCCTCCATTCCCTACACCTGCGTGGAATTGCCCCCATCACTGCCGGAGGTGATTCAGGCTGTAAGGACTGACTGTAAGGAGGTCTGACTGTTGGCAACACAGGCAGGCTCTTCAGCGCTGTTTTGCCAGTGCACAGGGTACAGGGTACCAATGGAGCAGGTTTTCCAAAAAAGGGAGGAAACGGGTGAATGTTGACGCCATATCTAACAACCCAGCTAATGATTACCCAGAGCAGCTACTGATTCTGTAGCCGCCCTTTTTCAACCTTTGTTCACGCCACCCAATAGACACTGACAGTAGCATGATTTTAACAAAAGCATGAGATTTTCAGAATCAGGACATGCATCATGAACAACAATGCCGCCCACAACTGCTCTCTCAGCTGCTGCCAAGCAAACATTTCTGAAAAGCGCCACTGGAGAGCAAGTTTCACCCTGGATATGCAAAACCAGCAAATGCCTAAATAGGTAAGAGAGGATATGTGAGCAAGCTGCAGCACCAATTTCGCACACTAGTAGCAATAAACATGTTGGCCATTAGTTTTGTGCTTATGCCCCATCCAAACATCCACCTATTAAAAACCCCAAGAGCTTTGGGTGTTCTTTGGAGAACTGGGTTTGCAGATCGATGTTTGCACCCAGTCTTTTCTGTCTGTGATCAGATTTGGGAAAAAAAAAAAGAAAGAGAGAAAGAAAAATCCAAAAAGAAAGAAAACATGGCCTGTGAAGAGCACAGGGCTAAATCTGCAGAACTCAAGGTAACATCAAGCCAGGCTATCTGAAGAGCGTGCACTTCCCCCAGAGATGGGAAATTCGAAGCACAGAGCATTGCACATCCCCAGTCAGAGCCACAACAGACACTATGCAGCAAGTTCTGGAGAACTAACTTCCCAGCTGCCAACCAAGGTGACAGAACAAAACCGAACCTGTTTAATTCACGTGGGAATCTCACCTGGGAAAGAATGGACTAAAATCCAGGCAAAGGCTTCAAGCCTTAAGCTGTCATAGGCACAGGTGCTTTGGCTTCCTAAGAAATAACTACTCTGATTTCAGTCTTGCAGAATGAGGTGGTACAGCTGATTTCGGCACCCTTGTGGGAAAACTAGTGGAGAACTGACCATGTATCACAGATTTGCTTGGCATAAACTACGAGAGAGAGAAGAGAAAGGCTCACAAAGGCTTCTGGCAACAGCACTACAGAACTTGTCCTTGGTTTACCTTTATTTTCAGGAAACAATGATGGAGAAAAATAATCTTGAAGACAGATCTTGAAGAGTCACCGACTTAAAATTTAGTCTTTCGTCATAACCTCAACCAGTACAAGTAGACCAGCATCAGCCGATTAAAAGAATGTTTCTTTTAAGCAGTGATGACATGCAGCTCTTTTCCAGTAGAGAAGTGTGCGTATCTTGAGGGCCTAGTTCCATGAATAGTGACAATTCCACAATAAAATCCCAGCCAAAGTGATATTCACAATAGGTCCTCCTGAACAGAACTGGGAAAAAAAAAACGCTCCCTCCTTGCTGTTGTATTATCTGCAGAAACTATTAAGGAGACAAATTAGAGCACTAGAAAGTAGGCTAATCAGTTCCACATACTGTCTGATGAAGTAACAATTATAGAAATGCTTTCCACTTTAAAAAAATCCTTCAAAACAACAAAGTGCATCTAGACTCCTACCACCAAACAAAGTCAGCAAAGAAATAAAAAAGAAAGTTTTTCATGATGATCAAAGCCATCAAAGCAAATTGAGGTAGAATATTAAAAAAAAAAAAGACAGCTAGGATGCAATTACAAATTCAAAAATCTTCTGCTACTAAACTCTCTCAATTCAGTCAAAATATGTCTCCAATTACAGACCCAGCAGAAGGTTCTGTAACTGAGCAGATGTGACTGCATGGCTGAAGAACTCAGGATATGGTGGTTCCCCACTAGCTCTTTCTCTCGTCTGATGTCTCATCAATCGGGAAAGAAAAAAAAAAAAAGCATGTTCTTAATTGTGTGTGTTGAAAGAGATTAGTAAGCACCAACGGGAAGCACGGTTTTGCCCAGTAAGTCTACATATTCTGAGACAAGTTCACATCCACCATCAAGGAAGAAACAGCACTGAATATTATCCTTGTTGATACACGTGGGTTTAGCATGTTTTTCAGCATTGCTGGTTTTCCACCCAGCGTGAGCATAAGCCAACACTGAAATATGCCACGTGAGAGCCAGCAATGAAAGTCGAGGAGGAGAGGAAGGAATACAAATAAATAAGGGGAGGTAGTAGGGAGCTGTTGTCATAGCTCCCAGTACTTGGCAGATCCTCCAGTTGATGTAAATTTTGTTCTTTTTCCTCCCCTGTGTCACACGTCCAAACCAGGTTCTCCTCCTGTACAGTACATTCAAACTTACCTATGGACAAACACAGAAAGGACCTCCCATAAGGTCTTACTCGTCTTTATTTTTAGAAATAGCCTCCCCCAAAAAAACACACCTGAGAGCAGTGAGATGGCTTAGAGCACAGTAATGTCCTTGGGCTAAACTGGACGTTGAAATTTAAAGGCTGAGGGCAGTCACACCGAGCAGCCCCTGCCTCAGAGGTAACCCCTTCTGCAGTAACTCCTCCAGAAACCTTCTTTCCCAAGTCAAGCAGAAGAGCGCATTGTACAAAACTGAAAGGTTTTAAAAAACCTCCTTCCCTGTGCCCAATAAGAAACGGGCAGAAATCTGAGCTGAGAGCCATGACCTCTGGTTTTCCTCACCATACCCATCTCATTTCCAACAGGGAGGATGTCACCTGAAGTCCCTGCTCTCTCCCAGGTGTCTCCACGCCCGCACAAAGACCACATCACGTGCAGGACCGGTACCGTTACTCTTACCCATTTATTTCTTAAGTACTCACCCAGAGGGATCCAGACAGCTATTGTACAACCTCAGATGTCAGCTAGGGAATCTCATCTCGCTACCTTGCGAGCTTTAATTGACAGCTGATCAAAACGCCTGCGGGGCTGGGTTTTTTCCCCCTTTTGGTACCACCTAGGTTTTCTAGAGACGCAAGAAGACCCCGGGTCAGGCCTCTCAAAAAAAAAAAAAAAAAAAAAAACAACCAAAAACACGTCCGCACTCGACAGGGACATCGCGTATCGTGCCATTTTCGCACCTCTGCTCCAGAGCCTCTTTTCCCCGCAGGCAGCGCATCCCTCCCGCCCCGCCGCAGCACGCAGCCCTCTCCCCAACTCCCCCCCCACCAACCCCGCCGCAGCCCCGGCAGAGGACCGCACCGTCGGGGGGACAGAGCCACCCCCAACGCGGCGTCGGCTCTCACCCACCACCGCGTCCCCGTGGGCAGCTCCGGGGCAGCCCCGCTGCCGGGGCGAAGCCAACACACGCCTTTTCACCCCAGACGGGGCCGGACGGTGCCAGGGGGTGCCCCGACAGCCGGCGGGGGGCGGCGGGGGGGGGTGTTCGCTGGTTTCCCCACCCCAGCCAGGCGACAGCCCGCACAGCCACACCGAGGAGGGGACCAGAGGGACCCCCTCTTACGGGGGAGGGGGGGGGGGGGGTGTTCCAGTGTGGACGGGGCGCGTCCGCAGCCCCCCGGCAGGGCAAGGGGCCGCCCGGCACCTTCTCCTGGGAAAAGTGACCCCCCCCCTCCCCGCACGGAGAAGAACGGCGGTCACAGCGGCGCCGCCTCCGACTGCGCTCCTCGCCCCGGCGGGCCGTCCCTCGCCGTGTGGCGACCGGCGAGCCCCCACCGGCCCCGCACGGCCCCCGGCCGGTGCCGCCACCCCCCATCCCCCGGGGCATCCGCTGAAGCTGCCGAAGACAAACCCGCAAAGCTCCCGCACCCCCCAGGTTCGCAGAACGATGGGGGGTGGGGGGGAGAAGCAGCCGCGTCGCACCGGTTCCCGCAGCCCAACCGCCCCCCCCCGCCCCCCCCGGGCCGTGCGGAGCTCCTGCCGCCTCCCCGACACCCCCCCGCCGCCCTCCCGCCCATCCCCGGGCACGGGGCGGCAGGGCCGGCGGGAGGCTTCCCCCGGCGGCGGGATCCCACCCGTCCCCCCCATCCCATCCCATCCCATCCCGTCCCGTCCCGTCCCGTCCCGTCCCCTCCTCTCCCCGCCGGTACCCCCCGCCCCCGCGCAGCCCGGCTCACCCCGCTACGGGCGGCGGTCTCCATGCGGGCGGGCGGGCAGCGACCGCCGGCCGGGCATCGTGGTCCGCCCTCCCTGCTCGGCGCGGCGGCGAGGGGCGGGGGCCGGGGGCGCCCTCCCTGCTCACCCTTCTTCTCTTTCGCTTCCCCCCGCTTCCACTCCCTTTCCCGCCCCCGTTTTTTTTGTTGGTTTTTTTTCCCCCTCCTTAACGATGCCCGGAGGATAACCGGCGCGGCTCCTTCCCCATCGCCCGCCTCTCCTCCTCTGCCTCCCCGTGCGCCGGAGCCGGCTGTCAGCAGCGCCCCCCCCGCCCCGGCTGCGGAGCGGAGGGAGGGAGGGGACGGGGGCTGGCCGGGGAGGGGCGGGCGGAGGGGAGGAGGGATGGGTGGGTGGAGGGAGGGAGGGGAGCGAGCGGGATCCCCCCCCTCTCCGGGCACCGCCGCGGCTCCCCCCGCCCGGCCCCGGCGCCCTCCTTTGTGCCGGAGCCACCGCCCCCGGGGCTTTCCCCGCTTCCACACGCTGCGGGGCGGGGAGCAGCACGACCCCTCTCCCCCCACCCCCCACCCGGGACATTTCTACCTGCAATTCGGCAGTTGGCAGGCGGAGGATGAACGCGGTCCGGCAGCCCCCCCTCTCCCCTCGCTCCTGGTGCTCCTCCCCCGGCATGTGGTGAGCATCCAGCTCCGGTGGCTTCCCCCCAGCATCACCGCAGGCTGGGCTGCACACTCCCCACACACACACACCCCAAAAAAAAAAATAAAAAAGGGGAGGGGGGAGGAGAACGAACGCAGGGAGCAAAGCGAACACACAGAGGGATGAGATCTGGGTGACCCGTAACGGCGTCGGTGTCCCTAAGCCCAGGGATGCTCTGGGCTGGAGGACCCCCGCAGCCGGGAGCACAGGGCATGCCCAGGGCAGCAGGGTGGGATCCAGGCCCTGGTCCAGGCTCTGGCGGCGCTGGGCGCCTCCTTCCCCCGTCCCCCATCGGGCGGGCGCAGCGACACGGGCAGAGCTGCTGGCCAAGGCTACTGCACGGGGTTGTGGGCTCGTACTCACACCCCTGCATTGCCCCATCCACCCCATTGCTGCGCAGGAGCTGCGGGGCCACTCTGAACACTGGGTACCCGACATACCCGTCGCTCAGCAAACTGTCACTTACGGGCTCGCTGAGAACACCAAGAGCTTGCGCTTACTCTGCGTTAGGCTGAGATCTGCCTCCAGGTCAGAGATGTGTTATCAGAAGTGAGAATGATAGGGCCCCAACTATTTACATGCAAGCCAAATTCCTAGTTGGCAGGGCAAAGAAAAGGTGACCCAGGAGTTATTCTCCTGCAAATGAGCGCAGAGCCCTGGCTTCCCGCAAGTGTGTGAAGTCCGCTTGCCAATATGCCTTAAGCGTAAAATAGAAAAAAAAAACAGTATCCCCAAGCTAGAGTAAATCACGAAAGCACAATTTTTATCTGTGGAGCAATGGAGTTTCATTCCTCAGTTGCCCAGGTAGCTGCAGAAGTGTTTCTGGGTACTTCATTACGCCCCCATTTCACAGATGGGGAGCACAGTGCTGAGATGGGCACTGTGGCTGGGTGACTTCCACGAGATCAGCAGAAGGCCCGGACTGTTTGCGTCTCACCAGGATGCATCATGGGCCACATGGACTGAGGGGCAGAAGCAGACAAGTAGTGTAAAGTTATCAGCTTAAGGCTGAGATGTATTAAGTTTTCTCTGCTGCAATGCAGATGAAAACATATTTGTGTTTCCAGAGCCCTTTTCCTGTGTAAGACATCAGGAGCACAGGCACAGCCCTCTGAAGACATCTCAGTCGTGGGAGAGAGGTATTCCTGTTCGTTTAAGCAGTGCAACATCGTGGACAGCACTGGTCTGATCATACCCAAAGACCAATATTTATGCAATGGATCAATCAAGTTAAGTTAATTTGAAGAACGACTGCTTGGAAACTAACATGAAAATGTCTTCTTTGCAGTTTCACATCCCTGCACTTTCATCTTTCCTTTCATGTCTCTCTGTAAGAGAAGTGGCATCTACTGTCCGCGGTGGACGTGGAAGAGGCAGAGGGAAACCCGAACACCAACATGTCTTTCTGCTCTTTCCCCACTTCGCATCATCAGCAAGCCTAGTAGAAGCAGAGCGGGAAGGCAGGGGTTGTTTTTCCTCCTGCTTTTTCCTCATATGGATTTCTGACCTGGTTGTCGTTTCAGGGAAGCTCAGCAGGGCATGAGGTTTTCTTTCCTAGTGTGGGTATTGTGTGGCTTGCGTGGAGCTACAGCAGTAGCAACAAGGGCTATTTTTAGCTTAAAGTAGGCCAGGCAGTTCCAGAAGACATATTAATAGAGGAACATTTGAGAACAAAACAAGCAAACAAAAGAGAAAACAAACTGAGAAATGTAAACAAGGATCATCTTTTACCAGAAGCACTTCCTAAATAGTAAACATGTAGAAACTGCATCCTGCGTCTCAGGCAACATGACTCCACCCTACAAAAACCAAACGAATGCAACCTCTCAACAGTACGTGTTGCCTTCAGAACAACCAAAGTACCTTGTTTTGGCGCCATACATCTGGAGTGGGATTTTTAGAGGTGCCCGATTCACCAGTGTTCAACGTGCATTCATTTCCCAGAAAGAACATACCTAGCCCAGTAATTTAAATAGATATTAATCTCCTTCCTAGGGTTTGGTACACATCTATGTTTTGAATCAGAATGTACCCGAAGTGCGTTGAAAGTGGTTGCCCAAGTTGCTGGGAGAATGCCTGCCCACATTTGTTAGTGAAATCCTGAGAGCAAGGTGCTGCTCTCTAAGAGCAGCTCTTTACAGCAGGCAGAAAAAAGAGGTAAGGATATGTACTATACAAGAACGATCCATTTTTTACTGCTAAAAGCAACAAATTTTAGTTTTCAGTCAATGATAATTCAGTGGGGTGCACGGATATCTGTCTGCTCCTTCATCTAGTATTGGAATTGAAAGAATAGATTGCAGTAATTCAGCAGCCTGTAAATCTTCACGGAAGAATGAGTGTAACGACATTCACCACAAGGACGTGTATTTCCCACGTGGACTCACACAGCTGGTTTTTACTGATTTTTTTAGCTCCTGATTGTAGTTTCTTCTCTTTCCAGAAGAAGTCCTAACAAGACATCTCATGTTCTGACTCTTCTTAAAGTGTGAGTCATTCCGTTGAAGCCTATTGCAGGACACTTGCCTGAGTGTTTGGGTGGATCCAATCCAGAAATCCAGAACAATCTCTGTCACCGTAAGCCTTAAAGAGCTGAGCTTGTGTAGAACAACGTATAGGTTAGAAGCAGTTTCCCCTTTGTACAGGGGATCACAATGAAACTTTATGTCTCTATCAGGAGAGATATGGCTACTGAAGTCCTACGATCATACGTTATTCCATCACATCTTGTAGTGGGATGCTCATAATGACAGCAAAATTGTTTGCTATATTTAGCATGCATTTGCTTGCTGTTAATTTTATGAGACGATTTCCTCAAAAAGAAGAAAGAATCAGCGCTTTTTGCTTTATTCCTCTAATTTGTAAACACTTTTTGATGTCCCCATCTGACTTTTTTCCACACTAGTATGAATATATCCAAGGTTTCAGATGAAGTCACGTCAGAGTTTAGTGCATAAGGATTCAACACAAGGCCTTGTGGTTATCATCGGTCAGTAGATTTGCCTCAATACTCCCTTCAGTGTGCAAAAGGATAGACTTTCTTCAAAGCTTTTCAAATCCAGTTCGACTTTTAACGGTTTCACTGACCAGAACAGCTGCATCTAATTCATGCCCACACCTATCTATGCATGGAGCAAGAGGATGACAACACACATAAGCACATACCAAACTGCATCTGTAAGATTTGTGTATACGGCATGGAGATGCAAAGTTTGCAACCAACATAACAAAAAAATTATTTTAGGACTTATTTGGGGATTATTTTAGCTGAGTACATTCTGTCTAAGAACACTGCGCTTACTTAATCATCTTTGCTAAGTGCTCGCCAGGCAGCAGTGACAGGTTACCAATCCTAGGTCTGCCTGGACCAATTTAGGCTACAGCTCTGCAAGGCACCTAAAGCTAAGCAGGTGCCCACCGATGGCAGGTCAGGCCGCAGTTAGATAATTTGTCAGTCAGGTGTCGCTCTGGAAAGCTGGGGCTGACTGCTACAGAGCTGTCGGTGAGTTCAGGCTTGGGAGATTCCTTTCCACTGTGGTTTATTTTCTCTTTCTGTCTTGAAATGACATTACGCACCCCTCGTCGCTAGCCAGACACTTAACCGTACCAACTGTTATGGTGTCAGATGTTTCTGGCTGAAAATTCAGTGCGCTTTTTTGTAAGTATGTATGTCAGTCGTCATAGTCTCAATAGCAGGGCACGCTGCTGTAGTGTTGTGGTCTCTTAAAATCTAGATTTACGCAGCTTCCTTAGATGACAGGTTGAAAACTCAGTTTCTCTAAGATCTGAGGGGGGCTCAGCAGGGCACCATCCCATCCAAGAACTTCCTGAAGGGGCAGGGAGGAGACAACATCCCTGCCCTGATGTGAAACTCCACACTAGGTGCTGGCCGGACTGCAGAGGCACCGTCAGCCCGTCTTCACGGCAGACAGCCCGAGAGGCTTCCTATCTCAGCTGTGCGTGCCAAATACGCCTGGGTCAAGCAGTGGCCCAAGCAAGCAGTGGCCCAAGCAAGCCTCTCATAAGTCTTGACCTGAAATAGGTCAGGACCACTTTTTGCTGGGCACTCTCTGACCAGCGAGCTCTCGACCACCACAGTCTGTGGTGGTGTGCTGCACAGGCAGAAGACCTGGGGGGGAAGAGAACGTAGCAGACAGGCATCAAGGATTTCCTCTGACTCTTCGCAGACTAGGCACTGCATAGCTAATTAGTTGCAGGAAAATGTACCATCTGTTTCGCCAATGCGAGATAACCGTATTCCAATTCAGCTTCAGGGAAGACCAGTTTCATAAACAATGTAAGACCCAAACCTCCTGTAAGATGGAGTCTTTTGGCCATGGGGAGGTGTGATGGGAGCTGCGGTTTCCCATTAAACACTTGGTAGGCTAAATGTAAAGACCAGTTTCTTATCTGAGAACAAAGGATTCAAGCATAAAGGACGACTTAAAGACCACAGAGAGGGAATAGACCAGTTTCTAACACGTTACATTGCCACTACAGGTATGAAAATCTTTTAGCTGCCAATGACAGAGAAGTCTTCACCATGGAGAAGATTCGTGGGGAATGGGAACAAAGCTATCTGGCAGGACGGGTGTGAATACAATGAGCAACACACCCTGCAACACAGGAAATAATCCAAATTATTCACTGTTTAAGGAGCGGGGAACCAGCTTTCTGCTTTTCAATGTCAGATTGCTGCTTTCTGGCAGAAGAACCTCTATATGCACACATACATGTACACACACAAGGCTGCTGATAGGGTGTGATACACCTAAGTTTAGGAAAATCATCTCAAAGCTTTATGATAGCAAATTACACTTGCATAACAAAGTGTACTGGCAGGCAAGCTCAAGCTGAGTGTGTGTAGGCAGGTAGTACGCTTCAGTAGTAACTTAGAAAGCTGTTTCCTTAGCACATGTAAGGAGTTTATATACCTCAAATGTTTGGGGTTTTTTGTTTTCTCAAATTTTCTGGCATCTTCCTATTAACAAGAGAGAAGATACTATCTCCATATGGGTAACAGCAAATTCGCAATTACTGTACAGGAAGAGATGAACAAACCAGAATTTGCACCTAACTGGAGATGCCCTGTATTTTTTCTGTTATGTGCCTAAAACCAGCACTCCGTACAAACAGTCCACAATGCCTGAGAGCAAGACGCGTACTGCAACCCAGTTTTCTCCATTGCCCTTTATCTGTTGGTCTGAAGCCTCAGTCAGGGCACACCCTCTATTTGGTCAGCGTTTGAACTCAAATTTCACGTTGCTTAAACTATTTTTTTTGGCCTAGGTACACTTATAGATTTATTTTTTGTCTTGTCAACTTGTTTTCTGTGGTCAGCACCGTTAACAGTGCTGGGTTACTCCTGCCCTAACACGCAGATCAATGGGATTCCTGCTGTAAGGGTCACTGGCAGCTGGTGGGCTTGGAAAAACAGTTATAGCAATGGGAAAAAGTTCCCCACGTGTTTGCGTAGGTGCAGATTTATCTCATTAACCCCCCTTCCCTGTCACTTCATGACCCTTTCTGGTCATTGACCTCCCATGCCAGAACAGCTGGGCAATTCCCCCCACCAGAGTCCTTGTCCATGAGAGCTAGGACACCGCACACAAGCCCTGGGTGCTTTGCTGTGCACTTCAGAAGACATCAGCCCCCTGTTCATCCAGGAGTGGGTGACAAAGACCAAGCCACCAGAGAAAGCAGAGTGAGTGACCCACCAACACCTGCTTTCCATTTTGGGGCTAAGAACTATTTCAGGTGTTGCTACTCAGGTATCTTACGAATAAACTCCACTTTTCCAAATAGGATTTGAAAGACTCAAAAAAATTTAGAGGCAGTTTCAGAAATATATAGTGCTCACTTTTTACAGGTGTAGTCCTCAAATTGATGCTGGGTACTTCACTTGCTACCTGCTTGAGGCCTTAATGAGGCCACTTGATGTACAGAAAAAAAATCTTTTGACAAGAATAAGGACAAGGAATTCAACTGTGTGACAGCCATAAAGACTAAAACTATTTCAGTGCAGCTTGAAAATCTCACCAATTAATTTCTCAGACATGAGCTAAAAGTTAGAATTTAGGGAAGTTCTGGCTTTGTTGAGATGGCGTACATAATTTTCTTCAAGTTTTCTGAACATCATCTATCATACTAAAAACCAGTGAATTTAACCTCCTAAATGAGATAACTTCTGCTAGACCTAATGCCCTGAACAGTTGGCTGGGCAGGAGAAAAGCCTTACAGGCTCTTCATATTTTTAGGCATGAGCATTTAGGGAGGTTCAAACAAGCAAAAACGTAACATCTCTACACAAGAGAAGAGGCATTGGCAAAATAAGCAAATTTATGCTTTCAGAACAACCATATCAAATCTGTGGAGACTACACCTTCAGCCTAGCTCACAAGTAAGTAAATGAGTCAGTGTCACATGCAGCTGTTTGCTCTCCAGTTTAGTGTTTAGATTTCGGAAACTACCTCTGTAAAAGCTTCAGGGTCTGGTCAAGTCTTTTTTAATTTCTTAAGTAAGGATCAGTCTCAAAGCACAAGCAAGACTCGACACTCTAACAAATGGGACTCCTCCTAATTTTCTGTCTGTAGGTCTGCTTTGCAGTGGCTCAGATTTGTCTGAGTTGCAGACCTCAGGAATAGGAGCGGTTGTCCTGCACAAAGATGTACCAATTTAGCTAAACTGGTAACCCTGCTATTTATATGTTTTTCATATCAACTCACAGTAATTTAGCTTGCCTGTCTTATTTTGCTGAATTACATTTTAGCTCTAGTTTCTAACCAAGCTATGCAAGATTTTCCCCAGTATATCTTCGCATGTTTTCAGTTTACATTAGTTTTTTTAACTCTTGTAAAAATGTGTTGAACTGCACTTTCTCTTCAGGTAAAATTCATACTCAACATGATCCTATTTTAGTACTCAAAGCTAGCCATTCCCTTTCCATCTTTTTGCTTGCTTTGGTATACTGTGTTAAAAGTGTATTCTGGTTTTGGGGGTTGACCAGCCTCTGTACCAAAAGGTAGCCAACTAATTTTGATGTATCAATGAAATTTTTAATGAAAGACCCTAATCTACACGAGCCAGAGTTTGTATTTTGGTGTTTTCTTACTTGACTGGATATGTTCATGCTGCAGTTGCACCTTAAGTTAAAGTCCAGCCACACGCACTAGTCAACTTTTTCTGATCATGAAATCCATCGATGTATCTCTGGACCTCTTCATCCTAGAGGGAAAGCACAAGCGACAGCTCTTCTAAGTGCGCTATATTCTGATCTCCAAGGATGAGCATTTGAGCGTGCTTACTGATTTATTTAGACTCATGTTACAAGATCTGCACTAAAAATCGCTGTTAGAGATGCAGGAAAATGATGAGAGCACTGACTGGGCTCTGGCCTGAGGTTAACCAAACTCACAGGACGTGGAAAGATGTTGGACATGGCGTGAGAAAACTGTTGGACGTAACAAATAGCAGTGTGAGACACTGACGGAGGTTACAGATGGTGCCACAAAGGATGGCTGTATCTCCCAGGCGGCTAAGAGGGAGTTGTATGAGACATGGCCGAACTCCACAGATAACTAGGGGGAGCAATAAGGACCTTTTGGGAAGTACAGTGCTGAAAAGCTGCCAGACCCAGGTAACTGAATCAGGTATATCACATCAGATGAAGATTACCCAGGTAACAGTATCAGAAATACCAAATTTGGTGTCTGTGGGGAAAAAGTCACTTCAGGTGGGTTGTTGATTTGGGAGGAGACTGAGGTGGACATAAGAAGGTGCAAGGGTGGTGAAATGGAGAGTTAAGAAAGGGCAGAAGGGATAATAAGGTCTGCGGGTGATATGAGTGGGGCTGTCTGGGGGTGGCCATCAGGCAGCCCTGCGCTTGGGCACGGCAGCTGGAACAACACAGTGAATAAAAGCCACAGCAACACCTTCACCATATGAGTGGGGCCTGGTCTCAGCCTCGGGAGGACTGGGTGGGAGTGGTCCACCCCTCTACCTGGATGGACCAAACTGAGTATCCTCGTGACACCATGTGGTCCCCATTGCGGGTCTGGCAGCATCGGGGGCAGCGCACTGCTCCCCAGCAGAGCTCCCGCATGCCTGTCCTTCCTCTGATCCCCGAGGCTGCTCCAGGGAAGGGTCAGGAGTTTTACACCTCTGCCATCCCACCATCCATGCCCTTGCCTCCTAACCCATTTTCAGTGCCTGCCGTGTCATGTTCCCAGGTCCAAGCTGTCTGTCATTTACAGCAATGATGAAGCACAAAAGGACTAGGAGCAGCTTTGGAAAGCCTGACCTGCCAATGTTAGGGTCACAAACAGTTGTTAGATATATCAGCCGGTGTCTATAACTTTTCTCTTTCTCCAGTATAGCAGTAATTTTAAAAGCCCTATAGCAAGGAAGCCACTTGCCACCAATTTAAAATGGCTCATCAGCCAAGGACTTGATCTCCCCCTGGACACTCTACCTCTTTCCTGCACAGAAGCTTCGCACTCTGTGCTCATCTGCTTCCCCGTGACTCCATAGAGAGCTCAACGGCAAGTGTGATGTCTCTGAGCAGCAAGCTTTACATCAGATCAAATGCCAAGGTGAATTTCTGTGTTTCCACGTGCTCAGCCTAACAACAAGATTAGCATGCAATAATACAGTGCCTGAACTTTAAAACTATTTTGAAGTTTGTAGGACAGCTCTCTAGAAAGCGGGTTATTAGGAAGGGATGTAATTATGGAGTTTAATTACACTGTCATCTGTCATTTTTGTTAAGTCCACATACATGCGTGTGCAGCAGCTGAGAATCAGGTACGCAAGTCATAATGATCGTTCTTGTGGATCGGGAACCTGGGACCTGAACTAGTGTGGCACTTGGATAATGCTTATGTCAAAAAGGTTGTGTGGTTTGGTGGGGAAATGTGGCACCCCGCAAATGAGCATTCAGGGTAACTGCTTCATTTTACAAGGCTTGGTATTAATCTCCTCATTCTTCTGGCAAAGCAGATTTTCCATCAGGCATGAGGAACGGAGCTCCAGAGAGGCTGATTGTGAAGCCTGGGGGTTTAACAACTGGAAATGAAGCCTGGAACAATAACTTCTTTAGAAGGTACTATTTGAGAATAACCTCATTCTGTCAGCGAGTACTCATCACGACAGGAGAGCAGAAAAGCCACCCTCAGTGCTTCCTTCCCACTTCAAGAAGTTATCTATGAGTGATGAATGAACTGGCACCAACATTTTTGTTGTTGTTGTTTGTTTAAAACCATTACAAGGAGGGAAAAGGCAGGGAGAGGAGTTCCTATAGACCATTCCAGATTTACTGCCTATTGTGTTGCTATCTGCAGCTGTGATACCTAGATTTGGGAGGGTTGTAATCCAAATCTTGTGCCGTATCAGTGCAAGTCGGCCACACAATCCCTCCAGCTCTACAGCCTGTCTTGCTCAGACTAAGGGGCAGGTGCATGGGCATTTCCCGGATGAGCAGAGCAACATATGCGGTCCTCACAGCACAGGGTTCCCACAGGACCGACCACACCACTGTCTGAAAATAGTCATGATAACTGTGGAAGTGTCTTACTGGAAATCTATAGTTTCTGCTTTCTCTTCCTCTCAAAGAAAATTGTGCACCTTTGGTTGAAAAAAATAAGATTCAGTCTGCTTTTTGCAGTATTTAATTTTCTGTAAAAATGAAAGGCAACAAGAGGCACTGTGTAACAAGAAGGATGGCTGCTTTGGTTAATCAGAGACAAGAAATAAGGAAAGTTGGTGACTTTTGACTCTGACTTGATTCGGCAGCTCTTATTAAATAAGAGATATGCAATTGACTGTCTTCCCTTTTGGGGAAAAAGTGGGCCAGTCCAGCTCATCAGCAGACAGGGATTGCATGCCACATTATGATGATGAAACATAGAATCATAGAACAGTTTGGGTGGGAAGGGACCTTAAAGGCCATCCAGTCCAACACCCCTGCAATAAGCAGGGACATCTTCATCTACACCAGGTTCCTCAGAGCCCCGTCTAACCTGACCTGGAATGTTTCCAGGGATGGGATATCTGCAACCCATTCCAGTGTCTCATCACTCTCATTGCAAAAAATTTCTTCCTTATATCTAGTCTGAATCTACCGTCTTTTAGTTTAAAACCATTACCCCTTGTCCTATTGCAACAGGCCTTACTAAAAAGTCTGTCTCCATCTTTCTTATATGCCCCCTTTAAGTATTGAAAGGCCACAATTGTCTCTCCGTGGAGCCTTCTCTTCTGCAGGCTGAACAGCCCCAACTCTCTCGGCCTTTTCTCATAGAAGAGGTGCTCCAGCCCTCTGATCATCTTCGTGGCCTCCTCGGGACCTGCTCCAACAGGTCCATGTGTTTCCATGAATAGATTTTTAAAAAAAAACCCTGAAGTTTTTGTATATTGACAACACTGGTAAAGAGGTGACAAGCCATCGCCAGCCAAATCAAAGTGTAGGCAGAGTAAGAAATGCCATTGCAGCTACAGAGCACTTTGGATGGCAGCCAACAACCACCTACTGCCCTGTGGGGGTGGCTAAGGCAGTCTAAGTGTCAAGAAGAGGGTAAATTGTAAAGGCTTGGCAGATAGGTTTAGCTATCAACCAACACAAAAAAATGTATTTCATAAGAGACCCAAGGTATGAGCATGAATCAGGAAAGACTTTTCTCCTCTGAGAACAGCTTCACACCTAAGGCCTCTCTAGGTTTTTTGTGATGTGTTTGATCATACTGTGGCCTGCCAAGATGTGCATTTAAGACCAAGGAGGGTACACCATTGACTTGATTAGAGAGACTTCCAGGGGTGTTTCCAAAGTGTGACCAGACCTCTCTGCCTTATTCACTCCAGTAATCTCATTGATTTAAGAGGGTCATCCACAACGTTTGGAAGAAAAGAGAGGAGAAAACAGAGAGAATTTGGCTCCACTGAAGTTTGGCTCCTCAGTTAAAAAATGCTTCCTCTGTCACTGTACTGTACTGTAGTGTACAGTCCCTGCCACTTCTCTTTGATGAGTGTTGGGGTAGAAGACACAGGAGGGAGGGTGGAGAAGAACCTGCATATTTTTCATCACCCCCTTGTGCCCTGCTAGGTTTAATACAAGATTCATTAGCACCAAATAGCACAGAATAGGATTTTTGTCAAGTACATACACTTTTACTTTGAGTTGACTTAATTAGATTTAGAATACCTGTAAAAGTTTAGAAATATTAGGGAAAACATTTATTATATACATGTGATTCCTTGCTCTGTTCTCAAGAGGATGACATTTAGGTCTCCAAGCACCATGATGCTACATACTTACATTTCACAGGCAATCTGTGTAATGACGAGCTCAATTCACATAGCTCCTCCAGGATAAGAACAATTTACAAGCGATGAATATAAAGAATTTGGATACGGAGGTTGTTGCATACATTCGTAGGCCAAGTAATGATTGGATTTATTCACCTGCTTTAGAGAGGCTCTGATTACTGATAAAAGAAGGGGAATGAACAGAATGAGAGAGAAAATGCGAAGGATTAACTGTTAAGGGAGCAGACGGAGTAGAAGCAGGTGGTACAGTTACTCAGATCCAGCCCTTTCGACCATCCCAGACAGTACTGAAGACCAAAGTTGAGCTTTTACCATGAGTCAGAATAGCCTGGCATTTATACGAGTGGGGCCTTCCTGGATGTTAGGCAGCTCACTGGCACCTGAAGATTTTCTCCAGCTCTTCTGCTGTGTAGCTGCAAGGTCTTCTGGGAGCACCAAGTTAGTGCCAAACACCTGGCTTGTTAAAATGAGTAGAGGATGAGGAAGGAAAGGTGCCAGACAATAACACACCACATGAGATGCTGCAGGACCAGTGCCACAGATTCTTTCCTAGGGCAGCATTAACTCCCGCCACCGAGATGAGTCCTCGGCACTGGCTTGACAGTAGCAATTAATTCTGGCAGACAAGATGACCCTTAGCTCAGAGACTTCCATCAACCCAATTTCCCTTCTCTGTCTCCGGCTGCCCCCCTGTGCCAGCACCATCAGGGACCTCCAGGCTGAAGAGGACCGAGGCATTTCCATACCACCTCTAGACATCTCCACCGTGAGCTTTTGGATGTACATTAGCCTAAATCCAAAAATAAAATTAATCTTTGTTTAAAAAAACAGGGGAATTTAGAATGGCAGAAGCCCATGATCCACTTGCTTTAAAAGTGTGAAGACTGTGGCTATTGCAGGAGATTCCAGCTTCAGCTAACCTGTGGCACTGTCTCCCAAAAAAACCAAATGGATGCCTCTCTGCCTCCTGCAGATTAGAAGAAAACTTTAATGCCAGCCCTAGATGTGAATATCTCAATAGCAAACCAGCAAGTGTTTAACAAACGAGACATTTCTACCATCCACCTTCTTTATAATAGTGCTCCAATGTGATACCCACCACCTCCTTCTGTCGTTGAAGGGAAACAAGGCAGGCAGGGAAGAAAGGTTCATTCCAATAGTTTCTTGATAGCAAAAAGAGAGTGAGTACCACATGAATGCCAGATTGATTTTCACTGTAAAAATGCACTATTGTGCAACAATCAGACCTGTCAGTAATGCCCTGTGTTTCTGCACCTCTCCAGAACACTTATGAGGCACCACTGCTTACCAGGTAGTACTTGTCCTGCATTAACTCTTGAGAGGAAAGTAAGGAATTTAATTTCTACCAGCAATGGAAATGAGGCAAAGGCAGGAATCTGGACTCGGGGTGCTTCTATGTCTGCTTCTCTTCAAACTTTCGTAGTTTGTGTTTGTTGACACTCCCACAAGATAGAGTTATTTGCAAGATTCAGATTTAGAATTTGGTAAAATGCAAAGAATTAAATTTTCCTTCACAAAACCAGGTGTGGGAGGATTGGAATTTCAGTGGTTTTAAGAAAAAAAAGATGTTACCCAGGTTGGTGGGATCGATGTTTTTTTCTGCCTACCAGCAGATGATCTTAGTTAACACCTATGTAAAAAGAAATGGAATCTGAATCACAGCAAAGGCTTTCTGTTCTTTGTAAACTCTTAAACTGGAAATATTTAAAAAGTGAGGGTTTTGTAATCCCTTGGTGTATTTTTAAGTCTAGGTATCTCAAATACTACTTGAAATTGCTGAGTACAGAAAGATGCTCTGGAGAAAACAGAATTGTTAATATATCATTCGTTTGCACTGTGCATGTGAGTTGAATGAGAAAAGCAGGTGCAGACTGTAAAGTACATTGTTAAAGGCTGAAAAAAAACCCCATAGCATTGTGTTGAAGTCAGTGAAGTCGCCGTTCCATTTTTTGTTCTATTTTGGTAATTTTGGCCATCTATTTACTCGCTTGAACTGTGAAGTGAATGATAAATTCATAAGATTGCTCCTTCTACAATAATTACTTAGTTCGTTCTTGAACATTTGCCCTTACCAGGTCTCAACATTTATTACAGTTATCAGTATTATTCTCATCCTACAAGTATGGGGGAAAAATCCTGAACACAAAGAGGTGCAGGAGCTTGCTCAACGTCATCCTGTGCACGCAGCAGACATGTTCCCCGGCTTCAGGCAACACTCGGAGCCACCAGCACATGGGAATCACTACTGAACATTTAATTTGTTGTCCCTGAAATGCACAGATTCTGGAAAGAGGATTTATCTGTGCTAATCAGTTTCTGTTAGAAGACCTGGAGTTGAAGGGACCCAGAAAGCAGTTATTAAGCTGTTTAGGTGAAGTGATTTGGGGATTCAAATAACGCGGAACACAGTATGCAAACCAAGACCCACCTGTTAAAGGAAAATCAAACACCAAGAAGAATTCAGTCAAAGCCCATGTCTTAATCCTTATTACTTATGCGTATGCAACTGCATTTGTGTAAGCAAGAAAGGTTTGCCATAAATGTGTGCTCAAAAGGCACTCACAGAGAACTGTTTTCTACCTCATCCTGTTCTTCCTTCCCCTACACCCTCAACGGGGATTAAATGTAAATGGGTCATGAATTGACTAACTTTGATGTGAATGGTAAACACGTCATCTCCTACTCTACAAAGCCTGTTGGTTAATATTTATAGGGCTTGAGGAATATTAAGTTATTTGAGAAGGAGCATATATATTCCCACAAATACAGGGGAGGAATGGAGGGGAAGAGATTGTCAAAGTTTACGAAGACATCAGATCATGAAGAGCCTTGTGAAGACATTAGATGGTGAAGTAGCTAGTTATTTACAAAAGGAACTCAGTCATTTTAATGAACACATTTCATGAAAGTTTAATACTGCCTTATGCTGTGCATCTTAAATCTCAGGCTCCTGAAACAAGGTGATCACATGTGAATCTCTACTTTCCTTTTTCATCCACCATCGTTGTTAAAAACATTAACCCTAAAACCTCAAATGTAAAGCAGAGAGCTTTCAGATGTAGAGCTTCAAAACTTTTGATTTATACAAGCTTCTTGATTTTAGAAAGTTTTGCTTCATCTTTGAAAGTGCTGACGTTGTGCTTCCGTTAGAGCACTAACTGACATGATAAATCATAAAGCTTATCATAGTGCTGGGATTTTTTCTCTCCAAAAAAAAAAAAAAATGAATGAAGCATGCAGACGGAGAGTGTCTTAGCCTGACATAGAACAGAGATCAGGCAGCAGGTGCTCCACTCTCACCCAAGAAGGAAAGCTCTAAGTCTTGCATCCTTCATCTCACCTTCAGCCCTTCTCCACTTCACAACCCTGTGGATATCCCACATAGAATCATAGAATTGTCTAGGTTGGAAGGGACCTGTAAGATCATCGAGTCCAACCATTAACCTAACACTGCCAAAAACACCACTAAACCATGTCCCTCAGCACCACATCTACTCATCTTTTAAATACCTCCAGGGATGGTGATTCCACCACTTCCCTGGGCAGCCTGTTCCAGTCTTTGCTAACCTTTTCGGTGAAGAAATTGTTCCAAATAGCCATCCTAAACCTACCCTGGCACAACTTGAGGCTGTTCCTTCTTGTCCTATCGCTTGTTACTTGGGAGAACAGACCGACCCCCACCTCGTTAGAACCTCCTTTCAGGTAGTTGTAGAGAGTGATAAGGTCTCACCTCAGCCCCCTTTTCTCCAGGCTGAACAACCCCAGTTCCCTCAGCCGCTCCTCATAAGACATGTGCTCCAGACCCCTCACCAGCTTCATTGCCCTTCTCTGGACACGCTGCAGCAGTTCGATGTCTTTCTTGTAGTGAGGAGCCCAAAAACTGGACACAATATTTGAGGTGGGGCCTCACCAGTGCTGTGTACAGAGGAACGATCACTTCCCTAGTCCTGCTCACCACACTATTTCTGATACAGGCCAGGATGCTGTTGGCCTTCTTGGCCACCTGGGCACACTGCTGGCTCATATTCAGCTGGTTGTTGACCAACACCTCCAAGTCCTTTTCTGTCAGGCCGCTTTCCAGCCACTCTTCCCCAAGCCTGTAGCGCTGCATGGGGTTGTTGTTATCCAAGTGCAGGACCCGGCACTTGGCCTTGTTGGACCTCACACCATTGGCCTTGGCCCCTTGATCCAGCCTGTCCAGATCCCTCTGTAAAGCCATCCTACTCTCAGGCAGATCAACACTTCCACCCAGCTTGGTGTTGTCTGCAAACTTACTGGGGGTGCACTCAATCCCCTCGTCCAGATCATTGATAAATACATTGAACAGAACCGGTCCCAATACTGAGCCCTGAGGAACACCACTTGTGATCGGCCATCGACTGGATTTAACTCCATTCACCACAACCCTTTAGGCTCAGCCATCCAGCCAGTTTTTCACCCAGAAAAGCATATGCCTGTCCAAGCCACGAGCAACCAATTCATTCCTCAGATTTCCAATCTGCTGTGCATTGTGGGGTTTGGTATTACTCTCCACCTTTCTATTTTACCTCTCTGTTCATACACAGGGTTTGTTTTCCTCTGTTTTCTGCTATTTGAAGAGATGGTACTCCACCTAATACTCTGCCTGCCACATCTTACTGCTTAATGCCCCATCATACTCTAGTTGGAGTCATTTGTACTTCAGCATCTTGGGAGATTTTCATGTTTTTTCCCCTGCCAAATTACTGTTTTCCCGTTCTCATCACCTTTGGTCTCAGCCCTCCTCAGTTGTGCAGATGGAGGTGGGGAAGAATTGTATAATTAAACACGAATGTGACAGCATATACATTTGTCAGTTGGTGAGGTGTGCCATGGACATGTGCCTTAGCGCACAGGCTGTTCTCAGCAGCAGCTGCTGAGCACAAGTCTTAGATTATCAGTACTACAGACTGCTTTGGAAGATATTAGTAAACACTGAAATGATAGTAAAAGCAATTTGAGGTTTGGGAAGGTAAAAGTAATCCAACCAATATGTTTAGTTCAATTCCTTGCTTTGCCATCAGCTTCGTGCCCTCATCTAAATACTTTGTGTCTCTAGCCCAGTGTGCCTTTAACCTATCTGCCCTCAAGGGTAACCGGTTTCATGAGTTGAATGAAAAGAATGAAAAGACGACTGAGGGGGGATCTTATCAATACTTATAAATGCTTAAAGGGAGGGTGCCAGGTAGATGAGAAGAGTATTTACTCAGTGGTGCCCAGTGATAGGACAAGAGGTAACGGGCACAAACTTCAACATAGGAAGTTCCATCTTAACACGAGGAGGAACTTCTTTACTTTGAGGGTGGCAGAGCACTGGCACAGGCTGCCCAGAGAGGTTGTGGAGTCTCCCACTCTGGAGACATTCAAAACCCACCTGGACGCCATCCTGTGCAAGCTGCTGTAGATGTCCCTGATGTGGCAGGGGGGTTGGACTAGATGATCTCCAGAGGTCCCTTCCAGCCCTGACCATTCTGTGATTCTGTGAATTGCAAGGTGGAAGAAAAGCTCAAGATCCATTAAGAGGAAAAAGGAGGCTGAACCTGGGTTTCTTCACATCTTGGGTTACCCCTAAGATCCAACGTAGAGTATAAGGTTGGAAAGGTGGGGATGCAGGTGTTACGTTGTGCTTTGAGAGACCAATGGTCATACCGGCCCCCTCTCTAAAAGGACGCTCCACATAGGCTCTCTTGGTTAGTGGTAGGAACATCCTGGCAGCACCTATGTCCTAGTGTGCATCTAGCCCTCACTCAGAGCTAGTAGCTAAGAGCTGCTAGAGATGGTAGCTCATGAAATATGATGAAATATTCTATAAACGGCTGGGAGAAGTCTCAAGGTCGCGAGCTCTAGTCCTCGTGGGTGACTTCAATTTGCTGGACATCTGCTGGGAATACAATACAGCAGGGAGGGAACAGTCTAGAAAGTTCCTGGAAGGTACTGGGGATAACTTCTTAACACAGTTAGTGAAAGAGCCAACTAGGGAAAGTGCCCTGCTGGATCTGTTGTTTGTCAACAGGGAAGGTCTTGTGGGGGATGTGATGGTCGGAGGCCGTCTTGGCAACAGTGACCACGAAATGATAGAGTTCTCAATTCTGGGAGAAGCAAGGAAGGGGGTCAGCAAAACTGCCACCTTGGACTTCCGGAGGGCGGACTTTGGGCTCTTCAGGAGCCTGGTTGAAAAAGTCCCCTGGGAGGCAGTCCTCCAGGGCAAAGGAGCCCAGGAAGCCTGGATGTTTTTCAGGAAGGAAGTCCTAAAGGCGCAGGAGCAGGCTGTCCCCATGTGCCGGAAGACAAGCCGTCGGGGAAAAAGACCGGCCTGGCTAAGCAGGGAGCTAGTGTTGCAGCTTAGGGAAAAAAAGAGGATATATGGCCTTTGGAAAGAAGGGCAGGCCACTCAGGAGGACTACAAAGAGGTAGTGAGGCTATGTAGGGAAAAAATTAGGAAGGCCAAAGCCCAGCTAGAACTAAACCTGGCTTCTGTTGTCAAGGACAACAAAAAAAGTTTCTATAAATATATTGGCAATAAAAAGAGGACTAAGGATAATCTCTGTCCTCTAGTAGACCAGGCTGGTAACGTATTGACCAAGGACGAGGATAAGGCTGAGGTACTTAATGCCGTCTTTGCCTCAGTCTTCAGCAGTAGGACCAGTTGTTCCTTGAGTTCCCTAACCCCTGAGCTAGAATACAGGGATGGGGAGCAGAATGAAGCCCCTGTAATCCAAAGGGAAATGGTGAGGGACCTGCTTCAGCACCTGGAGGTGCACAAATCTATGGGGCCGGATGGGATCCATCCAAGGGTACTGAAGGAGCTGGCGGAAGTGCTCACCAGGCCACTCTGCATCATTTATGAACAGTCCTGGATAACCGGGGAGGTCCCAGCCGACTGGAGGTTGGCAAATGTGACACCCATCCATAAGAAGGGCCAGAAGGAGGATCCGGGGAACTACAGGCCAGTCAGTCTGACATCGGTGCCTGGGAAGGTCATGGAACAGATCATCCTCAGTGCCATCACACGGCACATGCAGGAGAACAAGGTGATCAGGCCCAGTCAGCATGGGTTTGTGAAAGGCAGGTCATGCCTGTCAAACCTGATCTCCTTCTATGATGAGGTGACCCGCTTAGTGGATGAAGGAAAAGCTGTGGATGTTGTCTACCTGGACTTTTGCAAGGCTTTTGACACCGTTTCCCATAGCATTCTACTGGAGAAACTGGCTGCTCGTGGCCTGGACAGGTGTACCCTTCGCTGGGTAAAAAACTGGTTGGATGGCCGTACCCAGAGAGTGGTGATAAATGGAGTTAAATTCAGTTGGTGTCCAGTGACAAGTGGTGTCCCCCAGGGATCGGTGCTGGGACCGGTTCTCTTTAATATCTTTATTAATGATCTGGATGAGGGGATTGAGTGCACCCTCAGTAAGTTCGCAGACGACACTAAACTCAGGGGGCGTGTTGATCTGCTCGAGGGTAGATTGGCTCTGCAGAGAGATCTGGACAGGCTGGACAGATGGGCTGAGGCCAATGGTATGAGGTTCAACAAGGCCAAGTGTCGGGTCCTGCACTTGGGTCACAACAACCCCATGCAGTGCTACAGACTGGGGGCGGAGTGGCTCGAAAGCTGCCTGGCAGAGAAGGCTCTGGGGGTGTTGGTGGACAGCCGGCTGAGTATGAGCCAGCAGTGTGCCCAGGCAGCCAAGAGGGCCAACAACATCCTGGCCTGCATCAGGAATAGTGTAGTGAGCCGGAGTAGGGAAGTAATCATCCCCCTGTACTCAGCACTGGTGAGGCCTCACCTCGAGTACTGTGTTCAGTTTTGGGCCCCTCACTACAAGAAGGACATTGAGGTGCTGGAGCGTGTCCAGAGAAGGGCTACCAGGCTGGTGAGGGGTCTGGAGGACAAGCCTTATGAGGAACGACTGAGGGAGCTGGGGTTGTTTAGCCTGGAGAAGAGGAGGCTGAGGGGTGACCTTATCACCCTCTACAACTACCTGAAGGGAGGTTTTAGAGAGATGGGGGCTGACCTCTTCTCCCACGTGGCAAGTGATAGGACAAGAGGAAACGGGTTCAAGTTATGTCAGGGCAGGTTTAGATTGGATATTAGGAAGCATTTTTTCACTCAAAGGGTTATTAAACATTGGAATGGGCTGCCCAGAGAGGTGGTGGATTCACCATCCCTGGAGGTGTTTAAGAAAAGGGTAGATGAGGTGCTTAGGGACATGGTTTAGAAGTGGGTGTTTTTAAATCAGGGTAGGTTAACGGTTGGACTTGATGATCTTAATGGTCCCTTCCAACCTCACTTATTCTATGATTCTATGATTCTATGATAGTAACAATGAACTGGAAGCTCCTCAGATAGCGTAGCCATAATAACAGGTTATAGAACCTCCATCACCAACAGACCCTAATGCTTTGGGATGAGTTAAGAGGACTTCTGATAGTAAGTCCATAATGCCTAGCAGGTCTGGGAGAGTTTTAAATCACATGGGTTACTTTATGTTTTGATCCCTAGGGGTTGGAAGTGGGATACATGATGCAGAGTTTGCAATAACTCTACAAGGACGTGGCACAAATACCCATTTCTTGTGCAGAGAGCCCTTATTTAGTGAACATACATATCTTGCCACAATTTCCACATGAGAAATATGTGCAGTTATTGAACACTGTTGGCCTGCAGAGCTGCCCAAAACTGAACAGTACCATTTTAGTTACTAATAAATGCACAGACGTGTAGATGGGTGCGTAGTGCAGGCTGGATGGTTCCCCTGTTATAAGGCAGCTTTAAACGAGAACAATGTGCAAAATGAGGCTGTTTGTGCTGGCCTCAGGAGAAAAGAAATCTCCTTTAGCTCCATGATGCACGTAACACTGGAAGTTTGCAGAGAGGTGTTGCTTTCCCTTATGCATAAAAATGCCCCCAAGAACTCAAAACATCTCCGCTACCTGTAAATTGCAAGTATCCATTTCTTATCAGCTGTTCAAACAAAATGGAAATAATAAAAAAACCACTATGTTCTTTGCTCAGAAATGTGTGTGACCTCCTCAACTAACCCAGAATTTCTGCTGCTCCCCAGTACGGAGCATTTGAAATGTTTTCCTTTCTTATTCTTTGAGGGAGATGCTTTGGCATGAAGCTGCTCATGCCCTTCAGGATAAACCTTTCTCTACGTTACTCAATTAGTAAGTGCTGCCTGGCATGTGTTGAAATTTAGGGCTTGCTTCTAAGACAATAGTTTTGCCTTAACTGCCTCTAAGAGTGTCTCTGAAGAAGATTTAAACTTTAAAACGCTTTGTGGCAGAACTCCTCCCATGCAATTGTTTTCCTTCTGTGAGAAACAACCTACTTGTGACTTCGGCCAGCATCAGGTTATCAACTTTGCTATCCTAAGCAGCACTGGCTGCAAAATTAAGGAAAACTTTATTTCTGCAGAAAAGGAAATGTATAAATGGACCTCACTATCCTCTAGCAGAACAAGTCCAGACTCACACCATGTTGGCCAGCTCAGAGTCACAGGGCCTCTTCAATCTGTGCAGGTGACTACGAAATCACAGGAGTCCTTAGTCTTGGAGCAGATCTTCAGCGTCTGTAGTGGGACTACTGTACTAGAGAGACCAGAGCTCGCTGGTCTCATGATCAGCTCCTCAGAGACGATGTGCAGGACGTAGGAGCCCAGGGCTCCTTCCTGGGGCCAGGCCCCAGATGGACATTCGAGCCCCTTCCGCATATTCTAATTTCTATGTGAGGAAGAGAATCTAAACAGGCAAGCAGGGAGCTTTGATGGACTCCAGAAGGGCCCATGTCGCTGCTGGTGCTCTGTCAGAGAGCTGACTCCACAGGGCAGCGCAGCTTCTCTGAGGCCATCAGGAAAGACACAATTTGTTTTGCTTTCAGCTATTTTTCTGGCTAATACAGAAAAAAACTTCTGTATTATATGAACTCTATATTAAGACATTGAAGAAAAAAAACCCAATTTTAACTTATGCTGAGGAACCTTAAGATAGAATGGAGGTGCTTATGGCACTGTAAAACAAAATGTCCAGAATCAGAAGGCTTTGTACCGTAGGGAGGACGTACAGATAGAAGAGAAGCTAAGAAGTAAATGAGGAAGATCTGGCTATGAAACATTTCCTAGCTGGCTACAAACACACTAAGGGTCAGATCTGAGAGGGAAACAGTTATTCTCTTCATAAGAAGTACCAGGCAAAAGTAACTGACAGCTCTAGGTGTTCAAAAGCGCTCTCCAGCTCAACTCAGACTCTTCCCTTTGAACATTCAGCATAATTTCTCCAAGGAAAGTAAATTCACTTTATCAAATCCCTTTCATCAGCCCACTTGATGGAAAGCTGCCTTCTCAACCATACCCCCACTCCAATCTTTGATTTTCCAAACTCTCTCCTCAAAAGAGCCTCCTCAGAAATCACCCTCCTCTCTAGAGGGCTCCCAGGAGGACTAGATGGCCTTCCCCTCATCGTTTAATTGTTCACCCCAGCTGGAAGAAAAGCAATTATCCCTGACTGGGCCAAGCCCAGTGGTTCTTCCTCAGCCAGTTGTTTTGTGATGGGTCTTGTCTGCAAACACTGCGTGGCTTACCGGCTGTAAGATAATCTCTGCCCGGAACGGGGAACAGCACATACTTCAAAAAACAGGCATGAGACTAAAATGTATGATCCCCAAGCAGCCATGGAAAAAACAGAAAGTACCATACATACATCTGGTCTGTATGGATGTCTTGGGATTGAAAGGCAGGCAAGAAAAAGTGCAGATGTTATTTTCCTGTAGTATTTGTTCATTGTTTTCCAACTACAGGTAGAAAATCCCTTGTCTTGGCTTTTTTATACATGTCATCACCCGTACAGCAGAACTGCCTTTCTGTTGTCAATTGGGTGTTTCTGATTTGCTGACTGGACGTTTTCTTACACATTTGCCTTTTTCTGTTTTCATAATTAATTTGTTGCCACAGGCTAGATTGAATAGGGGCAGGTTTTGAATATTTGGCACTTAGCTTTGACCTAGTGAGCTGCCTGAAAATATGCACTGTATGAAATTCCTGAGAAGTCCCTCTGAATTAGAGTTAACATGGCTAGAGTGGAACAAAAATTTCATCCTCTTGTTGATACAAAGCATATGCTTCTTCCAGTCAGTGTTGATTAGTCTACTCAGGAAACAAGATGATGACATGAATATGAATAAGATTATGAATATTTCCATCCTTCTATATAGATTAAAGTGAAGATTTTTAGAAGCGATTAGAGATTTTGTTTGCAAAACATGAAACAGTATAAAGGGACTGATTTATTTTTCTTTTAATTAAAGAATAAAACACCAGCCTCTGGAAAACCAGGTTCTTTGAAATCACAAGGCTGACATCATGAATGACTTCTGAAAAAGGTGATCTGACCATGCTAGCAACACCAGAGCTGGAATATGAAGCTGTGTATACCAAGATAATTTGTTTTGCTCTGCAGTTCACATTCATAAAGTCCATTTTATTGACATTACACAGTTTGTCAATCAGCTAATGGAATCATTCTATAATTCCATACCAGACAAATAGCTCCCTCATAAATGTATTTATAAAGTACTTTTATATGCAAATATTTATTTCTGCAGACAAAGAAGAAGAAAAGGCCACAGTGCTTCAGCAGCTGCAGAGCAGATTAGAAGGGTGGTTTCCAGGACAGAAGATGCCAAGACAGAGCAGGGCAAGGGAACTTGTTTTCAGAGCTGTCTATCTTCCTCTGATATGTCCCACTGTAAGGGAAAATTAAATCTAATTCTATGAGCTGCCAGGATCTCAGATTCACAGTAGCACTAACGCTACCATTGAGCCAAGGTGGTCTGTAAGTGCATTGTCAACCCTGCATTAATAATTTTAGGATTGCTTGTGGCAACACAGAAGCTAACCAGTGCTTGCTTCATGGCTGTGTGAAGGTACCTAGCAAACTACTAGGAGGTAGGAAAAGTGATAAATTACACTGTGGTTTCCACAGCTGCAGAAGGAGAGTGAGGTGATCGGTTGATTCTGGGTGAGAGTTGGGGTTGAGTTGTTGTACGGGTGCAGAGTTGTAACCATAGACTGCCAAAATTAAACAAACATTGCTGACATAATTGCGTCTGCTATTGCCGTGCTTCAGCTGTCCTGCTCACTGGCTGCAGTCTATATAAGCTATTAAGGATCACTATGTATATACTTCATACAGTCACAGATTTATTCCTGGCTGGGTAACTCCACTGCATGTTTCCCCTGCCTTTAACACTGAACTTGTGTTGTTCTTGTTGATCTCTCATTATCACTGTGTCATCACCATTGCCAAAGGAGAGAAGCTGGATGACTTCAGTAGTTCATTTTTTATCCTTATCCAAAAAGAAGGAAGAAAATGTATGCCTTTTGGGGTTTATTCTCTTGCTAGTCTGGAGCTGTGCAATATGCTTCAAGAGCAAGAAGAAAGTTGTGAGTCATGAATGAGTCTTAACAGAACGGATATGGGAGAGTGAACGTAGGGGAGGAGAGGAGGGTGTGATTGCAGGAATCATCTAAGTAGGCAAACAACTATGAAGGTCTGGAGCTAGAAGTATGGGTGGAGTAGAGGGAAAGAAACCCTTTATATGAAAAGGTGTGCAAAGTGCAGATTTTGGCAGAGTCCTGCAGTAAAAGCCTTGTATTTTTGCAGCTGAGGGTGCAAGAGTGCATAGACAGGGGTATCTGTAGTAGTCGTGGGTAGTGGTGTTGAATGTCCCAATCACTGCAGGGGTGAAATGGCAAAGAGAAGAATCAATGGTCTTTCCTGTTGTCTCAGAAGTGGCAAAAGCTCCAGTAATAGACATGGAAAACATTGTCTACCCACCCGAGGAAGCATTGCATGGGTCCCTTTACAGAGGAATTAGATTGTACCTTTACCTGGCACTTGCTGGTTTCTGAGTTGAGGACAACAATAGCTAACTAAAAAACCTGAGACCTTATAGATTTCATTTACAACTACCATCCCTTTCTTGATCTCAGAGCCAGTCATAAAGCAGAGGGAGCTACGCTGATTTATAGCAGCTAAAGATTTGCCCTAGGATTTCAGCCCTGCTTGTACCTTTCTATCACTCACGCTTCAAACAAAGGCTCAGAAACTGAAGACAGATCACTCGTGTTATTTGAAGCAATGTTTGCTAACCTTCTCAACCCGATCATTATTAGGCCCTATTTTTGGTTGCTACAGCTGCAACTGGGGTTTATGTTTCATATGCTTCTCTTTGCTTTCAGACTAAACATGCTCAAATTTTCATCAGTTTTCCTGATTTTCTTCTTTATTTTTTGCTATGCACAGGAGCGAGACAGCTCAAACACTCAGCATTTGTATCTTTTTTCACCTCCTGTTGATCTATCTATGACTGCACATTTTTAGCATTGCTTATCAAGGTGCAGAAATACCAGTAGCCTACGATTTTTTGCATACTTTTTCCAACCCTTACCATTTTTGCTAAGGGTCAGTGATCACATAGATATCCTGAACTACTGATTTATTAACGCACACAGTCTTCGTTGCTCACTCAGTATGTTAGGAATAACTACTTTTGGAAACGAGACAGAGAAGCCATATAGTAAATTTCTGGTTTCCTCACTTTAATGGCTACAACTGGGTGGCATTCCTGTTACTACAGTGCAAAAGAGATACTGAACTTAGAGTTGGGTGTTTGAGGTATATTATTTGAATGATAGCACAAGAAAAGGTTCATTTGTTTTGATTTTTGAATTTGTAATAAAAAATTAAAATCAGTCATTTGGTCAATTACTGACTCTTTTTGTCTGCATTTCATCAGCTAGTTCTTGTGTAACAGCATGGAAGTGTATCTGTGGAAGCAGTGTGTCTGTGTAGCTCAAGCACGTGCCCAGATGTAAGCAAGCAGGTACTGCCTTATCTGTGAAAAGTCAGTTTTGGATAGGAAACTTCTGCTGAAGTCAGTGAATGACGTATCCTTAATTTAAAAATTCAAGTAGTAGCAGAAATGCCTGAAAAGTGAGTTGCAGTGTGGCAAAAGACACCTGAGTTCACACTACATATGTTTTCAGTGAGAAAAATAGCCATTTTGCTAAAACTGTGATTACAGCACTTCTCAATTTTATCCACACACTTCTTTTTCCAGTTCCTTTTGTCATCATTTGTCTGTTCTGCTTACCTGCCATTTTTCATCTGATATCCAGATTATCAGCTATTTTGAAAGGAAAATGCCCATGCCATCTCTCTGATCAGCATTCGGCACAAATGAGACCCTGTTTGAGCTGGGAATCCTGCACGCATCTAGCAAATACTTGACCTTGAAGCCAGATGGGAAAAGGGCATTATCAATTAAGCCCGGGAAGATACATGCATTTCGAACTAATGAATGCACAGTTCTGGCTTCTCTCAAGAGAACTTAAGGCAGGAGAGAGGTAAAGTGTAAAAGAAATTCATCACAGATCTGAATTTTCCTGTGAAAAGCTAGAATGCCTCATAATGTCTCGGTGTAAGATCAAAGCTCTGCTGCAGTGTAACGCCTGGGCTTCATTAGTAAACATTAGGCTGACTCTAAACTTGCACCAAAGAGCGACAACGAAAGTGCTAAACCGAATGGCTTTTGACCAAGAACCATTCAACTAGCTTTGTCACCCAAGTTTCTAGTTGCAGTATGATTAGCTATAGCAAACCACGTACACCTGTCGGTGTAGGAAGTGCTAATGAGCACCACACCAACACCACGTGATTGGTGATGTAAGCTCGGGTGCTGGTGCATCTCTGAGAGATGGAAGCTCTTAATGTGACTTTGTACCACGCCAGCTGAACAAAATGCACCTGTAATCAACCGATGACCCTGTTGGACAGTTTTCCCTTTAGCTGACTTTGCCCCAGCTAATGATGTGGATGCCAGTCTTCTTTCCTCTGCTCCTGCTCAGCACTCTGAACGGTCAAAGCTGCAAAGGATGGTGTGCAGACACAAAACTGCACCCACAGCTCAGTGAAAGTCAGTGACGTGACATTCGGACTCTTCATGGCTGTCGGATCAAGCTGTGAGCTCAGCTTCGCTTTGCCTGCAAGATGTTCCATCAGAGGACCAGTGAGAAAATCCTCTGCCTGTAAGACACATTTTAATCTCCACAAGAAGGGCATTCCGTGGTCTAACGGCAGACTTTGGTCTCCACGCAGGGTGAGCCTGGTATTTAGATGTCAGATCTGGTAGTCCCTTCTGGCTTGAAGCTCTGGAAGTGGGCTAATGAATTGTCGCTCTCTTTGGCTGCAGAGTCTGATGTTGCTCTGGTGGAGACACCAAGAAAGCTTCTGCACAAGCTGACTGCTGCCTGTCGTACTGAGTGCTGCCACAGCCCATCACTAGAGAACCTGGGCTTTTATTGGGAAATGACTCGTGATAGAAAACAGCCTCGGTATGTATATGTATATTCATGGTGCAACATCTGCAATCTGAAGACTGTCTTTCATTCATTCCCTAGAATAGAAAAATAGAGGTTTAAGTTGGGTTTTTTTCCCACGTGGCAGAGCTTCAGGGACTTTCAAGGCAGTCGAGAGCGGACTCAGAATAGATGCTGTGGTCCTCTGCACAGCCGCTATGCTGTTGTAGTAGAAGATCCCGACTCTCTGTGTTGGGAAGAGCAGAGCGACACCAGAGCTGCTAAAGCAGAAAGCTGGGTCCCAGCAGCTGGCAAGATCACCACCTCTTTCAGGTACCTCTTGTTTCAGGAAGATGCCAGCAGCTTGTGCACAAAGGGGTGAACCACCAGAGCAGTCAGTCCGTGTCATTCTGGCTGCTGTCCCACCACGTCAGCAGGACATGACTTCCAGCTTCACTTCAGGAGAGCATTGCCCCAGCCAAGCCACCTAGTCGTCCCTGAGCAGGTTTTGGCTGGAGGAAAGCTGCCATGTTTATAGGCTAAATATGAGTTTTATTTCAAGTAGTCCCTGATGGAAATGTTGTGTCACTTGTGTCTCAGCTGTGTGACAGACAGTCACCTGGGATGCCCCCAAGGGGGAAATGGAGAAGCTGGTGTCCAGTGTGAAGGGGCTTGCACTGAGGAAACGTCCCCCGTTGAGGTGAAGCGGGGACAGGCGTCTTTCTGAAAAGCCTTAAGGGATTGGTTTATGTTGTGCCATGGCTGTGGAAAGAGGAACTGATAGCTTTTCCTCAACTGAAATTGCATAAAGAGAAACTGTTTGAGGTAAGGGGTAATGTTTTCACTTGTGGCTCTTTGTTTGCCCTGGCACAACACCCCATGAGTTGAACAAGCAGTTGGAGAACAGTTAGGAAAGGCATTTGTTTATATTGCTAAGTTGATGACCTCTTTTTTTAATTTATTTTATTTTATTTGTAGGGGATAAATGCAGAGCACAACAAAAACATCTCTCCTTTCTGGGAAATACACATTAGAGTGCAGCTGACACAGGGGCTTGAAGACTTCAGAATGGTATTCAATGATGCTAAAACCAAGAGTCATTTTATATTATTTAATATTAATTACATCTTCTGTAACTGTGCATATTCTGAACACCTTCTGGGCTACTGTATATGGAGAGAATGAAGCCCCACTAGAATTGATCTTTCACAAATTGAAAGGTCCTTGTAACAAGGACTCCACCACTTTACAAAAAAGCTGTGAAATATTACCATATTTTATTCTTGACACTGTGATCACATTTTTCTAGTACCAAGCAAAGCAAAAGGCAAATTACTCCAGAACAAAGAATAAAACGTTTTGCTTATATATACATGGAAAAAGCTGGTGAGCATGCAATAAAAGCCAGAAGTTGTCAGGAATTTCAAGGGTTATGCTACAAAAGGAAAACCCAAAAACTGCTTAGTAGTGATAGATGTAATGTCTTGTGGGCACTTAGATGTGTGTAAATTGAGTAGAAGAACAGAATAGGTGTTGGTGGGTCACCGTTATTATCAAATACAATTTTGGTGGGTATTAAATACTTCTATGAAGTGTTCAAAGTAAAAACAGAATAAACCAGGATCTTCAAAAATACTTCGTTGCTGTCAAAGACTCAGGATCCCAAAAGAACCTCTAAGATTTTTCAAGTGGTGGCTGCTTTGCCGTGAACGCTCCTAAACATTGGTTTGCAAGCCTTCACCCAAATAGCGCACATGAATTCTCTACACATTTTTTTCCTGAACACCAATGGACTTTTTAAGGCAGAAAGAAGCAATTAAAAATCTCTCTGTGATGTACTTATGCTTATCCAAACTAATCTCAAACTAATCTTGAATTTTACACTCTGCAGAGTGGCAAAAGCAAGCTATAAAAAGAAATAACAGCTCCAGACCAGAGGCTTCTGTTTCCTCAGATCTCACATTGGTAGAACCGGGTTTAGGGAGGATGGGAGAGATCTATAGCCATTAACAGCACATTAAATTATCCCATTAGGCTAAAGTGTAGAAACGTGACCTGTTATACTTCTATTTTTATTATGGCCATCCTTACGCCTAGAGGGCTGATATGTGAGCTGCAGAAATACCAGCCTATGAGCTGTAACAAGTTATTGCAAATAAAGGGGCTTTCAAAGAGCTAAGAAAGCTCTTAATGACAGCTGCTTCTCTAAGTAGGGGTCGGGCTCCTGTTTGGAGGTCAAGAGCATAACTGAGCACTGTGATGGCTTTGTGGTGTTGATCTACAGGTGGCATTAGGAATGTCCTGAAATCTCCTTATCAAGGCTGCTATTTGTGTATGGTGTAGATCGATAATCGTGACCAATGCTCCTCTCTACTGCAATTTATGAAAAAAATCACAACAGGACTGCAGCACAGCTACCGCCTCCTGCCAAGATGCAAAGGCACAAAAACTTGGCATCAGCTGTGTGTGGCAGGATAAATGCCTTCCATTAGTCCTAATGTGAAGAGAAAGGGAGACTCCTAAAGCTTTCTAAGCCATCCTCCTGCCCTGTTGCCATTACTAGTAATGGAAGAAAGGGTATTTGAATGCTTTATTTGGCACTGAAAATCTTAACAAATAAACATTTCAACCTTAGAAGGCACATCTGAACATCTTCCAATTACACTGAGGCAATATGTCTAATTAATTGCTGCTATTCCACGTCATTTGCCTTTTTTGTAAAGACGGGTCACAGCTTTTTCATTCTCCATACTTCTGAAGCACTGCTTTTCAAGGATCTTATCTTAAAAGAGATTGTACAGAAAAACTAAACCTTCCCAAAGCTATTAATCAATATAATTTATTCTCTAAGTGCTGTAGCAATATCAGTTAGTGTGGTCTAACTTCTGTCATTTTTACTGAGGTACCTTTGTTCTTGGAAAAGTAAAAGCATTTCTGCAGGTGAAGACAGCTCGTGTTTTATTGGTAGCATTAAAATAGCACCTAAAGGCTCCGAGCAGAACTCGTGGCGCTGGCTTGTTCTGATCCATGTTGCTGTGAGTTGGATGGGAAACGGCTTTTCTGGCTTGTGAACATTGCTGAGAGGACAAATATTTTTCCCCGTTCTACATCAGGTTGTAATTGAGTTATTTGTCATTTCCACTCAAAAATGTCCTATTTTTTCATTTGGACCAGGCATTAACTTCCAGAAATTGATTCTTTTCACACATTTCTCTTCGATGTTAAAGGCAAGGTCAGTATATGGAAATCATTCCTCACGAAGGTGCTCTTCCACAGCAATCATGCCATAGATCAGCCTCCTTTTTGATAAGCAGAACTGGCAGATTCCTGTAAGTATCTCATCTTAATGGATATTCTGCTGCCCCTAAATGCTATCTGATGTGTCCTTGATGTGACCTCTCCATGTTTTTCTACAAAGTTTTTAATTAAAGCACAGATACCCAGAGAGCAGCACTTGAACCTGATCTCAGAGTGCCTTGTGCAGAGGCCAGTGCACCCTGTGCCCAGTGGGTCACGGGGACCCCGTCCCATCAAGGAAAACACTCCACCTCTGTCACCTGGCAGAAAGTGGTGGGGGATGCCACAACCATGAAAGAAAGCAGAGACGAGGAGGATCTGTGGTGTGATCTGCTCATCCCAGTAGGTTGTAACCCTGACAACTTCTACCCAAGAAAAGGAAGGAAGGGGAAAAATGGTTACTTTAATGCATGGCCACCTTTGTGATGGCACAGATGTGGGCTGCAGCATGTACTTGATGAGGAAGAAGGGTAAGAAAAGGAGCTCCCTGTGGGCTACAATCTCTCTACCAGAATGGGGTCTCAGTGGGGACAAGACCCTGCCCTGGTGGTCCTGTCTGACCCTGCAGTGCGGAGCAGAAATTCCCCCCTCTCCTGCCTGCCATGCTCCAGTGCAGCTTTGAGCTTTGGATGACACGGGGGGATCTATAAACGCCATCTGTGGTTTTGAGTCATACTGGATGGGGTCTGAAACCTCACATCAGTACTGGGGAAGGCTGGTAAGAACATAGCGCTTCTACAGCAGCAGCATCCAAGCATGGCAGAATGACAAAGGGTCCCATCTTGTGCTGTGGGAAGGAGCCTGGTGATGAAAATGGGAGAAATTTAAAACAGAAAAAAGGTAATCCAAGTGTTGCAGAAGCCGATGGTTATGTCCATCACTGCTGTGCTTTGCTGGTGCGTAATTATCAGAGTAAATACATTTTTTTGACTGGAAAACACACCCTGTCGAAAATCAAAACTTTACTTGATGCACCTCTCAGTCCCTCTGTAGCTGAAAGAGGTTTTGAAGTCCTCAAAGTCTTTTGGGTTTGTGTTCTGGTTCAGAAAGACTGGCCATTTTAGAAACCCAGTGAATTTGCAAAAAAAGATTAGTGTTTTTGTTTGGAGTTTTAAAAGGTCAAAATCAACCACACATTTTCAAATGGCCTTTTTAATTCCATTTTTTCTTTCAGATAATCAGTTTGCAAAAAGCCTCAAACTAAACCAAATAAACAAAAAAATTTGAAGCTGAATTTTAAACCTGATTTGGAAAGAAGAACGTTTCAGATTCTTTAGTACAATAAATGCAGCAAACATCACATGTCCAGTTGTAGTTGCTACCCTCTCAGTATTCCCACATTCCTCCCCTGTGATTTGCAGTATTTCTTATTTGTGCCTTCATCTTACAGCAACTGTGTGTCTCCTCACCAGGGGTTGTACTTCCCTGGGTTTCTGGTACAACAGAAGTCCAAGACTGGAATCCCTCAGATACGGCTCATCCTTGTGTTTGACAGGGAGCCTGAAGCTGGGGAGGTCTGGGCTCATCTCTATTCTGACCCTCTCACCAGATAGTTCAGGACCGCAGGACAGACCCTGTAACATGGGTACGGATGCGTAACAAACGTGGTGAGACAACTTACCACCCCAAAACTAAATGGGGAAATACCTTCTCTGAATGACACCACCCATGAGTCAACCGAAGAACACCCAGGGGTCCTGTACAGAGCAGGAGTCGCTCCGACCATGTAGCACATTGCAGCAACACAGCAGTCGATCTCCTTCCCATATCAGTTTTAACTTCTTAATTTCTGCGGCCACATCAGCTTTGAGAGTCGTCCTGAGGAAACACATCCTGCAGATGAGTCTCTGAGGGAGTCAGTGGAAAGAACAGATATCTGGCTATAACCTCAAATTCAGCCACATTCTCATAATCAGAATGGGCTCTTTCAATGCTGAGCTTTTAAAAACTCTAGGCACACTGCAATGATCGAGATGAACACTGTAAAAGTGAGGTTCACAGAAATCTGTCCTGGATTTGGAACCTGCTCCTTTCTCCGTGACAATGACCAAGGACTGGTGGCTGCAGCTCCAGGTGGAGGCAGTCTGCGTGTTCCTCTCCTTATCTCAATGAGCGACCGTGTATGTTCCTGTGGTGAATGTTAAACACACACTCCCTACGCTTGCTTCCTGAAAACATAAATTCTGCAAAATGCAGCATAAGCATTCTTCTGACTTCTCCTGATAATTGGTTTAATGGATACTAAGAGCTGCAGAAGCAACATAGCCCGCAGTTTATTGCTATAGCTAATTACAGAGAGTGTACACGTGCAGTGTGTTACAAAGGAAGAAACATATACAAATGCACACATGTACAAAGCATTCATAAATCCTCCTTCTAATGAAAGCTCCAAATGAAATTTCCTGAAGTACTTCTAATCAAAGTCTTTGAAAAAGCAATCCAATCTTAATATAGTTAATATCCTCACAAAGTGAGTTTTTACGGCCAACTTAAAAGTATTTGGCAAGATGTCAGCACCGATTTTTAAACACTCTCAACATTTTGAGCCACAAAGTCTAAAATCCTTTAAAAAAGGTGGAAATGTAATATTCTAATTGCTCACTGTAGGAAAGAGGGGAACTTCATCAACAGTTTGATATAAAGAATCAGCATTAGTTATGTCAATCAGAAGTTATTTGTATCTCTTGCTCCTCTCTCATGCAGTTTCCTAAGGTTGCCAAGCCGACCGTCTTCCACTGACAATGGTGAAACCTAAGTGATCGGCAAACACCCGTTTCATCCTGATGCATTTTTTGACCACAGCCTGATTGTTCTTTAATTAGCTTTTAAATTAAACATTTGCCTCCCCAATATCAATAGGTCTACAACACATAGAATTAGTCAAATTAATTAGTCAAATTAGCAACAGGCAAAATCATCGTGCTAAGCTGTAGAAGCCATTTATGGTACAGATCCAAAGCTCAATTATCTTAATTACTGCCTTAGCATTTACTTCAGCGTGCCTCGGTCCACCCTAGGGTTCGGTTTGGGACCGGTTCCCCCCCAGGCTCGGTCACTGCCTTGCTGGCCCCACAGCTGCACAGAAAGGAGCGTCCCGGCCTCGGGGCGACGCGTGCTGAGCCTTTCCAAGGGAGCTCCAGGAGGTATTTCTCCATGTCCACAGATGAACATGCAGGAGAAGACACATTTGGGAAGGCGATCAGTGCAGGGACAGGGAGGTGGCCGCTGCTGGTAGCTGTGGGTGTCTTCCCTGCCAAATTCTGCTCATGTCATTGGGGCGAGGGGACCTGGGAAGCCCTTTCTTCTGCTGGGAAGGTGCTCCGTCTGCTCCAGCACCACTCACCAGGGCAGGGTCATGTCTGAAACCTCTCAGGTGTTCTCCAGATTCATCCAGGGAATCCTTCCCGCTTCCAACAGCCCTCAGCGTGGGACAGCAGTGACTGGATTATTGTTTGAGAAACAATGCATTTATGTGACTGTTGTTAGAGCTCCCCCCAAAATACAGTTCAGTCTCTCTGAAATTCAGAGGGACTTGATCTTTCAAGCTTTGTACCCAAGTGGCTCACTAGCCTCCTAGGGCAAAACAAGGACATATACTCCTATTTCCCAATTAACAGTCTCAATATGGCGAAAACCAGCAAGTAATGCCTTCCAGTAGCTGGATCTCCACCTGAATTTATTGCTGGCTGGTTGCGTAGCTGGAAAGGCAGTTTGGCTGGGGCTTTGCTTTGTTCCAGGTAAACCAAGGAGCCGCTGTCGGCACGCTCCAAGGACCACATTGTAAGGGGAGCAAATGTGAAAGGGAGTTGCCAGTCAGGGGAAGCAGGATGACAAATATGAGCAGCAAAAGTTAACCGCAGCTCGGGAGAAAAGGAGGGGATCGATACGGTTACTCTAAACTAATGAATTTCATCCACCATCTGCTTTCTCCTCCCTTCCAAACAATTCAGCTGTGTGCCCTTTTTTAGTTCTTTTCTCACTTTCCCTTCCATCTGTCTTCCTGGATCGAGTCAGTTTATTATGGAGATAATTGTTCTTGTCAATAAAGCAGCACTTCTGCACATACTAATCCCCCCAAAAGACTGAAGCAGAACAGAATGAAGGAATGGGATAAGGTGTTCAGGACAGCACAGTGCAGGCAGGGGATAATATTGCGGGCATGAAACTTGTTCCTGGAGGCAATGCCACGGAAAGCACGAAGCTCCTGTACACGTAGTCCATCGGCAGCCTGGCATCCAGAAAGCCCATGATGAGACGTTCCTTCTGCTTCAGCTGCTCTGGCTGCGCAGAGTCCTGCCACCCTTCCCGTGTGTCTCCTCCTTCACGGAAAGGAGGAAACTGCTTTCGGCAGAGACAACAGACTCTACCCGTCCTCTTTCAAAACTGGGGTCAGATGAGTTTTCAGATGCGCAGGGTGGATTGTCAAACAGATCTTTGCTTCAAAAGAGGCAAAGAAATGCTTAATACAGTTTCAGAAGTGAAGTTACCCTTCGATAGGTGACTCAGTGCTTTTGAAAATCAAGTGTACGTTTTCTGCTTCAGTCAAGTGGATTCAGATACGGATTGCTCAAAATCTGTATTTCCCAGGCCAGTCTGGCTTCTGCTGTACCAGGTGTTGTGTGTGAATCACACGACAAAATTCAGCCCCTGCCAGAAATTTCTTACAACATCAAAGATCAGTCTTAGCAGAATAATGATGAGACTGAGGATGATGAGGGCAGGTGCTGGGTCGCAGAAACACGATAGGATGTGTCCCAAATCTATCAGGTCAGGCCTCCTGCCCCTTGATAATAACCATACGCTGCACCGATCCATACCAGCAGCTCACTGACATCAAAGGGAGTATTTTGCAGCTCTTTGCACAGCTGAAGGGCCAAGTGTGGCTCTTCCAATGGCATTTGTTCGCAGACTAGAGTTCCCCTGATATGAGAGAAAAACTGGTAAGCCAACTGTGGAGCAAGCTCTGGGTCCCTAGCCGTGGAAATGGCAGCTCTTTTGCCAGCTGTTGACACAAAAATGTAAGAGAGAAAATTTGCTTTGAGAGAAAACCTTTGCAAGCTACTTGCCTCCAACAGTTTGCTCTTTGCAAACCTATTGCAACTACGAAGTAGAACACAGGCAGAAGCCATTTCATATAGGCAGACTGCTCGTCTGTGGTATAAACGGTTTATGGCCAGTTGCACAATGAAGCAGGAACTGGGGGAACTGTAGATGAACCCGAGTTTCTAGTCTGAGTGTGTGGGAAGAGAAAAAAAGATGTCATGAACAATTATAATGCCTGACTGGAGCCATAGAAATCATGAGAGTGGAAGAAAAGATGCTCCACCACTGTTGCCTTATCCTTCCCCCGCTATTGGCAATTTCTTTAACCTCAGCCAGTGGAAATCGACGTCTTCTATTGCCTTCAGTTGAGCAAGCTCTGTTGAAATCAAGTGAGAAACCAGCTCTGTTATTTAAGGAAAGGAAAAGGGACTGGAAAGTGGGTGTCTGAGGTTTTTTGGAAATGACGGTGCTCATCTTTGTCCTGAGGCTGCTCACAGCATCAAACAGCACCCTGCCTTCGTCTGGAAGAAGGTTTCAAAAGGAATGACGGAATAACTGCTCTCTGGCATTTAACACAATTCTGTGCTGTAAAGTTCAAGGGAACACTAGTGTTTTCTCCTAGGTAAAAACTCCAGCAATTTGGAGATGTGTTACTGGTGTTAGAGTGAAAAAAACGTGCAAGAGCCTGCCAGTTCAGTACCAGCAAGAGGTCTGACAGCTGTCCATGAAAGAAGGTAATGAAGGATATATTTTCTTGATGGTTGAGTCTAAGCTCACCAAGAGGCTCCAAATTCTTGACCAAGAGACACTGGGACTGGTGCTGCAGCCAAAGGACTTCACTGGCATCAGAAATCCTGCTGGAGTGAATGGGAGAACGGGTAGCTGTAACGCTACCCTGTGACTGCTCGCGAGATCAAGGCTCACCATCTGCACAGACCAGCTTTAAAACTAAAACTCTTATCGACCTGCTGTGCCCTTGCCACCTTTCTGTGCCCTTGCTTATCAAGGGGACCACGGCCATTTTAACACCCCAAGGCACTCTCATTGAAAATCCATGGCAATGGTTATGGGTCACCGGGCTGATCAAGCAGGCACCTCGCATTGCACTGTGAATCTCACTGGTGGCACTTCTGTCAGTCCGAGAGCATCTGTCGCTGACAGATGGAGCGCAGGTGCTTGAGGTGGGCATTGCTGAGCCTGCTTCCTGCTGAAGGCAGCAAAAATTGCAGAGAAAATGGCTTCGCTGGGGGCAGCAGGCGTGCCTTGCACCCTGCTGGAGGACAGAAACATTTCTGCGGTGTATTTGTATAAACTCAGACCTTCAGCAAGTCTCGGTGGAGTGGAATGAAACAGTCTGACTCATATTGCTTCCCACCAGCTCTGCGCAATTCACACACACACACACACAAAACACATGCAAGCAGCATTTTCTCATGGACCCACATTTATTTCCAATCACAAAAAGCTTGCAAGTGATGCTGAACTAAGGATAGACACTGTAACAGAACAATAAGACAGAGTCTCAGGACTGATTCCAAAATACAAGTCACATCGCTGTGGAGGGAATTTCTGCAGTCTACTGAAGTTAGGGTCACCTTTCAAACACCTCCATTAACACGTGGGCTGAGAAGCGTCGGCCTTTCACAGCAATTTCCATTTGCTGCAGCGCCAGTCTGCAGAACAGCTGAAACATCCATACGCTGCACATTGTTGCTTCCCTCCCTAAATCCATCACCAAGGGGCTGCCAGCAAACCTGAAACTATGGATTACTTCTGTGCATTACTTCTTTTCCCAGGTGCCACCCCCAAATAGTTCTGTGGAGAGCTGCATCGTTTTGCAGCATCTGTCTCTTAGCTGTTCAAATTGAACTGTCCTTGGGACAGTGAAAGCTTCGTATTTCTGTCCAAGCAGCATCCACACATTAGTACAAAGAGCTCAGCCAGCTCAGCACAGGTTTCCTCCTAATGAAGTTCACAGAACAAGAGCAGTTTTACTGCTGGGGCAGCTCTATATTCCCCACGTCCAACCAGCGTCTCAAAGCACGTACAATTCACTCTCTTCCCCTGCAGCGAAGAGCAGACAGACCTCACCAGGCTCTCTACCCAACTGCTCGCGCTGGGTGCCCCTGTAAAGTCCAGCCGGCTGTGCCGTGCTGAGCGGGCTGCAGCGGTTATGGCAGGATCCTGGCAGGAAAAAACTAAGACTGTGGGTTTTTTTCCCGCTCTTTCTCTGGTCTTGATGAGTTCAATAGCACCTCCATGGAGAAGGGAAGTGACCATGCTCCTTCTCTGTAACACGGGAATCGTGCGTGGAGGGACTTCCCAGGTCTGGCTTTTCCCACAGCTTTTCCTGAGATGCAGCTTGGCAGTGCTCACGGTTGGACTTTGCAATCCGTTTATTTACATATGAATTCCTGTCCTTACCTTGAAGACCTTCATGTCACCAGCTGTAATTATTGTGGTCCTGACTAGCTAAGCAGAACGCTGGGCCATTCCCCAGCGATGGTCCCAAACACGTTGCAGTACCACTGCCTGAGGGATTGCTGTAGACTTTGGCGTCGGTGTTTCCGCAAGGGCAGAGTAACAAACCATGGTGGGGAGAAGCTCCCTGGGGGGAACACAGCAAGGCACGGCTGTGCTGTCACCACCACCGCGACTGGTCGCGGGCCAGCCGTGCGGAGGTTGCAGGGACCGGCTCTTTGGGCTTCCCGGGTGGGTTTGTGCAGCCAGCAGTGAGCTGCTGTGGCTGCGCGAATGTGGAGGGACCGGCAGACAGAGCTTTGCCGTTGCCGGAGGCAGGGGTGCGCGGCGTGCCGGCAGGTGTGGGCTGGAGCTGCAGAGCAGCGCTTAACCCCCTCATCAGTCAGTGTCCGGCCACTGCCCGCAGAGACCGTCCGCGTGGGTGCCGCTGCCTCGCCGCAGAGGCAGGGCTGCAAAGGTACCCGAAGGGCCTCTTCAGCTTCACGTGCAAACTGTTCCGTGGGTTACAACTGCTCCCGGGGAACCGAGCAGCGCCTTTTTACGGTGTGGCTGTTGACGGATCCCAGTTGAGTCGTGTTAGACTTTCTGTTGCTGCGTTTATTTTCAAGAAATTGAGCCTCTCATATTCTGCCCAGCACAAAAGACCAGAATGCATCCATTTCATCCTTGCAGCGAGTTCAATTATCCCTCACAACAAGAGACGAGACATAACGGTTACAATGGATGGTGAGCAAGAACGGCTGCTCCCTTTATCTGAAATGAAAAAGTTTTCGAAATATCATTGCAATCAGCATCCGAAGAAGGCATCCGTCTTCTTGCATTCTTTTCAACATCCCTTTATTTTTTAAAAAGGGAAAAACCTCCAGTTCCTTGTTTAGTGTTTTTAAAAAACCCTAGTTTTTGTGCCAGGTGAGAAATCCAAATTGCAAGCAGTGTAATTTTACAAAAGACAGATCATCTGGCTGTAAAGTCGAGGGCAGCCTCCTATAAATCTCACACACATCCGTGTTTGAAGCCTACCGGTTACCATGGTTACCATGACATTGCTAGTCTTATTTATAGCCCTGCGCTATATATATTGCTTTCCAGAAGGCATAAAAGGGATAGCTGACTGTGAAGGAATCTGGGAACTGCACATAAAAAAAGAGACGTAGAGGGGAAAAAATCTAATTAAAGAGAGGCTGCTGAGGTTAGATGTCGGGTTTTGCAGCGCGGGGCCGTGACTGCATCCTCACATCAGAGCAGGCAGGAGGGGCGCAGGCGGCCTCGTGGCTCCTTCACCCCGAGCTCACCCAAAGGACACCCGCAGCGAGGCAAAGCCGGGGCGCCGCCTGGCGTCCCTGCAGACCGCTGGGGCAGGATTTCCCAGTGCTGGTCCACATTCCTGAGGGACAGAAGGGAGGCCGTGGGTGGCAATGCAGGTGGGAGAAGGGCTGGGGACAGACAGTGTCACCCTCGGGTGTCGGTGCCCTCCAACGCCGCGCCCCAGAGATGGGCAGCTGCAGATGTCTGCACCGGAGCAGGACACATCGCCCACCTCTCCCAAGAGGACCACATTTGGCTTTTCTTCCTCTCTGAAGCAGATTATATCATACATGTGTGGAGTCATATATGTGGATATCTAGATATATATAAAACATATTATGAAGAATATATATTTTGTTAGGAGGAATGGAAAAAAATGCAAAAAATCAAGTCAGTGACAACATTTGTGCAGGGACTGCCTTGTAAATATGGGCTAAAGACAAAGCTGCAGGTCTGTAGAAAAGAGGAAAGAGAGCTGGAAGTAGATAAAGAGAGAGAGAAAGAAGGGAGGGAGGAAGGAAGGAGGGGAGGAAGGAAGGAAGGGAGGGAGGGAGGGAGGGAGGGAGGAAGGAAGGAAGAATGAATGAAAGAGAGAGAAAGAGAAAGAGAAAGAGAAAGAGAAAGAGAAAGAGAAAGAGAAAGAGAAAGAGAAAGAGAAAGAGAAAGGGAAAGAGAAAGAGAAAGAGAAAGAGAAAGAATGAGAAAGAGAAAAATAGGAGAAAGGGAGGCAGACAGGTCGGAGGGAGAGAAGGTGTTAAGGGACAGAGGAAGGGATGAATTTTTAATAAAATGCTTCCCCAGTTTTTAATCTAATTTCACTTCCAGGAGCCAGGATGCTGCCCAGGTCAGCTGTTAGCCCCAAGGTCAGTTTCAGCCACTCAAGGGTAGATCAGTAACATAAATAGAAAATGTAAAGGTAAAAGTCTTGAAAATGGGAAAAAACAACCTTGACAGCTGACATGCAAACCAACAAGAAAAAAGAAAATTTATTAAAAATAAGTGTCATGAGGGTCTTAAATGATGTCTCCTGTAAAAAAATTGGGATTGATAATAGGGGTAAGATAACAAGCAAAAACTCTGAGAAGGGAAGGTCTGCTCAGACTCCAGCTGAGCTGAAACCTCTTTGGGAAGCAGCTGAAAATGAGACCAGATTACCTTTCATAAGAGCACACACCACAGCTTCAACACCGTTGCCTTAATGGTGAGAGTTTTGCTGATTAAAGACCTGTGGGAATGAGTGGAAACTGATGCCTGTAGAAAAAAATGGCTAAAGTCTGACCTAAACAAGAAAAGCAAGGTATTCTGTGACTCTCTTAACGACATTGAGATGTCCCTTTCAATAACTGTATGAACCCTAGCTGGCATTGTTCCTGACAAAATGTTAATTTAAAATATTTTAAAATACATTATTTAAACTTATTTTCAAAAGTTCAGTTATAAATGCCTTCTGCTTAGTTGCCTGTGCAACTGTAAAGACAGGAAATCCAAAGCTCTTAGACCATTTTGACAGGGAAAAACAAGCAAGCAGACAAGCAAAGCTCCTCGTAAACAGGCATTTAATAAGACATACCCTGCTGTGGAAACACGGGTGTATTTGGAAATCACTCGCCACTTCATTTTCATTCCCATCTTCCTCTTTGATGATGCCTACAGGCTAAGATTGAATTTAATCAATTAATGGGAGTACGGGCAGGTTTAGTTAGTGAGTAAAGAAAAAAACCACCCAAACGAAAAGGAGAAAAGAACATGAAGAAAGGACAAAACTAGAATTAGGTCCTGTTTTCCTCATTCATTTTGAAGAAATTTTTTCAAAAAGAACAATCTTTTCCCTCTTAAGTCACATAAGCCAGAAACTGAATTTCCCCCAAAATACTGCAGATGCATTGTAAATGAGCTTGAGTAGGAACTATAGTGTCATGGCTGGGCCTCTACGGAGATTTTGCCCCTCAGCAGCCAGCGATGCCAGTCCTGTACAGAAGCAGTCATCACAATATCAATATACTTTTGTTGTTGCCTGCAAATTGCTTGATGGCCTAATGCCACTGCAAGCTTTTGTACTATTATTTTTCTTTGTATTGATTAAACACAAATTATTGAGGAAAGTAACTGAGGAAATTCCAAGGCAGCAGAGATGACGGTCTCTGTAACGAGAGGCTGCCTGTCATTGAATGAGGTACTTCTGACCTGATAATTTGGTATAATGCTTACAATCCAGGATACTCCTCTAGAAGTCTAGTATTTAGGAACTATTTTGTTGATATGCCCAGCCAGGCACACTAGAGACGGAGTGGGAAAGTCCATTTATCAAAAGGAGAACAGATAAACAGATAAACGTTGAAGTGGCACCAACCAGAACAATGTTTGGAGAGGAGGGAAAAGCATTGAATTTGAAATTCAAATGGCTTTACACTAGTCCAAGGTGCCAGGGTTTTTTTTTATTTTTATTTTTACAGGGAAACCCTATGGGAAGTAATATTCCAATAGGATTCCATGGAAAAGTGTAGCAACTATTCTAAAACATACTGACTTTTTGATAATGAATGATGTTTTGCTTTACATTTTGAGTTGCATATGTATGAGTCCTTCTAATCTCCACAATTCCAATTATAAAAGAAAGTGGAATTTTTATGGAATCCTTGAAGGGGCAAGGTGCCACTTCTTCAGGAACTTGGTCAGAAAAACTCTGACCCGAACCCTGTGAACACAGATCATGTCTCTCCTCCTGGGGCACAGAGTTTCTTCCTTTCACTGTAGTGTAACCCTCTGACCTTTCAAACTTGTCCACAAAAACATGCATATTAAAAGATTAGCTGCTGCTAGGCGTTATCTGGAATGCTGGATCACTTCTAGCAGTGGGAGGCCATTAATCAGTATGGTTGAGATTGCGTTTCTGTTCTGCATTTGTCCTTTTATTCCAGAATTTAGAATAAACAGAAGTGATGATGCAGATGTGATCATCTGTTAACAGCAATGTCACAGCCTACAGGCTTCAGGCGCTCGCTACCCTGTAGCTCAGACCTGGATTTAGATGATGGAGGCAGCAAGACAGAAGGGCTTAGATATGTGAGCAAGCAATTCTCCTCTTACTGAGAAGGATTTAGGAGGGTACTGCTTTCCATAAAGTCCAAGGTGTTAAGTTAGGGTCTCAAATGAAATCTCATTAGACATTGTTGCCTGATAGTGAAAGGCTATTAATAAAATTTGTGACTTCTACCTGCTAGAATGAACAGGAGTGTTCAGTACCCATACAACAAAACTTCCACCTAAAATCTCAATGATGTTCAACCAAGACTTAAATATCAGACTGCTGAGATGTCTTCTAACACTCTTACTAATTTTGATCAGGAGTAAGAGGAGGCAGCTTTCAGACACAAAAGTTCAGAAAAAGAATGTAGTGGATGTGCTTAAGTTTTATAACACAATAGCTGTAGGTTATTTAACTGTAAGATTTGTGCTTTTCTATTTCCTTTCTCTGGAGCCAGAATTTTGGTATATCACTATATTCTTCTCAGTACTACATGCCAAGAAAGTAACTTTGCCTTCTCACTGTTGTTCGTGGGTATCTTCCCATCTATACCTGTGAATCGAGCTCTCAGCTTTCATCTCTGTTTTGCATCTCCAAAGGTTTCCACTTGGTCCTCAGAGCGGAACATTCAGGGTAAGTCGAACGGAAAGCTGGTCTTGTTGCTCCCCAATGAAGCCTTTTTAACAAAGCATAACACGGTGTAAACAGAGAACATATGTCATGGTCGGCTCCAAGACTAAACAACAGGCAGGCATGCATCATTTCAAACACTATGAAAGCAATCACATCGTAAAACAAGTGTATAGTACCAGCAAATCTCAAATAAATGTTAAGCTACTCAAATACTGCTATAAGCAGACAATAGTATGTGAAGAAAACCTACATATAAATACCATTTCTACAGCTGAAATGTTTTAAACTGATGTAGATAACACAAGAACAGTACCAGAAAATGTCAAGGAGACTGAAAGAAAATGAAACACATTTCTCACCTCTTGGAAGCTGTGGGAAAATATATATTTAAATAGAAATCCTTGCAATCCAGGGCACAGTGGCTCTTCTTGTAAGACCTGGCTTTTTTCTTGTAAGTGTTCCTCAAAGTGGTACTTTACTCTTGCAGAACTACTGCTGTTTTCTGTATTTGCCATCACCCTTTCACAAGTGTCAACTCTTTAGCGTTAGCTACATATTAAGCAGTATTTGGACTTTTGCAGTATTTGTAATCTTTCTTTCTCAGAGCAAACGAATGAGATTATCCTGTACCATTTACCACATTTACAGTGGCCCTTTTCCACTTCTAGTCAATCTTCCTTCCAGTCTACTTGGCAAGCAGTCTTTTTGATCATTAGAAGCTGAAATTGGGCACCCAAAGTGGCTCAAGACTGCCTTTTATCTGCCAGGCAGTACTCAGAGACTGATCTAACCATTGGTGTAAATTAAAGCAGCCTTAGGGCATGTAAATTTACGTTGTCAGGAAGGGTTCCCTGAAGACCCACCAAAGATCCCCGGGTCCTCATTGTGCTCCAGCTCTGCATCTGATACACATAAAACTCCTTCCGTGACAATCTCTGCCAAAATTCTCCTAAGTGTCCTTTCCATGGCATGGAAGGGATTATTTATATCCGTCTCTCTACAGGCAATAGGAATACCCTGTAAAACATCTGACTTGGTAACTTGGGTTAGAAAATTAGCCATATGTTGATTATCTGGACTTTCCTATAGTGTTTTTTTTCCTGCTACCTTTTAAAATATATCTAGCAATTATCAAGTCAGCACGATGATAAGGACTCTGAGTCTCATAGTAGGTTTTTATCAGGACTGTTATCCTGAGAGCAAAAGGCAAAAGCCTGTGCTCTGGACTTATTGCATATTGACACACAGCACCAAGGCAAAAGTATCAAAAGTTCCTTTCCCAAAAGATTTCTTTTTCTAACTGCATCTGGGAGAATAGCTTCCCGGTTTGATGGCTAGATACAGGCAGTTTCACAAATCTCTTTTGATTGGTATCAAAACTCAAACTGTGTCTTTTGACAGGAGGGAAAGAAGAGGGCAGCATGGGAACTTTACAAATTTTGGGAAAATACTAAGAATAATTATGAGTTTGGACCATGCGTAGGAAGAATGAGTGACTGAAATGCCATATATGAGACTGGGGAAGTGCAGATGCACTGTGTATGAAGCAGCCCTGGTCTCATATCTCTTCTGGTGCAGTGATTTGCTGCAAATTGACATTCCTGACGATATGAAACCCTGCACGCTGCCTTTCTCACATTACCAAGTATCATTTTCTTTGTGTCTTCTATGGAAATGTCTGCTTCTCACTCCCTTGCGCATAAAAGTCAAACAGGAGCTTTGCTGTGTAAATGCCTGACTAATGAAAACTCCAGTACTTCCATGAAACCTTGACACCACGAACAAGACAGAGCAAGAAAAGAGCATTTTGCAAAGACAGAGTCTCTTTTCAGAAGGACAGTAGTGGAAAATAAGACTGCACCACAGGAGAGGATCAAGGACAGTTGATAAAATAATAATAACAACATGTTAGGCAATAAAGTGATCAAAGGGCCTAGTTAGCAATAGAAGTAATTGCTTTCTGTTTGTCTAAGCATGGGCTGTGTCTGCTGTGTTCTATAAAGAGTACTTACAAATGCCATGATTTTAACCCCCAGTCTCCTGAGACATTGTTGTAAGTAAGGTTGTATGGAGCCTTACCCTTGACAAAAAAAGCGCGTGTTTTGAGCAGGGAGCATTAGATTGCGCCTGTGCCCCCTCAAAGGCCATGCAGCAGTGGAATCAATTCATTTAGCAGGTTGGTTTGAGTTCTCAAAAAAGAAGGACCACAGTCCTCAGTTTTACTCCCAAGATTTACCCAATACAGCTGATGCTGTGAGCGTGCAACTACCAGCCTGCAGGAAGGCTGCCATAGATGCTGTAGGTGGGAATCAGATATACAGAAGAGAGAGAGAGAAGACAAGAAAGTTCTTTCCTAAGCAAGTAGCTTAATTCTTTATGTAGCTTAATTCCACTAGGAGCATCAGTGACTTAATCAAGCTGACCATTTCACCATACTTATTAAATGGAGAAACTAATTTTTTTCTGGTATTAAGAGTACCAGTAAACAACTGAGGGAGGGAAACAACTAAGTCCTCTTTTGCAGCACCTCGTTCCTCCGCCTTGTGTGTGGCCCACAGACTATGAACTATGTGCCACTGCTAGTATCTGACAGCTGTGCAGTTGACAGAGGCAGAATCCCCTTCTTTGTGTGCACTGTGTCTCTCACTTTTAGAAAAAATGCTACTGCATAGTGCATCCCTTACTGCACATATTCAATCAAGCCAACAAATCAAATTCTGATTTATTGAACTGCATGAAGTAGAGAAGGAAGAAGGGGGGAAGAGAACAGCGTGGGAAGAAGGAAGATACAGGAGAATTATTCCCTTATGAGATACTGGTTAAAACTAATTTATGTTACTAGAAAAGGAGGGAAGTTGATTGTGGTCTCAAGGTTAGGAGAGGCCAAAGTATTGCCTGGAGCAGGTTGGGGAAAGCTGGGTGTTTATCAGACTCTAGGATGATGTTAATAATCAAATATATTCAAGCAAGAAGATTACGTCTTCCTCACGCTCTCTAGATTTTAGTTCAGCATCCTCTTAAAGAGCCTGTGCCCTGCTTCTATAACTCATGCCTTCTGCAAGGATAAGGTGGCTTTCTTGCCCTCCATAATGCATTCACGTATGGCTTTGATGAAAAGGTGCACATCAGAATCCCTTGCTTGTTTCTGACTTACTTCCCTGTTTACTGATTTACGTATTCTCCACTCCTACAGCTGGGTCTTCCCAGTTTCTCAGGCATAGAAGTTTCCATGGTAACCTTGTGAGTGAAGGTAAAACCGTGGTGGAAATCAGCATTAAGCCAACAAGTCACTGGTGTGCAGAAAAACTGCTCAGGACCAGGTTATGAAACATTCTGGCATGGTAAATGCAGATCCTGTCGGAGGCACTCGTGGCTTTCTAATCCGTACTTGCACCTTTTTTTCCTTTTCCCTGTGGAACTGCCCCTTTCTCTCTCCATACTTAATGTCGTACCCTAACTACATTGTTAGGACATAACAATAAGATTGAACAACAGCTCACTGAATAGCTCTGCGGCATATTTTGGGGAATGGCAGCAGTGGAGATATAAAACCAGTTCTGCGGTTAAGCAGGATTATCAAAATCAGGGTGTCTACAACCACTCCTGCAGACAAGCCAGGTTACGGGTTTAAGAAGTGCGTAGCCCTGTGCCATAAACCCAACTGTTTTCCAAGCTGCTAGACTTTGCTAGCTGAGGCAAAGCCACCACGTTCAAAGATCGCTCTGGTACATCATCTCCAGTCACAGCTTGAGGAGGGATGTTTTGTCCTCTTGCCTCTTTCTTGAAAGCACCTAAACCGTGCAGTCTGGTGCTGGTGCAGGACTGCTTGTGTGTGAAGAGGGCAGGAGAGAAGGAAAGGGCAGCAGTCCACACGGGGCTGGGAATGGAAGAGGCAAGTGATTGTGTTCATTGCTACAGAGGGACCACTGGCACAGCAGCATCCTGGTGAGAGCCTCTGAAGCACTATCTGCAGGAGCAGGCCTCAGCTCATACTCAGGTTCTTTAGAGAACAACTGCATCATCAACGAGAATAGGGAATTTTGCTAAAAGTATTATCAACTGGCCTGGGAGAACGTAGAAGACTCCACACTGGTCCTGACACAGGCAGAAGAAAATTAGACAGGTAGGTAGGTAGGTAGGTAGGTAGGTAGAATGATTGATTATTGATTGATTGATTGATTGATTGGCACACACACATACATTCATCCACCTTGAAATAAAACAAAACCCCACCGTATTTATACAGACATCCCTGCAAGGAGGAGGTATTGCACAACGCAGAGGGCCCCAGAGTCCCTGTTTGGAATCACAGACCGGTACACCCAGCCGGCGGGCGACGGAGAGACCGGCTGCGGGTGTGCTGCGGCCACGCTGACGAGCTGGTGCCATTGTCCCTGAAGGATGTGCCACTGTGGCAGCTGGTGGAGCAGAGACAGGGGGAGGTCAGCCCCTCCGCAGCTGGCACCACCCCTGCTGAACCACAGCTTGTCAGTTTATCCCAAGGTTGGACTCTTGCTTCACTTTGAAGCTGATGTTGCAATGCACGGGGTGTGATCCTCCTCTTTCTTTGCGACAGGTAGAATGACCGCCACCTTTCAGCAGCGTGCAAGAAGAGTCTAAGCCAGAGAGGAGCCAGTGGCTGGTGGTCTTGTTTCCCAGTTCTGTGTACTCCTGCTAATAGACTTACCTGCTCATTCACTCTCAGCAGACGGCTGTGAACTTTGAAAATTTTCTTCTTCCCACAGCTCCGTCAGGGCTCAAGGGTAGAGAGCATGTGGATTTGAAATGTGCTTCTGCTTCCAAGAGTCACTGCAGGCTGAGCACACATCCTGCCCAGCGTGGTGGGACTTTCCTGGTGAAGCTTTCTGTCACTGAATGAAGTTTTTTTAAAAAATGCTCTGGGCACCCAAAGGGATGGTATAATTTATTAAAACAAGAAAACAGCCCAGACCATCCAAGTGAAAAACACTAGTATCTCCCCCCCAGCAAAACCTGACACAACGACACCATCTATAACAGAGCAACAAAACCCCAATAATTACTGGCCCGAGTCACAGTGTCAAGCAGACCTCCTTGTTCAACCACTAACAGGAAGGATGCAGGGAGGTGAAGGGAGCTGCTGCCTCTTTCCAAAATATACTTTTTCACGGTTGGGAAACAAGGTGATTTCCTTAAAGCACATTGAGTCCTGATGGAGGTGACTGCAGCTTCATGGAGACAATAGAGTTGTTCCTGACTCTGGCTTCCTACTGCCTGTTGGTGACCAGTGAAAATATGTGCGATCAGTGGAAGAGGAACCATGTTCAAACCTGTTCCAATATTTATTCTTTCATGAAACTGAGAGTATTTTCTAGTAACAACACAAAGTCTTCTACACTCCTTCTGATTTTATGAGGTCATTCAGCAGCAGTGTTTTCAGGGTTTCTTTTTAAAGATTTTTATCTGCATGTTTACTAATTCTCTTGCATGATCCTCTTAAGCTCACAAATCTAGAGTAATGTCAAGAAATACATTATCATCATTAAAGATGAATTTATGGAACTCTAAGGGACACACAGACGCACGTAGCTCAGATTTATTTTAACTCTTAATTATTTGTTCTTTGTCTGTACGTTATGCAAAAGTTGTGGAGTGGACTGGGGTTTCCCTGCAGGCCTAAAATATCCCCTTCCCTGCCCCTGCAGGGCTGAGTGCTTGTTAGCAGCAGACATCACCAACAGGCACACCTGATTTTCAAGGATTCCCTTTGTTGTTGAAGCAAGTTATGAACATAAAGAGGAACAATTTTCCTGGTCTGAAACACACTGCTAGGAAAAACCCTCACCAAACTGAGAAAGAAGTACTTTGGCCTGATTTTTTAATACAATAGGGTTTCTTCAGGTGCACAAACTGGCTAATCAGCTCTGAAGAGGGATAGAGTGTTAATAACTTCCAACCATACTCATCACTGCACCTGCTTCTTCCAGAAAGGGAGAGGTCTGGCAGTTATCGTGTTCTGCAATATTCAGGAAAATATCTGACCACGTGAGAGGGAGGCAGTGAGAAAGACTTGCTGTGGTCAATGGGGGAAAGTCTGGAGCAGAAGTCCTAACAAGAATGTGCGTATATAGTGAAAGAAAAGAGTGTCTCTGAGGCGTTGTCTGACTGCTTTGTTATTCATTGGTTCTGTCCTACTGATGCGGAATGCGTTTGCTCTGCATTTGGTATTACCAGACAACCAACACAATGAAGAATCACTAATGCACTAAGCTGCAAACTTGTGTCTCCATCTGCCAGGGATTAGCCGCCAGAAAAGACAACTGTTTTTTGCATTAAATGCTAGAACAGCAATTACTTCTTACAATAAGGGCTGGAAAAACCAGGCTGCATTTTGCTGCTCTGATGAGTGACAAGTTTCTCGCTAGCATTGCCCTGATTACTTGACCACGAGCTGCATTTTTATAGCTCTCTTGGTCTGTGCCCTTGAACAGTCCAGATCAAAAAGTGAAAACATTGTGTGACACAACCTGGAGAGTGCAAAGCAAGGATCTGTTTTTAATTATTGTGAGAATAGACTTATGCAACAGACAGGATGACAGATAGAAATACACCAAAAGATCTGTCAGAGAAGCATTCCATTGATGTAGGCATATGTTAGTACACTCCTTTGTTTCTGTCAACATCGGCACACTTTATGTTGCATTGGGAATAGGTGTGTGACACACTTCAAGGCGCAGACCTAAATGACCACTGCCTTTTCAGTTGGGTCTTAATTCATGTTTGTAAAAAGCAGATATTGTCGTTCTGGCTGCATTGCGTGTAGCAGCACTTGTATGAAGTCACAAGCAGCAAGGCAATGGGGAATTCTGCATATTATTTGAATTATTCCCCCTGGACACAGTCACTGAAGGTTTCTTTTTCCAGATTCAGCGTCTCATGGCTACCTGGTCATCTGAAGTAGTGTTTTGTCCTCTGATACTCTCTGGCTGGTTCCTAAATTTAGAAAAACTCCGCAGTCTGATGAAGTTCTGCCTCCTCAGAATGTTTATTGTTCTGCTCTGACATCCCCCAGCACTTAACTTCAGCAGTGGGAAACACTAAGCAGTTTGTCAGTGTTGGCACAAAACCTGCTTTACAGGATGCTTTTTTTTTTTTTCTTTCTGGTCCCTTCTTGTGGAAGTTTGCTGTAATAGACTGTAAATAAATGTATAGTTAGGGTCTATGCTGAAGCTGCCTGAAGCCTGAAGCTGCTCATGGTAGTAACAAATCGTTTTCCTGTTTCTTAATCAGTATTCTTCTAACCTTAACAGCCAATTAAAAGGCCACAAACTGTACAAGCATCAATTAGCAGGATGCCTTTTCAGTGCTTGAATTGGCATGGCACACAGGAAATGGCTGATGAACAAGTTAATCTGATGGCTAGGCATTACGTTTACATCCATTTCTGCAGCTTTTTGTGGTCATCTTACTGCCTGGAAAGGTGCGCAGTCCTGAAAGGAAAACCTTCCTTCTGAACCGCAGCTCTGACTTCTGTAGTTACTCTGCTTTAGCAGCTGCAGGAGGAGGTTATATTCTGTGCCACTGCTACGTCGTTTGAAGCCTGCCTAAATTTTGCTGATAACTGGGGTGAGGAGCTTGATTTTGCCATATCAGAACAAACAGGGGTTGTTTGGGTTGCATGCCAGGCCTCCCAGATAGAGAATGATAGCCAGAGGTTTTGTACAGTGCTTATTGCTGTGCGAGCAAAACAAAGTGAGGACTTGTCCCCAGGAACTTGCAGTCTAAGACAAGCACAGGCAGTGCACGACAAACAAGCAAATAGTTCAATAAACAGGGTAATTAATAGCGCTTGGTTTACTGAGGATTTCTCTCCAAGCTGGTGGATGTCAATAGGTATGGAGGATGACACGAGTACTGGCAAAAGCTTTGTTCGCAATTAAGAGTGCTTATCAAGTTTTCTCTCTAGCTGGATCTTGCTTTATCATCTTCTCCCAGTGGTCAGCATCCTTACAGCAGGGGCTGTGTGTTTTCTCACTCCTGCACAGCTGCCTACTAGCGGCTAATCACCTTTTTGGCTCTCCTGTCAAACTGAAAATGACAATGGATGCAGAGGTGGTCAGGGACATATCCACAGTCCTTATTTCTGTAGGAAACCTAGCTAGGGCAGGTAGAGTGGAAGCATAGGAGGTAAATAGATGTGTTTGAACTGGGAGCTATAATTGCGTTTTGCATTTTTTGTTGCTCTCAGCTACTTCTTTCTGGTCTCCAGGGGTCTTCTGTGTTTTCGTCAGGCAGAGGCAATTGAAGGAAGCAAAATAAACGAGTCTGTTGAACTCTTTGCTATTCTTGTGCAGAAGAGAGTAAGGAATCACAATTATTTTGATCTTGATGGGAATTTTCCTGAAAGTAGAACATTGTTTTAGTGTTGTTCAAATCGAGAGTGTTAAAGTGAGTAGTTGCATGGGATTACCTAGGGGAGTTATGGTGAAAGGAGGGTGTCCTTAACTAGTAAGAACTATCACGTGATATCTTTACTGGTATTATTGCAAGGAATGGCACAGACCCATGCATGAAGTCGAGGGCTGGTCAGACTGAGCCAGGACATCAGAATCTGGGTATAAATCATGTCAGATAGAAAAGTCAAACACAAAACAAGCAAATAAAATTACTGTGAAGCAGGTGGGGTTAAGCTGGAAATGACACTGATGGGTTTGTTGAATGTCCCTTTGAGGAGCTGTATTCTTTACACAAAAAATTCCCTGCGGTATGATGTCTGGAAACTTCCCCACCTTCCAGAGTAAGCAGCAGAATGCAGTTTGCACTGACAATCAGCTGTACAACAGTCTTTTTTTATCGTGAAGGTTAAAACTGGGGTAGCTTTTATAATGCCAAAGAAGCACATTCACACCCAGACATGTGAGCAGTACGGCTGGGGAGGAAGCCAGCTGTCCTTGCTATCCCAAAAGATTAGATTGAGAAAACAACAGAGAGGCAATAAATGAACAACCTTTAGTAAAAAATGTTGGTAAACAAAATGCTAAATTGCTTGATAATGCAATCTGATACTCATCAGGCTGGTGCAAGAGTAAAGCCCATCTCTAAAACCTCCTTGTTTTGTTGCTGGTTAAAGCTGGCTATCTTTGTTACTGACAAATACAGCAGTGTCATGCACAGCATTCTGGTCTCCTGATGTTAAATGATGACAAATCTGAAACACATTCAGGATTTGCATTGGAAAAGGAGATGAAAAAAAAAGGTTTCTATAGATTTTAGTTTGTGCATGCCTGGGTGTGTACTGTATAAAGCTAGCTTAAAAAAAGACCTGAACAAATATTGGTTCCAACCACCCTTCTTGTTACTTGCAGAGGAAAATATGGCACAGATGCTGTCAGCCTGCAAGTGTCAAGGCAAAAAGTGTGTCTACACACTACTAAGACAAAGCTGTGATGTGTTGTTTACTCATTCGTTTTATTTTTAACTTCATATTCTAAACCATTTTAACATTTTTTACCCATGTTTATTGACCTTGAAGATCTTTTATCATAAAAACAAATCATTGCAGAGCAAAAATCAGCTGTTGCAAAATAAATTACTAGATAATTAAAAGCAGACTCTAACCAGACTGTTTGGAGCACATTCTGCACACAGGTGGTACTGGCTGGCATATGAATGAGAGATGAAGTGCTCCATACTGCCTTGTTCATATAATTTTGTTAGAATGATTGCTTTTTCCTTCTTTTTTGATGGACCTCAGTAGCAGCAGGAGGAAACATTTAAATGCACAGACAAGGTTTAGGTATCTGCATCAGTCTAGGAGTAAGTTTCTTCTTCATCATGATCTCTCTACAGTGTTTTCCCTTCATCTGTCTTTCCAAAATATCCCCTACTAATATGCAGGACCTGGCTCCTGTAATCTGTCTAATCCACTGGAAGGTGAAAGTATCTATCAGGAAGATGATTCACATTCATTCCTGTGGGTCAGCAGTAGCTGGAGGACTCATCACGCTCAGCCTGGGAACAGTCCATCAGACTTTTATTACAAAGACATCTTGCATTTTATGCCCGTGACTTCTAGCAAGTGCTGGTGAGATGTTAACACCTTGTGAACTCAAACCATCAGAGTTTCAGGTGTAAAGCTGTGAAAGACCTATACAACCTGTCTTGAATGGGCAGCTGCTGCCAATTTTGACACTCATGTGGCATCCTGGCATTCTCAAGTTCCAGTGCTGAAGGACTGGAGGAGTTGATTGGTCTAAACATGACATCTTGAAGACTTCACAGCTATGACCTTCTGACATGTGCTGCACCAAAGGCATTCTGAAGTCTATATACTTTTTAAATTTCATTGTTGCACTCTGGTCTTCCATAAGCTGAAGCTATCTTTTAGACTTCTGTCTCATTCTGCACTTTATAAATGGCTCATGAAGTGTTGTCCTGGGCCTGAGGTTTATATTCTAGCTGGATAAAATAGAGCAGAAAACAGGCTTAACATCTCTCCAGCTTTTTTACCAAATGAAGAAGTAGTATTTTTGCATGGAGAATGTGATGCACAGCCACTGCATCACATATGGTCATCTGGCCTACAGTACAGCTCCAGCCGGTGGAGAATGAGGAATCTTAATACAGGTGACCAGAAATCCCGTATCTGAGTATGCGTAATTGCAGCACGAGAGCTCTTCTTGATGCCCTCAGGTCTGCATGTCTTGCTTCCGCAAAACAATGTTTGGGAGACAGGCTTGAGGAATATGTGCTTTCATTGACCAAACCATGAGGCAACCTGCTTCTTTGGTAGCTTCTTCAAAAGCACCTCCAATGGTGTTTCACTAGCCAGTATCATGGTTTGAGAAACTTTGAGAGAACCACTGTAAAAGTCATATGGATATTTGATAGAATGGGGATATGTGGTAGTGAGGGAAATGTTAGATGAAGGGAATGCATGAAGAAATTTGGCATCTTTTAAACACACACATCTCTCAGCACTGAATACCATGTTCCAACGCTTCAAACACAAGATTAAAAAGTAAAAGTGGCCTATGGCCCAGGTCCTTCATCTTTTATTTAATTTGTTGGCTTAGTTTCAAGGATTTCAGCAGAGTTGTATCAATTTCTATTTCTTGAGAATCTGGCCTACCACGTTTGATTACATTGCTTTGTTTTGGTGAATTGTTTGGTATTTCATGTCTGAGGATTCTCAGCCTTCTGAATACCTCAAATTGTGCTGGGTGTTGTTTTTAGGAGGAAGGAAGGACTTCAGGGGGTGTGAGAAAAAAGGAAAATTATTGTTTTTCAAAAAAAGCTGCTGTTTTAATGCACTCTGGCCAGTGGCAGAGGCCACAGTCCCTCCTGAGAAGATGAAGGAGGGAGACTGGCCTTCCGGGCTGGAGGGGGGCAGTGTGCCTATCTAGTCCATTTTAGAGAGCAGCACATCTCTAAAGGTGAGAAATTAGACAGCATTGTGTGTTAGCCATGGGCAAACCTTACCGATTTCACCAGCCTGGGAAGGCATCCAAATGATCTCTTCATTTTTCCATCCTTCTCACCACTGCTGCTTCTGAAACAGAAAAGATACCACTTTTGCAGGTGGCAGAAGAGCCTGCTCTTCCCCTTGCCTGTGATTGTAGCACTTTATAGACCATAAAAATCTATTTATGTGGCCGCAGTGCCCTTTAGATGTCAGCTCCTCTGACGCAGGTCTTTTCCAGGAAGATTGTTTTTCTGTTATTCAATGCCAAATCAAAGACATTCTGCATCACCTCAATCTCCTTCAAACAGTTGTCCATTTGTGCATACTCATTTGTATATATTTAGCTGAAGACCTGATCACTGAGGATGTGATGGAGAAGTGTATCCCGAAAGAAGGAGAGCTGGGAGGAACAGAGAAGTGTACAACTTTTAAATCACCAGTATTTTTCTACACAGTTCTATCACAATAAATTTCAAGTGTTTTACAGGTTTATTGATATTTCTGGAGTAAGCTGGTTTATTTCTGTGGAAAAACCTCTTTTTTTCCCCCCATCTCCTAGAAGTTGTGCACACTGGTACCTCCCAGCTAGATGACCACAGGCTGAGCAGCATTTCCAGCACAGATCATCTTGAAGCGCCCACCTTGGCCAAGCAATCTCGGAAGCGATGAGTGCTGCTGCTGCTGCCGTGTCCTGCCTGACCCAGCGAAGAGCCTGGCAAGCGACAGTGGCTTGCCAACGGCACCCCATACAGGCCAGCTTTGATGGCGGGATAATGCTGTCACGGTCCCTGTCACCTATTTCACAATTGCAACATCTTTTTAAACACCTGCTTGTCCTTCTTGCATGGGTCACACTTAGAGGGATAACTACCACCACACAGGTGCGACCGCGGGCCCCTGAGCCTCACACCGGGGGCACCATCTTGTGGGCAGGCAACCATTATCCATGGGTGAGCTGGTCACATCCCCACTTCTCCTTGAGAGGGGTCCTGGGCACCCAAGGGCTGCGGGAGTTTTGTGTGTGCGCCGTGAGCTTGGGGTGCAGCTAATGAATTAACACACCCGCTCTCCCAGGGTAAAGTGCAACTTTGGTGGCAGCAACAGCTTCGTTGTGTCACTGTTGTGCCGAAGGTGCCTGAAGGACCCACCTGTCCCCACAGCGCTGGGTGGTGGTGGTTCAGCCTTCTTTCCAATGGTGCACAGCCTCGAGGGGCAATGAATCCTCAGCCAGGGCCCACCGCATCCCAACGTCTTGCCACAGCGACCGCGAGACTGCCACAGTCCAGGGACAACATGGCACCTTGTTCCTGTGAGGACATGCATTGTAGCATGTAGGTCCTCGCAGTAAGGGGTGCGTGGCTGACCACGGGCAGATGTTGTGCAGCCTGCCCTTCATTGCAGTGTGTTCTTCAGAGGGAGGCCTGGGTGAAGGCAAAGTCTGGTTAATGAACAAGCTAAACGTAAGCACCCGACAGTGGGTCACCACAGGCAGAAATGCAGCTGTGGGTCAGTGGTCAAGAGAGTAGTGATGCAACGATGCTCTGGATATCCTCTAGATAAGCACTGATGTGAGTTTCAGGTGTTTTGGTTTTGCTTTGTGAGTTTTGGTTGTTTTTTTTAACAAGTAATTAATCTCAGTTTCTCTCCTTTCATCTTTAAATATGGACTGAACATGCCCGTAGCGCATGTGTGTTAATGAGGTGCGGCTTGGCACGCTTGCAAAGCAAATGTGTAAAATGGGAGCGAAAGAGATGGCACTTGGGGGAGGGAAGGCTGCGGGACCGTGCATTTGCTGCTCCTGCCGCTGAAGTGGAGGAGAGGAGAGGGACGAGCTGCTGCTGTTGGACAGGGCAACCTTCTCACACCAGCTCTTTGTGTGTGCTCTGACCGTCTCTCAGGAGCAACATGACCGGTGGCTGGGTTTCTGGCGAGCTGACATAGGCAGAGCACGCAGTATGACTGTGGCCTTTTGCAGCCTCTTAAGGGTAGTGGCACCGTCTCAGAGCAACGGCCTGAGGAGGCAGCCGACTCCTGTGAAAGTCCCTGTTCTCAGCTGACCAAAGGCATCGCTCATCCTGGTGAGATTTCTTCTCCCCTCTTTCTTTTCCCTTCCCCCTTCCCCCTCAATCAGATGATTAAGTGATTTAGACTGAAGTAATAGCAATGATCATTAGCAAGAGTCAGAAAGGGAATTACTATGCAAAACAAACAAACTTTCAGCTGCAGTCCATTTTTAATACACTCCACAGCATGTTTAATAATGTAATTCTCCAGTGCATCTGAATGTTTAAATATACCTGCGAAGGATGAAAGTCACTGGCTTATGCAAAACTGTTCTGAAGTATATCATTAATTTTGATACACTGAAAATTCAGCAGGCCTACACTGAGTTATAATGTTGGGCGTTTTATGAGTAATTTAATGCAAATGAGAAACTTTTTTTCTTTCATGCATGCAGATTTTATCTAAGGTGGTGGATTTTGGTTTAGTCAATACAAACTTCTTGTCTTTTGGAGCATATAAGCATTTCCGACATTATCTCCAGAAGAGCAAAAGATTTTATTAACACAGTGTGAGGTCCCAGGAGAAGCCTAAACATGGAAAAACTGCAGATTTTAAAACAAATTGCTCATTTCCTTGTCTGCGAGTAAAATGCAAGCTTCCAGGACCTGGGCAGATGGCTTCTATATTTTCAGAACCTGTCAGGATTTAGCTTGGAAAATGAAGAGTTTGGGATTTTTTCTTGACCTTTCTTATTTATCTCTGTTCCATTTTTCATGCTTGTGTTATATGAGAAAATACTAATTTCTCATTCATAAGCTGCCTTGTGCCCTTCAAATTGTATTGAACTGTGTCCAGTCAAAGATCCACTGTGTGTGAGACTTGGCAGTAAGCATCTGTCCTCTGAGCAACTTACACAGCTGCAAGAACTTTTCATTGGTGCTCTTTGCAATCAGCTCTATAAGTGTCAGTACACCAAAATACAGAAAATCGGTGGATACAGCATAGGATTATATTACAGTCCGGATGTGGGCATAGCTCATGCAGGCGTGGCTAGAACAGTCTAAAGCTGGCTAAGCCATCTTCTTGTACCAGTCTAACTGTGAAATATTGAAACCAGGTGAGCATCTTGGTTTTTAGGTGGAGTATTCACCTCTGTTGCTGTCTTCCTGTTGCATCTGTGTTGTCATGAGTATCTGAAATGAGCCAGCAATGTGCCCTGGTGGCCAAGAAGGCCAATGGCATCCTGGGGGGCATCAAGAAGAGTGTGGCCAGCAGGTCGAGGGAGGTCATCCTCCCCCTCTACTCTGCCCTGGTGAGGCCGCATCTGGAGTACTGTGTCCGGTTCTGGGCTCCCCGGGTCAAGAAGGACAGGGAACTGCTGGAGAGGGTCCAGCAAAGGGCTACAAAGATGATGAGGGGATTGGAGCATCTTCCTTATGAGGAAAGGCTCAGCGACTTGGGTCTTTTTAGTCTGGAGAAAAGAAGTCTGAGGGGGGATCTTATCAATGCTTATAAATACTTAAAGGGAGTGCCAGGTGGATGGGAACAGTCTTTTTTCAGTGGTGCCCAGTGATAGAACAAGAGATAACGGGCACAAACTTGAACATAGGAAGTTCCATCTTAACATGAGGAAGAACTTCTTTCCTTTGAGGGTGGCAGAGCACTGGCACAGGCTGCCCAGAGAGGTTGTGGAGTCTCCAACTCTGGAGACATTCAAAACCCACCTGGGCGCCATCCTGTGCAATGGCTGTAGGTGACCTTGCTGTGGCAGGGGGGTTGGACTAGATGATCTCCACAGGTCCCTTCTAACCCTGACCATTCCGTGGTCCTGTGAATTAGCAAATTTCAAGGTAGCTCAGGCATATCGTCCAGACAACATGCTTGGTCTTTGTCAGCAGCTTGCAGAAGCACAGCTCAGGGCTTTCCAGGCTGTGGTATACGTGGCACCATTGCTGTGACAACCAGTGGTAGCCAGCCCAGTCCAGAGCCCAGCTGCAGGAGGTGCCGCAGTTTCCCCACTTTCTTGATAGACTGACTAAATCTTGCTGGTGTGTTTAATGGTATTGGCATCCCTAACCCTCTCTTCTGACCATGTGGCTTTTTAACACCTTCAATCGAATGGTACAGTTTATCACATTTTATCTTAGACCACCATCTCCCAGGGCTTTGGAGAGCAGTCTCTGGTGGGATTGCACAGCTGCGAGGAAGCAGTGGCAACATCTCTCTCCAGTCCTGGGAACACCATGGCTGAGATGAAGAGGATCAGTTCAAGTGTTCCCTCCAGTGGTGTTTCCTCTGTTGAGCAACACGTGTGCTGATCACTTTCTCTGCCTGCCCCAGCCATTTCTCGCCCTCTGCTTGCTCTGGAGGGATGGAGAGGTAGATCAGTGCCCTGTTGTGTGCTGCACCTCCGTCCCCATGAAGCCCATGGTATTTCTCTCAAATCTGGACTTGGTCACTCCCATCAGGTCACAACTGAGGTGGTGTTATACGAACTTTGCCAAAACCAAGCGATGTTATGTGAGGGCTGCAAGCTGCTGTTAGGAAACTGAGTTCTCAATTTGCCACTGCTTTCCTGGTATTTATACTGCTGGAGATGAGACAGGAGAGCTTCACTCTGCTTACTCAGTGGTGACTGTGAGAAGCTGTTCAAGCTGCAATGCAGTGGTAGTGTAGCTCTCCATTCACAAAGCCCAACTTCACTGCAGAGAGGCCTACTGAAGAAAAACGGGCCAAGTAATTTAGACTGTTTCAGTGTTGACTAGGAAAAGTGGAAGCATATTTTAATGTCAGAGAAGAATGAAATCTTTCCATGTGAACTTGCTGTCTACAGAGAAAGGTGGTGATGATCAGTGCACTAAGTGAATCAACAGCAGCAGTAATGTCACAGTGCAGTGAAATGTGGCAATACCTCGGTACTGGGCAATAACGTTTCTGTTAATGTCAGCAGTGTAGAACATTAGGAAGAATTAAAAAAAACCTGATTAATAGAAAACAACTTGTCTTCTAAGGCAACGTACCTGATCTCCAGTGCAAGACAATCTACTGGGAGATAATAACTAGAACCTGCATATATTAGGCTGATGAAAAAAGGGCAGTGAACCATGATGGAGGGAAAATTGCTTTTCCACCTGGAGTTATTAATTGAAGGAACTCTTGAAGCAAACACATTTTAAGCAAATATGGAGTAAGGCACCTAGAAGTAAAAGTAGATTTCCATTTTGTTTACCTTCTCAGACAATATGTTTCTGGTGGAGCCTGCAGAAATTACTCAGTCATTGGTGAAATTAATACAGCTGCTGCCCTCATATGTGTACTAATATAAGGCTTCTTTCATATAAAATAGGTGTTTTTCTCTAAAATACTGTGCTTTAAGGCATGACCGCTGTTTTTACATCCGGGAAATCCCTTTACTGATCTCAGAAAAATGCCAAGCTTCTGCTAATAGTGGAAATGAAACAGTAAACCAGAGTGACCTGTGAGATTTGCTTTCAAACTGACAGGCCCTGAACATGTAACTCCTCTTTGGAACTGTAGTGGACTGGTGAAGAAGCCATGAGAAAACCAGGAGCAGGTATCTGTTTCCTGCCCTGCCTCTTGAGGAAATTATCTACGTGTCTCTCAGTCTTTGCTCATTTACAGACTGGAGACTGGATTCCCTCCAACTCAAAGCTTTTTCGTCAGCACAGGAATGTGCTAGGTGAAGCACAATACCTCTAGGGACTGCCCAAGGTGATGCTCAGGATGTCAGCAAGCATGCAATCAGTCTGAAAATTTGAAACTATGGGACCAAGAAAAAGTTTGGAACCCTTAGGATCTTACACTGTCATCCAAAACTCTGCTGTGCCTATAACTGGTCCTGGTGCTGTATGGTAACTTTGCTGACCATGGGAAATATTCCTAAATACCTACTAAATGCCATTTTCTCCACTGAGAGGTTTGTGGAAATATTAATATTTGGTTTGTAGCAACTGAAAAACTAATTCTGTGAAAGACACAAGCGTTCTGGAGTTGCACAATCTAAAGCAATTACAGTGCCATTACAAACCCTGTTTCACAGCAGCTCTTCCTTTTTTGGGTTGCCTGTCTCATTTTCAATGGGAAAGGAGGCAGAGGTGGAGGAAAGTTCTGCGACTCCTGTCTTTGTCTTTTGTCTGGCTGTCCATCTCGTGCTGTCAGGACAACTTGGAGAACATAACTGATACTGCAGCATCTGTTGGTATCAACAGAGAGCCTGAGACTTGTCTAAAGCCAGAAGCAATCTCACTTTATTCAACGACGTTTGATTTGTATGCCAGTGGTATTTTCTGTGTACATGTTGATTCATTCTTCAAAACATCAAAAGAAAATGAAGTATTTGACTTCAAAACCCTTGAATGATATTGAAAAACATTAGCAAAAAGGCACACAGGTTGAGAAAAGTAGTGGATTGATTAATTTTTCCAAAGAGGGCCTTAACTTTCGTTTGTGAAATACTAATTTATAGTGAAGCCTGACTTCCTTTTCCGCAGATGCTGTTACCTATGTGGTGAAAGATTCACATTACTTTTGTTGAGCACTATTAATGAGTCAAAGGAGACAAAAGAATCCAAGTCAAGATTGGAAGCAGAGAGGTTCCTTTGGGAGGCCATACCAGAAGAATGGGAATGCCTATGTCCTGCCAAAACCACTCCCAAAAGACACCAGTAAACCATCCAAATTGCATCCTGCAGGACAAAATAGACTGTGTTTACAAAAGACCTCCAAAGCTGATGAACAGAGTTGGGGTGCTGGTTGCTAGTTGGGTTGCTGGTTGCTAGCGGGCTGCCCCAAAACGGTTAGGTCAGGGAATGTGTGTCGTGGTCTTGGGAGAGTGAGGATGGAGACAGCAATGGAAGCAAAGTTTTCTTCCAGGTCATACAGCAAGAGGGTGGCAGAGCTGTGACGTGAAGTCCAGGCTAAGGGAGCAATGTGCTTCTGAGAAGGGCGAGTTGGTGTGCAAGTACCATCAAAGACTTTGCTTACAGCAAATTCCAGCTATTCAGGATTTATACTGGTTCTAGCAATAAGTCCAAAAACTTTCTCATGACAGATGGCTAGAAGCTGGGTTTTTTAGGACAAATGGATGGGCTGGCCTACTTTGGACTGTTTTGGACAGTCAGAATACCATGACAGCAGATTATGTATTCCCAATAACTGAGCACATGGTTTTGTCTCTTGTTGTGTAGTCCTAGCATTTTATTTGCAGAAATGTGTGCTTGGTGATACTAATGTCACAGTCCAGGAAAAGAAGTGTATTAGTGATTTCAGTGGCATATGTAAAACTGAGTAGCCCAAAGCTCCTGTTTTTTGCACAAGAATAAGTAGAGAGTTTGGGTTTGGCTTACTTAGGTGGAGGAACAGTGTTTCTGGAGTGGGAGAATAATAGATGCGGGTGGTAGAACAGTTTCTCAGCACTAAATTATTCTATAATGTTGATTCTGTTCTAGCAGCTTATAGCTGAAGGTGTTTGTAAAAATTACCATTCCCTTGCAAAATCTGGTAGCATAGCATTTACCTGAGCAGAGGTCTTTGAAAAGATCATTGTTATTTTATGGATGCATTGAAGGTGGTGCCTGGTGGACTGATTCTTTCCAGGTAACAAGACAGCAGGGGAGGAGGAACAGACCCTTCCTATGGGAGGTATTTATTTGTATCCTTTATGGAAAGATACTGATGTTTCCCTGAATATTGCAAAGTCAAAATTCCTGTTCTTAAAGTTGGATCTTAAGATAAAAAGCAATGACAGAATTCTACTTATAATAAGAAGGTTATCAGAAGTAGTCAACATGGATTCATCAAGGGGAAGTCGTGTCTGACTAATCTGACAGCCTTCTACGACAGGTGAATGAGGGGAGGGCAGTGGATGTTGTCTACCTTGACTTCAGCACAGCTTTCGACACTGTCTCCCACACCATCCTCACAGACAAGCTTAGGAAGTGTGGGTTGGATGAATGGACAGTGGGGTGGATTGAACAGTGGTTGACAGATAGAGCTCAGAGGGTTGTGGTTAGTGGTGCAGAGTCCAGTTGGAGGTCAGGAACAAGTGGTGTCCCTCAGGGGTCAGTACTGGGTCCAGTCCTGTTCAATATGTTCATCAACGACCTGGATGAAGGGATAGAGTGTACCATCAGCAAGTTTGCTGATGATACAAAACTGGGAGGGGTGGCTGACACACCAGAAGGCTGTGCCGCCATACAGCGTGACCTGGACAGGCTGGAGAGTTGGGCAGAGAAAAACCTGATGAAATTCAACAAGGGCAAGTGTAGGGTACTGCATCTGGGGAGGAATAACCCCATGCATCAGTACAGGTTGGGGGCTGACCTCCCGGAGAGCAGCGGTGTGGAATGGGACCTGCGAGTGCTGGTGGACAACAGGATGACCATGAGCCAGCAATGTGCCCTGGTGGGCAAGGCGGCCAATGGCATCCTGGGGGGCATCAAGAAGAGTGTGGCCAGCAGGTCGAGGGAGGTCATCCTCCCCCTCTGCTCTGCCCTGGTGAGGCCGCATCTGGAGTACTGTGTCCAGTTCTGGGCTCCCCGGTTCAAGAAGGACAGGGAACTGCTGGAGAGGGTCCAGCAAAGGGCTACAAAGATGATGAGGGGATTGGAGCATCTTCCTTATGAGGAAAGGCTCAGCGACTTGGGTCTTTTTAGTCTGGAGAAAAGAAGTCTGAGGGGGGATCTTATCAATGCTTATAAATACTTAAAGGGAGGGTGCCAGGGAGATGGGAACAGTCTTTTTTCAGTGGTGCCCAGTGATAGAACAAGAGATAACGGGCACAAACTTGAGCATAGGAAATTCCATCTTAACATGAGGAGGAACTTCTTTCCTTTGAGGGTGGCAGAGCACTGGCACAGGCTGCCCGGAGAGGTTGTGGAGTCTCCAACTCTGGAGACATTCAAAACCCACCTGCTCACCATCCTGTGCAGCCTGCTATAGGTGTCCCTGCTGTGGCAGGGGGGTTGGACTAGATGATCTCCACAGGTTCCTTCCAACCCTGACCATTCTGTTGTTCTATACTCCACTGCAGTTTGGTAGATTCATGAATGAATTGACTGTATAGAATTTATAGGGCAATTCAGGTTGGAGGGGACCTCTGGATGTCTTTGGTCTCATCCCCCTTTCAGAGCAGGGCTATCTGATTTAGATTGCTCAGGGCCTTGGGCAGATGAGTTCAAGTATCTGCAAGGCTGAAAGCTCCACATCCTCTCCGAGCCCCCATTCTGGTGTTTGACCACCTTCATGGTGACCAGAGATCTGCTTTTCTCCACCTGGAATGAGTCTGGCTCCACCTTCTCCATACCTCCCCTGGAGGTAGTTGTGGAAAGTTCAAAGTCCCCTGAATAACTATCCCAATTAATAGGTCTTCTGCACTTCTGATTTATCTAGGTTTGTACTGAATACCTTTGTTTCACTGACTGTGGATTTGTATCTTTGCTTATGTCTAAAGGGGAAAATATAACAATTTTCTGAGAATTTCATCTGAAGATTCTGATCTTGTGAAACCAATGATAAATTCAAAGTCTTAATCTTTAGGTGCATTTTTTTCTCCAGTCTGCAAATTCTGTTAGCTAAAGGGTGGCCAAAATGTCACACTGAATGTGAGAAAAGACAAGAGTAACCTTTGCCTGCTGCTGTGTAGGACACTGACTTTTGTACAGCTTGGAGAAGAAATGGAATATCAACTATCGGGGGGTAGGTGGGAGGAAGAAGGAGCATTTGATTGTTTAGGTGAGAAAGGAGCTACAAACAATCTCGCATTTGAGGTAAAAATTGTTTATAGTCCTGGTTTACTCACTGGACATACCATAGTCTTGCTAGCAACTCTTTGGTATCATTCGTGGCAGCTGGTAATTGAACTACTTTGAAATTGGAGTGACTGGTCATCTCAGCTGCGGCACAAAGCAACCTGTGGTTTTCTGTGCAGCAGGGAGATGCTGCATGGACAAGGGAGAATTGTTGAAACTGCTTCTCTTCAGTTTCCACTAGAAAACAGGGGTGTCTTTTTAAAAAAGAATGTAAAAATGATAGCTACAATAGCTGGGGAAGACAACGCTGCAGTTCATGATTTTGCTGGCTCTGGGTGCCTCGCAAGCTATCTCCACAACATCAGCACTAGTGGTCACATTAGGATGGAAACAGCACTGCTTAACAGAAAGCTCTTTAGTCTTTTATGCTTTTAGTCTTTTAGCAGCACTCCTAAAGAGCGATGAAAATTTAGTTCTTTTGTTATCTGTGTCTTGGTCATGTAGCTTCATCACCTTAAACTGAATCACGTTTGACCCAGAAAGAAATGGGCTCCTGTCTTGAGAGGCTTGGATGGTTGATTTTCAGGATCTACACAAGGTCCTTGGAATAGCTCATGCCCTGGGTCTCTTAGACTAAATGTAGGGTTTTGCTTCCTACAGCTGAGGAGGACGTGGTTTACCATTTTCAAGAAACAACAGTTCATCTTCTCCTTCAGGCTGTGCTACAGAGCTAGCTGTACCAGGGCATTAATCCACCTGAAGTCCAGCAGAATAAAAGAAAAAAATGTCTGTGACAGAGACTGCCCAAATCAGCAGTGACACCAAAGACATTAGTGCGTGACCACAGCCAAGATGTACCAAGTTTCTGCAAACCCAGACCCAGAAGTCCCACTTTCTTTCGGTTTGGTCCCTGTACTAATTGATTTTAAAAAATAATTCCTTCTTTCTTTGAGCAATCCAGTCCTTACCTTCTTTCTACTTCATACATTTTGAAACTGAGTTTTTGCAAGCTGTGAAAAACAATTTCTAATTGAAATGAAAGCATTTTGAATGTCTTCTCAAGTCAGGGCTTTTTTCCCACCAAATGACATTTTCTGTTGGAAATAATTTGTCAAGAGTCAAACAAATTCTCATCAAACAATTACAAACTTGCTTTCTTTTTCTTAGGAGGGACTGATGTTGTCATCAAGGTCTGGTAATTCCTATTAGCACATGAATGCCACAGCTTGAGTGTGAAATACACATATTGTATCATTTTTAAGTTTCACAGCTCTAAACACAGTTGTGTGTTTGGGTTTCTATTCATTCTCTGAGCAACATGCTGTGTGTTACCTCTAGATTATGCGTCTCTATAATGTGGCTTTACTGGTTCTTAGATTTCTAAGATCCTGTCATAAACTTAACCCCTTTTTTTTTCATTTCTGAATAGTGAACAGTGTGTCTTAATATTTGGACGCGTAACCATTCTGACAGAATTTCAGGTATCTGCTAGCTAGTGAGTGGGAATAAGGTGGATTTGTTTAACCTGAGAGACTCAGTGACGAAAAACAGATTCTAAGAGAAATGAGTGTTGTCTTTTTATGAAACATAGTTTTGTTTTGTTAGTAAAACTGATGAATAAACTGTCAAAACTCTTTCATGCCTTACCGTGTGGTTCGCAGAATAAGTAATTCTTTTAGAGGAGGAAGTATTCAAGCACAGTTCTGGCATTTCAGAAGACTAGCATTCGTTTCCTGGGCTTTGGTGAAAATCTCTGAAATATCCTTGTCTGGTTGATCCTTGCCAATTTTTAGCAGACAGCTTTGGAAACAGCAAGTTTACAAAACCTTTATTTTTGATTGGATGTGAAGTATCTCCTGGTGTCTTCCTCAGTTCCCTGTAGTTTTTAAGGGTTTCCAGGTCCCCTGAATGCCCTAGGACAGGTATTTTCTTATGTCAGCTGTCCACACCAGGCAAAAGAGGTTACTAGCAGAATGCCACTTTACCAGGAGAGTCTGTGCAGGCCCACAGGCTGACAGGGCGGTAAGGAGATGGTTGCTATGCTAGGATTTTAAATGGCAATTTTAAATTGGGTATCTATTCCCCATCCAAGTCCAGGTGCAGAAGCTGGTTTCAGGTTTTTTTCTAATCTTCTTTGTAGGAGCCACCAGAAGGACCCTTGCTGTTTCAGAAATGGGAAGTGCTTACAAGGGCACAGACAGACAGAAGAGGAAAACCTCCATCTTGGAAATCCTAGCAGCATGCGACAGTGAACGGAACGAAAAATTGGTGGATGCCCAGTGCTGTGCTGATATGCTACCATATTTTATCCCACTACTGTCCACTGAAGTGCTAGCTTCTGGGACACAGAGATTTACCCACGAGGAGCAATCATCCTTTCACCAGCTGTTGCAGGTAGGGGCTTACAGGCCAGTGCTTGGCTATTAGAATCATAGAATTGAATCATAGAATGGTTTGCGCTGGAAGGGACCTTGAAGATCATCGAGTTTGAACCCCCCCTGCCATAGGCAGGGACACCTCCACTAGAGCAGGTTGCTCAAAGCCCCATCCAGCCTGGCCTTGAACACCTCCAGGGATGGGCCCTCAACAAGTTCTCTGGGCAACCTGTTCCAGTGCCTCACCACCCTTAAAGTGAAAAACTTCTTCCTAATGTTTAATCTAAACCTGCCCTCTTCCAGCTTAAAGCCGTTCCCCCTCGTCCTATCACTCCATGCCCTAGGAAAAAGTCCTTCCCCAGCTCTCCTGTAGGCCCCCTTTAGGTACTGGAAGGCCGCAATAAGATCTCCCCAGAGCCTTCTCTTCTCCAGGCTGAACAGCCCCAACTCTCTCAGCCTCTCCTCACAGGAGAGGTGCTCCATCCCTCGGATCATCCTCGTGGCTCTCCTCTGGATGCGCTCCAGCAGGTCCATGTCCTTCTTATGTTCTTATGTTATTACCAGCCTAAGGCCAACACTGGCTGTGTTAATCTAGACATTACAGTCATGCATGTTCTTCCTAGTTGTTAGAGGCGCCTGCTCCCTCTTGGAAGCAGAAGAGAGGGAACCTGGCTTCTTTGTAGCTAATCATGTGACTAATGACATCGCTCCTACTAATCATCTCCAAAACTAGCAAAGTTGCCCCACTATAGTCTGGGAGGGGAACAAAATTTGTAATTACTGTAAGGTGGTGAAGTTCAAAGCAATACGTGTCATTCTTGTGTTCTTGAACTGCCCATGCTACAATGTGCAAAACAACCTGCATTCAGGAGTCCAGTTCCTTTAAATTTGGCACTTTTAAGGATTTGCAGCATCTAAAGCAGGTGGACTGCATATTTCCCGACTGTCATCTCTCTTGCCTCCTGATGTTTCTGCGTAGATCCATGAAGTCTGTCTCGGCTTCTGTGCATGGATGTATTGCGCTGCAGGTTTAAATGACAGGTTCATCTTCTCCCGGCAAATCTTAACAGACAGGTTCTAAAAATATTTTCATATCAGAGCAACTAGAATCCAGTTAAGTAAGTGAGAAAAATAAAAACAGTTATTTATCACCCTGCTAGAACAGATTAGTTTTTTGGAAATGGTGTGTGTCTGAGCAACATGACACTTGACATTAGCCTGTCAGTTACGAATAAACTGCTCAGCACAGTGGTAGCTGGCATACGCTCAGGTTGAGTAAAACTTTACCTGGCCTCCACAGGCACTTAAATAACATTCTCTGGGACCTGTTCTGTTGCATCATTCAAAAGGGAGGGATTCCTCCTGTTCCTGCTAGCTTGACAAAACAAAGCTTCCTGCCTCAACATGCCACCAGACAGAGAACAATCTTTTCTCTTAAAAGCAAGTTGTTAGTGGTATAGATTCACTGTGCTAGGTACATAAAGAGTGTTCTTCAGAAAACAGAGTCACCAGTCACTTTTTATCCAGTGCTGAATCACTCATGAGGTTTAGAGAATTGAGGGGATGCTTTAGCTGCTTGACATCATTTGTGTAAACCCGTCTCCAAAGGCAAACATCTCAGTGAAGACCAGTGTCCTTTGGGATACTGGTGGACTGGCTGGTGCAGAGGACTGTAACTCACATTGCACAGGTCTGGGACAGCCACAGGTTTTGACGTGACATCAAACTGGGTTAGTTAGCCAAAACAGTGGATTCAAAGGCAGCCAAAGATGAACTTTAACAATAGAGATTATTGTAGTGGAGCTCAGTTACTCGGCCTGGCTTAAATTGGGCGACAGCATGAGTAACTACTGAGGTGTGATTCTTCAGTCAGGGTTTGCCAGTTTGCCAATTCCCAGCACATGCAGGGCACGTGCCTGGTACTGCCAAACCTTAGCCAAACCATGCAGCATATGCTGGTGGGTAGCATGCTGGGGGAGTTTTCCTAGGAAAGCTTTTATTTCTTTGCTTATCAATCTCATTTTTCTCTTTCCTGCTTAAAACTGCATTAGGAATCTACAGCGAGTGGTATTTAAATGATTAGCATGAGAGTCAAGTTGTAAGTGAAGTGCAGTCACTGAAAAGTGAGAAAAAAACCAGCGTGTTAAGCTGTAAGAGTACCTGGCAATTTTCACCGAGAGAAGTGTACCATGTGAATGTATTACTCGTTTGCAGCCACGAAGGATGTGGAGAGTATAGTGATAATTTTCAGGTTGCAAGGAGGAGGCACAGCCAGCTTCTGTTTTGACACATCAGACTGCCAATTTAACAAATTGGCAACAAGGTGTTTTTTATCTAACATTTGCACAGGAAATTAATTAGCAATTCTGTTACACTGCTCTTGCACTCTGCTGATCTCAGAAGAAGTGAGAGGTGCTCTGTATCGTTTTGGGCCAGAGGATTCCTTGCCTTCTCTAAGAGTTACATATGCATCCTGCTGCTGTGAGATGTGTTTTAGACTACAGTTAACAGTTAAGTGTACCTGTGCAAAACCTGCTTTGATGAGATGTGATTTTTGGGCAAACAATAAGGTTTAACAGTTGAAGTCTCTTGGCTTTGGCTAATAGGCTTCATCAAAGATTGTTACATTCTCTCTACGGAAAAAAATTTTCTGTCAGCTTGCCCTTCTTCAATATGACTGTACACATGTTTAAAAACCTTCCAAACGTGTATTTAGACCATGTGTAAAACAGCCTTCTCACATGCAAAAAATTCATGCCTTGTTTTACAGATGTGGTCCAAACATGTCTAAAAGGTAAGTTTCTGTATGTAACGGTACCATAAATAGCTATCAGAAGAATTAGGTATTTGGTTTGGGTGAATACATATAGACAGCAAAGTATGAAATCTTATGATAATCACTTAGAAAGTTCAGACTTTTACACTTAAAATTCTGATGCATTCTGTCAAGGTAGTGACCAAGCTCCACTGCTGTCTACAGGAATTAATCTGACTGTACTCTCACATTCATATTTGATGCTGCTCTCAATTCTTGTAAGAAAGCAGAGATTCCTGTTCTGTAATAAAGGACAGAATTGTGTCCTAGAGCTGATGCTGCAGTGGAGGTGCAAATAGTCATAGCATATGGTGAGGTGTAATACTGACATTGGAAGGTGTTTATGAATTTTTCTTGGCATAGTGTATCAGATGCTCCAGCTAAACACTGAAATAATTCTTCAAAGATGTATATTATAGTGCTTGTATTATTATCAGTCATACAGTCTCTTGGACTTAGCGTTTCATGTTTTTTCTCCTGTATGAAGCTACAACGCAGAGATTTTACATCTAGCACCAAAAGAGGCTACTTTGGGATACTTCATGCTGGTAAAGGAAGGAAAACAGATACCCAACTATATATATAACCTTGTCTGTAAGAATATGAACCTTTTGTGGGGTAAGTTGTGTTTATAACATAAGCCGTAATTTAGCTTAGGAATTTGGTAACAAATATGTGCTTGCTTACTGGCAATGGGGAAACAAGGTGCAGCACTCTTAATGCCCCGTAAATTCTTAGCTTGAACCATATTTGCCTGAAGCCATTCTGCTTCACAGCAGTAGGGACAGACCACAAAATGCACTTCAGTGTAATTAGGATATTTTCTGAGCGATTAAAATGACTCTGCTTTTGACCTTTGGCCTATCATGGTATCACACCATCTACTTTATGCTAATAATCTCACAAAAATTTATGGCTTGTCATGGCTCATTGCTTAAGCGAAGTATGCCACACCGTGCATTATAAGGCTTTTATTTACTCTGTGCTGTGAAATTGTAAACCCTGAAAGCTAAGCCCCAAGATCAACAATAGTAAAGGAGCCCCAAGAGAGAATTTTCTCTGGACAGATGACGTTATTTTCTTCAAGTGAGGACAAAACTGTCCAGTTCCTGTTCCGTGCACACGAATGTCCCTCCTGCAGGTCTTCCAAGAGCATGTTTGACATTGCAGGTGGCTTCAAACAGGAGTTAGTTGTATCTGTGCTTGCCTGTCTGTGCTTACCTTTTTTTTTTTTTTTTTTTTTTTTTAGTACGAAAGCAAATTAAAGCACTGGAATAATTGCACAAACTAATCACAGGATAAATTTCTTTCCCAGACTTATTTGTTTTTCCCAAAAACACTGCTCTTTCAGTGTTCATCTCTCCCTGTTGACAGAGGTGAGTTCAAGCACAGAAAATAACAGGTCCAGGAGTCTTTGGAAAAGATCAGATTTTGAGAATACAATCTTGGCAGCCAGAGAGGTAAGAGAGAGAACATGACTTGAAAAATCCAGAGGCAGGAACTCCCACTCACCTCCTGGAGGTGCCGATACATCTGAAAGCCTTCATGGGCAGCCCAGCAAAAATCATCAGAGTACAGAATAAATTGTGAACCTTTCTGAGGTGGTTCATCTGGATTTCATTCCCTTAGGACCTGGCTGGTGCCATGGCAATGCATGGTTGGGATTCCGAATTTTCTGGATGTTGTGGATTAAGCCTGGCCTGCAGCTAAGCACCCGCACAGCTGCTCACTCGCTAAGCCCTCTCCTGCGGGATGGGGAGAAAATAGAAGGAAGGCAAAAAGTCTCATGCATTGAGATAAAGCAAGTTTAATACGTGAAGCAAAAGCTGCGTGCACAAGGAAAGCAAAGGGATTATTCACTACTTCCCATCTGCAAGCAGATGTTTAACCACTTGCTGGAAAGCACAGCCTCAGCACATGAGATGTCTGCTTGGCAAGTGGAGGACAAAGGCCATAACCATGACTGTTGCCTACAGAAACAAATAATAAATACTGTTTCCCTACAGTATAAAGAGTACAGAAATAAATGACCCAAATGTCACATATATTCTGTATGAGGCTGAGCTCAGTAAGTGGCTCCTGAAAACATTATAATGTTACAGTTCCCTAAAGGTGTTAAATTACAATAATATCAGTAATAACCACATGAACTTATTGTTCATGAATTTCTATTCTTGGTTTAAGAACCGCAGCAAAGAATCAATGCAGCTTGTGCACAATAAGAGAAACAAGAAACATTCAAAGCCATCAAACAGCTAATAAATTTACTCTAGGATATTTGTTTTCAATTTTATTCTTAATGAGTTAAAAATAATCTTCTGATAACTATATAGTTTAAAGATAGTGTAATGTGGAGTTGTTAGAATGGTAAGGAGCATCAAGGTACACGGGTAAGTATTGTTAACCAGTCTTTCTGCTAATTTCAGTTATTAAACAAAAAGAAGAGTTTTAGCTTCTTTTATCTAGAGATTTTCTGAGTATATAAGAATAAAATTTCCCAAAGGCAGAGATGATTTGACTAACTCAGTCACTGACTAAAGTACATTATGTGTTTACAGCTAGGTTTGTGGATACTGCACACAAACCTTTATCCTTAATTAGATTATACCAGAAGTAGATAATGGTTTTACAGTCTGCTTCTCATCATCTTATTAAGCGTAACACCATATGGACTGGAAACAAGGTGGCTTCATATAATCCTGTGTGGGGTCACAAGATGATTTGAAGCAGTCTGTGAATCTGTCTTCAGAGGAACACGTTTAGAAAGTTTGTATTGATCCTTTGGTCTGTTCTGAAATGTTCATATTTTCAATAGCTTTTGAAATTCATTTGTGCCACCCAAGCTACCCAGCTGCATATAAAAGTGACATAGAGTCCAGCTGTTCTTGCCTTCCAGTTTTCTTAATGAGGATGGAGAGGGTGGAGAACTGTTGTGGTCAATTGCAATTGTACCCACAATTGCATTAGATTTTATGACACAGATGTTTTTCGGCGTTTGAAGAAAATTCATTTTCTTTTATAAGTCCAATGAAGAGATTGGGACTGGAGGAACTTAGTAGCTTAGTTTCAGTATCTCAGCTCTCTTGGATGTTGGTATAAATAGTTTGGGAATATGTAGTCACCAGGAAGACAACAGAAAGAAACAAGTCAACCAGCTCCACTAGCCTCTTTCTTTCAACAGCACTGATAAACAAAATGCTCGATCATTGCTACCAGACCAATTTTAGTCTCGTCCCAAAATGTTGATACAGCGTTAGCTCTTGTGATCTCTGTTCTATTGATTTATGATAAGAGAGGATGTGTTTTTCTTCCAAGAGGATTTCTGTTCAGGGTGTGATGAGCTCAGAGCATTTGTTAAGTGTTTCAGGCTCCAGAGGTGGGGAAGACATGTCTTTAGTGCTTTTTTAATGTGGAGACAAATATGAATGTGACCCATACTGCAAACTGAGATGCCAACACTTAGCTTTTGTAGTTGCTCTTGCAAATGAAAAGAACTTCATTATTTTTCTAGCAACCAACCCTTTCTTGAGCCTGGGGCACAATGCTCGCATGCAACTGCCTAGGTTTATAAAAGTGAGCATGCCTTTTCCAAAATGGCTCCTGAGTGTGGCTCGAGCCTGCAAGCTTCATACCACGAGCTCTTTGGCCTGAGATTCACTGAACACAGGGACGGATCATTTTCTACTCTCTGATGAACCTCATCTGCATACTGGGATGTGTATTAATTTGAGAAGAATATGGTTCTAGTACAGTTGCTACACAAGCCAATGTTGAAGCAAATCACAGTTATAATTACCTTCATGTTTCTGCTGTTATTGTTAAGATAAATGTATTCTGTTGTGAACACACTAGCACTCTTTTGAAGTGTCATGTAATCATTTGATCTGGTATTTTAACTAAGCAAATGACAATATTTCCTTTTGTTTTCTGGATGCAGGATCAGACCTTATTCTTCCACTCTCTACGCAAACCTACCTGAGCTACAGCTATTTTTAAATACTGTGCTGCCCATGAGCTGAGTACCTCCACTCCTACATTTTAATTTTTTGTTAGTCTATTAATCAAATTCGGAAAAGGCTGGGAGAAAGTGACTCGCTGGTTTGAAAACTGGAAGTGCAGCTGTGAAATTATTACTCCCTGATGAAGAGGAAGAAGCGATGTTTTTAGCCTTTTCAAGTAAAGATTTTGGCATGGGGCCTCATGTTCACTATATCATTTTATTAAACCTGGCCTACTTATGTCAAGAGCTGTGCAAAATTTTCATTCAACTTTTGTTCCCCTAATATATTTCTAAACAACACGCAAAATGAAAGACAGTTGTCCAACTGTGTATTGGGGATTTTTTTTCCTGGATATGAGGACTGGCGTATATGGATGGATTGTATATGGATGATAAGTGCTAAGCTATTTTCAGATGACAGGAGCGCTCTTTAGACAAGCTTTTCACATGGCATTGGTGTGACTCTTGTGTGTGATCTTATACACAAAAAAGACTTGTATGCAATTTTCTGACATTCTACTGTAACTGACCTGGAATATATAGGATTATCATCACTCTTGTATGAATCATATGACATTTATGAGTAAATATTTATATAGAAGCACACACACCTACAGAGTATAAATGTCCCCCCATTATTTTGACTGTAAAAGAAATGAGAACATAGTATAGAGGAATATTCTAAAAACATTGCATAAATTAAAGCAGTAATTTATTAAAAACTACAAAATGTTTATGTTGCAGGCAAAAATTAATAGCCAATGTTGAATTCTCCTGAGGAAGATAAAAGAGACTCAGAGGAGGATATATAGAAACCTTATTCTTTTCTTTTGGTAGAAGTGGGTAAATTGTTTGGAGGGTTTTGGAACAAATGTCATCAGAAATGTCACCACGTATAACAGCGCATTACTTTAATGACTGTGTTGTTCTAGCTCCACTCATGAAGACTGGCTATTTTTATTCTTCCCTGAAGTTTTGATTTGCAAAATATACACGATTTAGGCAACAGGATTCTTGAACTGTAGTAGTGCACACTAGACGTATGCAGGTTCTTCCAGCTAGAAAACTGAAGCTCCTATATTTACAGTAGATAAAAATACTACTCTTCAGTAAGCCATCCTGCAGTTTCTGAAACTTGCAAGACAAAAATTTAAACCTTAATTACTTTATGCCTTCGTTAAATTGACTATCCAGCTTTGAGTAGCTGATTGATGCTGTCTGTTGCATTTGCTTGAAGTCCTGGTGCTAAAAGCTAGGAATATCTGTTTCCTAATCTTCTAATAACCATTATAAAACCTACTCTGTATACTTCAACATTTCTCTGAAGTCAATGATAAGCTGACTTTTAAAGTGAGATATGCAGAATTCTAATTTAGCTCAGCCCAATTTTGTATTTCTAGACATTTTATAGAAGATGAAGACACTCACCCTTTGCAACACAGATATGTGCGTCGTGTGGAAACAACTTATTAATGAGTCAGTAACAGAGCTGAGAATGAAACACAAACACCCGTGCTCTAATGGCTAAATGAAATCTCCTCCCTACCATGGAAAATGTACAGATGGAGAGGGAATTGTAGTAGTATCTCTCTGTATCATGAACAAAATGCATCAGAGATGCACACGCTTTGGGACAAACAATACAGTTAGCTTTCTTTCAGCGTACTGTTTGAGACTCAGACATGCTCCACGTAGGGAAAAAAGGCCAGCCTTCACATTACACTATCTATTTTTAAAGCCCTACCTTTTTTCAAGGACATAATCAAAAGGCCAAATTGCATAGCACTCAGCAAACCCACTCCACTTACTTAATCCATTCTTCAGAACAAATCAAGTGGGATTGTCTTTAAAGCAAAAATGCTTACTGTGGCTTCTCAAAACCCTCAACAGTTTTCAGTGGTTCTTGAGGCCAGCTGCAATAGCAACAGTATTAATAGTCACCAATAAACAAAATGCCTTAGCTGGTTTTCCAGTGGGTGTTTTAAGAACTGTCAAATTTGTATGCATGTTGCTAATCTCTTCCCCAAGCCCTACTTCAGTTTTCTCTAATGGTTTCCCCTCCATTTCCTTCTGTCTTTCGGTAATGAGATGCAACTCAGGAATTAAAAAAAAAACAGTTAAAGGTCACTAGACACCAAGTCAATTAAAGAAGAGCCTTAGCATCCAAATACCACTGTATTAATGATATTCTAATTAAATATTACACAGTTTTTTGTACTGTTTAGATGAAAACAGTGTAGGAATAAGAAAGAGATTAGCCATGAACTGGCACCTGCGTGGTCTCTGGGGCATGAGAGGCTTGATGAACCTCCACAGCCCCAAGGATCAGCGAGCTTGGCCAGGAAACTCATGCTGTAAATCATACTGATCCTGGCAAAAGTCATGCATTCATTTTGGGGCAGCTGTTTTGCCATGTTGTCCTTGGCCAGCTATGTCGTCTTACAAGGATTGCTTGAATACCATTTTTAAATCAGACTCTTCATTTAGATTACAACCTAACTTGCTGGAAAATATCCGGCTGGAGGCTTTTTGATCAAAATATCAACAAAAGTTCCATGAGCCTTTGCTAAATCCAAGCTGGGATTACAGCTAAGTGTGATTTTCCTCTAGAAGATTTGGAATATAAAGTGAAGTAGGAATAAATACTTTCTAGAATCTGAAAATGCAACTTGCAAGCAGAAGGAAGCATTTATCCTTCCGTGATTCCCATGCATGAGATGTCTGGTGCTAAATTACAGCCAGCATTAAATAAGTGATACTGACAGAAACCTGGGGAAAGTCAAGACCATAAGAGGTTATATTTAATTTATCTCCTCTTTTGCTACTGAAGTAAGTGGGAGCATAGCCAGTGAATGACCTACCCCAGATTCCAGCTTTTCCACCAGATTGGAGTTTCCTTTCCCTTTGTAAAGCAACAAGAAAAGGTGTGTAAAGAATTTGGTTGGTTACTTGATTAACGGAGGCTTACTGGCAAAGACGGTGGATAAGCTGTCTCAGATCCTATTGCTCAAACCAATGCAAAACACGGCAGCACTATTAGCTGTTTAGAAAATACCTAGAAGTTGGCCTCAAGTTTTAAAGCAGCAATTTTAAAGGTACTGCTGGTGATAAGTCTCCCAAGTCAAGGCAGACTGTCACAGCATCATTGAATAGTTTGCATTGAGAAGGACCTTTAAAGGTCATCTAGTCCAAGCCCCCTGCAATGAGCAGGGACATCTTCAGCTAGATCAGGTTGCTCAGAGCCCCATCCAACCTGACCTGGAATGTTTCCAGGGATGGCACATCTACCACCTGTCTGGGCAAGCTGTTCCTGTGTTTTACCACCCTCATCATAAAAAATTACTTCATTATGTCCAATTTAAATCTGCCCTCTTTTTGTTTAAAACCATTCCCCCTTGTCCTACTGCTATAGGTCCTACTTAACCATTCAGCTTTCCTGAAGAGAGTTAGTGTTACACATCTCCCAGGGTATCGGGAATGCCAGCACTGAACAAGCATGTTCCTTTCTACCCAAAATGACTTTGTTCTTTCTTAAGTTTCTGCTTGTTCCGGGAGTCAGACTGACCCCTCTTTCAAAATGTAAAATAATTCAGTGCAGCAAGACTCCTGTCCATGCTTCAAGTTGCTTGAGACCTGGGGTTCTGGATACATTTGTTGGTTTTGTTTCTGGCTGGTGTATCCACCCCGCCCGCACATCCAGCAGAAGATATGACAGTCCAACAGGTAATCATGTCAGTGATGACTTTTCCCATTAAACAACTCCATGACTGAGGCAGAAAATAACAGCTGATCTAAAGAGTATTAGAGAAAACCTCTGCTTTCCAACAGCCCCATGTAAGCAACTGTGCTTTTGTTGAAATGCAGGTTTTGTAATGTCCAGTTGTAGCAAGCAGTACCTTCAGACTGGAAATGCTGAGCTAATTTATCTAATATTTTGCATTACCATGAACAAATGTTCTATCTCCTATCTGTGCAAACTTAAAAGTCTGTCCCTATCTTATGAGCTCCCTTTAAGCATCAGAAGGCCACAGTCAGGTCTCTCTGGAGCCTTCTCTTCTCCAGGCTGAACAGCCCCAACTCTCTCAGCCTCTCCTCATAGGAGAGGTGCTCCAGCCCTCGGATCATCCTTGTGGCTCTCCTCTGGACACACTCCAGCAGGTCCATGTCCTTCTTATGTTGGGGACTGCAGAGCTGGATGCAGTACTCCAGGTGGGGTCTCATGAGAGCGGAGTAGAGGGGCAGAATCACCTCCTTTGACCTCCTGGCCACACATCTTTTGATGCAGCCCAGAGGGTTGTATCTTTATCAATTTATATCCATATCCAGCCGCCATCAGGAAGGATGCTGGAGTTTCTTAACCTATCCTTGAGACATTTTTGGGTCTTGCACGCGAGGCAAAGGGCCCCAACAGGATTTCAGAAGATTCTTCTCTTGTAAAGGTTCTCTTCTAGCACAAACACTTGCATACTGGAACACATTGGCTCTTCTCCTAATATCTGTCTTTCTCGTCAGGCGAGGGCCACGCATTTCCCTGGCCATGGATGTGGAACAGTCGCTCAGGATTAGTCGAGTCTGATAAAGGTAATAAACTGCACACAGTTGGCCTATTTCTTGCCTATTAGTTACGACTACACTAGAGCTGTTCAGCTGCAGGAACCTGAGGTTTACCCACCCCTTTTGCCTTTACTTTCAACATACACTCATTTACAGATGTGTTCCCGCGTTTATTTACAAATGCCGTGCATAGACAGAACAATCGGTATGCAACAGATTACGCATCACACTTGCAAGTATTTTCTAACCTAAAGAGGTTATGTTACCCCTGCACTGCAGTTTATTTCTATGGAGCAACGGAGGTCCCATTCCCCAGTCCCACAGGCTTCACCCCAGTGAAAACAGAGTTGGGTTTGAAATGGTCAGAATTACACCCCACCCAGGAACTGGGCTGCACTTCTGGATTCTGAAGTTCAGATACAGCCTCCCCCTGCAGTTTTTTATTTGGATTACTTTGTGTTATTCATCATTTTAACTCAGTAGAAGGCCTGTGCAGGAGCTGACAGCTATTCTTTGATATGTCACATGGGCAGTTATGTCCCAGCATACAAAATTAAAATAGAAAGGCGTCAGGAGCTTTAAAACACTTTCTGCATTTATTGTTGAATCACTGGAGACTTCGGACAGAAAAGGCAGTATTAGGTAACTACTGAAATAGGACAAACCACAATTTCAGGTCTAAAGCATCCGTAAGCTTGATTGATACATAGGCCTTTTTTTTTTTTTCTTTAAACCAGAGTTGTGTAGTAGAAAGAATGAAGACTTTGGGTGGGAGAACTCTCTGGTTTCTGACAGTTATGGGCAGAAGTCTGGATTTCAGTAAGGGCTTGCCTCTAACAGAAGGAATCTTCAAAGTTAAGGCAGCTCTTCTTACGTGTTGCACCGTGTGATGCATTCCAGTCGCTGTGCAGGTGCAGTGTGTGGATGCCTTCTGTGTGCCCTGTAGGTACACAGGGTGTAAGAAGCAGACTTCTGGGTGATGAAGAGACCCAACCTTTGACTGATTAATTTCCTCCTCGACTGGAGTATTCTTGATTGTATTCACTTCTCTTTCCGCCACCAAGATACGGATACCTATCCTTGAGACATTTTTGGGTCTGGCACGCGAGGCAACACTGAAATGTGACTAGGAGTGATGGAATTCTGCTGAAAGAGCAATCTGTTCCAGCGCACACACATGGAATTTGCTCTGGCACTTCACTGTTCATGGTCCAACCCGGGTTTTTTATGCTTAGTGAGCAATTCTCTTTTGTTAGATATTCACCTTATCCACTTCTTCTGCGAGCAAAGATTGTTGGTAATAGGGACCCATCTCCAATATCAAAAGCATAAAAAAGCTGTAATTAAAAGTGGGGTTTTTTTATTCTTCATCTAGATAACCTTCTTAACCTCTCTGCATCATCTAGCAACTAGGATATAGCATCTTTCTTCCTTCCTCCTCCAATTGTCCTTATTATTTTTATTACATTTATTATTATTATTGTGTTATTTATTGCTTTTTAAAGAGTGATGCTTTATAAGTTTTAGTTAAAAAAAGATATGGGAAAAGAGGTATCACCAGTCTTTAGAAGGATATTTCCTCACTGTGTATCCCGAAGGAGCTGTGTTCTAGGAGAAGATGTTTGGGGAGGGTCAGAAATTAATTTTGTCTTGTTAAACCCTCTGGCGTGACCAAGTTAATGTCCTCTGTGTGCCTGGTGCAGAGTGTGATAGGCAACTGTGGACTCTGCTAGAAGAATTCAGTGTTGTACTGCTGAACTCCATTCTGAATCTCGTGGGATTGAGTTGCTTCTTAGCTGGTGCTGAATTGCTTTGCCAAGTCAGGATGGAGTGCTGAACCAGGGCTTGAAGAAACTGCCGCAAGGCTGGGAGTGAGGCATCCCGTGCGGCTGCGGGAAGAGAGTTTCCCCCAGTTCCCCCAGTGCCTTCCTGTCCCTGGTTTCTTTGCTCAGTCTTCTTTACAGGCTTTGGCACTCTCATCTCGACACAAATGTTTGCACTCAGGTTAAACTGGCTGTGGCTTATGGTGCACAGGAATCATTTAAAAAAAAACAAAACAAACCAACAATAGAAACTTGGTTCCTGTTCAAAAGCTATCCCAATTTATCCACCTGTCTAGACGCTTTGTTCTGTTGTGAATCAGTCTGTGTTTAGCAGTACCTATCTGCATTTAGCACTACATCTTCAGAAGAGGAGTTGCAGCATGTATGCTCTCTTACTTGTATAAGGCTTAATTTGACTGACCAAACACAGCCATCCAAAGTGTGTTAAATCTAAATTCAGTCTGACTAAAAGTTAGTTTCCGTGTCTATAAACGTCTAACTGCTTAAGTTCACAGCACCTGAGTGTTGCCTTACAGGCTGTCAAGAATTCCCAGCCTCAGGCTTCACAAAACTCACTTGGCAGCATGCTGTCAGAGATGGAAAACCCGACAGCATGAATAATGCCCACGTAGTTGCCGTTTATCTCCACAGGCTCCCTTGTGGCCAGAGTCACATTGGTAGCTGCTGCATAAGAGTAGGCATGCGCAAGTGGTACATTCATGTAAGCAGTGAACCTTTTGCTTTGACCTGGCTTGGCTGGTGTATGGACTCCCCAAGTACTTCAGTGCCTTTGGACAAATGTGGGCACTTGCACTCAGTTCAGTTACTCTGCCAAAGCTTTTGAAATTCTTATGAGTCTGTGGGATAGCAGTGATCCTTATGCAAATTAAAACAAGATGTTAGAACTCAGCAGATCAGCACTTCTTAGATACAGAAGTCTTGCAGAGCGGTGAGAAATGGTATATATTCTCACTTAGACATTGGGCAAGGGTACAGGTTTGCTTCAGAGTTCATCACTCAACTGCTGTCTCTCATTGATGTAATAGCAGTGTTACTCTCGAGTTCAACCTCCCCCTTCAGTGTAAGTCAGTCTAAACAACTTCTTGAGAGATGCCAAGGGTGAAGTTAGTGGATATTAAGCTTGTAGAAATAAAATAATCTATTTTCCAAGAAACACTGTGGAAGTAGATCAAGAGGGAACATTTTCAATTTGTAAGATTTAGGAGCTAGGTCAGGGCAGGCTGGGATTTAATTTAATTCTTTCACTGTAAGTCTTAGATCAAAAAAAGATGCTTCACTTGGTCCAAGATTAAAGATCTCACCTTCTAAGTAAGATTTAGGGGTTGCCAGTGATAAGAGAGAGGGAGATCAACAATGGGAACTGCGGGAGGATGGTTGGAGACATACTCATGTCTTTTTCAGAAACGTGCCTGGCAGAACGAAAAAGACTGACCCAGATTTTCAGGTGTGGATTGGTGGGTCGCACTGACTTAAATGCAGCACCGGGATCTGATTTCCTTCTCCGTTTCCCCTGCTGACTTTGCCACACACTTGATGTGCAGCTTGTGGAGCCAGTGTGCCTGAGGTGATGCCACTGACCTGTTCAGCAGACGGCCTGAAGGGCTCACCTCAGAGACAGATTGCTGTTACTGCTTGTGTGCTTGCCTTATGTCCACTTGTTCTGGAAAGCTGAATTTCAGCATTCTGTGAATGAACAGAAGAGCATCTCTTTCCACAGCATTTCATTTAACTGATTCTGTGTATACTGTAGAAAGAAACCATTCCTGCTAAAGCATTACCTACAGCAGTAGTGGCACCAACAGAAACTATTGCCCATTAAATGGCGTAATGGCACGGCATGGACACTAATTTATTGTGTCAGGTTCTCCCTTTTCTCTCACTGTAGCCCAGCAGACTTGTCTTCCTATAACTGTTCTGGTAGGTTGCCGGGACAGTTTCACTAAACATTCACCTTTGAGAGTCTATGTAGCAATTGTGCAGTCATTTCCTCACACCTCCCAGCCCATATCGCAGATTTCCATAAGAAGAGTTGACATTCATAATGACACACAGCAATATGTATAACTGTAACTTCAATTACACACACATTCTTTTATATGCATATATATACACACATTTATACATACATGTATATATACATTCACGTGTGCAAAACTAGCCTGGGGACTCCCATTTGTGAACACATATGCACACAAATTGGTGGGCTTCTGGCTTTTCGTGGCACATTTTATTTGACATTGAGCTTCACAAATAGCAAGTGTGCAGACTCACCAAGAGGATTGTAGATGACTGGGAGCAAAACTGTGATGTTCTTATTTTGAAGGGTCCTTCATCTGTTCTCACTGCAGATTTTTATAGTTATCAATTAAGAACTTGTTACACTGGAGACTTTGGTAAAAACTTTTGTTACAAAAGTTTCTGTTATTTGATAAAGAGCGACCTTTTTAATAGAGTTTCCCACATTTTCATCTCAGCAGTGCCCTGAAGAATTTCTGAAGTGTATTTTTGCATAGAAAAGGAAAAAAAAAAAAGAAACTTGCAAACCCTACTAATAGCAAAGTAATTTTGCATGAAATACCTTGGAATGTGGGTCTGTTCACCTCTTACTCTCTCAAAAGACAAACTTTAGGTGCATCTTTTTATACATAATGCAAGAATTTCTATTACCTTATGCTTCATTGAAGCAGTAGCAGAAATGCATCTTGTTTAACTTGCCTGTGTGAATGCATTAATTTCCCAGAGATTTTGTGCAAGTTCAGAGAGACTGAGAAAAACTGCACCTTATTAGCTCTTCGTTTTTCAGGCTTTGTTCTTTTATTTACACAGATGCACTAGCTCCATCATATACTACATGAAACTAAACCTATCTCAGATCATGCCAGAACGTCCTTTTCCAGGCTACTACAGTTTTTTAGTGCTTTGGGGAGTTCTGTGAATAGTGAGGGATAATCCTTTTCTCATTGACTCCCTCCCCACTGAAGTAATTCTGAAATATTTCATCTACATGCTAAGGAAAAAACATACCTGGGAAAGAAATACAAGCAGTTTCTAAATACTGGGGATGAGTTCAGATAATATGTGATGGGCACTACGCAAGTTCTTAAATAAACGAATAAAACGGCACATGGTTAACTCTCACTGGAAAACGTTTTTTCTTGTTATAGTTTCATCATCTTAAAACCACTGATAAAAGACCTGCAGTGGAACATGCTGGGATGAATTAGTTCAGTAACGGTCCCCGTTTCATTAGGATGATTTAAGCCTTCGACAAATGTCATGGCATTAACATTTTATGCAGAGCCATGTAGAAATGGCTGCTGGAAGAATCAACAGCCTTTCTAGAAGTCAGCACTTTTTGCCTGTCTTTATGACACTACCGGTCACTCTGCAATATTAAGTGACAACGTTGCTGCGAGAATTATGTCCCTGTGTGATGTTTCACTTGGGCATCTGGCCATTACAGGAATGAAACTGCCAACAGATGCAATAGCGATCTCCATCGCGGTGCTTGGGTATGATTCAACCGTCCATTTCCATTTGGCAAATATTCCTTTTTCTCCCTCAGGGCAAGTAACCTTTTAGTAATAATACCTTCCCTTTGAATTAGCTACCGAGGTACCTGTTCTAACATATTTTTTTGTGCAGTAATATGTACTGATTGGCGATTCCTTCTTGCTTTCCACCATGCTGCTCCTCAGTCTCTCTCAGGCAAAGTGGCAAAGACAGCCTCTTCCCATCTGCCATTCAGCTCAGATCTCTTCAGCCCAGACCTTTTCAAACCCAGTCTGGACTTACTGGGAGCATGCTTGAACTGTCAATGAATCCTCCTGCCCATACTGCTGAAAAGACTATGCCTTCCTCTTCTACCAGTTTGTGCCACAAATTTTTAGTAGATTTTCATTATCAATCTTTATTTCTGAGGAGCAATGACAATGGAAAGAGTCGATTCACTCAGAATTTACCAAGCAAGTAAAAGGCTACCAAGCTGTATTTATTGATTACATTACAAGCATAAATGACAAACTACTTACATGAAATCAGGAAGTTTTACTAAGTGTTGAGCTGCAAGGAATTATGAACATGGAAACAAAGGTTTAATACATTGCAGAGACACTCTTTTGTTATTAAAAAATTCATTCAATCCATTTCCCTTCTATACCTTCCATTTTACATGAAGGACAACATATTTTGTGATTGCTGTGGATATTTAACCAAAAGTTTAGGAAAAAGCTCTAACACAGCCCTGTCCGAGTACCCTCTTTGTTTGCAACTTCTCTTATACCTTCCTGTCCCTTGTTTGCAGTGTGACTGTGCTGCCAACCAGCTCATCTTCCTCTGCACACCTGATAGTGATAGCTTTATTCAGAAGCAGCCCTACAACTGAGTGCAACAAAATCAGAAGAAAATTCTTTTCCTTATTATTATTGTTGTTGTTGTTACTATTCTTCTTCTTCTGTCTCTGATGTCCAAGTCAAACTGCCAGGGATTTTTAAAGATAATCTTATGCCACAAGACCAGAAAACTGCCATGAGCAACAGGAAAACATGTCTGGAGGTCATCTTGCTCAGATAGTTGTTGTGGCTTCAGCTGGGATGGAGCTGATTTTCTTACCAGCAGCTGGTATAGCGCTATGTTTAGGGTATGGGATGGGAATACTGTTGATAAAGCACTAAAGGTTTTGGTTGTTGCTAAGCAGTCAAGGCCTTTGCTGCTCCTCACCCCACCCCACCAGTGAGCAGGCTGGGGGTGCACAAGAAGCTGGGAGGGGACACAGCCGGGCCGGCTCACCCCAACTGACCAAAGGGATATTCCATGCCGTGTGACGTCATGCTCAGGATATAAAGCTGGGGGAAGAAGAAGGAAGGGGGGGACATTTGGAGTGATGGCGTTTGTCTTCCCAAGTAACCGTTACGCATGATGTAGCCCTGCTTTCCTGGAGATGGCTGAACACCTGCCTGCCCATGGGAAGCAGTGAAGGAATTCCTTTATTGTGCTTTGCTTATGTGCATAGCTTTTGCTTTACTTATTAAATTGTCTTTAGCTCAGCGCATGAGTTTTCTCACTTTTACTCTTCTGGGTCTCTTCCCCATCCCACCATGGGGGAAGTGATGTCTTAGTTGGAGTTGCAGGCCTCCACTCTCAAGGGTACAGCTGAAGAGGCTGCTATGAGGTGCTGACTGGAAAGGCGGCTGGGAGGTTGAAAGTTCTGTTGTTCTTGGAGGGTGCTACAGCTAGGAAGTGGGAAGTGGCTGTGCTTCAGTGATTCCCTCTTCCATCTGCAGGAGCGGGAGGACACCTCCTGCTGTTCGGGGGGTGATGTCTCAAGCAGCCCTCCTGGCCCCCTTGCAGGAAATAGCTCCCTGGCATGGGTGGAAGCCAGGGCCACAGCCGTGCAGATGTTGCCTGACTGTGCAAGTCACCTGGTTTCCCCATGTCTTTTACTTTGTGCCTGTGGAATGGGGACCAAAGTAATTCCAGGCCCTCACAGGCCACCAAGAAGGCCTGTGTGCTGTGCCAAATGGGACCTGCAAGCACCCAAAATACATTGAAGCCCCCTAGCAATGCTGGAAATGTAGAACTGCGAGCAAAGGATGAAACTGTGTTCGTGGTGTGCATTTTTTCCGTGTTTTATTATTCACTGCTCTTTGGACAAAGACTTGTTATGTCAGGCAGTAGTACTGCTTCTTCTGCTTAACTGAGTTGAATATTTGCAGTGGGAAAACTCAAAAAAAATGTCATTCTTTTAAATCAAAATGCCACAGGAAACTTGGCAAAGTGCTTTCAGTAAAAGCTTCCACTGATGGAGCATCTTCCAACCCTAATTGGTTTGGAATTCCTTGGTCATTTTTAAGTTACATTGCTGTTCATTTACCCATGTCTGTCTCACATAACCAGTACAGTAGCTATCTAGATGTGTGCTCAGAGACCTGAGGTGTTATTTAAAGCAATAAAGGAGCCTGCTTTTTTAATAATTCACTGCATCAGCTTATCTTTTTAAAAATCTCACTTCATCTAGTAGCTTCTAGTGCAGTTGTTTCAAGATTGCCAATCCCAAGTTATTGCACATCATGAAATAAGTTCTCAAAATTATGGCTTAAAAAAAATCTTTCTATTTCTGCATGCCTCCAGGGTTTCAAGCTGGCGTTGTTGATATATTGAGTTTTACCTAGACTTGTGAAGGCTAGAAACTTATCACTTCTCTGCGGGAAAGCTGAGAATGTAAAACAATGCCAGCTGCTGCAACGTTGAGAAACAAATATTTAAATATTAATTAGATATAAGAATTGGAAACACACAACTTTAATAACAATATTTCTACAGTCTCTGTGCAAGACCCTTGTCAGCTTCAAATGGCAAATATTTTGAGCATAAAACATATTTTTTTCCATTATAACTATTCTAGAACTCCTTCACATCCAAACAGAAATCTGAAAAAAAAACCCAGTTTTTAGGAAATCTTCCAAGGCAAATGTTCTTGCTCTCTTTAAACTTTTTTTTTCTTCAGAAGATTTTATTTAGGTTTAAGTGGAGAAGAATTGGAAAAGGAGATTAGGGAATTCCATCATGAAAAGTGCTGCAAGGTACTGATACATTATTGCTTCCTTACGAGTGGTCATCCTCTTTTTTCCCTGCATTGCTTTCATACCTCTTCGCTGCATGTTTTCCCAATATGCTGCACAGTCTGAACACGTTGGCTTCTTGGCTCTGCTGCTGTTTGCCTCCAAGAAAACGCTGGCAAAGGCTGAGTTTAGGAGACTTAGACTACAGTTAGTTTCAAATCATAAATCCATCTTTAGAGCTATAAAAGCGCATTTGTGGTTGAGGGAAAAATTCCTGAGGTCTCTATTGCTCTCCTGGAGTAGTATTGCATTACGGATACCTCTGCATGCATGAACGAGCACTGTGATAGAGTAAGATAGGATCAAAATCGACAAGATTTTGAATCACAATGGCATTTATGTACTCTCTAGCTTTTCTATGTTTTTAAAGAGCTGGTGAATTAAAAAATGACAATTCCAGTGGGCGGGGATACGTTTTCCTATCTCTGAATGCAGCTCCAGGACTTCTACCATTGGGAATCCATTGCTGTATTTCCCTGGTTATTCCTAAGGATATTTTTTAAAGGAAAGTGAAACTTCTTTTTAATGACTTCTTAAAGAACTTTCGAGAGATGAGATTAAATGTGTCCTCTTTAGCTTCAGTGCACTAATTTGATTTGCGTTAGTTCTGTGCACAGAACTCTTTTCTCAGAGAGCTGTCTCTGCGTAAGTGTCTGGTGAGGATGAAATGATAAATATTTTGTGCATAAAAGGCAACTTTTTCCAAGTGGCATCATTCCAACTCTGTTTCAGTTTAAGGCCTCCAAACCAGTTAAATCCTGTGTCTGTGGGCTGCAGTATTCAGATGTGTGACCTGTGGGGAAAGAAGCACAGTTATTCAGTAGCATAACTGTTAAATCATCTAGACTGTAAGAGGATTATATATTCACACAAGCTGAAACATCACTGAGTGCCTTAGCTTTTATATGTACAGCTCCTAATTGAATTTTGTCAGTAAATATTACAAACACAAACTCAAGAGCCATTTGACTTTCATTGACCCCAAAGTGCATCCTCTGCAACAACAGCATTTTGAGAAAATAGGCTTTTCTTTCAAACAGAAAGTTAAACAGCATTCCAGAAAGAGATCTGTAATTCGTAAAGAGCTATTTACAACACTCTTGTGCTGGAAACTCCCCGTGGTCAGTTACAGCCTGTATTTGGATTGCCTGCATTGAACCCATGCATGCTGTCCAGAGCCTTCCAAAGTTCCTCATGAAAAAGCATTCGGGTTTTTTTCAAAGCATGTGATAGTATAATGCTGAGGAGCATTTTTTTAAAGATGGGAAGCCAACACATGCGTCTTTGGTGTTCACAATACTAGATATCCCATGCTGAACACAACAAGACCTGTTCAGAATTACCAGATGGTTTTAAAACCCGTAAGTAGTGCAGCTTTGTGCCTGGCTTGATCTGCCATTAAAAGTGGCACCAGGCTTCTGCAGTTACAATGCTGCTGGGTGCTGGTGTTTCTAGCACAGCACTGCATGGTACCTTCGCATCCTCAGTCTCCAACCCACTTATCCTCCCGATCACTGCGCGATGTAAGACAGCGATGACACTCCCATTTTTGAAGCATTGGAATTGAGAGACAGGAGCCTTGTCCCAGGGAAAAGTAGGGGACCAAATACAGGTCGTGGAGGTCTGGAGCCATTTTTAAGATTGTGAACTTTGACAGAAGGAACGTTCACATGCATTTTATATGAGAGAAAATAATGAACATAGTTGATGGAAGGCAACAGGATAATGTCTTATCATCTTTAAACACAGAGTAAATATTTAAGAGACAGAAGAATAAAGAAGAAGTTTAAGTAAAAAATTCTTGGGTCAAAGAGAATTTTAAGCTGTTCTGTCTAGAATATAAAGTAGGATAATTATTTCCCCTCTAAACTGGTTTCTGACAAACCTGTTGGAGTCAGTTTCTACTGGGAAACAATGACCAGTTGTCAGATTTAGTGGGACCAGCCAATTCCATTTAAATCTTTCAGTGGAATAAATGGCCCTTGGCAAATGATTTGCAGGTCTCCCACTGCCTCTGGGTACAACATGTGGCATGCTTCATCCGTCCCTTTCTCTGACATGCAACACTACTGTGGACGGACACCTTGCCACCAAGACGCAGTGAAAGCTGAGAAAGTTTCAACTCCTCAGCAAGAGGCATGAGAAAATGCTGCAACTCTGGTAAAAATTCTGAGAATGGTGTTTTCTTTGTTGTATAATCTGAAACACTCTAAAATGCTGTCAATTAAGAAACAAGTCAGACCTGGATTTCACAGCAAGCATCCTTTTACGCAGCAGTTTTAGAGCGTATACATCCCATTCCTCTTTCGCTTAAAGCATGTTGGTAAGTCCGTTACTTCCCACAGGATGACTGTGTCCTTGATGTGGTGTGCATTATGCAACTTTCCAAAATCTAGGTGTATTGTTTCTAACAGTGACCCACAGTCAGGCTGTAAATTGTTTTGTCTAGCTTTGTTTTCAAATTTAGAAAGCCATGCAGACTGGTATAGGTGGTATTCAAGGAAAAGGTCAAGAACAAGGAGGGGGGGCCAGCTAGGTCTTGGCTTGCTGGTTGAGAGTACCAGAAACCTCAGAGTGGTGTTTGTGCATCACAGATGTAGATAGCACTGTGCCTTCTAACGGTAATCAGAAAGACATCACTCCTGATGTGCTGCTCAAGTGTGACCTTGAGTTTTCTTGTGATGGAAACAGCAGAAAATGTATGTGTCTGATTCTGTCTTCCACTGCTGAAAGAACTCCTGTTAACCAAAGCTTTTGGTGTCAAGACTGTGCTATCTTATTTGAGGGCTGGAAGCACAGGTTGTGGTATGACAAAAAGAGGTGCCTTTAATAGCCCTGTGTCCAAAACAGTCGAGTGATACTGGAGCCAGGCTGTTCCTCCTGCCATGTGTTTCGCTGTGTTCACAGATGGTTGTTACTATTTTTCTGCTTGCGTTGGGCCATACAGGTATCGTGCATGCGTAGAGGAGGAGTCGAATGGAGCCGTCACTTGAATTACTGCAGATCACCCAATGTGCTCTTCATTCCCTCTACATTAGTCTTTGTGCCCCAGATAGACAGACAGCAAAGACAACCTAAGCTCTGTTGAAGCCTGGAAAAGTTCATGGGTCCTGAAACTGAGTGAACTATGTCCACACGACAAAAAAGGGGAGCAAAGGTGGACCCGTGCCTAAATTGTTCTACCTTAAACAAGTTTAGGTGGAAATCTGAGAGACTTAACAGTCTGAGACTTACTTTTTTCAGATAGATTTGGAATGCTTTGCAAAAGAAAGATGTTTGTCACCCTGTGTGCCAGTTAAGATCAAGAAATGAGGAGCACAGCAAAGAAGGGGTGCATTATTTTTTACTTAAAGTAATGGTAGTAATGGTTGGTTAGGATTTTTTTTTTTTTTTACATTTTTGAGTAAGGCTCTGTGTAGCTGTTTCATTTAGCTCTCAGCTCTTCTATTTCTGACAGTGACAGATTTCATTGTGTCTTGTTCCTCTGTGACAGGAATGAAGTATGCACGAGTACAAAAGTTTGAAAACGTAGAGGGACACCGGGGTGAAAGAAATATATGGGCAATGCCAGATTAAAAGTTCATTGGGAAACCAGAGATAAGCCTAAATTTTTTATTCTTTAGGGCAAATTAATTTTCAGTCTTTGAAGTATTTAAGACCCCGTTTGCTCGCACCACCTTAGCCCTGGAAGCGTGTTTAGCTTCTTGATCAAGAAAAAATGGAAATCATCACCTCAACAGCTTTCTCTGTCGCACGATACATCATACGGCCTCAAAGTATCAAAGCTATCTAAATGACTGAGACGCTTATAGGAAATGCAAGTGTCTGTTACTGCCCTCTTATCACGGGTCATTTCTACAAAATTCTCAGTAGTGTCACAGAGCCTGGTGACTGTCGGTATTGCTGCAACCCCATGGAGCTCAACGCTGGGCAGACCTGGGGTCTGGACCCAGTCCTGCCACAGAGCCACCGATGAACTCACTATGCAGGATATAAGAGAGAGGTAAGGTGGGAAGCAAGAGTCAACTGACACATCCAGATGCCATGAGCAGGGCAGGAGCAGCCTCCTAAGCTGCCTGTTGGCTGTTACTATCTGTTTTCCACTTAAGTCCAGGGTCTGACTGAGTACTCCTGCTCCTCCGCTCCTTGCCACCATACACAAGTGTTGTCTCTTGCTGCACACCCACAATTGCTCTGGGTGGCATCCACGCTGATGCTGTACCGCCAGCTGCTCCAAGCCAGAAAGCTGCATGTCCCACAGCAGTGAGGCGAAAATCCATATGGCCGAGTTACACAGCAGAGGTCCTAGCGAGCAGAAATCAAACCCTGTCCCACATAACCTTCCCTGTCCCATGCATCATCCCGCTCCCTGTTCTTTCTCTTTCTCTGGATCTTTCAATAAGCTGAGTCATGCAGGAATGGCCGTGACTACGCCAAGGCCTGGAGGGCCTAAAAGAACTAGCCTACCTTGAAGGGTAGGTGGGGAGAAGGTGAAGTGAGGATTTCCTGGAGGCTCACGATACCTGCAGGACTGAGCTCTGTTGAAACCTGTTCCTGCAGCCAGCTCCTGACCCAGTAACATCCAGGGCAACACAAATCCTTTGCCCACAGACGAGTCTGTTTTGCTTCATCCTGAGAATTTCTGCTTTGCAGCTGTGCCTCTTAGCCGACTGTTGTGCATTGCTGCAGTGCGTTCCCCATGGAGCGGGCAACAGCTGGCTTGTTTTGCTTGACCGCCGCTGTTGAAGGTTTCTCTAAGATCGTGGTGCGTCAGTGGGGCCCTTTGAGACTTTTCTTCCTCTTCTAGCTTGCAAGAACTCGAAGTAACACTTTGTGTCAGCAATACTTCTAGGAGTCAATGAGGAATGGCTTTTTTCATCTTGCAATAAAATGCTTGAAGCATTATTAAAGTGAAACCACTACATTTCCCCCCGTGGTGGATTGCCCTTGGCTGTCTGCCAGATACCCACCAAGTTGCTCAATCACTTCCCTCCTCAGCAGGACAGGGTGGGAGAAAAGAAGATGGAAAAGAACTCGTGGGTCAAGATAAAGGCAGTTTAATAAAGCAAAAGCAAAGGCTGTTCATGGAAGGAAAGGAAAAACAAAAGTTTTATTCTCTATTTCCCATCAGCAGGTGATGTCCAACCATTTCCCAGGAAGCACGTGTTTACAGACAGGCCTGTGAGCATGATCTTATCCCTCGTGCCCTGCATCCTACTGCATGCTGAGGAGTCTCTGCCTGAAGCTGTTCACAGCCAAATTTGCCGTGTGTACCATCCCACTGCAAAGTCCCCAAGTGGTGTATGCAGCAGCCCCATGCAAAACTCACATCTGTAAGCAGAAAGGGACACTTCTCCACCTCTCACGTACCTGAGAGACACGAGTGCTGCTTGCTAGTTACCGTTACACTTCTCATGACACCAGACGTAGTTAAAGGTAGAAACACAAATTTTACATGTAAGAATTAACCCGGACACCAAGGAAGCTAGATCAGAAACAGCTGCATGGAAATAAAAGCCCTGCTTCTGTCTGTGCATGCTTCCCAGTAGCTCCTGAGACATCGGAGAGGTCTCTCACTGTTGCCCACCTAACAGCCTGTCCTTACACAGTCTGTAGCTGGGGTCCAGCCTCTGAGTAGAAAATGCCTTACAATGAGTTCAGCATTTAGTGAAGAAGATCTTGACTTAAAGACAATTGCACCCTTCCTTCCTCTCAGTTATTCCTGTAACTCATCACTTCACTCAGTGGACAGTTTAAATGTTCCTTTTAAGGGATTACTGAATTGCTCTGTCCAGTGTACAGACACCACTCTTCCCTGAACACAGCTGGGTAGAGCCTTCTTCTGTCCACAGGTACGCAGACTAGTTAGTGGTCCCACGACTTAACTGAACTATAGAATAATGATTAAATTGTATTGTGGTAAGTGTTCCCTTTGACATGGACAAATATTGTGTGCAGTATTTGTACTTTGTACAGCCGTTTAGTCTGAAACCCACAAGGAAAAAGGAATGGAAATAGTGCAGTCTTTTTCAAGGCCAGAAGTGATGATAACCAGCCTCTTCAGACTGGCAAAGGTTCTGAAGTGAACATACTTGGCAGGATTAGTAACAGTGCAGGTTGCATTTGTGTCTGATCCAGCTTGGAATCAGGCTGCTTTTTGATCCAGCACTTGCAGCAGATCTTCCCGCTCCTTCCAAAGGTACAAAGGGTAGAAAAAGCCTCGTGGTCTTTGTGTTCCTGGAAAGTGTGCTGGGGACCGAGTTCCTGATGGAAAATGTTGTGCAAGAGATGTGGCTCAGCACCGCCATGCAGTGGTAACCATCTGATAGATGGGAGTGGGGAGCAGGGTAGAGCTTGTTCCCTGCTGCTGCAGACTTCTCAATAGAATCACTACATAGATACAGAAAGGCTGATGGGAATGACAAGTGAAGTGCTAGCCTGCATGAGGTTAAAGCCGATAGACTTTCTTTTCTTGGTAAAGGTGGGGGCTGGCAGAAATTACTCTGGACATGCAAGATACTGTTACCCCAAGGCTTGTCTCTGGCTCGGATGCACCTGCCAATTGTCTGTGCCTCCTTGACAGCCATCCCTGTAGAGAGGCAGCCCTGGCAGAAGTCAGAGTGGAGAGAAATCAGACCAGAAGTGTGGGTAGCTGAGGGCCTGGATGCAGGCTGAGGGCATTGCACCTGCAGCCTATCCAGCTTCTCCTCCTGCTGGCTCTGCTCTCGCAAACGCACGTAGCATGGGGAAAAAATACAAAGAACTACCGATGTGTGCATGCCTCCAAGGCAGGGGGGTTGGAACTCCATCATCTACAAGGTCCCTTCCAACCCAAACCACTCTGTGATTCTGTGATGTGCTGCGCTGCGGGTGCGCGGCTGCAGCAGGATTTCCTGCGGGAGGAGGTGCCGCCGCCATGGCACTGGGGGGCTCTGGGGGCCCATGGCCGTGCCCCCCAGCAGGCCAGTGCCACCCGCGATGGGGCACGGGGGCAGGGAGAGGCACCAGCGGAAGGGGCAAAAGCAGCACCCAGAGAGGGAGTTGAGGAAATGACATTTTATTTAATTTTTTTCTGGAGTTTGGAGTTGCTGGAGCCCTGCTAGTGCCGCCGGCAGCGTGGCCTCTTGCAGGGCTGGGGAGAGTCCTGGGGGCCGGGGGCCCTCCTCTTTGGGGGGTGCCGGGGCCCCCTGCGCCAGCGGTCCCTGCCCCGGCCGGGAGCGGAGGGGCTGCGGGGAGTGGTGGTGCTGGGGGTGCTGTAGCTGTAGCTGGCGGAGCTGAAGCTGGAGGAGGTGGGGCTGGGGCTGTTGCGGCTGGGGCTGGAGGAGCTGGAGCTGGTGGGGCTGGAGCTGCTGGGGCTGGCGCTGGTGGGGCTTGAGCTGGAGGAGCTGGAGCTGGAGGGGCTGGCGCTGGTGCAGCTGGGGCTGGTGCGGCTGGGGCTGGCTGCAGGGCTGTCATCCTCCGCCCCGGCAGTGGGGGAGCACAGCAGCCTCCGGGCCTCCTCGCTGCACAGGCGCACGATGACATTGATGAGGCCATGGACCAGCGGTGCTGTACGTTCCCCCAGGCCAGGCTGCACCCACTGGACCACGACCTCTTCGTCCAGCCCATGGATGCACAGGGCCTGCAGCATCTGGATTTCGATTCCCTTTGCCAGCCACCACTGCTCCTCAAAGATTTCGTTCAGTTCGCGGCGCAGCCAGGGCAGCACAGGGTCGAGGAGGTGCTGGTTTTGCTGGAAAAGTGCTGCCCAGACCTCAGGCAGGAGTGCCGCCGTGGTAGCCCTGGCCTCTGTCCCCGCAGCCCCCATGTCTTGCAGGAACGGCCTCCCCTGCGGAGAGGGTGGAGGGGATGCCGCGGGGCGAGGGGGGCTGCTGGTGGCCAGGGGGGCCGGGAGCTCCGCCTGCCTGGCTGCTGTCCTGTGGTGTGTCTTCACGGGGATCGAAAACACACTGTAGAGAGTCATTTTCTCCCCGCACAGAAAACTTGACCATCTCCATCTCTACTCCACAGAGTGGGCAGCTTGATGTCGTTTCCACCCACCTCAGGATGCAGCCCAGGCAGAACTCGTGGCAACAGGGCACCACATAAGCCACGCCATCTTCAGCATCGCAGCAGATGGGGCAGCTCCACTCCGTCTTCGTGGCTGTATTTGCGCTCTGCGGTGGGTTGGGGGGTGCTGAGGATGAGAAGCTGCTCCCCATCGCTGGTGCCGGTGCTGCCAAAGGCTGTCGTGCACTGCAAAACGGTCAGTGGCTGTCCCAGGGAGTGGTGGGGAGGGGAGGAAGAAATGCCCAGGTCCCTGGAGAAGGACACCCCTCAGCTCCCACAGCCCCACCGCCCACCCCACGGCCACCCCGGGGGGACGTTTCCCCCACAGCTCACCTCCGCTGCTGCAAGCACGTCCCGCGGTGCCCGGCTGCCTGAACCAGGCAGGGCCGGGGAAACACAGGGGTGGCTCTGGGACGGGCACCGAGAGCTGCCGACGGCAGCCCCCAGAGCACCACCCAGCACCAGCAGAAGCCTCGCTCGGCCCTCCAGACCTCGCAGGCACGCTCGGCAGGAGTGCAGGCACGAGCCAGGCTGGCCCAGGCTCTGCCGGCGCCCAGGATAAGTAGTGAGGGATGTGAGGTCACAATCCACCACCAGTGACATCAGACTCCACGACACGGTGTTGTCACAATGGGCCTTCCGCCCCTGCAGGCACACAGCATCAGCTAGAACTAGGGAGTCCAGACTGGAGACCGGGGGCCACTCTTCCCCCATGAGGACAGTCTGGCAGTGGGGCAGGTTGCCCAGAATGGCTGTGCCGTCTCCATGCTTGGAGCGTTTCAAGCCCCAGGCGGATAAAGCCCTGAGCACCTGGTCTGAGCCCAGGGCTGACCCTGCTTTGGGCAGGAGGTAGGACCAGAGACCTCCCAAGGTCCACTCCACCCACATCCATTCTGTGATCTTACCCTAATGCTACGAGAAGAAACAAGTTTAAGATGGTAATCAGCAGAGTCCATACCTACAGCTTTACAGGAGAAGAAGAAAAATGCCATTTTTTGGTTTCATGTTCTATATTTCTGTGGCACTCATCAGTTTAGCATCTGCTTGGTTTGCAGAGTGTAAGGTTTGCTATTCGTACAGCCTTGTTCTGCAGTGTGGTGCCAGAATCCTGGCAGTGCAGCAGAATAGAGAGGCTAAAACTCAGATTGTCAAAAGTACAGCATGCTGGATCAATGGATAAACTTGGGATGTGGAGGATGTTTGCAGAAGATTAATCGTCTAGAGCCAAGACTTTCTAATCACCTGGGCAGTGAATTCTGCCCATTTACCTGTGTTTGTAAGAACAGCTGAAAAACACTTTGTATTTCCATTGAAAATGCTTAATTATATTTATCTGTGTTTGTGCTGTGCTCCACACAGTACTATAGAGAGACTGCTGTTCAGAAGAAGCTTTTGGAAAGAAAGTATTCCCTTAATAATTTCCTTTCTGAGAGAGACCAGCCTCTCCCCAGGCAGTGAGGACTGGACTCTCGGGAACATTTCTGCTGCACACTGCAGCCAGTGGCACGGGTTGCCCAGAGCAGTTTAGGTGTCCCATCCCTGGAGGTGTTCAAGGCCAGGCTGGATGGGGCTTTGAGCAACCTGGGCTGGTGGGAGGTGTCCCTGCCCTGGGCAGGGGGGGTGGCACTGGGTGATCTTTAACATCCCTTCCAACCCAAACCACTCTGTGATTCTGTGATGTGCTGCGCTGCGGGTGCGCGGCTGCAGCAGGATTTCCTGCGGGAGGAGGTGCCGCCGCCATGGCACTGGGGGGCTCTGGGGGCCCATGGCCGTGCCCCCCAGCAGGCCAGTGCCACCCGCGATGGGGCACGGGGGCAGGGAGAGGCACCAGCAGAAGGGTCAGAAAGCAGCACCCAGAGAGGGAGTTGAGGAAATGGCATTTTATTTAATTTTTCTGGAGTGGGGGGTTGCTGGAGCCCTGCTAGCGCCGCCGGCAGCGCGGCCTCTTGCGGGGCTGGGGAGAGTCCTGGGGGCCGGGGGCCCTCCTCTTTGGGGGGCGCCGGGGCCCCCTGCGCCAGCGGTCCCTGCCCCGGCCGGGAGCGGAGGGGCTGCGGCCGCAGGCCTGGGCAGAGGGATGGTCCACTGCCACCTTCCCCGGCTCCTCCTGGGTCTGGGAGCCCGCAGGGCTGCGGGGGGAGGCCGTCTGGGGGCCGGGAGTGCCCCCCCGGGGGGGCGGTGGGGCTGGGGGTGCTGGAGCTGTAGCTGGCGGAGCTGAAGATGGAGGAGCTGGAGGTGGTGGAGCTGGGGCTGGTGGGGCTGGGGCCCCCTGGAGCTGGAGGTGGTGGGGCTGGGGCTGGTGCGGCTGGAGCTGGTTCAGCTGGCGCTGGAGGGGCTGGGGCTGGTGCGGCTGGGGCTCTCTGCAGGGCTGTCATCCTCCGCCCCGGCAGTGGGGGAGCGCAGCAGCCTCCGGGCCTCCTCACTGCAGAGGCGCGCGATGGCATTGATGAGGCCATGGACCAGCGGTGCTGTACGTTCCCCCAGGCCAGGCTATACCCGCTGGACCACAGCCTCTTCGTCCAGCCCATGGATGCACAGGGCCTGCAGGATCTGGATTTCGGCTCCGTTTGCCAGCCACCACTGCTCCTCAAAGATATCCTCCAGTTCACGGCGCAGCCAGGGCAGCACGGGGTCGAGGAGGTGCTGGTTTTGCTGGAAAAGCGCTGCCCAGACCTCAGGCAGGAGTGCCGCCGTGGTAGCCCTGGCCTCTGTCCCCGCAGCCCCCATGTCTTGCAGGAACGGCCTCCCCTGCGGAGAGGGTGGAGGGGATGCCGCGGGGCGAGGGGGGCTGCTGGTGGCCAGGGGGCCGGGAGCTCCGCCTGCCTGGCTGCTGTCCTGTGGTGTGTCTTCACGGGGATCGAAAACACACTGTAGAGAGTCATTTTCTCCCCGCACAGAAAACTTGACCATCTCCATCTGTCCTCTGCAGAGTGGGCAGCTTGATGTCGTTTCTGCCCACCTCAGGATGCAGCCCAGGCAGAACTCGTGGCGACAGGGCACCACATAAGCCACGCCATCTTCAGCATCGCAGCAGATGGGGCAGCTCTACTTCATTTCCATGGCCATCTTTGTGTTCTGAACTTGCTCATTCAGAATTTTTTTTGTATGGTTTTTTTTTTTAAATCCTCTTTATCTGAAAACTTTTGCGAGTGAACAAGTTCAGTAGCACACCGTGGAAAATAAAATGTGTAGTTTGTTTTCTGAAAAGTTACCTGAAACTTTTTTTTCGTATGCTAAGCAAATACTCTCAAGCACTTATATTGTAAAGGACATCAGTCAAGATATTTGTGGAATTAGGAAATTAGCATGATGAGTGAGAATAGACTAGAACTCTCCTGGTGTGTCTTGTAGAGAAAAATCTTATTTTCAGATTGCATTTGTTTTTTAATGGCCACTGTTCTGAATCAGCCCCCTCTCACATGCAGAGTGCACAATTCAGTACCCATAACAAATCCGTCTTGCAATGTGTATGTGTAAGAGGTTAAACGATAGCTATTTCAAGCACAGTGAGGGAACATCAAAGGCTTCACAAGATTTGTTTGCTGCTCTTTTCATAAAAAAACCCACCACAGATATGTGAGTGGTTAGCCAGAGCAAAGACTGCCAAGGCTACAATGATAAATGCTCAGACTGTACCTTACAGAACACCAAACTAAGAAGTTGAGAAGGAAAGCAAATATGCTGCGTGACTCCTTCTTTTCTCATGATTTTAATCTGTCCTGCTTCACTCATCTCCCAGCCAGTGTCCTAGCTCTGAGAGAAACCTGGAACAGTGTGGTGTGCATCCTCCCTTTCCCATTGCTAACGTTGCCTTCTTGATTAGTGCCCCCTCAGAAACACTCCCAAACATAGTGCAGAACCATTTTAAAATGTCTTTTTTTTGATCCTGAGTATGCCCTTACTGTGGAAGGTGTGAAATTATCAGGCCTGGGAGAGTAGTCAACTCTGGGCAACCATGGACTCATTTTTCGTTTTTCCTATCAAGACATTTTGCTTCTGAATGCCCGCTCTGGATATGCCTATTCTCACTACTTCCTATCAGTTTCCGCTACTGAACATGGTAGCATTTTTCTAATGACAGGGTCTGTCTGATGAAGGAGGCATGTCACTGCACGGCCAGTAACATGGGTTACAGTGCAGTGAGGTGTGTGTGATCCCTCTCCAGAGCAGTCATGACACACAGGGCAGATGATTTCTCGGCTCGCTGCTCTCTGAAAAAGAGCCGCTGCTTGCAGAGGCAGGTCAGCATCCCAGTCCTCCTCCCCAGAAAAGCAAGGCCTTCTCTGACTCCTGCTGTTTTCCCTTTGTGTCAATAAATTTGCTGCCAGCTTGGTTAGCTCGCTGCAGAATGGTCAGGTGTTTGGTAGTAGGATATTCAGTCTGAATTTGAAGCTGTCCTGTGGGCTAGGTTAGGATGCGATTCTCCTCTTCTTCCTTTCAGGAACATGCTGGGGACCAGAGAATTGTATCTTTACCCCCATGGGAGGACTCCATGGAGGTGCAGACCTTTTTCTCCCCAAAACCACCATCATGCAGTGATTTTAGACATTTGCATGATGTGCTTGAGGGCAGCCATTTGAAGAACTGTTGGTCTAGGTGAGTTCTTTCCATCCTCACTCCCCTTCACCTCCCTCCCCAAGCAATAATTGCATTGGTAAAACACACACAGTTTTCATTCTTTATACTGCGGAAATAGATTTACTCCCATGTGCACTACAAAAAATGCCTCTGCGATAGTGTCTGTAACCTCTGTGCAGACAAATGCTCTTGGTCTCAAACACTAGAGCTTGGTTGGACGCCCACCATATTACCATGTGTGCTTCCACTTAGTTTGACAGGTATCCGCTCAATCTCTGCTGAATTGTCCTTCACTTTTCCAGTGATAGCTACTGAGTTTATTCTGATCAACAGTGAGAAAAGGATTTTGTTCAGATAATATTTTTCTGTGTTTCAAACAAATAGCCTAGCATTTTTAGCACACGGATAACATAATTCAGAGGAAAAACTGTCCATGCTGGACACATATTTCAAAATTTGCAGTGTGTTGTAACTACAGACAGCCGAAAAGGAGCTATTGCTAAAGTTTCCATACATGTTGATACCTTTTATTTTCAGTTTTTATTTTTCATGTGACTGTACTGTCTTACTGACTTTCTTTTTAACTTTTCTACACCCTGACTTTTCTTCCTTTGGAAGGAGTTTGTTTTTAAATGATTTCAACCTTCATTAAAAAGTTAGTTTTGCGTCCAGGTTATTCTGCTCATTGATTTCTGCTTTTTCCTGCTCCCAAATTCTTACTAATTTGTGTCATGTCAGAACAAAAAATTATTACACGTTTAGAGTGGTATTGTATGAAATAAATGATAATACAGCTTAGCTGTTTGCTCAGCAGAAGTGGCAGCATTAGTTGTCTGTTTGCTTGTTTATGGTGGAAGCAACATTTTGTAATACAAATATTGCCTGAAAAGAGATTTAAAATGTATTTTCATTTCGCACACAGAAGTATGGGCAAAGTGGAGGAGGGAGAGGAAGAAAACCCTGCCAATAGATGGACATTTCAGTTGTTCTCTCTCCTTGCTTGCACTCTGCTGCCCTGTAATAATGCTGTCATTGGTGACAACCATCCCACTAGACGGTTTAAATTATTCTCAGCTTTTTCTTGCTTTTTCTGTGTGCCATTTCTCTGGGGGGATTTAACTTTAAAATTGTTTAACCAAAACTCATAGTTTCATTCTCAGCTGGTGGTGCCAAAATCCATCATTCCAGGGTAGCAGCCTTTGTGTTAAAAATGCCCTTCTGGTATGAAGCCGCTGCATTTTTTGTGAGTACCCAAAAGAAAGCGGGAGGGTTGGAAATTTTTCACTCTTCCAAAATGTGTCAGTGGGGAAATTTCCATCACCCAAAGGTAACCATCTTCGATTCTCCCTCACTTGATCCTGTCCTGTCAACCCAAAGCTCCCTTCCCTCTGCTTTGAAATCTGAGGAACCTTGCATTTTATCCATTTCCATTGGGATCAGCACAGAAACTTTGTGCTCAGGATCTCTGCATGACTGAAGTCCTACATGACTTTCAGACAAAGCAGTTCATTCACACTTCCAGTTTGCTCTGCTTTCAAGAAGAGACACTTTTGGAAAAATATTGGTTGGCTTGCTTTTATGGCTGTGTAAATAAAGAATGAAGAATAAAATCTGGAGGCATAAAAACGACAGGTCAAAATATTCTTGTCTGTGTCTCAGGTCTGTTATATTGATGTAAACTGGAAGGGAATCTCTTTCCTCAAATACTTTTTTTCCAACCCCAGCGGTAGATACGGACTAGTAGGTCACTGGCCAGCTCTTTAAATTGGTATGCTGTCCCCCTTCTTTTATGTGGATTGGTATGAGGGCACATTTATCTTGCCTTTGCCAGCTGAACTGCTCTGCTATGCGTAGCTTGGCATGATATGACACTTCCAGGTGCACGAAATATTTCCATTTTTCTGATACTTCAGTGCATCTCTGCATGATAGCACAGAACAAACCTGCCCAAATACATGGTCCATCAAATTACCAGGCAATGAACTCACTCCGAAGTTACTAGTTGTTACTGCTTGTTCTCCTGAATTATTCCTTCCCCTGTGATGTGGCAGTGCCTTAACAGCATGTCATGGTTTGGCCTCAGCCGGCAACAAAGAACCAGGCGGCCGCTCGCTCAACCCCCCACAGCCGTGGGGGGGGAAATAGGAAGAAAAAGGCAAAACTCGTGGGTTGAGATAAAGGCAGTTTAACAGAACAGCAAAGGGAAGAGAAAACAGCAATAATAACACGGATAAAGGAATATACAGACGCGATTAGGGCACCGCCGCTCACCGACCGGACCCGCACTGCCGCAGCCCGCGCTGAGCCACAACTTCCCGTCCCCTCCGCCGGGCAGCTCCCCCTATAGCCCGGGCATGGCTCACATGGTGTGGAATACCTGTGTCCCCTCCCATCCTTGGGGAAATTAACCCCAGCCCTGCCGGAACCAGGACACAGCGCCTTTTCTTTGTGCTGCAGTAGTTTGTGATGGCCCTGACATAAAGCATGCTGAGGCCATGTCCTCAGCACCAGCCAGAGCAGATGCAGCGACACAGACAGTGCTCCCTCGGAAACACACAGGCACACAGGCCTCTGGCTGCAGGGAGTGCCACAGCCTTGCTCTACGAGCAAGTTGTAGCGGTAACAACAGCTGTGTCAGGTGTGAGCAAGTAGATGATCTGCTGAGCCTGGTGGCAGAGCTCAGGAGCGAGGTTGAGCGACTAAGGAGTATCAGGGAGAGCGAGAAAGAAATAGACTGGTGGACCCAGGCCTTGAGCTCCATGAAAGAAAGACCGGGCCAGGCATCGGAAATAAGAAAAGACCACGGGGATATCATCTCTATGCCCTGTAGGGCTGAAGGGACGGAAGGCAGAGGCCTACCGAAAAATGACGAATGGAGGCGAGTCTGTGGTAAGCGCAGCAAGCGAGCCCCCTCCTTGCCCACCCCCCCTCCCCTAGTACCATTATCCAACAGGTACGAGGCCCTGGGCACGGCAGGACAGCCGGAGGACAACAAGGTGGACAGTCCTAATACATCACAGGAGACGCCAGGACTGGGAAGACCCGCTCAAAACATTAAGACCACTGCTACAAGGAAGAAAAGGAGGGCTGTAGTCGTGGGTGACTCAGCACTGAGGGGGACTGAGGGCCCAATATGTAGGGCAGACCCCGCTCTCAGGGAAGTCTGCTGCCTCCCGGGGGCACGCGTTAGGGACATCACTAAGAGACTCCCTAGCCTGGTGCAGCCCTCGGACTACTATCCGCTGCTCCTGTTTCATGTGGGGGGTGATGAATGTGCAGAAAGGAGTGCAAGGATGATTAAAAGGGATATCAGGGCTTTGGGACAGTCACTACAGGGATCTGGAGCACAGGTGATTTTCTCATCCCTACTTCCTGTTGCGGGCAATGACATTGAAAGGAACAGACGAGCTCAATCTGTTAACATGTGGCTCCGTGGATGGTGTCAACGCCACAACTTTGGGTTTTTTAACAATGGAATGACCTTTGCGGCATCAGGCCTGCTGGCATCAGATGGGGGCTGGCTCACTCAAAGAGGGAGAAGGGTTTTTGCCCAAAAATTGGCAGGGCTCGTTAACAGGGCTTTAAACTAAATTTGACGGGGGAAGGGGGTATTATCAGGGTTGCCCATGAACAGCCAAGGGATGTTACATCAAGGAAAGGGGAACAGGGCGCTGGTGAGGGCCTGCAGCCATTAGCTCCAAGATGGGACAGCTACGCTGCAGTATGCCCAAACCTTCACGTAGATGAGCTAGGAGCTCCTGGACCAACGGGAGTCAATCGGGAGGCACTGTTAGTACAGGACAAAGGAATTACAGCTGCTCCAACCAAATCGGCCGCAACGAAGACACGGCTGAAGTGCCTCTTCACAAATGCGCGGAGCATGGGGAACAAGCAGGAGGAATTAGAGACGTGTACACGCCTCCAAGGCTACGATCTCATCGGCATCGTAGAAACTTGGTGGGACGACTCCTATGACTGGAGCGTCGGCATGAAAGGGTACAGACTCTTCAGGAGAGACAGGCAAGGGAAACGAGGAGGTGGTGTTGCCTTATATGTTGATGAGCAGCTGGAATGTATGGAGCTCAACCTGGGGGAGGATACCGAGCCAACTGAGAGCCTATGGGTCAAGATTACAGGGAAATCAGGAGCAGGGGACGTTACAGTGGGGGTATGCTACAGGCCACCCGACCAGGAAGACCAAGTGGATGAAGCCCTCTATAGACAGATAAGGGCAGCATCACGTTCACAGACCTTGGTTCTCATGGGTGACTTCAACCACCCTGACATCAGTTGGAAGGATAACACAGCCAGGCACAGGCAATCCAGGAGGTTCCTGGGTTGCATTGAGGACAACTTCCTTCTCCAAGTGGTTGAGGAGCCGACAAGGAGAGGAGCCGTGCTGGACCTTGTTCTTACCAACAAGGAGGGGCTGGTTGACAGGGTCAAACTCAAGGGTAGCCTGGGCTGCAGTGACCACGAAATGGTTGAGTCTGAAATCCTCAAGGCAACGAAGAAGGTGCGCAGCAGGCTGATGACCCTGGACTTCAGGAGAGCCGACTTTGGCCTCTTGAAGAATCTGCTTGGTATGGTGCCGTGGGATGAAGCGCTGGAAGGAAGAGGGGTCCAAGAAAGTTGGTTAATATTCAAGGACCACCTCCTCCAAGCACAGCAGCAATGCATTCCTACAAAGAGGAAGGCAGGCAGAAAAGCCAGGAGGCCTGCGTGGATGAATAAGGAGCTCCTGGAAGTGACCAAAAGAAAAAAGAAGGTCTATAGGGAGTGGAGACAGGGGTGGGTAGCCTGGGAGGATTACAGAGGAGTCGTTCGAGCAGCTAGAGAGCGGGTTAGACAAGCTAAAGCCCAGCTAGAACTAAATCTGGCCAGGGACATTAAGACAAACAAAAAATCCTTCTATAGGTATATCAGTGAGAAAAGAAAGACTAGGGAAAATGTAGGCCCTCTCCGGAAGGATACGCAAGAACTGGTCACCCGGGACAGCAACAGAGCTGAGGTACTCAATGACTTTTTTGCCTCAGTCTTCACGGACAAGGACAGCAGCCGCACTGCCCAAGACGCAGATTGCAAAGGAGAGGATTGGGAAAACGGAGCACCGCCCACTGTAGATGAAGATAAAGTGAGAGACCACCTGAGGAACCTGAAGGTGCACAAGTCCATGGGACCTGATGAGATACATCCGCGGGTCCTGAGGGAACTGGCAGATCAAGTCGCGAAGCCACTAGCCATCATATTTGAGAAGTCGTGGCAGTCTGGCGAGGTTCCTGCCGACTGGAAAAGGGGAAACATAACCCCTATTTTCAAAAAGGGAAACAAGGAAGACCCGGGGAACTACAGGCCAGTCAGTCTCACCTCTGTGCCTGGCAAGATCATGGAGCAGATCCTCCTGGAAACTCTGCTGAGGCACACAGAAAACAAGGAGGTGATTGGTGAGAGCCAACATGGCTTCACCAAGGGCAAGTCATGCCTGACAAATTTGGTGGCCTTCTACGAAGGGGTTACAGCGGCAGTGGACAAGGGAAGATCTGCTGATGTCATCTACCTGGACTTGTGCAAAGCGTTTGACACTGTCCCACACGATATCCTGGTCTCTAAATTGAAGAGACATGGATTCGATAAATGGACCACTCGGTGGATAAAGAACTGGCTGGATGGTCGCACTCAAAGGGTTGCGGTCAACGGCTCGGTGTCCAAGTGGAGAGCAGTGACGAGTGGCGTTCCTCAGGGGTCGGTACTGGGACCCGTACTGTTCAACATCTTTGTTAGCGACATGGACAGTGGGGTAGAGTGCACCCTCAGCAAGTTTGCTGATGATACCAAGCTGTTTGGCGAGGCAGACACGCTGGAGGGGAGGGATGCCATCCAGAGGGACCTGGACAGGCTGGAGAGGTGGGCCCAAGCCAACCTCATGCAGTTCAACAAGGCCAAGTGCAAGGTCCTACATCTCGGTCGGGGCAATCCCAAGCACAAATACAGGCTCGGCGGGGAATGGCTGGAGAGCAGCCCTGTGGAGAAGGACCTGGGGGTGATGACTGATGAGAAGCTCGACATGAGCAAGCAGTGTGCGATCGCAGCCCAGAAGGCCAACCGTATCCTGGGCTGCATCAAAAGAAGTGTGGCCAGCAGGTCAAGGGAGGTGATTCTGCCCCTCTACTCTGCTCTCGTGAGACCCCACCTGGAGTACTGCATCCAGCTCTGGAGTCCCCAACATAAGAAGGACATGGACCTGCTGGAGCGTGTCCAGAGGAGAGCCACGAGGATGATCCGAGGGCTGGAGCACCTCTCCTATGAGGAGAGGCTGAGAGAGTTGGGGCTGTTCAGCCTGGAGAAGAGAAGGCTCTGGGGAGATCTTATTGCGGCCTTCCAGTACCTAAAGGGGGCCTACAGGAGAGCTGGGGAAGGACTTTTTCCTAGGGCATGTAGTGATAGGACGAGGGGGAACGGCTTTAAGCTGGAAGAGGGCAGGTTTAGATTAAACATTAGGAAGAAGTTTTTCACTTTAAGGGTGGTGAGGCACTGGAACAGGTTGCCCAGAGAGGTTGTTGAAGCCCCATCCCTGGAGGTGTTCAAGGCCAGGCTGGACGTGGCCTTGGGCAACCTGGTCTAGTGAGAGGTGTCCCTGCCCAGGGCAGGGGGGTTGGAACTCGATGATCTTCAAGGTCCCTTCCAACCTAAACCATTCTATGATTCTATGATTCTAAGATTCCCACCACTGCTTCCCCCTGGCCTTCCTACAAAGCCATTGCGTTCACAATTATATTTTATTTAATTTTTCTGGAGTGGGGGGTTGCTGGAGCCCTGCTAGCGCCGCCGGCAGCGCGGCCTCTTGCAGGGCTGGGGAGAGTCCTGGGGGCTGGGGGCCCTCCTCTTTGGGGGGCGCCGGGGCCCCCTGCGCCAGCGGTCCCTGCCCCGGCCGGGAGTGGAGGGGCTGCGGCCGCAGGCCTGGGCAGAGGGACGGTCCACTGCCACCTTCCCCGGCTCCTCCTGGGTCTGGGAGCCCGCAGGGCTGCGGGGGGAGGCCGTCTGGGGGCTGGGAGTGCCCCCCCGGGGGGCGGTGGGGCTGGGGGTGCTGGAGCTGTAGCTGGCGTAGCTGAAGCCGGAGGAGCTGTAGCTGTAGCTGTAGCTGGCGGAGCTGAAGATGGAGGAGCTGGAGGTGGTGGGACTGGCGCTGCTGCGGCTGGGGCTGGTGCGGCTGGAGCTGGCTGCAGGGCTGTCATCCTCCGCCCCGGCAGTGGGCGAGCGCAGCAGCCTCCGGGCCTCCTCACTGCACAGGCGCACGATGACATTGATGAGGCCATGGACCAGCGGTGCTGTACGTTCCCCCAGGCCAGGCTGCACCCACTGGACCACGGCCTCTTCGTCCAGCCCATGGATGCACAGGGCCTGCAGGATCTGGATTTTGACTCCCTTTGCCAGCCACCACTGCTCCTCAAAGATTTCCTTCAGTTCCTGGTGCAGCCAGGGCAGCACGGGGTCGAGGAGGTGCTGGTTTTGCCGGAAAAGTGCTGCCCAGACCTCAGGCAGGAGTGCCGCCATGGTAGCCCTGGCCTCTGTCCCCGCAGCCCCCATGTCTTGCAGGAACGGCCTCCCCTGCGGAGAGGGTGGAGGGGATGCCGCGGGACGAGGCGGGCTGCTGGTGGCCAGGGGGCCGGGAGCTCTGCCTGCCTGGCTGCTGTCCTGTGGTGTGTCTTCACGGGGATCGAAAACACACTGTAGAGAGTCATTTTCTCCCCGCACAGAAAACTTGATCATCTCCATCTCTACTCCACAGAGTGGGCAGCTTGATGTCGTTTCCACCCACCTCAGGATGCAGCCCAGGCAGAACTCGTGGCGACAGGGCACCACATAAGCCACGCCATCTTGAGCATTGCAGCAGATCGGGCAGTTCCACTCCGTCTTCGTGGCTGTATTTGCGCTCTGCGGTGGGTTGTGGGGTGCTGAGGATGAGAAGCTGCTCCCCATCGCTGGTGCCGGCGCTGCCAAAGGCTGTCACGCACTGCAAAACGGAGAGTGGCCACGGTCAGTGGCTGTCCCAGGGAGCAGAGGGGAGGAAGAAATGCCCAGGCCCCTGGAGAAGGACACCCCTCAGCTCCACAGCCCCACCGCCCACCCCACGGCCACCCCGGGGGGACGTTTCCCCCACAGCTCACCTCCGCTGCTGCAAGCACGTCCCGCGGTGCCCGGCTGCCTGAACCAGGCAGGGCCGGGGAAACACAGGGGTGGCTCTGGGACGGGCACCGAGAGCTGCCGACGGCAGCCCCCAGAGCACCACCCAGCACCAGCAGAAGCCTCGCTCGGCCCTCCAGACCTCGCAGGCACGCTCGGCAGGAGTGCAGGCACGAGCCAGGCTGGCCCAGGCTCTGCCGGCGCCCAGGATAAGTAGTGAGGGATGTGAGGTCACAATCCACCACCAGTGACATCAGACTCCACGACACAGTGTTGTCACAATGGGCCTTCCGCCCCTGCAGGCACACAGCATCAGCTAGAACTAGGGAGTCCAGACTGGAGACCGGGGGCCACTCTTCCCCCATGAGGACAGTCTGGCAGTGGGGCAGGTTGCCCAGAATGGTTGTGCCGTCTCCATGCTTGGAGCGTTTCAAGCCCCAGGCGGATAAAGCCCTGAGCACCTGGTCTGAGCCCAGGGCTGACCCTGCTTTGGGCAGGAGGTAGGACCAGAGACCTCCCAAGGTCCACTCCACCCACATCCATTCTGTGATCTTACCCTAATGCTACGAGAAGAAACAAGTTTAAGATGGTAATCAGCAGAGTCCATACCTACAGCTGTACAGCAGAAGAAGAAAAATACCATTTTTTGGTTTCATGTTCTATATTTCTGTGGCACTCTTCAGTTTAGCATCTGCTTCGTTTGCAGAGTGTAAGGTTTGCTATTCGTACAGCCTTGTTCTGCAGTGTGGTGCCAGAATCCTGGCAGTGCAGCAGAATAGAGAGGCTAAAACTCAGATTGTCAAAAGTACAGCATCCTGGATCAATGGATAAACTTGGGATGTGGAGGATGTTTGCAGAAGATTAATCGTCTAGAGCCAAGACTTTCTCATCTCCTGGGCAGTGAATTCTGCCCATTTACCTGTGTTTGTAAGAACAGCTGAAAAACACTTTGTATTTCCATTGAAAATGCTTAATTGTATTTATCTGTGTTTATGCTGTGCTCCACACAGTACTATAGAGAGACTGCTGTTCAGAAGAAGCTTTTGGAAAGAAAGTATTCCCTTAATAATTTCCTTTCTGAGAGAGACCAGCCTCTCCCCAGGCAGTGAGGACTGGACTCTCGGGAACATTTCTGCTGCACACTGCAGCCAGTGGCACGGGTTGCCCAGAGCAGTTTAGGTGTCCCATCCCTGGAGGTGTTCAAGGCCAGGCTGGATGGGGCTTTGAGCAACCTGGGCTGGTGGGAGGTGTCCCTGCCCTGGGCAGGGGGGGTGGCACTGGGTGATCTTTAACATCCCTTCCAACCCAAACCACTCTGTGATTCTGTGATGTGCTGCGCTGCGGGTGCGCGGCTGCAGCAGGATTTCCTGCGGGAGGAGGTGCCGCCGCCATGGCACTGGGGGGCTCTGGGGGCCCATGGCCGTGCCCCCCAGCAGGCCAGTGCCACCCGCGATGGGGCACGGGGGCAGGGAGAGGCACCAGCAGAAGGGGCAGAAAGCAGCACCCGGAGAGGGAGTTGAGGAAATGGCATTTTATTTAATTTTTCTGGAGTGGGGGGTTGCTGGAGCCCTGCTAGCGCCGCCGGCAGCGCGGCCTCTTGCAGGGCTGGGGAGAGTCCTGGGGGCCGGGGGCCCTCCTCTTTGGGGGGCGCCGGGGCCCCCTGCGCCAGCGGTCCCTGCCCCGGCCGGGAGCGGAGGGGCTGCGGCCGCAGGCCTGGGCAGAGGGACGGTCCACTGCCACCTTCCCCGGCTCCTCCTGGGTCTGGGAGCCCGCAGGGCTGCGGGGGGAGGCCATCTGGGGGCCGGGAGTGCCCCCCCGGGGGGCGGTGGGGCTGGGGGTGCTGGAGCTGTAGCTGGCGGAGCTGAAGATGGAGGAGCTGGAGGTGGTGGGGCTGGGGCTGGTGGGGCTTGAGCTGGTTCAGCTGGGGCTGGTGGGGCTGGGGCTGGAGGGGCTGGGGCTGGTGCGGCTGGGGGTGGCTGCAGGGCTGTCATCCTCCACCCCGGCAGTGGGGGAGCGCAGCAGCCTCCGGGCCTCCTCGCTGCACAGGCGCACGATGACATTGATGAGGCCATGGACCAGCGGTGCTGTACGTTCCTGCAGGCCAGGCTGCACCCGCTGGACCACGGCCTCCTCGTCCAGCCCATGGATGCACAGGGCCTGCACCATCAGCTTTTCTGCTGCTGTTGCCATCCACCACCGCTCCTCATATATGTCTTCCATGTGCTGGCGCAGCCAGGGCAGCACGGGGTCGAGGAGATGCTGGTGCTCCTGGAAAAGTGCTGCCCAGACCTCAGGCAGGAGGCCACCAACGGTCGCCCTGGCCTCTGTCCCCGCAGCCCCCTGCTCTTCCTGGCTGCTGTTGTTGCCGGGGTGGTCGGCAGCTCTGCTGGTGGCGGATGATTGTGCAAGGGGTGTGATGATGTACTGTAGGTAGTCATCTTCTCCCCGCACAGAGAACTTGACCACCTCCATCCCTGTTCTGCAGAGTGGGCAGCTTGATGTCCTTCTTGCCCACCTCATGATGCAGGCCAGGCAGAACTGGTGTTGGCATGGCCACACGAAGGCGATGCCCTTCCGAGCATCGCGGCAGTTGGGGCAGCTCCACTCTGTCTCTGTGGCCATCTTTGCGCTCTGTGGCAGGCTGGGGAGCGCTGAGGATGAGGAGCCGCACCTCCTCACTGGTGCCGGTGCTACCAAAGGCATGGTGCAAAAGGGAGAGATGTCACAGTCACTGGCTGTCCCAAGGACAGCAGGGGAGGGGAGGAAGAAATGCCCAGGTCCCTGGAGAAGGACACCCCTCAGCTCCACAGCCCCACCGCCCACCCCATGGCCACCCCGGGGGGACGTTTCCCCCACAGCTCACCTCCGCTGCTGCAAACGCGCCCCGCGGTGCCCGGCTGCCTGAACCAGGCAGGGCCGGGGAAACACAGGGGGTGGCTCTGGGACGGGCACCGAGAGCTGCCGACGGCAGCCCCCAGAGCACCACCCAGCACCAGCAGAAGCCTCGCTCGGCCCTCCAGACCTCGCAGGCACGCTCGGCAGGAGTGCAGGCACGAGCCAGGCTGGCCCCGGCTCTGCTGGCGCCCAAAGTTAAGCAGCCAGGGATGCGAGGTCACAGTCCATTGCCTGGTGACATCGCAGTCCACTGCTCAGTGGCGGCAGTCTCCATCACTCAGTGATGTCACGGCAGGTCTACTGCCCCTGGAGGCTCATGGCATCAGGAGAAAAAAAGAATGTATCGTTTCTTGTTTTCAGCTTGGACATTTCCCTGCCACTCTAGCTTCCTCATCACCTCTGACAGGCATCCGTAACCTGGGTCTCGTCCCCACTCCTGGCGCCTTGCAGACATCTCCGGTGAAGAGGAACATGGTGGGGCCAGTCAGCCTGGACTGCCCGTGGCTGGACAATTCCTCCCCCAGCCTGCTGCCTCTCCCTGTGCAATGCCAGGATGTGCAGGGAGGACCTGGCTGGTCAGTGGCCGGCCCTGGGGGAGAGTCTCCCAGCCTGATGGGTCGTGCCCCCCACTGGCAGCAGAAGCCTAAAGGGGCGTTTTGCTCCAGCCCCATCCACTCCCGCTGGCACTCAGCCACAGTGCCCGGACCCTCTCCGCTTACAGAGTTTGCCATGCCTCTGGTAGCTGCTGCTCCTGGCCAACTGTTGCATCGGTGGTCCTCAGAAGCACTGGCAACGGAGCCTGATCCTATACGTGCAGGAAGCAGTGGTAGTTGCCGTCTCTCCAGAGTAGGGTAGCAGCGCTGCAGACACCCTGCTCGCAACTCTGGGGAGCCCAGGATCGATCACCGCATGGGCCGTGCTGTGCCGTCACGCGTTCCTGCCTCTGGCTTTTATCATCATTTATAGTTGTTAGTCTGAGCGCTTCTTTTTTATTTTAGAAGAGCATTAGCTGTTAGTTGCCATTTTGACTGCGTGAGAGTGAAGGGTGCTGTGTACGTGGGCCACATGGGTCTGCCCATTAAAATCTTATGAGGTGACAGCCCATGTTTTCTATTCTCAATGCTTCTCAGCGTTGTCAACGGGAGAGGCAAACACATGCAGACATTTCAGTACAGCCTCTGCACAATTTCTTTGTCAGTTTGGTTTCAAAGTCAGAGTTTTTCCTCTCTACCACCCCACTGGACTGGGGGTGATGAGCACACGGACACTTGGGTTCTATTTCTAGGGCTGGTCAATTTTTCTGCATTACTTGCCCAGTAAAATGGGTTCCTTTGTTGCTGTCTGGCAGTAGGGGAATACTAAACTCAGGAATGAGTTCTCTCTGCAACTGATTTTTGCAACAGTGGTTTCATCTGCATGTTTACAGGGACAGGCCTCCATCCTGAGAACATATCTAAAATGACTAGGACATACTCAAATTTACAGCATCAAGGCATCTGAAAGAAGCAAATCTGCACATTTACAAATGGTCCCCACAGTGCCAGGTGTGCAACTATACTTGTCTTCTCCTTCTGTCTTTCATCATTTGAAGGGCACTGTGCTAGCAAGCTTCAGTTGTTTGCACCTTCATTTCTGATCAAAGGAAAGCCCCTTCCTGACCGCTGAAGCTACAGAACTATTGGAATGAATAAAAACAGTGTAAAGTGATGCAGTGAACTACGTCTTTAAACTGGGGTGGGAAATAAGGGATTTTTAAACTGTAGGAGAGTCTCCCTACCTGTCCCTTATTGTCTTCTCAGGAATATCTCCTAGGGAGAAATCCCTGGGCTCATCACAGCACTTTGAATAACCCCATCTTCTTCAGCCTTCAATACCTAATCTCGATCGGTGCTGGATGAGTAGGTGGTTTACTTCATATTCAGTACAAACCGAAACTTCTAAAGCAACGTTCCTGCTGCTTTGGTGAATGAGCCCTGTACCTCTGGTTCTCTGGCAATTGGGACGGTCGGTCCGAGCATTGTCTCGGCTCTTTGCTTGCGCTGACCCCCTTCAGTGCAGAGGACAGCACCGAAATTCTCAGCTGGCCCATCCCTGTGCCCAGATTGCTGTCATTCTTAAGGATCCCTAGAAGGGTTCCAGCTCTTTAGGGGAAGAAAAGTTTACAAAAACCCCAATCGCGTACCTCCTTCAGTGAGGGACTTACGTGAGCATCCTTGGAGAGCAGGACCTTTGTGTCACTGGCAGCTGACCTGGCTGACCCTGGATTGTCCTGTCCAGACACCTCTTGTTTACAAGCAGGATGAAACTTGATTGTCTAAGGAGATTTGCATTTCCACTAGCTACAATATTTACAGACCCCTGTAATACTTGTTCTGCTACTTGTCTCTGTCGGGTTTAAACCTCTGTAAGATGAGGCTACTTCTTTGCAACTGTGCATTTTCCTTTCCTATCTGATTCTTCACAAATTTGGAAATTCAGTTTGTAGCGAGCTTAGAATCATAGAATCATTTAGGTTGGAAAAGACCTTTAAGGTCATCCAGTCCAACTGTAAACCTAACACTGCCAAGTGTACCACAAAACCATGTCCCTGAGTGCCACATCTACACCTCTTTTAAATACCTCCTGGGATGGTGACTCAAGCACTTCCCTGGACGGCCTGTTCCAATGCCCGACAGCCATTAAGTGATGAAATTTTTCCTTCTTTTTGCTTGTGTGTTTGGAGAGCACAATGCCACTGGCTGTCAAGGAAGTATCTCAATAGGGACAGAAAGAAGTGGGGAAGAGAGGCAGAAGACAGAGCGGGGGAGAGAAAGAGGAAAAGTGAGTGAGGAATAAAGGGAAGGAGGAAAGCAAGGAAGGAAGAAAAAGAGGACCGAGGGGACAGAGTGGAGAGAGAAGCCTGTGTGCCCAGTTTGGGAGGCTTGAGGAGTGCCCAGCTTGCTCCCCATGCACAAGTGCTGCTCCCTCTCCTGGGGAGTGGGTGGGTTTGGTGGCTGCTGCCCCTAGCACAGGTCCACAGCACAATCTGCAAATAGCAGCTGTAATTCACACCAGAATCCACTCCCTCTAATGCATATTGGCACACCCATAATGAGGAATTCAATGAAAATTGCCCCAAGGGAAATTAGAAGATACATTTGTCAAAGGATGGATGGAGGTTGGAAGAACAGCAGGCTGTTATGGAAAGAGAATGTGAAGAATAGATTATGGTAACAATCAGGAGGTGCTGTCACCTGTGAAATACTCTGCCTCGCATCAAACCGGCCTTTAATCCCACTGATACAAACCCAGAATGACTCCACAGCTCTCAGTGTCGTTGCTCGTCTTGAATGGACATTAAGATGGTCAGCTGCCCACCAATCCTCCACATCCATTTCACTCACAGTCACAGATGCATAAGACATTAAAGGCCTCACTTAGTACCACACCATGCTTGCTCTTCTCTAGAACAAAACCCCCCAAAATCTGAAAATTCACAGAGCAGAAAATGAGACTGTATTTCTCCACTTTAACAAATCCCTGGGCCAAGCCCTTAGTGGGCTACTCCTCATTAAGTGGAGTTATACAGCAAGGGGAAGTTCCACTCGCTTCCAAATTCCACCTTAGAAAGAAATCCACTTGCATTTCAAAATACAATCGTGATATCTGAAAGCACTGGAAAATAATGTTTTTGGTGAAAGTATGTGACATGTCTCAGACAAAATATTGCAGCTTAGTCGCATTGTAAACAGTTATTATTCACAACACACCGTAATAGAACACATGACAAGATGTCTGAACCAATATATTGAAATGAAGCTTTATCTTGCCAGAATTTCCTTTGCTAAAACACCTTCCTAAAGACTACTGTACTCACACATAAGAATAATAAAAAAACGAAACCTCCCTTATTTATACTGTAAAACCCCAAGAGTTGAAATTTGAGTCTGTACAAAGTCAAAAGTCCTACACCCACTGCAGACAACAGAAGAGGAAAGCCATTGTGGGTGTCATGGAAGTCTGTAGCACTCTGTAGGGATGGGCCTGGGATATCTGTTTCCTTTCCATAACGTTTTCTCATGACCTTGTGTGTATGCAGGACTGCTACAAAATAGGATTGCTTCTGAGCACTTGGCTGTAAGCAGCTATTTTACTGATGCACTTGCTTGGACAGGAATGTGAAGGAAGAAGTATATTGAATGCACCGAGATAAAGAAATAGGATCAATGGCACGTGTCTGCAAGTGTAAATCAATACGATTAATGCATGCCAAGACAGAAACAGTGGTGCCTACCTTCAGTTCATCTCTGTAGGGCTGAACTTTCTTGCTAGAAATCCTGACACTAGGGCACGATAAAAGAATGCAATTAATTACAAAAATCAAACAGAAATATTGAAAATGTGAAAGTCATACAGGCAATGTTTCATACAGATGAGGATGGTGGATTCAGAGCAGGGAGTGTTAATAAATGCATTGGTAACACACCGTGTTGTTAATCCATAATGAAAACCAATGCCCACAGGTGGCAGGAGCCAGGTTCTGTGTTGGGAAGTATTCAGCAATGCTGAAAGAGGGATGTCTTTCCCTCCAGGACTGCCTCCCAAAGGACTCTGTCAACCAGTCTCCCAAACAGGCCAAAGTCTGCCCTCAGAAAGTCCAAGGTGGCAATTCTGTGACCTCCCTTCTTACTTGTCCAAGAATCAAAAAGTCTATCATTTCACAGTCGCTGTGCCCAAGACAACCTCCGACTGTCCCATCACCCACAAGTGCTTATCTGTTTGCAAACAACAGGTCCAGCAGGGCACCTTCCTTGGTTGGCTCCCTCACTAGCTGTGTCAGGAAGTTATCTTCCACACACTCCAGGAACCTCCTAGACTGTTTCCTCTCTGCTTACTAGATTTCTATCAGACACCTGGTAAGTTGAAGTCCCCCACAAGAATAAGTGCTAGTGATCGTGAGACTTCTCCCAGCTGCTTATAGAATATTTCATCTGTCTCTTCATCCTGGTCGGATGGTCTGTAACAGATTCCCGCCATGCTATATGCCTTCTTGGCCTTTCTCCTGATTCCTAACCATAAACACTGAACCACTTCATCACCATCGACAAGCTCTAGACAGTCAAAACACTCCCTGACATACAGGGCTACCCCACTGCCTCTCCTTCCTTGCCTATCCCTTCTGAAGGGTTTATAGCCACCCATTGCAGCACTCCAGTTGTGCGAGTCATCCCACCATGCTTCTGTTATTACAACTTTATCATAGTTCTCCACCTGCACAATGGCTTCCGACTCCTCCTGTTTGTTGCCCATGCTGTGTGCGTTAGTGTAGATGCGCTTCACTTGGGCTATTGAACCTGCCCCCTTTTTGGGGGGGAGAAGCCCTAATTCCTACGTGACTATTCTCAGGTGCTTCCATGGTTTCTAACACATCAAAACCCCTTGTGTATTTGCTGCTCCGTGGACCTCCATCCCCTGCCTCCACTGAGATGTCTAGGGTGCTGCACGCATTAGTACAGGAACATATCAAATGTGCTCCAGTGTACTTAGCACATCATGGAGCAGACTGAAGGACCTAACAAGCACACTGTCCCTCAAACACTGGCGTGCCACCCCCCTGGCTTATCTCTGTTAAGCCTGGTTTTATGCCTTTCCCCCTTCAAATCTAGTTTAAAGTTCTATCAATGACCCTGCTAACTCCTGCGCAAAGATCCTTTTCCCCCTTTGAGACAGGTGCACCCCATCTGTCACCAGCAGGCCTGGTGTCATGTAGACCGACTCATGATCAAAAAATTAAAAATTCTGCCAGCTGGAGATGCTTGGAGCCAGGTATTGATCTGCTGGGTCTTCCTGTTTCTTCCCTCATTATTTCCTGCAAGGGAAAGGATAGAGAACACTACTTGTGCTCCCGATCCCTTAACCAGCCGCCCCAAGGCCCTGAAGTGTCTCTTGATTGCCTTTGGACTTCTTATTGCAACTTCATCACTGCCTACCTGAAAAATCAATAATGCATAATAATCTGAGGGCTGTACCAGGGTAGGAAGCTTTCCCGTCACATCTTTAACCTGGGCCTCAGGGGGGCAGCAGAATTTCCTAAGAAGTGGATCAGGTCTGCATGTTGGGCCTTCTGTTGCCCTGAGGAGAGAGTATCCTATGACAATGACCTATCTTTTTTTCTTTATGGAAGCAGTTTTGATGGAGGGCACAGGGCGACTTAACCTTTGTGACACTTCCAACCCAGATGAACCATCATCCTTGTCCTTGTTTGGTTCCACCTGCAGACCCTCGCACCTATGATGCAAGGGCACCTGGGAAGGTGGGGTGGTGACGAAGGAGATGCGCCTGCTGCACCAGGCAGTAACTTGTTGCCATTGCCCCCTATACCTTATGTCACCATGTTCTGTTGGGTGGGGAGATGATAGGGAATTCTCCGTATCACACGTCCTGTCTGCCTGACAGGCCTGGATCAGGGAAGGCAGGGTTAAATCACGTGGAAGTGGGAGTGAAGGCTCACAGAGAGCAAGGGAGAGAGAAGAGGGGAGATGCAGCAGATAGCTTCCCAGCACTTTGTGAAGAGCCTGCAGGGACATGAAGCATCAAGCAACTCAGAAGCGGTTGTGACTGTTAATGGTTCAAAACTATTTGACAGTATCTAGCACAAGCCTTGAGCCATAGAAGCTTGTAGTCGTAGAAGCTAAAACACCATCTAAAGGACAGCAGATGGCAGTGGAAAACCTGTCTGAGGACAGTGCCGCACACCAGCGATGCTCGAGGACAGAGCAGGAGGCTGCTGATTAATTCCAGCTTCTCAAAATACGTGGGGAGTGGGGCGAGGGGAACGTGTTGAGAAATTCATTTGGAAGGTTTATTTTTGGTACCTAATTTTTAACCTTCTGAGTTGACTGGCAAAAAGCTGTTAGGATATTCCTTCGTTTATTCTTTTCAGGAAGCTGCATCTTAGATATGAAAGAAACCCCAAATCTTTGGTCTCTAACATTAGTAATACAGTACAGACCACGGATGGAAAGTGTGATCTACTGATTTTTCTACCAACATTGAGACACTTGCAAGAAAAAACACTGTTACTAAATGGCTTAGGCACCTAGATTTTTGAGACACCGCAGTGTAATAGCAAACTCCTGAGGCTGAGTAGCCGCGTACTTGCGTACATCTTTATACTTTCTAGACCAAAAAATAATGCTTACTGTGCTCTACTGGGCACTCTGAGAAAAAGACAGGATCCCACACTTTTTATATATGTCTGTCTTCAAGCTCCACTTCTGCTCCCTTCCCCCTCAGAACTGGTGTATATGTTGAAATTGGCTTGAGTATTTCACAACTACAGTGCCCTCACTTTTGCCTGCCCTGTGGCTGGGCTGTAAGGCTTCCATTGTGAGCTTTGCACTTTTCTATGTACATGCATAGAAAAGAAAGAGAAATCCAGCCTTAAAGAACCCGCAGCCTAGTTGGGATGAAATAAAGGACTTGGAGAAGGCACACTTGTACGAACTGTCAGGCAGGAAGAAAAATGCAGCATTAAAGAACTGAGGCCACACAAGTATTCAGGGGCTTCATTTTCATTAATGGAAGCCAGCATCATCTTCCTTTGAAGTCTTGCAGTTAGCATAAGGTCAAGTGCACGGAGGGAACCTGGCTGAACTGAGACTGACTCTAGACTCCCTTTCCCCCAGCTGTCTTGTAGGGCAGCCTCTTCTCCTTCGGGGTTTATAGGACAGAGGGTGAGGGCATAGCACAATGCATTCAGGCTTCGTTACAGAGAGATCCTATCCTTTTCTTGCTCAACCTGTTACAACCTGTGTTTGGCAGATGTCAGCTCCTCAGCATTGCTTTCTACAGGGCTGGGAACTGGTGGCATGCTGCTAGCTCACCTGGTTTCCGTGGAAAGAGAATGATTTTGATCTGAGCCCTTCCAAAAATGCAAGGCATTACCCCAGAGAGCCAAATCCCTCCATGCCCTGTGAGTGATACGCCTTTCTCTTGTGGCAGTCCTCTGCAGATCATGCCCTCCTCAGACTGCCCAAATTTCCTAAATGAGACTCATCCTATGGCAGGGATCATAGTGCACCTTGGAGGCAGTAGAGAGTGTAAAGGACAGCAAGAAGCAGCTGGTGCTGGCAGGAAATTCTCTTCTTAGACCTGGGTAACTGGGCTCATGAAATTAAATTACAAATTGCTGCTGCGCACAAAGACAGCGGGCATCATGAAACATCTAGATGTGAGGCTCCAGGGTCAGAGCTTGTTCTTTTGGTCCATCTTCATACCATCGATTCAATGGAAGCGGCCAAGTTTTGGCTGTCAGGCAGGTGACTGAAGATCAGGACCTTTCATTCCAGGCAACACTGTCAACTCCACATGTGAAGCTGGGGATACACTGAAATCCAGAGTCTTAGTGCCCAACTAAGATGTAGAGAGGAAGGACTTAGAACCTTGAAGCACTAGGAAGCCTCCTGGGACAAGAGACGCCTGAACAAGAAGACAGTTAGTCCTAGAGCCCGCAGGAGAAGAGGCCATACATGATTTGGCCTGGAGTGGTGCACTCCATGCATGTAAATGGCAGAAGTTTTATTACGAGGGCCATTCCCTAACAAGAAGAAACATAAAACTAAGTTTAACTATGGGCAGGGAGGACAGGCCAAATAAATGCCACATTCAGGTATCCTGGTATTCCTGTTCAAGAAACGGGGTGGTGGGGGGGAGAAGGGGAGAGATCATACTGGATGCTATTGAAAGACATTTAAAGAACCATGCAATCATCATTGCCCTGTCTCTAGATCAACAGCCCTTGTCCTTATGGGTGATTTTAACTTCCCAGGTGTCAACTGGGAATATCATACAACGGACACAAACAGGTTCAGGAAATTTCTGAAGCATGTCGAAGGTAACTTCTGGGTGCAGTTACTAAGGCAGCCGACTAGAAAAGGCGCTCTCCTAGATTTGTTTTTTGGAAACAGAGAGGGACTCATTAGTGAAGTGGTGATTGGTGGCTGTCTTGGTCACAGTGACCACGAAGTAGCTGAGTTTCAAATTGTTGATAATAGGAGAAAAAGTGCCAGCAAAACTTTGACCCTGGATATGGGGAGAGCAGACTTTGGGCTACTGAAGGAACTAGTTAGTATGGTCCCCTGGGAACCTGATTTTGAAGGTACTGAGGTCCAGGAATGCTGATTGCTTTTTAAGAGTCTGAGCAGGATCTTCTTCTAGAACTTAGGTGGAAAAGAAAAGTTTACAGACAATGGAAGCAAGGACAGGTGACATAGGAGGACTACGGAGAGGGGGAAAATTTGTGTGGCCAAAGCTCAATTAGAGTTCAAGCTGGCCAGCACCGTGAAGGACAACAAAAAGGGTTTTTTAAAGTACCTTAAGGGCAAAAGGAGAACCAGACATAACACCGGTCTGTTTCTTGATGAGGTCAGTCATCTCACAAACAAGGATGTAGACAAAACAGAGACATTTAATGTCTTTTCCCTCTCTGTCTTCCACAGCAATGTTCCACTGGGACACCCGGAGCCCTGCACTGGAAGACAGTGACTGGGGGAATGATAAACACCCAGCTGACCCTGAACTTGTTCGAGACTTGCTGCTCCAGCTGGATCCACATAAAACTATGGGGCCCGATGGGATTCATCCCAGGGTACTGAAAGAGCTGGCCGATGTCATCATGGGTCCTCTCTCTGTTATTGGAGCTGGGAGAGGAACCAGTTGACTGGAATCTGACAAATGTTGTCCCAGTATTCAAGAAGGGAAAGAAGGAAGACCCTGGTAATTACAGGTCTGTCAGTTTCACTTCAGTGCCTGGTAAAGTTATGGAGAAGCTTCTTCTGGGCGGTATTGGAAAACACTTGAGAGACAATGCAGTCATTGGTCATAGCCAGCATGGGTTGATGAGGGGCAAGTCCTACTTAAGCAACTTAATTTCCTTTCATGACAAGGTCACCCATCTAACTGAGGAAGGGAAGCCAGTGGATGCGGTGGGCTTGGATTTTAGCAAAGCTTTTGATACTGTCTCTCTCACAGTTATCCTTCTGGATAAACTGTCCAGCACACAGCTAGACAAGTCTGTAATATGGTGGGTGAGCAATTGGCCAGTGGATCGGGCTCAAGGGGCCATAGTAAATGGAGTTGCATCAGGCTGGCAGCCAGTCATCAGTGCAGTTCCCCAGGCCTCAGTTTTAAGGCCAGTGCTCTTGAGTGTTTTTTATAAATGATCCGGACGCAGGAGCTGCATACACATTAAGTAAGTTTGTCAACAATACTAACGTAGGAGGAGCTGTGGACTCCCTTGAGGGCAGAGAGGCCTTACAAGAGATCTGGCTAGGCTAGAGAGCCTACCTATCACCAACCGTATGAAATTTAACAAGAGCAAGTGCCGGATTCTCCACCTGGGATGGGATAGTCCTGGTTATAGGTACAAATTGGGGGACGAGAAACTAGAGAGCAGCCCCACGGAATGAGATCTGGGGGTTTGGTTTGATGGCAAGTTGAACAGGAGTCAACAGTGTGTCCTGGCAGCCAAAAGGGCCAACTGTGTCCTCGGATGCATCAAGCACAGCAGAGCTAGCTGAGTGACGAAAGTGACTGTCCCACTCTACACTGCACTGGTGCGGCCCCAACTCGAGTCATATGTGCAGTTTTGGGCACCTCAATATGAGAAAGACATTGAACTATTAGAATGTGTCCAGAGGATGGTGACAAAGATGGGGAAAGGCCTCGAGGGCAAGACTTAGGAGGAGCGGCTGAGGTCACTTGGTTTGTTCAGCTTGGAGAAGAGAAGGCTGAAGGGTGACCTCACCCATGTCTAGAAATTCCTCAAGGGGGGCAATGGACAGCGAAGTGCTGATCTCTCTCTGGTGACCAGCAATAGCACATGAGGGAATGGAATGAAGCTTCATCAGGGGAAGTTTAGATTGGACATTAGGAAAAGGCTCTTCACTGAGAGGGTGGTTGGTCACTGGAACAGGGTCCCCAGGGAAATGTCACAGCACCAAGCCTGTGTTGGCTCAGGGAGCTTCTGGATGACGCTCTTAGTCATATGGTTTAGTTTTAAGTAGTCCTGCAAGGAGCAAGGAGTTGGACTCAATGGTCCAACTATAGGTCCCTTCCCCATGGATGAAGAGGAGGCGGTGGATGTAGCTATTCTGGACCTTAGTAAGGCTTTTGATATCGTCCATCACAGCATACTTCTGGACAAGTTATCAAGGTATGGGATGAGCAGGTTCACGGTGTGCTTTGTGAAGAACTGGCTGGACAGCAGGGCTTAAAGTGTTGTAGTGAATGGGGCTACATCTACCTTGCCCTGCAAGGACAGGCCAAGTCCTTTGCAGATGTAACTGTCTTTGGGTTTCTTCTTCTATTTTTTTTTTTTTCACCATGGTTTTGGGTTTTATTTTTTTGGAAGGCCATGAATAGCTGATCTCTCCCCAGAAATGTACCCCTCCCACAGATTCTTGGAAAGGCTCTGAAGAGACAAAACAACAGCGTGGGTTGATGGCATTCCAGTTTCTACAGATGTGCGACCTGGGCTCAAAAACCAGCTCAGCCCAACCCAACCATCAGTGTACTTTCAGAGCTAGTGCTGACAGGATTCAGCGTAGAAGATGACACTTCCCTACCAAAGCCCTCCTGGTACCATAACTGTAGGACTTGAGGAGAACATGAGGGCATGTGGTATATGCAAAGAGGTGACATTTGAACACATGCCTCTTGTCAACATCTGCATCTTCCCAAGCTCATGCTCCTTAGCTCTTCTCCTCTGGTGGTATTTCTGCATTTCTTCTCTCACTCTACCTTTGTCCTAGAGTAGAGATGTTGTACAAAATGTTGGAATTATCTCTGGTCCTGCCACCCCTATGCAAAGGGAATCTCTTGGTAGAAAAATTTTCCATGATGTACTTCACAACCTGCCCGTTGTCCACGGGAACAGTAGAGGGAGGTGCTGATCTCTTCATCCTCGTATCCAGTGACAGCATGCATGGGAATGGCTCAAAACTGCATCAGGGGAGCTTCAGACTTGACATTTGGAAGCATTTGCTTACCAATAGGGTGGTGAAACACTGGAACAGGCCTCCTAGAAAGCTGGTAAATGACCCCTGCCCGTCAGTGTTCAAGAAGCATTTGGACAATGTCCCTAATAACCTGCTTTAAGTTTTGGTCAGCCCTGAAGGGATCAAACAGTTGGACTACATGGTCGTTTTGTGTCCCTTCCAAGTGAAATACTCCTCTTCTCTTCTCTTCTCTTCTCTTCTCTTCTCTTCTCTTCTCTTCTCTTCTCTTCTCTTCTCTTCTCTTCTCTTCTCTTCTCTTCTCTTCTCTTCTCTTCTCTTCTCTTCTCTTCTCTTCTCTTCTCTTCTCTTCTCTTCTCTTCTCTTCTCTTCTCTTCTCTTCTCTTCTCTTCCCTTCCCTTCCCTTCCCTTCCCTCTTCTCTTCCTTCTCTCCTCTCCTCTCCTCTCCTCTCCTCTCCTCTCCTCTCCTCTCCTCTCCTCTCCTCTCCTCTCCTCTCCTCTCCTCTCCTCTCCTCTCCTCTCCTCTCCTCTCCTCTCCTCTCCTCTCCTCTCCTCTCCTCTCCTCTCCTCTCCTCTCCTCTCCTCTCCTCTCCTCTCCTCTCCTCTCCTCTCCTCTCCTCTCCTCTCCTCTCCTCTCCTCTCCTCTCCTCTCCTCTCCTCTCCTCTCCTCCATCACCAGGCTGTTTTCATGGAGGTGCTTGGGTCATTTGTCTTCCCCCGGCATCACAGCGTAGCAGTCAAAAGAAAGATGAGCATTTTTGTTTCATCTGACCTCACCTTCCTCTTCCAGGAAGACAGGTTGACTATGGAGACGGTAAGTCTGCAAAACAAGCATGGCTTGTCTACTGTGATGATAAGCAGAAGTCAATCAGACAAGGACAAATTTGTTTCAGTGTGCCAGCAGTAGAGCAAGGCACAACAGGGAGTGGGAGGCAAGAAGCTGCAGAAAAGAAGGCTGTGAGTTTGCCTGGTCCCCTCTTTTCTGGCTCTCACGTCATCTCCCTGTGCTTTCGCTTCCCCCTTTTACATTGCAGGCTGTGGAAGCATGAATGCTCTTTTACAGCATGCCTCATAGCCCTCATACAGCAGGGCCTTGGGTGGGCCTTCAAGGTGTTATTATAATACATGTGACTGGTTCCTGGATGCCAGCATTAGCGGCACAACCGACTTCTTTTTGTGACCATGAGATTTTCCTCACAGTATCTCTGTTGGCATGAGGGATAAGCTGATGGTGTAGGGAACTCAGGAGAACATGGTGGATGATTATTCTGTAAAGCGTCACGAAGTCTTTGGAAATAAGGATAAATAAATCAGACCAGAAAAATTATATTTTCTGCTTCCTAAGGTGAGTAATTTTGATGGATGTGAGTTAAGCATATTTTTTCCTATTATCAGTATAATAGAAAGTGGATTAATGGCTTTGTTCTGGGCATATGTTGGGGCTTTTTGTAAAAATGTTCCCAAATAACTTTCTCAGGCTGCTATTCAACTGCAAAGAAATACTTACAATCGTCCTCATTATTATTATTATTATTACACCACCAGCATTACCATCACAATTATCCGTCAAAACATCCAATAGCTCAATTGTAGAAGATCCCAAAGGACATGCCGGAAAGAAAAATCCAATTTCCAATTATCCTGTTGGAGCTAAAATACTCCCATTATTAGCAGGCCTGCTCTACAACATGTGAGAGACTGAACCCTTGTGAGAGATGCTGTCAGATAAATGCTGGCACAGCTCTTTGGGGCTTTCAAATGGAAAAAGTGAAGATGGCAGGTGCAGAATGGCCAAACTAAACAGACTCAAACCAAATCTACACACTAGCATAGCTGAAGGACATAGATTACTGGCTAATGCTGTAGCTAACTGGTAGAGACAAAGAGTCCCTTCTTTATTCAGCTTCAAAGCTCTGTGCTCACACAGCATGCGTACCTGTTGAGCAGAGAGAGTCTGAGCGTGCGTCCTCCACAGCCAAGCAGAATGTTCTTTGAAGATCTCTGCTTTCGTACAGTGAGACATCACGGAAAAGAGGTGTTTTTAACAGCCATTGTTGCTGTGGGGATGCCTTTGAAGTATTTCTGGGTAGCAAACACAGAATTTGTGCAGAAGAACCTGGTTCTCACAACATTTCCTCACTGCGTTCCATATCAGGACTGTTCAAAGAGGCATCCAGAAATCTTTCTGAGCCATCAGATACTTGGAGAGTTTGTTCCTTTCTACATTTGGTAACATCCATAGCACTGGGAGAAGAGGACGGGCTTTTTTAGTTCTACTTCTTTATTTGTTATATTTCTTTATGACAAACCTGGGGACATAACCCTGCTCTCATCTGCTCTTACTCCCTGCTTCTAACACTGTTTTGTGATTGACTTCTTTCTGTGGCAAGAGATGTCTCATGCAACTCTGGAGCCATAGCTATTGACTTCAGAGGCTTTTGTGTGGATTTACCTTCAGGTGCCATCAAAGCGTGTCTCCTAATCATTACTCTTGACGTGCAAACCTTTCATGCCTTTGCTTTCTGCCTAATTGGGCTCTTCACAGGAAGAAGCCATACTCATACTAATGGAGAAATCCACCAATAAGGGGAGCATCATCTAATGGCAATGATTATTTAAAACTAAGTCTTAGCAATTCTCATTACCGTTACTGAGTTATTTCCCTCAGCCACAGAGTTAGTCTCTATGCATGCAGAGCTGAAGAGTGATAATGCTGCTTTTCAGTAAGACCATAGGCATGTTCCTTGACGATTGAAATCTTCCAACATCACCTGATTTCTCAGTGTTAAAAACAGATTAAACTTCTTTAACTGTACAGCCCAGGAGGAGCAGTCCTCCAGGGCTGAAGTGAAACAAAGAGTTGGAACACAGGCCCTAAATGAGGCAGATGCAAAGTCTTTCCCTCACGTACCTCCCCTTGACTTCCACTGTTCTCAAATCAAGTTCCCGAAAGTGAAGTTATGGTGTGTGCATACTGAGGATGCTACCGATCTTGGACGAGTAAGTGTTGTGAGACGTGAGGGGAACTGGCAACTCATCTCAGCTTAGGAAGGAAATACTCTGGTTCCCTGGCAGTAGCAGCTCTCAAAAGGTTTGCTATTTGTATTAAAAAAGCCATGATACAAACCTCAGGGCAGGATCTTATGTAAGCGTAAGGTGATTTTACTTTGCAATACTTCTAAGCAGATTGATTTGACCCACTCCCCCAGTCATGCCTTCTCCCACACCTGCTGACAAGAACCAGGACGCAAGTGCAAGTGGTCTGTTTGGCATCACTGGCGTGCAACACAGCGATTTTAAGCAATTCAACTGCCTTGTGCATCCGTGGTTTGAGTTTCTTAGCATTACAGGCTGTTTTGTTGGTGGGCTAATGGGAAAAGGAGTCACACAGGGGGTATGCTGTAGCCTTATTGCCATCCTCCTGTTCTCAAGATGAAGACTCCTCTGCTGATGAGTCACCTGTGCTGTACTTTTACCACAGTGCAGAAACAAATCTTGATAGGACCATCACGTTCCTCAATTTCACTGCTGTTAACTTTGTGTTTGGTCATCAATGCAAGCCACCGAACAGGACTTCCTAAACATTTTCATAGCCTGTGTCTCTCACTGTGAGACACTGTCCAGATCCGAGTGCAGCAAATAAGATGCAGTACAGCAGGATGCCATCCCTTCAACAGTCTGCACTCTTCAGGTACATGTTTCGTAGCTGAATGCGTTTTGTTGGGGTGCTCCCACAGAAAGGATGTCACAACCTCCTACCAGCCATGTGTGACAGAGCACACTCAGTGATCAGCTGCGTATCTGAGAGATCTCCGCACGGTGGAGTATTTATTTTGTTTTAAGTTATATGAAGAAACATTGTTGAATTTTCCATTGAGTACCCTATGTGCTCATTATATGACACTCTACATAACTTGGGCTGTCATAAGTATGCAAAACTTTTCCCACATTGGTTTTGGCACTTACTGGCTTCTAAGCGTTCAGCAGTGCCATATTGTTTATATTAGCAAATAACTTTATGCAAACTTGTTTCTGCTAAGGAAAGTAAGGAGATGAAGGGGAGGATAATTTGGCCAGTTGAAACATGATCATTTTGCAAGTTTGCAAGTGCAGCCAAAGCAATTATTTTCAGGTCTGCTACTTTATGACCACTGCTGCAGCAGTGGCACTAACAGTTTTGCTTCAAATGTGGCTGACGTTCAGTGAGTGACTTCTGTGTTCATGCTGATCTGGCTGCAAGGTACCACTATGAAGAACTCCTAGCTCATATTCTTCACAGAAGCTCCCAGAAATTACTCCATAGCAACTTTGGAAGAGATGGAGCAGGTTGCAGACTTCTCGTCCCTGTTCTACCCTGGCTGCACCGGGAGATGGAAGGATATGTAGGAGCAGTGGTGGATGGCAATGGCGGCAGAAAAGGTGATGCAGCAGGCCCTGTGCTTCTATACACTAGACAGGGAGGATGTGGTCTGGCAGATACAGCCTGGCCTGGGGGAACGTACAGCACTGCTGGTCCATGGCCTCATCAATGTCATCGTGCGCCTCTGCAGTGAGGAGGGCCGGAGGCTGCTGCGCTCCCCCACTGCCGGGGCGGAGGATGACAGCCCTGCAGAGAGCCCCAGGTGCACCAGCGCCAGCACCACCAGCCCCAGCTGAACCAGCTCCAGCCCCACCAGCCCCAGCCCCACCAGCGCCAGCCCCACCAGCCCCAGTGCCAGCAGCCCCAGCCGCACCACCCCCAGCCCCACCAGCACCAGCCCCACCAGCCCCAGTGCCAGCAGCCCCAGCCGCACCAGCCCCAGCTCCACCACCTTCAGCTCCTCCATCTTCAGCTCCGTCAGGTTCAGCTCCAGCACCCCCAGCACCACCGCCCCCCGGGGGGGCACTCCCGGCCCCCAGACGGCCTCCCCCCGCAGCCCTGCGGGCTCCCAGACCCAGGAGGAGCCGGAGAAGGTGGCAGTGGACCGTCCCTCTGCCCAGGCCTGCGGCCGCAGCCCCTCCGCTCCCGGCCGGGGCAGGGACCGCTGGCGCAGGGGGCCCCGGCGCCCCCCAAAGAGGAGGGCCCCCGGCCCCCAGGACTCTCCCCAGCCCCGCAAGAGGCCGCGCTGCCGGCGGCGCTAGCAGGGCTCCAGCAACCCCCCACTCCAGAAAAATTAAATAAAATGCCATTTCCTCAACTCCCTCTCTGGGTGCTGCTTTCTGCCCCTTCTGCTGGTGCCTCTCCCTGCCCCCGTGCCCCATCGCGGGTGGCACTGGCCTGCTGGGGGGCACGGCCATGGGCCCCCAGAGCCCCCCAGTGCCATGGCGGCGGCACCTCCTCCCGCAGGAAATCCTGCTGCAGCCGCGCACCCGCAGCGCAGCACATCGCAGAGTCACAGAGTGGTTTGGGTTGGAAGGGATGTTAAAGATCACCCAGTGCCACCCCCCCTGCCCAGGGCAGGGACACCTCCCACCAGCCCAGGTTGCTCAAAGCCCCATCCAGCCTGGCCTTGAACACCTCCAGGGATGGGACACCTAAACTGCTCTGGGCAACCCGTGCCACTGGCTGCAGTGTGCAGCAGAAATGTTCCCGAGAGTCCAGTCCTCACTGCCTGGGGAGAGGTTGGTCTCTCTCAGAAAGGAAATTATTAAGGGAATACTTTCTTTCCAAAAGCTTCTTCTGAACAGCAGTCTCTCTATAGTACTGTGTGGAGCACAGCATAAACACAGATAAATATAATTAAGCATTTTCAATGGAAATACAAAGTGTTTTTCAGCTGTTCTTACAAACACAGGTAAATGGGCAGAATTCACTGCCCAGGAGATGAGAAAGTCTTGGCTCTAGACGATTAATCTTCTGCAAACATCCTCCACATCCCAAGTTTATCCATTGATCCAGGATGCTGTACTTTTGACAATCTGAGTTTTAGCCTCTCTATTCTGCTGCACTGCCAGGATTCTGGCACCACACTGCAGAACAAGGCTGTACGAATAGCAAACCTTACACTCTGCAAACCAAGCAGATGCTAAACTGATGAGTGCCACAGAAATATAGAACATGAAACCAAAAAATGGTATTTTTCTTCTTCTCCGGTAAAGCTGTAGGTATGGACTCTGCTGATTACCATCTTAAACTTGTTTCTTCTCGTAGCATTAGGGTAAGATCACAGAATGGATGTGGGTGGAGTGGACCTTGGGAGGTCTCTGGTCCTACCTCCTGCCCAAAGCAGGGTCAGCCCTGGGCTCAGACCAGGTGCTCAGGGCTTTATCCGCCTGGGGCTTGAAACGCTCCAAGCATGGAGACGGCACAACCATTCTGGGCAACCTGCCCCACTGCCAGACTGCCCTCATGGGGGAAGAGTGGCCCCCGGTCTCCAGTCTGGACTCCCTAGTTCTAGCTGATGCTGTGTGCCTGCAGGGGCGGAAGGCCCATTGTGACAACACCGTGTCGTGGAGTCTGATGTCACTGGTGGTGGATTGTGACCTCACATCCCTCACTACTTATCCTGGGCGCCGGCAGAGCCGGGGCCAGCCTGGCTCGTGCCTGCACTCCTGCCGAGCGTGCCTGCGAGGTCTGGAGGGCCGAGCGAGGCTTCTGCTGGTGCTGGGTGGTGCTCTGGGGGCTGCCGTCGGCAGCTCTCGGTGCCCGTCCCAGAGCCACCCCCTGTGTTTCCCCGGCCCTGCCTGGTTCAGGCAGCCGGGCACCGCGGGACGTGCTTGCAGCAGCGGAGGTGAGCTGTGGGGGAAACGTCCCCCCGGGGTGGCCGTGGGGTGGGCGGTGGGGCTGTGGGAGCTGAGGGGTGTCCTTCTCCAGGGGCCTGGGCATTTCTTCCTCCCCTCTGCTCCCTGGGACAGCCACTGACCGTGGCCACTCTCCGTTTTGCAGTGCGTGACAGCCTTTGGCAGCGCCGGCACCAGCGATGGGGAGCAGCTTCTCATCCTCAGCACCCCCCAACCCACCACAGAGCGCAAATACAGCCACGAAGACGGAGTGGAGCTGCCCCATCTGCTGCAATGCTCAAGATGGCGTGGCTTATGTGGTGCCCTGTCGCCACGAGTTCTGCCTGGGCTGCATCCTGAGGTGGGCAGAAACGACATCAAGCTGCCCACTCTGTGGAGTAGAGATGGAGATGGTCAAGTTTTCTGTGCGGGGAGAAAATGACTCTCTACAGTGTGCTTTCAATCCCCGTGAAGACACACCACAGGACAGCAGCCAGGCAGGCAGAGCTCCCGGCCCCCTGGCCGCCAGCAGCCCCCCTCGCCCCGCGGCATCCCCTCCACCCTCTCCGCAGGGGAGGCCGTTGCTGCAAGACATGGGGGCTGCGGGGACAGAGGCCAGGGCTACCACGGCGGCACTCCTGCCTGAGGTCTGGGCAGCACTTTTCCGGCAAAACGAGCACCTCCTCGACCCCGTGCTGCCCTGGCTGCGCCGTGAACTGGAGGAAATCTTTGAGGAGCAGTGGTGGCTGGCAAAGGGAGCCGAAATCCAGATCCTGCAGGTCCTGTGCTACTACGGGCTGGACGAAGAGGCTGTGGTCCAGCGGGTGCAGCCTGGCCTGGGGGAACGTACAGCACCGCTGGTCCATGGCCTCATCAATGTCATCGTGCGCCTGTGCAGCGAGGAGGCCCGGAGGCTGCTGCGCTCCCCCACTGCTGGGGCGGAGGATGACAGCCCTGCAGAGAGCCCCAGCCGCACCAGCTCCAGCCCCACCAGCCCCAGCCCCACCAGCCCCAGCCCCTCCAGCCGCAGCCCCACCACCTCCAGCTCCAGGGGGCCCCAGCGCCCCCCAAAGAGGAGGGCCCCCAGCCCCCAGGACTCTCCCCAGCCACGCAAGAGGCTGCACTGCCGCCGGCACTAACAGGGCACCAGCAAACCCTGACTTGAGAAAAATTAAATAAAATCCCATTTTCCTGACTCGCTCTCTGGGTGCTGCTTTCTGCCCCTTCTGCTGGTGCCTCTCCCTGCCCCCGTGCCCCATCGCGGGTGGCACTGGCCTGCTGGGGGGCACGGCCATGGGCCCCCAGAGCCCCCCAGTGCCATGGCGGCGGCACCTCCTCCCGCAGGAAATCCTGCTGCAGCCGCGCACCCGCAGCGCAGCAGATGCCGAGGGCAGAGCGGGCAGGAGGGGAAGCTGGTTTGTCCCCTGTCCGATGGGAACCCATCTGGGCATCAGCTCCGCTCTGCGCTGGCTGCCCCCGCTGCCCCCGCCTGCTCCCAGTGCCATGAGAGCAATGCCGACGTCTGCCGCCTGTTAGGAGCATCCTCGGAGCCCTGCACCCTGCTGTGGGGTGTCGGCGTGGGGACAGTGAGGAGGGTCCCTCCACGCCGGCTGTGCCTGAGGGGCCTGGCAGGGGCTTCATCTTTCAGCTGGATCAGAGTACTGCACGCCCAGAATGCCATGGGAAATGGTGTCAAAGGCTTTACTAAAGTATAGGTAGACAACATCCACGCCTGTCCCTCATCCATTAGCAGGTCACTTTGTCATACTGGGAGATTGGGTTAGTCAAGTAGGACCCGCCTTTCATAAACCCTGTCAACTGGGCCTGGTCACCTGGTTGTCCTGTATATGCCATATGATAGCACTCAAGATGATTGCATGGCAATGGCACACCCTCTCTGCTGCCCCACTGCCAGAGTGTCCTCATGGAGCAAAGGTTGATCCTGATCTCCACCCACAACCTCCCTAGATTCAGCTGATGCCATGTGCCCGAGACTCCCATCAGGCACTTCTGTGAATAGCCTCGCTGTAGCCAGTCGATTCGTTTCCCATAGACACAAGGCTGTTTGGTACCCCAAAGCCATCTCTGCTCCAGTCTAAATCAGCCTCACAGCTGTGAGAAACACTTGTGTAGTCTGTAGAGACGACAAAGTCTTCAAAGCGAAGATAAAAATTTATTCAAGAACAAAATAAACGAGTCAGCCTAGACAGGTGCGTCTCAAAAAGATCACACTTCGTTACAAAACTTCATGTATTTATACCTTCCCCCCGACTGCCCAAGCTCCTGTCCCTTTCCCATTGGTTTGCTACTTTAGGGCACACCTTCTTTCACAACAGGTTAGCCTATCACAGACTCGATTCACAGTTTTCTCATTTTAAGGAGTTTTTTTCCTAAGTTACTAGCCGTGCTCGTGTTGTCGACATACAAAAGGGCTGAAGCAAAACAATCCCTGAGTTCATCTCTCACTCAGCCCTTCCTGCAACATCATAGTGCAAGAATATTGTTGGAGACAGAGCTGAAAGCCTTGCCTCTGTGTTAGCACATTGTTGTTTTGCTTCACCTAGGGGACAATTAACTGCGCATGCAAATTTTAAGTCCATAGAGTAGGTATGCTTTGCCTTTGCCATGTCCTATAGAGGATTACTGAGGTTTTGGAAAGGTGGTGGTGGTGGTGGTGGTGTTTTTTCTCTGTGGGATGACTCAGCTAGTCTAATTTTCTAAAAGCAGCTATTGAAATGCAAATAATTTTTTGAAACTTTAAGGCTATTTCCGGAAATTCTCACAAGGAAAACTTCAGGAAAAGAAGGGAGGGAGTTGTGATGCGAGCTGGGCTTGGTTTCTGTCTCTCCCTCCCCCTCCCATTTTTTCTTTCTTTGCCTCTTTCCTTCTCTCACTTCTTCTTCCCTCCCTTCTCCTCTCCCTCTGTCTCCCCTCTCCCTCTTTCTCTCTTCTTTTGCTTTCCAAGTTTAGCCCTCAGTGCTAGCAGGTGTTTTCTGCAAAAGGCAATTATAAATTTTTGTGTTTTGTATTCACCCAGCATTCTCTTGACGCCAAGTTTGGCAAGTAAGATGCTGAGCTGGCCCATCAGAGTGACCAGAGCAGTGGTGGCACTGCAAGTGCAGCCACTTGCAGTTAACTGGGAAGGTGTTTGGCCCAGCTGCGTTCCTTCTCTGACGCAAGTCCATGAGAAAGTTAGTGGCATTTGGTGAGGTTTTCCCTGTCAATACTGAAAACAGACTTTCACATTTTCCTGTTCTGTTCTAGTCTAGTCTAGCCTAGGCTTCTAACACAGAGCAGTCACCAAAAAAGGGCGATTTTTCTGAAGGACACAATATATTAAATTGATTCGGTGGTTTTTACTTTTTCTTTCTTTCTCACCATCCAAATCTATTTTGATTGACAATAAACTAATTTTCCCCAAGTCAAGTCTGTTTTGCCTGTGACAGTAATTAATAAGTTGTTTCCCTGTTTTTATCTCAGCCTATAAGCTATTTCATCTTATTTTCTCCCCCTGTCCTGTTGAGGAGGGGGAATAAGAGACTGGATGGGCATCTAGCAGCTGGCCAAGGTTAACCCACCACAGAGCATTTCTACTAGGAGCCCTACTTTTATTTTTAGATATAAGAATATTGGTGAATTGAACATCACACGAGGTTAAGTGTGGACATACCAGTTGTCATCGTCATATAAACAGGTTGTTTGCCACCAGTGAGAATCAATTCTATCCCACTGTGCTCTGGGGTTTGTTTTGTTTTATGGCGTCAAAGTTTCATCAGAAGCTTCATTGACTTTCTAAAACTGACATACAGTTGAAAAACATCCTCCTTTGGCAGAAATACTTATTGTACAGAGTTAGACATCTATCTTATTATTTGTGCTCTGATTGAAAGCTGAGTTCAGCACTGTGCCCTGCTTTGCAGCTCATATCAAGAGACAGCCCACAGCTCGAGTGCGCAAGGCTGCCAAGAGCACAGCTAATAAGTTACATTAATATAGCACTGGAGCCTGAAGTCATGCTCTGCACTGCCTCCTGCCCTCTAGTTTCTGAGTTTGGAAAGCATACTTTTGGCAAGGGCAGACGGTGGACAGTAGACTTGGATTCCTGCGGGAGTTTACTGCCTGTGTGTATCTGAGGACCAGGGTTTGATCAGCAACGTGGGTTAAACCTCTTACTAGAAAAAACATATCCCAACATCAGAGTTACACCTTTTACTCTGAAAGCAGCTCTGCTGCAGTTCTGGAAAATGTTTTCTCCTTAACTTGGGAAACTTTTGGGATCTGATGTCACCTACCAGTGAAACCTGCAGGTTGTGCAGCCTGGCTTTTAAAAAAAAAAATTAAAAATAAGTGCCATGGTGCTCTGAATGTATTTAGAGCTGGTACTTCCCTTTAGTGCTTGAGTGTCCATATAGTAAAATGTGTACTTGTGTTATTTACATGAGCTGGATTTCGTCATAGTCTGGCTTTGTGAGTGCTCGTTGCAGAAAATTTTAGTATGTTGCATAACAAAATTTAAGTAAAATCTAAACAAAATAATGATTCTTTTAAAAATTTCTTAGCCTGGTTCCGGTCAGCTATAGAGATACACCTACAGGTTCTCTTTTATCCAGTATGTAGGCCTTGGAGTCAATATTTTAATGTAATGTTAGCATTAATTTGATATATCTCCGAGTTCTGAACAAAAGACTCCTAATGTTAAGACAGCATGTGAGCACAAAAGCAAACAGTATATCATCTTAGTAAATGGAAGGTTCTACATTTACTCAGGTAGTTTGCCTGTAGGAGGATTAAATATTACACAGTATGCCTAATGCCCAAAGAATATCAATAATTATAAATACGTTCTCACTCGCCAAGGAGACCATCTCCAGTGCAGGCCAGTCCACACTGGGGAAGGGAATCGAGGTGAAAAGGGCCGGTAAGGGGCTCTTTTTGGGGCTTTTCGAAGCTGGAAAAAGCAACTAGCTCATGCCAGGAGCAGCAGCTTGAGGAGGGCTGTTGCCGCGGCAGGGACAGAGCCAGCACAACCTGCAGTGATTCTAAAGGAGCTGTAAAGGAGCGAAGTGAGACGGGTCACTGCGCACTGAGCAAGCGAGCAAGTTGGTGGCACCCAGGGCGGCGCCCGGGAGCACCGCAGAAGGGCAGTCCCCCCTGGCCGGGTGAACCGAGCAGGCCAACGCGGCGCTACAGGTTGCACGGAAGGGTGCTGTAAATCTACCAACTCGGTCAGGTAGTGACAGTATCCACCCAGAAGACCATGGCCCCAAAGAACTGTGCACGCACCAGCTCTGATGCTGCTTTGCAGATGGAGCTGTCGTGCGAACACGCGGCCACCCGGTTGTCGGGCTGCGGGGTGTGCCCTGCTGTCACGCCAGCGTCGGATGGCAGTGGTGAGCATGCCTGTGGCAGGTGTGCCCAGGTAGAGGAGCTCCTACGCTTAGTGATGGAGATCAGGGAGGAGGTAATTAGATTGAGGGCTGTCAGGGAACGCGAGAGGGAGATAGATGCCTGGACTCATACCCTGTCTCCCATGACAGAAGCCCAGCAGGGAGACAGAGCGCCTGCTACGGAGAATTCCCTCTCCTCTCCCTGACCGACTGAACGTGGTAACTTGGAGGACAGGGGACAATGGCGAGATGTTCCTGCCCGATGCAACAGGCGCCGCAGGTACATCTGCCCGCTGACTACCACACCTTCTGAGGTGCCATTGCAGAACAGATATAGTGCTCTGCAAGGGGAACCGAACAATGGTGAGGAGAATATTCCTCCCAGTTTGGAGGTGTCATTGAGGCCTCGTCGGACCACCCCCCGAATCAAAACTGCCTCGGTAAAAAACAAAAGACGGGTCATTGTAATAGGTGACTCAACTCTGAAGGGAAAGGAAGACCCAATATGTAGACCAGACCCGCTATATAGGGAAGTTTGCTGCATCCCTGGGGCCCGGGTTAACCATGTTAAGAAGAAGCTTCCTTCCCTGGTGCAGCAAACAGATTACTATGCCCTTTTGGTCTTTCAGGTAGGAAGTGATGACATAGCGAGAAGAATGCGAGGGCAATGAAGAGTGATTTCAGGGCCTTGGGACGACTGGTTAAGGGATCGGGAGCACAAGCCTTGTTCCCCTCTGTCCCTCCAGTTGCGGGGTTTGATGGTAAACAGGAAAAGCCAGCAGGTCAATGACCGGCTTTGAACCTGGTGCTACTGGCAGGGTTTCGGGTTCTTTGATCACGGCCTGATTTACAGAACACCAGGCCTGCTGGCAGCAGATGGGAAAAGCCTGTCTCGCAGGGGGGAAGGGTTCTAGGCCTAGAGTTAGCGGGGCTCATTGAGAGAGCTTTCAACTAGATTGGAAGGGGGATGGGGATGTAACGGGGCTCGCCAGAGAGACGCCCCAGTGTCGTAGCCCAGCACTGGTGGGGCAGCGTGCCAGTATCTTTGAGAGTCGGAAGGCCCACCACCCCTCAAGGGCAAAAACTACACACTCATTGTCCTCTCTGAAATGCCTGTACACTAATGCGTGCAGCATGGGGAACAAACGGGAGGAGTTAGAGATCTGTGTGTGGTCACAGGGCCATGATCTCATTGCAATTACTGAGACATGGTGGCATAGCTCACGTGACTGGAACGCTGTCATGGAGGGCTGTGTTCTCTTTAGGAAAGATAGGCCAGCGTGGTGAGCTGGGGGAGTTGCTCTTTATGTGAAAGAGCAACTGGAATGTATCGAGCTCTCCCTGGGGGTGGACGAAGAGCAAGTTGAGAGCTTGTGGGTAAGGATTAAGGGGCAGGGTAACAGGGGAGACACTGTTGTGGGTGTTTATTACAGGCCACCTGATCAGGATGGGGAAGCTGATGGGGCCTTCTACAGACGGGTGAGAATCGCCTCACAATCGCAGGCCTTGCTTCTCATGGGGGACTTCAACTACCCTGATATCTGCTGGGAAGGCCACACAGCTAGGCATGCACAGTCCAGGAGGTTCCTCCAGTGCATTGATGGTAACTTTTTGACTCAGGTGGTGGAGGAGCCGACAAGGAGAGGTGTACTACTGGACCTAGTATTGACAAACAAAGAGGGACTGGTGGAGGACATTAAGGTTGGGGGCAAACATGGCTGCAGTGATCATGAGAAGACAGAGTTCGGGATTAAGTGCAGTATGCACAAAATGACAAGTAGGGTTGAAACCTTAGACTTCAGGAGGGCCAATTTTGAGCTCTTCAAGGAACTGCTTGGAGAAATCCCATGGGTGAGAGCTCTAGAGAGTAGGGGGGCTCAAAAGAGCTGGATGATGTTTAAGCACCACTTCCTGCAAGCTCAGGATCGGTGCATCCCAAAGAGCAAGAAATCAGGCAAGGGAAGGAGACCTGCATGGCTGAGCAGGGATATTCTGAAAAAGCTCAGGTGGAAGAAGGACGTTTACAGTATGTGGAAGAAGGGGCTGACTGCTTGGGAAGAGTACAAGAATGCTGTCAGGGTATGCAGGGATGAAACGAGGAAGGCCAAGGCAGCCTTGGAATTGAACCTGGCGAGGGATGTCATGGTCAATAGGAAGGGGTTTTTTAAGTATATAGAAGGCAAAAGGAAAATTAGGGAAAATGTGGGCCTGCTGCCAGCTGTTGAACGAGACGGGTGCCGTGGTGACAGATGATGCAGAGAAGGCGGAGTTGCTGATTGCCTTCTTTGCTTCTGTCTTCACTGCTCGGGCCAGCCCTCAGGAGTCCCAGACTTTGCAGGTAACAGAGAAAGTCTGGAGGAAGGAAGACTTTCCCTTGGTTGAAGAAGAAGTTAAAGAACAATTAAGTAAACTGGACACCCACAAGTCCATGGGGTCTGATGGGATGCACCCGCGAGTGCTGAGGGAGCTGGTGGAAGTCATTGCTGGGCTGCTCTCCATCATCTTTGAAAGGTCCTGGAGAACAGGTGAGGTGCCTGAGGACTGGAGAAAAGCCAATGTCACTCCAGTCTTCAAAAAGGGCAAGAAGGATGACCCGGGAAACTACAGGCCAGTCAGCCTCACGTCCATCCTTGGAAAGACGATGGAACAGCTCATTCTGGGAACATCTCCAAGCATCTGGAGGAAAAGGAGGTTATCAGAAGTAGTCAATATGGATTCACCAAGGGGAAGTCATGCCTGACTAACCTGATAGCCTTCTACGATGGCGTGACTGGATGGGTGGATGAGGGGAGGGCGGTGGATGTTGTCTACCTTGACTTCAGCAAGGCTTTCGACACTGTCTCCCACATCATCCTCACAGGCAAGCATAGGAAGCGAGGGTTAGATGAATGGACAGTGGGGTGGATTGAACAGTGGCTGACAGATAGAACTCAGAGGGTTGTGGTTAGTGGTGCAGAGTCCAGTTGGAGGCCAGTAACGAGTGGTGTCCCTCAGGGGTCAGTACTGGGTCCAGTCCTGTTCAATATATTCATCAATGACCTGGATGAAGGGATAGAGTGTACCGTCAGCAAGTTTGCTGGTGACCCAAAACTGGGAGGCGTGGCTGACACACCAGAAGGCTGTGCCGCCATACAGCATGACCTGGACAGGCTGGAGAGCTGGGCAGAGAAAAACCTGATGAAATTCAACAAGGGCAAGTGTAGGGTACTGCATCTGGGGAGAAATAAGCCCATGCATCAGTACAGGTTGGGGGCTGACCTCCTGGAGAGCAGCTGTGCAGAAAGGGACCTGGGAGTCTTGGTGGACAACAGGATGACCATGAGCCAGCAATGTGCCCTGGTGGGCAAGGCGGCCAATGGCATCCTGGGGTGCATCAAGAAGAGTGTGGCCAGCAGATCGAGGGAGGTCATCCTCCCCCTCCACTCTGCCCTGGGGAGGCCGCATCTGGAGTACTGTGTCCAGTTCTGGGCTTCCCGGTTCAAGAAGGACAGGGAACTGCTGGAGAGGGTCCAGCAAAGGGCTACAAAGATGATTAGGGGACTGGAGTATCTTTCTTATGATGAAAGGCTGAGGGACTTGGGGCTTTTTAGTCTGGAGAAAAGAAGACTGAGGGGGGATCTTATCAGTACTTATAAATACTTAAAGGGAGGGTGCCAGGTAGATGAGAAGAGTCTCTTTTCAGTGGTGCCCAGTGATAGAACAAGAGGTAACAGGCACAAACTTGAACATAGGAAGTTCCATCTTAACATGAGGAGGAACTTCTTTACTCTGAGGGTGGCGGAGCACTGGCACAGGCTGCCCAGAGAGGTGGTGGAGTCTCCCACACTGGAGACATTCCAAACGCGCCTGGACGCCGTCCTGTGCAACTGCTGTAGGTGTCCCTGCTGTGGCAGGGGGGTTGGACTAGGTGATCTCCCGACGTCCCTTCCAACCCTGACCATTCTGTGATTCTGTGATATGTAAACTGTAAACTCACAGCTGTGAGTTCAGTTCTGCCTGTTTATATGCAGTTCTTCTGATTTACAAATCTTTTCCCTCCCCATTCAGTCCGTGTTACAGATTGATGCAGACAATGTTAAATATGTTCTGAGGTTAAGACAACAAAAAGAAATTACTCTTAATTTATGCAAAAATTATATTCTTTTCAAGTGAGCAGAAGGTGTCTGTCCGCAACTATTGGCAGAAAACAAGTAAATATGCTCTGGGTAGATACTGTAAAGATAATAATGCCTGAATTTGCTTAAAGTCTTCTATAGGGCATGGTAAGTTCTCCTATATATTAATAGATGGAAAAAATAGAGATAGATTTTGCATTAAGAAAAATGGAGCAAAAAGATGAAAAATGACTGGCAAAACTTCCAGTGAATTCAAGCTTTTGCTAAAAATGGTAAATAGTTTAATCAAGGAGGCCCATCTGTGATTTCTTGTTTAAGGGAAGAATCCATTTCCTCGTGGGTGATCCAGAAAGCCTGAAATACCACCAGTTTTTATTTTGCATTATCATGGCAAATTCACAGTGTACGTGACTGTAGAAGTATAATGAATTCTTAATTGTTGCTCTTTTTTACATAACTATTCTCCAGTCAGCTGCTCCCGCAGAGACAGTCAGTGTCACTAAATGTAAATTTGCAATACACTCTAGTGGTAGCCTCTGAATACTTTTCTGCTGGACAAAACTAGAAGAATAGAAACAATTAGCAGATACAAATTCTGATCTATTGCTTAACAATTTCCTCCCCAGGAACCATCACTCTTGAATCCTTTTTGGAGAGAAAATGATGCCTTTTGGCAGTATTCTCAGGGGCTTCACGACGCAGAATGGTTTTAATTGGGTTGGGTGTCTTTAGCAAACAAGATGCCAACAGATGCCAACATATTAAATGACAAAAAAAGAGCTGCTTCTGAACAAACTTTCCCCCTTTCTTAGATGAATGCCCATACTATAGAAGACAGCCCAACGTAAGTTGTTTTATAAACAATATTAATTTTTGATTTTTTATTGGTTTGTAGGAAGAACAATCAAATCAGGGTAAAATTATGTAAGAAAATAAGAGATCTAACTGATGCAGTTGACAAAATAAGACCATTGCCATATTAATCACCAAAAGAATTCAGGAAGGCTGGATCGTAGAAAAATGAAACAGAAATCAAAGATATGTTTTATTGCCAGTAGAAACTTTCACTTTGAAAGATTCAGCATCTGAAAGTCTACATGCTCTCAGGTATTGATGCATGAGACACATAGACACAGGCTAGTAGCTTCTCTGTCCTCAGAGAACAGAATAAGATACAACTTTTTGTGTGAATATAAACCTGTTAATAGAAAAATCTAGCAATCCAGACAACAGACAAGAGAAAGATGGACAGTAAAAGCACAAAGCGATAAAAAGCTTACCACATCTGACACAAGAGCAGTATCTAATTCCAGAGGCAAATAAATCAGTCATTGAAGGACTGCCTCTGGAGTCCAAAGGTGACAGCAAATGTTGAAGAGAAGTGAGGAAGCTACGACAGTGCCACAGAGACCATTGAGGCTTTGAGGGTATAAAGACAAGGCATCGACTGGCATGACTGACATAAGCGCAGAGGATAGACTCCATCCATGTGGTGATTATGCCAAAAAAACCAAAAGGGATGCTCCACTCCTGCACTCAGACTATGCCCTCATCAGAGGATGGTAGGATTATAGGGGGAGGTCTGGAAGGGATAGTGGCTGAGACCCAATATTCCTGCTGTACCAGTGCCTGTGTCAAAGTACTCCCAGAGACTGTCCATGAGCCATGGTTATCAGAGCCGCCTCGCTGGTGCTAATGGCCAGCCCTAAGCATGCTGTTCCCTAGCTTTTGAGGGCCTCATCATTCAGCTTCTGAAGCAATCTCAGTTCAGCTTTGCTGCATGCAAAACACTTGCACATTGATATCAAAATTATGTGCTAATGCACTTATAAAACCACTGACGTCAACCATACAGATATGTGAGTACCCACTCTGTGTGGACTGTAAGACTGAAGAGCTGGAAACTCTTTACCAAGTGTCACCCTGGTGTGGCTTTCTGCCCTGACGGGGGAAGGAAGACGGGCAGATTTGGCCTTTTAGTTCTCTCTGCTTTTGTGAGAGCACTGTACACGGCTATTGCAGTGTGCCTGAGCTTCTGTAATTACAGCAGTAGTCTGAAAATTGAAAACAGAAAAGCACTGCGCTCCCCTAACTGTGCGCTAATACCTGTTATTAGCAAAGAGCATAATCTTCTGAGTCCCTCAGATGCGGATTTAAAAAACCTTGCAGCTTGCTAGAGAGCTTACCAGGGGTAATTAAAGCCTGGCTGAGCATGCTTGCTGTTAAGATACCCAGAAGAACTTGCTCCATTTTTATGAAACAGAGGTGCTGCCTCAGCACAAATCCCCACCTGATCAATGGCTTCTACAAGAAATCTATTAAACAGCCCTTCCCAAAATGGTGGAGGCGGTCTCTCTCGAAATGTCCGACTACTGCAATCTCCTATTAAATTTAAAAAAGATACTTTGTGAATGAGCAGGGAAGAGATAAAACACAGGCCATATAGCTGTTCCTCACTAAAAGGAAAATTGACACGCAGGAGCTGCCAGACAGGAACTGATCAGCATCCTTGGCTTTTTAAACATAGTTTTGCAATATTTTGATCGCGAAGATAATTTTACACTGTGAAAAAAAGGAGTATATTAATGAATCTTATAACCCATTCATATTTGCAGTATTGTTTTCCTTTCTAACGTCTGTGGGTGTCACCTTTCTCTGCAAACAAAGCAAACTGCAGTTTATGTCTGAGTTTTTGATGCCTTCTGCTGTCTGTCGTGCCTTTACAGTATCTTCTCTAACTCATTACAGCTGGCACTGCCAAAAGCACCTGAAAAACTGGGCAGCTTCAGCCCTGGTTTTTATTCGTACCAGAATCTCCTTGCACAACGGTGCTGTGCATCCACCACAGTCAAGTCTCTTTTCATTTGGTGGTGCCACACTCGTGTCGTTCCTGCACTATTGCTTGTAATATCAATGAGTAACATAGCATCACAGTTTAACCCCAGCTGGAGAGTTAGTGCCAGAAGTCATTGCAGCGCTGGAGTTGTCTCAGATTGCTTTGTAACACTGATGCTATGAAAATAGTTATAGCACTGAGTAAAAGGAAGACAGACAGACTTTTTCCCCACTGTTCGCCTGAAATGTGTAATCCAGGTAGACAGAGGAAATCTTAGATAGCAGTGGTTAGTGGTGAATACCGCAACACTCTCATCCATCCAAGATTTTCAGATGCTTCGTTTATGTGCCAGTAGGATTTTTTTTAGTGTGACTGCATTGAGGTAACAAAGTCATAAACCATCTGTATTTAATTAATTTAGCAACAAATAAACATAAAGAACTCAGAAGATCTAAGCGGTATAATTGCTCAGCTCCTGAGAAGGGCAAGTAATTAATTTTGCTATATTTGTTATCAAACCACAATGAGCAGAGAGATTGTTTTTCCTCCTTTGAATTGCCTCCTCTCCTCCAAATCTGTATTTCAATGAAGGTCTTTTATTGTTTAATGTATCTGTCATCATCTGCTATCAAGATAACATCAGGTGGATGCAAGCGTTCTCATTTTATTATTGTATTATTTTCCTCTTGTTTGCCTCAGGAAAGATGTTTTAATTGCTAAGGATGAGGACAAATCCACAGATCTAGGAGCTGAAGGGGAAAGAAAGCAATGACAATATTTGCATGACTGAGAAGAAAATCTGTCTGTTCATATAGTTCTATAATTCCTTACATTATCATTTATGATTGGGAAAAGCTGACAACAATAAGAGGAGAAGGTACCAGGGGATGGGGGAGGGTTGTGAATCACTACGCAAGCTATGGTATTATGGGGATTCGCAAGAACTAACAGCAGGGAACGTGGAAACCAAGTGCCAAATATTAATCTTAATGCTTCTGTCTCCACCTCTGATTTCTAAGGGTGGGTTAGGTCTGGGTCGTACTACTGAATGCCATGAACAGTCTGATGAGGTCTGATCCCTCCTGCACATGCTTTGGAGAGCACGGGCCAGACTTAAAATCGGTTTAAAAAGAAAACAGTTTTTAACAAGGGATGAACGAATCAACATTCAATATGTAGGTCACGGTTAATCAGCCAACCGTAAGTCTTGCTTGGATGACAACACTACATCCACTCTGGCATTGCTGAGGCTTGCTAGGCGCTTGGTGAGCACTGCACCAAGCAGGATTGGGAAAGAGATGGTAAAACCATACCCTTGACTTGCAGGGAGTTCCCTGTCAAAAGATCAGGATCGAGACAGGGCTCCTGAAGAGTGGTTTGAATTGATCACGAAATTGCTGACAGAACTGCTGGGGTTGGAAGGCACCTCTGGGGATCATCTAGTCCAGACCTGCGCAAGGGCTGGTCAGCTAGAGCACCTTGCCCAGGACCACATCCAGTCTGGGTTTGAATATCACCAGGGATAGAGACTCCCCAACCTCTCAAGGCAGTCTGTTCTAGTGTTTAACCACTCTCCCAGTCAAACAGTCTTTTCTTATGTTTAAACGGATTTTCTTGTACTTTAATTTGTGCTTGTTACCTCTCATCCTATCACTGGATGCCACAGAGGAGTGTCTGGCTCCAATTTCTTTACTTCCTCCCCTCAGGTATTTATATATACATGGACAAGATCTCCCACATACTCTTCTCTTCTCCAGGCTGAAAGACCCAGCTCCCTCAGGCTCCTCTTATGTAAAAGATACTCCAGATCCTTAATCACCTTCATGACAGTCACTGGGCATGCTTCAGTTAGTCCATGTCTTTTTTGGTCTGGAGATCCCAGAACAGGACGCAGCATACCAGATGTGGCCTCACCAGAGATGAGTAAAGAGGAAAGTTCGCTTCCCTGGACCTCATGGCCATGCTCTGCCTAATGCCGACCAGAAGGCTATTGGCCTTCCTGGCTGCAAGGGGGCACTACTGACTCGTGGTCACCTTAGTGTCCACCAGGATGCTCAGGTCCTTTTCTGCAAAGCTGGGTGGCCCCCAGCATATACTGGTGGATGGGGTTGTTCCTCCCCAGGGGCAGGAATTGGCATTTTCTTTTGTTGCACTTAATGATGTTCCTGCTGGCCCATTTCTCCAGCCTGTTGAGGTCCTCTGAAGAGCAGAGGTGCCAGCTACTCCTCCCAGTTCTGTACCATCTGCAGACTTGCTGAAGGTGCGCTCTGCCCCATAGCCAGGTCATTAATGAAGATGATTATTACCTGCTCCCCTGGGTGCTCTCCTGCCAGATTCACTCCTTCTACATGGTCCTGTAATGGTAAAATATTTCCACCTGGAATCAACCAGATGAGACCGAGCACCGTCAGAATGCTCAGAAACCCCTCAGAGCAGTTCAGAAAGTTGCACTGGCACCTTGGCTCTACAAGGGAGTTGAAACTATATCGACATGTTTAGATTTCCTTATTCTTTAAGTTCTTTATATGAAAAATGTGTATTGTCTACATACTGAAAAAGTGCTGTGCGTAATTTCAGTGTCATAAAAAGGGTTTCTATAAATACTTTTATATTTTCTTCCCACCTTATCTGCCTTTCTTCACTGTGCAATGACAAAGTAAGAGACAAAGCACACACTGAGCACAGGTCAGGAGGTCTGGTTGATTTCAGCTTTGTTTAAAGATATAACCATCAAAATGCAGTGCAACATAATTAATCTATGTAGGTTCATCCTCAGCATTTCTTTAGAAAATGTGCAAATTTGACTTATTATCATTTGGCTTCTAAATACAAAATGGCAAAGAAAACGCATTTGGACAAATATAGGAAAAAATAGTTAATATGGAAATCAGCTTGTCCCAAGTGGAAAAATGTCTCATTTGCATTCAGATTCTGTTTCTGCTGCCTCTTCTTTTGTTTCCAAAGTGACAAATGGTCTTTCCCTCCTCCCCAGCGCTTTCAGAATCTCATTAAAAGGCGCAGAAATGAGGCTTGAACGAGCCCATGACCTTCTTTCCTCTGGGGGTCACATGCAGAACACAGTTCAATCTGGCATGCTGGCGTATTTTATCAACGGGTTTTTTTGTCAGAAGCGGGTAGAACAGTACAGAGTGACCCAAAACACTGATGGTACAATACACATAGCGATACACATGCCATTACTCCCAGCAATATATTCCGATGGCACACAGGTTGCCGTATAATGCGATTTTCCCTCAATGAAAGGGAGTTTGAACAATAAATGGCTCTATCACGGGCATGAGTTCCACATACTGCATTTTGAGAAATGAGGTTTCTCACTGATTTAACATTCTCATTTGCCGCACAGTCTTCTCCATCTAATAACAAGAGACCGGCTTGTTTCTTTCTAGTTTACTTTACTCCTATTTTAATGTAAAAAGCACAGGGAAGAACAGCATGGCATTTAAGTGATTATATGCTAAGTAAGTCTGAGAAACACTAGTAGCTTATAGCAGTCATGGAAATTACAGCTAAGATGCAGAAAATTTCATGGCTAGAAAGAAATGGACAAGAGCCAGTATTACTATTAGACATAAGGGATCCCTACAATATCTGTCACTGGAGCAGAAATCTAAACAGAAATGGAGCTGTTTCAAAAATTGCTTTCCCAAGCCTGACAAATCTTCATCCCACTTTTCATTTGGGAAACATCTTGGAATTTTCGGTGACAGACACACATCAATATTAAGGTCTGAAATAGCATTTTGTGCAACTATGCCTTAAATATTTCAGCAATTCCATTATGGGGTCCTTCAGAGAAATATACCAACAGCTGGTCCCTTTTACGTAAATGAAAAGCTAACGTGACAAACTGTCATAGTAAGTTATTGCTCCACAGAGCCAAAAGCCCCCCGTAAGATTATGTGATATTGACTTGACTGTCAGCACCTTCCTTCCAGAATCTTGTGCCTTTTCTTCTCCTGCAAGCTGTGTCCTTTCCTTGTGTGGTTGCTGAGGAGAACAATGGGCATTAACTAGTATCTGCAGAGCTACGACAGTATATACCGGCTAAGAAAATATCTTTAATGTTTCTGGGGCAATGCGTTTTTAATAACTAAAGTATTTTACAAGGCTTAGAATAATTTTTCATCTATTTAGAAACCTGTAATAAATGTTGAAAAGCAATTACTAATGCTATGTCAACAATTTGCCAATGCACGCTGTCCAAGTTTAACTCCGCATGAAATACCAGTTTTTCTGTCTGAGCTACCCCCAAGCCTTCACTGCACTGGTCCAAATGTGACTTTGCCTCATTCAGATGTCTTCTGGAAATGAGACCTTTGAGTGGGAGAAAACAGCTATTCCATCAGTTCTAGCTAGGAGGCTATTTGCATGTTCTGTATAGGACACATTTCTTCCCATCACTGGTTATTTTTTGCACTTAATACATCCTGGAGTCAGAGGTGACTCCGTTTGGCACAGGAGATCCCAGGAGCTCTTGCAGACTGACGAACAGCCACAGAGATGACATGAGTTGAAAGTGCTTCAAGAGTGTGTGTGTGTCTGTATGTGTGCATTCGTGCATGTTAGCGTGGGTGTTTGGAGGTTTGGGATGTCTGTACCACTGCTTACACGTAACTGTAAAGTTCAGATGACTTTAGGCCACCTGCAAGCATGTCAGCTTCTGGTAGTTATCCTTGAATGCAAAAGTCAGACTGCAGAAACCAGTCAGGGGCACGCACACAGTCACTTCTGCACTAGCTCTTTACAGCTCGCTTGAGAACAAAGTCAGCTAACTCTTTTACAGAACTTCTATTTCCACAGGCAGCGGAAGAAAAATTGCTGCAATTGCTCCAAGTCACCCAGCCTTATAAAGGCCAGACTCAAAAGTTAGGCTTGCTAAAATAACGAGGGAAACAAGGCACCTCTGGTTTTAAGCCGAGTTAACCGCCTAAATTCATCTGGAGGTCTCCCTTTAACTCCAATGCAAGCTGCTTGCCCAGATTATCTTCAAAGCTTTTTTCTCACAATACACCAGCAGAAGCAAAGAATATGTTTTCTTTTTTGCTAGAAAGGCATATCTTGAATTTCTGCACTGGAAAAGGTGTTTATGTGGAAAATGCTTACATAGTGAAATTTTTGGTGTGCACACAAATCCATGTGTTCACCTTGATTAATGAAGTGACTTTGAAAGACAGTTGCCTCCAAGGAGGTGTATAAATTGCAGACAGTACCAAACATGAGAAGGCGTAACAGGGTGGGCTCTCTACTTAGAGCCGTTTCTTGACCGTATGGTACAGAGGTTTCCTCTCTTATATTCTGCTTTCATAAAACTCACGTTTTCAAGCAGGGAGTTTCTGCACGTTTTGCAAGTCAAGGTGTTTGCCTTTGGGCAGACGTAGAGTTGTTTCAGCTTAACTAGTTACCATCTGTTTATCTCACAGCCGAGGTGGGCTGCTGCGTCCCTTATTAAAGAATGTGGTCAGTTACTATAGTTTAGAAAACATTTGCATGAACTGCTGCTTTCAGACTGTTGTAATCAGAGCAAGCGCAGTCTATACAGGCACTCAGACATTACGGTAAAGGAGATCTATAGAGAGAGCACATGAGCATAGCTTGGGATTTTCCTTCCTCTTAGTTCCACTGCATCTGCATAACCAATAATCTTTGTTACTGCATGGACTAAAAACCGACTTTAAGTTCACGATACAGAATTAAAATGATCTTAATGTACATTCAGTTTACGACTCAGACATACAGAAAGCTTATAGGATGAGCAATGGCACACAGATGTCTTTGGGTTAAGAGTCTGCAGAACCTACTGTTTTCAGTTCACAAGAAAGATAACATGTTCCAAGACTTCTTTCAAAGTTAGTCTCTCCCTTCACATAATAATGAGATGAAAAATCCACGTGGTCTCATAACTTCCTAATTTGTTTGAAGTTTCTCTGCTGAATGACAAATTTTCAACCTCTTGTTGAACACAGTGTCCTGAAATAAGATCCCAAACCTTACAGACCCACAGAACCGTCTTCACATATGGAACAGGTATGGCGCAAATAAGCGTGTTCCTGGAAGAGCTCTTATTAATCAGGTCAAGGCGGACATCCAGCTACAGTAACATACATTCTTCCAAAATAATTGACATCGCACTCACGCTTTGAGACAAAATGGCCTGAGGCGTTGGCCATTTGTACACACATTGCAATGCACTCACTGTAGGTTGAAGCACGTACCCTTCTACCAATACGTACATTGCAGCAAGATCCCTTTCCTGGCATCCGTACACCAAGTTTTGTTAATATAAGCCAAAAAAAAAAAAAAAAAAAAAAGCACCACAAAACCCTCCAAACCTGCAAAAATAAGCGCAACAGTATTCCTGAACCTGTGAGATACTGCGGCTTTCGTTTCAGTTAATGTATTTCACACAACAAATCAAAACAATCTCGCCGACTGAATTTTTAATAAAATGCCATCGCATTTTATCAGCTGCTGCCATTGCAAAAGCAGATGTTTGTTGTTACCTACAATTGCTTTAAACATCAGTAAAGTAAACACAAGGGTATATGACTGCCGGGAACCACTGGGAATAGCAGGGAACCACAAATGCTCATATACACCTGGTGCCGTGTCTACTGCATCACTTCCCAGCTTTAGCTCATAAGCTTCTTATGTTTCCTTTGTAAGGCCTTTTGTCTAAGGCAGACCAAAGCCAATGGAAATCCTGCTACCAGCTTCAATGGTCTTTGAATGAAGCCTGAATTTGGCCAAGTGCAGGTAATTTGACAGCAGATACCACATTGCAAAGGAATAAAATACCCATGCATTGGCTTCAGCTTAACCTTGCAGCTTCTGAGAGGAAGGCTTTGTTTGGTATCAAACAATACAGGATTTATTTTCATTTCCTAGCCTCCGAATACCAAATACAGACTGCTTTTGTAGGACAAACAGAACCCTGTCCCACAAAAGGAACTCAGCTCCCTAGCAATTTTCCTGACTGGTGGAACAACATGGCTAGCATCTGTTGTGCAATGCCAGGACAAGATGGGAGGGGAACACTGTTTTGATCAGGCAGATGGTTTCCAAATTTATCCACAGCCTCTGTGGTTCTTGGGCACAACACTAACACTCGGTAGACTGATTCACTGTTCCTCTGGGGTTTTTCACAGGCATGCACCAAGAGGATATTTCAGGCACCACCTGCACCTCGTACCACACTGGGGCAAGAATCGGCATCGCATGCGATAGCGTGCATGGAGCTGCACTTACTGCACAGGCAGAGCTGAATGAAGGACCAGCTGTGGCTGACTGCTGCCATGTAGCCGATCACTTACAGTTCACCCCCATCCACAAGTACACAGGCTTCAAACTGAGTGGCAGAGAAACCATCTTTTAAAAGCTTCAAACACAGGAAAAGCTTCAAGTGGAGCTTCAACCTTCCTGATCTCCTAACCACAACTAACATCTATTAACGACAAGGTACAAACGCATGATAAATCAGGTTTCTTTTACTCTAGCGCTCCCAAATACACAAGATATGCTTAAATGACTTCTCCTAGTGGAGAAAAAAGGTTCCATTTGCTACTCGCAAAAGAACTTATTTTTGTTGGTGGAAGTTCCAGATTTAGCAAAACATAAGCAGGTAACTGGTCTGCCACCACACAACACAGCTAAGGTTAATTAAAATAAAGCTGTGGTTCTGTTGAATAAATCTTTCCTAAACACAGAGATGCAAACTTCAGAGGAGAAATAGCAAAGCTATTTTGGCTATCTCTGTGAGGACAAGGAATAAATTATTCTATTTCTAGCACGCCATTCTGCATTTATGTAAGCATGGATGCTTACTCAGGAGAGGCAGACCAGCCACATTTACAAAGTTAGGCAGCTGAAAAGTTATTCGATTGCTCCTGTTTTTTTGGAAAAGACTCTATTTCTCCTCCCTGTTTCTTCCTTTTTCTCTTCTTCCATAAGAAGAAACTTTAAAAAATCATCCTATCCAAGCTGAAGGCATTTGCTGAAGCCAGTTTGGAGCAGCTGCCAGCATGGCGAACAAAGTACCATGGAGGTGACGCCTGCATTTGTGCTCAGCATCGGTCACCAGCTTAGCGGGCTCCTGTCTGCCACTGCTGGACCCACGAGCTCTGCAGAGGTGAGGGAGCGGTCTGCAGGAGCGAGGACATGACCCTGAGCAAGGCTGTGCCGGTACAGCTGCCACCAGATGTGCTTCCTGGAGGCAGCACGATTGTCCCCTTAGCTCAGGGGCTGGCGTGGTGCTTGCACAGTCTCTGCTGGCTCTGCAGGCTGTGCCGAGCGCTGTGCTGGCAGTGCTCTGCCGATAACACCCGTTCTGAGCACCGCAATTGCTGTTCTTACGTGACGTGTCCTCAGGCTGCTGTGCAGGCTCTGCTACAGCCGAGCTCTCTGTGGCAGGCTGCCCCAGACACTTGATGTCTTGCTGGGGGGCAGAGGCAAATGGGAGGTGATCTGGAGTCTTCTTTCCCTGAGTTTATTCACACAGGCAAGGTTTGCCACCTGCCGGGATGAAAGACAAAGTTCCTTATTCTCTTCTTTTATGTGGCTGTTGAGACCAGCTGGGAAGATACCCCCAGCTGGTGGGGTCTCTGCATCCTCTAAGACAAAGCAATTTCTTGCAGAAGGCATATGACCGACAGAGCTGTGCACATATAAACTGTAAATAACGGGCAGAACCCCAAGAACTGCTTTTTGCTGCTGAAACGGAAATAAGTAACAAAAGAGTGTTCTTTGGTTTGTGCACACAAAACCACAAAAAAGTAAATCAGTACACCCATACGATAACTGTCTGGCAGATTTTGTTGTTATTCAAGTTTGTTGACCGTTGCGTGTATCATCCAGATGGATTTCAGAGGCTGCTGCTAGGCCTTATTCCAGGTTCATAAATTGTACCACTGTGGCCTCTGAGCATCCAAACATTAAGACCGGACATTAAGACCCTTAGGACTGGACTTGATTTCTCATTTTTTTCTCTTCTAAGGTAAATTAGAATAGTTTTTCACATCTGCTTTTCAGCTGGCTAAAGACCAAGGTGTAGTGCAGAAAGGGAAAAATCTACGGTTTCAGTCTGTGGTTTCAGACTGTCCTCACAGTTTGCCATTTCCATAGCCTACACCCCCACAGAGACACTGCTGTGAGTGGCGGCAATACCGAAGGGCAGTCGGGGGAGGCGGACATGAGCGGAGCTACAAGAGTTTCAGCACTGGCAACTGTGGCTGTACAGAGATGCAGTAGAGAAGCATCCACGGTGCAATATGAATAATCTCTTTGGAACATCCTTCAGTTCTTACCATCCCTGTTTTGTCTCTCTCTCATGTTCTTTCGAGTTACACCGAAGGCGACCCCTCACCTGTCACAGCTTCTCTAAAGACCACATGGCTAACGTGGCTCAGCTTCCCCACCCCAGCTTCCTACCTTCCCTGAATCCCCAGTACCTTAACCCTAACCCGTCAAGATCTTCTTCACAGAAAGGCAACATATTGTGGCTGTACTGAGAGTGGCAGGTGGGACGTGGCAACTATTGGCTTAACTTTACTGTTAACCCCAATTGCTAAGGCAGAGGTTTAAGACTGTGCTGCAGCTGAGAGTTGATTTATGGAACTGGCATGCAAAGCATGAGCATGGCCTCTTCAGGTTTAAAATTTTCAACCATAACCCCTCGATGAAAGCTCATCTCATATGGACAGAAGGTTTTGCTTTTGCTAAAGATCCTTCTAGAATTGTCTCCCCTTCCCCAAATTACCAAGAAAGTTAATTTTTCTTTGCGTATTTATTGTGGCAGGTTTAAAAACTAAATTGAATAACCCAACATAAAAAAGACAACTTGTGCCGTGTCCAAACAAAGAACCTCAGCTCAACATTGTCTATGGAGCAAACAACAAAACCTCCACAGCATGCTGTGCACGTACAGAAGGAGCCTGGGGTTTGTCTTCATGCACACTGTCCTTTAGCCTGGTGAAAAGCAGATGTGGCAAACCACCATTCCCATACACTAGGTTTTTACACCCCATATAAGCGACTGCCAAAGGGATTGTGTGAATAACTCTGTCTTCCCTTAGTGGATGATTGACTAAAAGGGCGCCTGAAAATGCTCTTCGTAGCCTCTCATAAATCCTTACCGACAAACCTAAAATTCTGCTGACGGCATGATTCAGTACACTCCACTTCCAAGCAATATTCCAAACAAAAGTAAATGACACAGCAGTACCCCTGGGGAAGGACTTAATACTAGCGGTGTGCTTTATCTCAATTGTTTGTTTCTATTTTCATTTTTTCCCCATCTAGCTACAGGGGTAACTGTGGTAGCGTAGAATCATCTACATGTTTTCTGTCCACTCAGAAAGCAAATTTTCAAAACAAGCATTTCTGGTTAATTTAAATAATTATTATGCTTCATTCAAAAATGGATTTTGTGTGTAATAATAAACATTTGAAGATCTTTACGAATAAAAATGTCAAAATATTCCGTTTCATCAAGGCACTTGTTTCTAGTACACGTCAACTGAAACCCATGTATCCCTGCAGAAAGTTTCAGTTTTGAGTAGAAGAGGAAAGTATTTTCTGAAGAAAAAAATCTTGAAAATTCTAACAAATTTTAGATCTCCTTTTCAAGTCCCCAAAGCATTTCAAGATTTCTTTTTATTAACCTCAGAGATTTCAAACCAATTTGGGCTAATACTGTCTCTGCAGCCCTGTTCTTCCTCAACTAGGGATTTTGAGGACAATGAGAATATTTCTCCTTGAATTGACAGCCTTCCCCCTCTTTTCACTCGTAATTTCTTTCTTTTCATTCCTGAAATTTCTATTTACCACGGTCTGAGAAACACCGCACAGTAAATATCCTTCTGTCCAGTTCTTCCACAGTAGATGATTGTGCCTGAACCCCTAGAGACTTTCTTGTGAAGCTTTCCATTGCTGTTTCTCAGGGACCTGGAGACTGTCGGTGGTATAAATCATAGGCATTTTACAGATTCCCAGACATCAGGGATGCAATTTCCAGGAGACAGGAGGGGGGAGGTCTTCCTTCATTTTTCAAAACCTTGCAGTAGAATATAGTTATTAATGGGTTCTCATTCCCTTTCATATTGGTAAAAGCCTTTAAAGAAGCATGTTTTGCATTCAGATTAGCACAAGATCTGTCATTAACTGGTATAGGGAGAGACTGTTTTTTCAATACAGCTGCTGTGGCTATTATTTTTAATTACACTCCTGCTGCTGTAAATTGGTTGTGGTTTGTAACCACAATAATTTAAAATAGAAGATGAGACACAGAATACAGAGGGGTGTGAGAAAACACAAAGGCATTGGTATCAACAGGAAATAAAATATGCTACCTCCAACAAGAGATTTGGTATTATAAAGGTGAAACAAACAGCACGTGAAAGCACCGCTAAATCCAGACTAAATTATAAACTAAATTATGCATGATGTGTGAGTACGCAAGATGTGGTACCTGCTGGATTTCACTTTCCTGAAAATCTAAACTTAGAAACTGGTGACCGGAGACGATGTTAACACATCACTATCCAAGTCTTTTTTTCTGCATACTTTTGGGGCACATCTGAAATTGGTGCAGTAGTGCTTCTATAAAAAATGCATTGTGTGACTTTGAGGATGAGATTTCTGGATGACCTTTTTTGGATTTTATGAGATCTGAATACTTGATTCATGCAAGAGAGCATTCAGGACCACAAAACAACCAGAGAACGTTCAGCCTTAACAGAGAAAGATTTTAAAACTGTATGTTCAGCCACACCTGAAAGCAGTGTTTGCTGATATGCCATACCTGCTTACACTCTTATTTTCAGAATCACTGTTTGGAATTAGGAAAGCTCCAACATTCCAGGATTTTTATTATATTTTTTTTTCATTAAACTTCACATTATTCTTTCCTCTTGGAAATATTTTACAATTGTATCATGGCCAGACATGACAATTTTTTGTTTGTTAGTTTGTTTGTTTTTTTTACAAAAAGGCATTTTGACAGCAGACCTCACGGCCATTTTGCCTGGGAACCTCCCCATCAACCCACTGGTCCTCAAAAGGCGGTGATGCTTCATCCCTCTTACTGAAGAACGGGCCAGGTGGACTTTTCAAGCCCAGGCTGGGTGAAATGAAACACAAATCTGAACTTTGCCACACACTTCTATAACTGTAACTTACAGAAGGTTAAGGCTTTTTGGATTCTTCATCTCATCATTTGTTTTTCACATAGCTTAGTACGTACGTTTTAAAGAAATCTTCAGGGAAAGATACCTTAACAAAAATCACTTTTGCAGTGCTCTCACGCGAGGTATGTACTGCATTCCTGTAACAGAAAGTGGACTATGAGAGCACGAATAGCAAAGCAGCCAGGTGTCGAGCTGCTAAATCAACCCCACGCTAACCGGGAAAGCATTGCACTTCTCTTGACCACACTGTGCAAGCTCTGTTGGTGACAGACATCCCTAGCCAATTTTTTCCATTTCTCTTTGCTTCAGTCAATGGTAATTGAATCTGATCAGTAACTGTCAGTCACTTCACCACCAGGCATTTATTATAATTTACTCTGTAAATACAGACGAGCAATGAACTGGATCCATTTGCACTGTAACACAGGAAAAGTCGAAATTTGATGCAGGCTCTGCCACATGAGTCCACATGTACCACAATAGATATATGTGATATTTCATGTCTGGCAAGGAAATTAAACAATATTGCTACGCACAAAGTTTTAAGTCTCTAAGCTGAGGTCTACAGAGTTTTCACTGGAATCTTTCTTTTCTTAAGAAAAAAAAGGTACAAAATAAATCTTCCTAATACTTTCTAATTCTTAATAAACCAATAGTTTTTCTGGGAAGAGGAGCAAAAGGTATAAAATTAAAGTAGCACTTTAGAAAATTAGGGGAGTCGGGTGGAAAGAAGCCATTTTCCAGGAGTTATGAGCAGACACTGCAAAGGCTAAGAGAGGTGGCAGCAGCTCATTGCTTGTACTGCAGGGAACACAAGGCCCCATATCGCTTGCTCTGATACATGATGCTAGACAGCACACGTGTCAGGGTTATAGCGTAGTTCAGTGACTAGCTTTGGTTGTCATGCCGGCCACATCTGTCCCATACTTCAGTGTCCTTTGAGGCTGCGTCTACACTGGTGCACTGACAGCCTTGGGGGGTGATACCACGCTGATAAATGCTTAGGACCTTTCCTGGCCCAGGTCAGCCCTGCTGAAATGCTGCCAGCCCAGGCCAGTGGTGGTCCAGAGACTTTTCCCGGTAGAGAAATGGCATGCAACTTAGTTTGGAGGTGAAGACATAATTTCTGGCCCAGGAGGCTGTGATGGCAAGCAGCCAGCCTCTGGACCCAGCCGCTTCCAGTCCGCCAGCGAGGCACAGCCTCAGTGATGGTGCATTGCAGCGGTGACTCCTTGGGAAGCAACCGAGGGGCCCCAGTGAAGCATATGGGAACAGCATTAAAACAAGGACCAGCGGGAGTCGGGGGGGGCATGGAGTACTGAGCTGGGTATTTCTACCTGTCTTTCCTTGGCTGCATTTAGCCCACCTCGGTGGTCCAGCCTGGTTTGCTTAAATCTATCTTACCCTGTAGAGCAGCCAAATTTTTTCATGGAGTAGTTTCATTTGCTGTTAATACAATTCTCCAATCAGTTTGATCTTGAGACACTGCCTCTTGTTTTTTTAAATAACCGTTTGGCTGGGCACTGCAGCATTCAGAAGTCAGAGCTGTTGCGGACTCAAGAGAGCATTTGCTTTTATCTGGGAACGAAGGAATAGAAAGGTGGGGGAGCAGAGCTACTGCAGCAGCGGTTGTGGTCTGTGACCACACAGCACCTTCCACCTACTCCTAGGCACTAAGTGACATTGTCAATTTGCAGTCCTGATTACTCAAAAGCGTAAAGTAACAACACCTTCAATAAATACTGTTATAGAGTGGGTAAAAACAAAAAGGGGAGATTTATTAGGATCATAGAATCATAGAATCATAGAATGGTTTAGGTTGGAAGGGACCTTGAAGATCATCGAGTTCCAACCCCCTGCCCTGGGCAGGGATACCTCTCACTAGACCAGGTTGCCCAAGGCCACGTCCAGCCTGGCCTTGAACACCTCCAGGGATGGGGCTTCAACAACCTCTCTGGGAAACCTGTTCCAGTGCCTTACCACCCTTAAATTGAAAAACTTCTTCCTAATGTTTAATCTAAACCTGCCCTCTTCCAGCTTAAAGCCGTTCCCCCTCGTCCTATCACTACATGCCCTAGGAAAAAGTCCTTCCCCAGCTCTCCTGTAGGCCCCCTTTAGGTGCTGGAAGGCTGCGATAAGATCTCCCCGAAGCCTTCTCTTCTCCAGGCTGAAGAGCCCCAACTCTCTCAGCCTCTCCTCATAGGAGAGGTGCTCCAGCCCTCGGATCATCCTCGTGGCTCTCCTCTGGACATGCTCCAGCAGGTCCATGTCCTTATGTTGGGGACTCCAGAGCTGGATGCAGTACTCCAGGTGGGGTCTCACGAGAGCAGAGTAGAGGGGCAGAATCCCCTCCCTCGCCCTGCTGGCCACACATCTTTTGATGCAGCCCAGGATGCGGTTGGCCTTCTGGGCTGCGATCACACATTGCTGGTGCATGTTGAGTTTCTCGTCAGTCAGCACCCCCAGGTCCTTCTCCTCAGGGCTGCTCTGCAGCCATTCCCCACCGAGCCTGTATTTGTGCTTGGGATTGCCCCAACCCAGATGTAGGACCTTGCACTTGGCCTTGTTGAACTGCATGAGGTTGGCTTGGGCCCACCTCTCCAGCCTGTCCAGGTCCCTCTGGATGGCATCCCTCCCCTCCAGCGTGTCTGCCTCGCCAAACAGCTTGGTATCATCAGCAAACTTGCTGAGGGTGCACTCTACCCCACTGTCCACGTCGCTGACAAAGACGTTGAACAGGAGGATGACTGTCCATCCTTCTCAGAATTTAAAGGGTCAGACACTCACGAAGTTCAATGGTACAAGAAAAGGCTTTGGGAAGAAGTAGTATTACATGCAGGTTTCTCAGCCTGTGCATTCCTCCCTAAGATACATTCCCAAGATTTAGCATTGGTGCTCCACAGCTGTACTAAGTGGACAAAAAAACCCAAAAATGAAACAGAAAAAGCTACCTTTTTTTTTAATCTGAAAAAGCGATAAACACAATTGTAATCTGTGATTCAATTGCTTGTCTGTTTAGCATAGGAATGAAAAAGAGGATGTGATAATATTTGCACAAAAGCTTGCACTTTAATTTAGTTCTCAAGTAGTGTCCCATTGCATACTTTGCAGTCCAGCAGACATTCTAAAATAATCCAAGCCAAATTTGAAATTTATAATTGATGTAATAAATCAGTACAGAAAAAAAAAAAAAAAGAAGAAAGAAAGGGAAAAGAAGCCTTTCCAGGCTACTTTGGATTCTGCTTTAAAACAAACAATACTCCATCTTCCTGTGAAAGTGCAGCTGAACACCAAGAGACTGTCATATTGAATATTAAATGGCAGAGACTAATTTAGGATTTGTGATTTTCTTAGTAACCATCTCAGGAATCTTGTAAAAGCTTCATTTTTCATATATTTAATCTGACCAATAGTCATTGCTAAAATGAAATCATGGAATTTAGGATTTCAAAATGTTATATTTCTCTTTTCAGTAGACCTCTTCTTAAAAACTTCTTTTTACAGGGCAGTGTGGTGGGGAAGTGCTCCCAGTACTTCCAGTGGCCAGCATGGGATGTTATTCAGAGATTCTGGGATTTAAGCATTTAACAATCGGATTTTCCTCCATGATCATAGCCTTGGAGGGTATTTTACAATGTGGGGCAGTGAATAAGTGATACCATGCATTGTCTGTGACGGGAAACTTGGGGACTGGGAGGCTAAACTTCTGAGCTTGAGCTCAAATCACTCAAACTGGTGCCAGTGGGGCTGCGTTCCTACCAGGGGCCTCCACAACGCCTCACCTTGCTCGTTTCCAATGAAAGCTGTGGAAAGTGCAGAAGCGGAGCTGGCACACAGCCGGTGCGAAGGCTGAGGCCTGTAACCAGCACCCACAAGCACTTCGGTCCAGAGCAGCACGGGCAGCAGAGACAGAGCTTCCCCAGTGACCTCCTCGGAAGAAGCCACAGAAGGCAGCAAGCAGCACAGCCAGCACTAGCCAGGGGCACCTTGAAGACATTTGTCTCAGAGACAAATAATACAGAGGGCACAAGGCATCTAAATATAGTGACACCACAGCTATTAGTTGCTGTGTTAGGAGAGGAGCGGCTGAGATGCATGAGAGCAAGGCTGGGCCCCAGAGATGCTAACAGCAATGGAAACAGTTGCCATGGAGACCACAAAGAAAGGCCGACCAAAGGAATTACCAATACGCCTATGTCTAAGGATGGCTGACGTTGAATAATGCAGGGCGATGCCACCACAGTCCCAGCGCTGTTTCTGAGCCAGGGGAGCACAGCAGCACTGAACACGTACCGTTTGCTTTGCTTTGCTGCACCTGGTGGGTGACCACTTTGTTACAGGCACGTATATTTAACAAAAATACAAGAAAACAAAAATAAAAACAAAAACAAAAACAAACAAACAAAACAAAACCAAAAAAAAAGGGGGGGAAAGAAGCAGCAGCAATAAAGGGAATAAAATCCTTAACAAACCAAATGGTTCCCCTTGCCTGTGCTGGATGAAGGATTTCTGCTGATGCTATGGCTTAGCATTTAGTTGACCACAAGTCACAGAAACCAGTCTCAACATGAGGAGAGAAGGAAAATCAATAGTGCTTGATCACTGGAAAGCTAAAACCATTAGGAGCACAAGGAAGATTGCAGTTCTCATTAAGGCACGTATTGCTCCTCCCTGCACATCTGCTTCTCTGAGCCACTGTTTCGCAGTTTCAAGGTCACATGCGGTGTAAAGCAGCACAGCATCACTGGGCCAGTCCTGTGTTTTAACTTGGACGAAATCAGTCATTAATATAAAACACGAAGAAAATTCTTATATGACACAAAAAAAGGAAAAAAGCACCACAGAAGCCTCTTGTACACAGCAAGGAAAACAACATCTTGCAACCCATAAAATAAGAAGTTTATATTAATTCCAAAGTAAATTGTTGTCATTCTTAATAAGGAAAAAAAAAAAGGTGTTTTTGAATTTCATGCTGTAACTTATCTGCACGGCATTATTACCAGTTTAGCATGCCTGCAACAAAGTTATATCCCTGTTTTTAATAAAGATTCATGTGGACATCTGGACTTGTGCAAAGCATCTGATATTGTCCTACATGACATCCTGGTCTCTAAATTGGAGAGACATGGATTCGAGACGTAGAACTTTATCAGTGGATAAAGAATTGGCTGGATGGCCACACTCACGAAGTTGCAGTTAACAGCTCGATGTCCAAGTGGCGACCAGTGATAAGTGGCATTCCTCAGGGGTTGGTCCTGGGACTGGTGCTGTTTGACATCTTTGTCGGTGCAAGGACAGTGGGGTTGAGTGCACCCTCAGCAAGTTTGCCAGTGTCACCAAGCTGTGTGGTGTGGTTGACATGCTGGAGGGAAAGGATGCCATCCAGAGGGGTCTGGACAGGCTGGAGAGGTGGGCCCCTGCAAACCTCATGCAGTTCAACAAGGCCAAGTGCAAGGTCGTACCCATGGATCGGGGCAATCCCAAGCACAAATACAGGCTGGGCGGAGAATGGATTGAGAGCAGTCCCAAGGAGGAGAACCTGGGGGTGTTGGTGGATGAGAAGTTCAACATGAGCTGGCAATGTGTGCTCACAGTTCAGAAAGCCAACCACATCCTGGGCTGCATCAAAAGAAGCGTGGCCAGCAGGGCGAGGGAGGGGATTCTGCCCCTCTACTCCACTCTGGTGAGACTCCATCTGCAGTACTGCATTCAGCTCTGGGGCCCCCAATATAATGAGGACATGGACCTGCTCGGGCAGCTCCAGAGGAGGGCCACAAAGATGATCCAAGGGCTGGAGCACCTTTCCTGTGAGGAAAAGCTGAGAGAGTTGGGGTTGTTCAGTCTGGAGAAGAGAAGGCTCTGGGGAGACCTTATAGTAGCCTTCCAGTACCGAAAGGGGACCTACAGGAAAGGGAGTCTTGATCAGGGATTGTAGTGATAGGAGGAGGGGTAATGGTTTTAAACTGGAAGAGGGGAGATTTAGATTAGACATTAAGAAATTCTTTACTGTGATGGTGGTGAGACACTGTCACAGGTTGCCTAGGGAAGTTGTGGCTGCCCCATCCCTGGAGGTGTTCAAGGCCAGGTCAGATGGGGCTTTGAGCAACCTGGGCTGGTGGGAGGTGTCCCTGCCCTGGGCAGGGGGGTTGGAACTCGATGATCTTTAAGGTCTCATCCAACTCTAATCATTCCATGATTCTATGATATGTTTGCTTTACTTGGAGAAAAGAAGGCGAAGAAGGAGAAGCACAACCATTGTTGCTGCTGCTTTCATAAGGAAAATGGAAATGTTGAGATTCTTCTGGTGAACAACAAATATTAATTCTATTTAATTTGTGTCATATTGTCCACAGCACAGCTTGAAAATACATACAAGCCCATACAACTTTTTCTGGTAACATGCAAGGGCCTACAAGGCTAAGAAATACCCCGTCAGCTAAACACATCACACAATATATATTTTCTATTTAGGAAACACGTACACACACATATATAAGTAATTTGTACATGACTTGAGCTAGAAGCTTAAACCAGCAGGATGTGAGTACTTGACTTTCCTATCTTCCTTTGAGAACCAGACACCTTGGTGCTGCTGAGTGGCAGAGGGGTGGGTGACTGACAGCTGAGGAGCAGCGGGAGGGAGAGGGCATCAGCCTTTGGCCTCGCCGCCAGCCAGGCTGGTCTGTCTGCTTCACCTCTTTCCTAGAGCACCCTTCTGTACACCCTGAGAAGACACTTCTGCACCCCCTGAGAAAACATAAGTGGAATAGGGAACCCTGCTACAGGGCAACTGAAGGTGGGTTAAGTGAGCTAATGCGATTGTCTGCTTCCACAGAATCCGAGGGAATGCTTTATTGGCCTATTGTTTGCATGACAATGCACACAATACTCCACTGATGTGCAAAGTAGACAACAGAGTACTCCTACTTTTATTTCCATGCGACTGCTCCACAGTAGTATATTTAAAAATATTTCTTGAACATTTCTCTTCCTTTTTTACAGTCCATGGTAGCTCAACAAGAATGATTTTTAGGGTATATATGACCATGACAAAACATCTGCACTTGAAACTTTTGAAGTAGGCACTTTCAGGGAGTTCTTTTTTGTATTAATTCACTGGTTGATTGTGAGAGATACCAAATTGAAGTCTTTGTTTGAACTTACATGAGCATACACTCTTGCTTGAAAAATGAAATGGTTCACAGCCCTCTGCTTTGCTGAGATCATCCCTTCCCTGGGAAGATACAGAAAATTAAATTAACACTTTTGAAGAGTTGTGGAGACCTTGTAAAGATAAGTTATAATATAGTAAGGGTACAATATAATTAACGTAAATACAATAGGATTTTTTTTACCTAAAGGCTAAAATTATACAGCAGTAATGAAAGTAATAGATTAGTTTTCAGAGAAAATTAGTTGGTAGCCATTCATAATTCATGTACTCCCTAAAGTGTCCCTTAATAGGGTTTAGGTGGTTCTAGGAAATTTTTTATGCGCTATTTTTCTGGAATTGAAGTTTTAATTATCCTCCTGTGGTTTTCAAGTTTAGGAGGAAACAAACAAACAAAAAAGAAACCAACAGGTCACTCATCTACAAGCTGTGTGGTTGCTGTGGGTTGACCCAGGCTTGCTCATGGGGGGATGAAAACTCACGGGCTGAGATAAAGAACATTTAATAAGACAGATTTTTTTTAAAAAAGTGGCACAAACACAATCATTCACCACCTCCCACCAGCAGACTGATGCCCAGCAAGTCTGTGAGCAACGGCTACTTTGGCAAGAGCAGTCTTTATTGCTGACCATGATGTCGTATGATATTGAATATCCCTTGGCGAGTTCGGGTCATCCACCTCAGCTGTGTCTCCTGCCGGCCTCTTCCCACCACTAGACTGCTCACTGGGGGAGGCAGAGTGAGGAGCAGAGAAAGCCTTGATGCTGTCCAAGCACTGCCCACCAATGGCCAAAACACTGGTGAGTTACCAGCACCATTATAGTCACAAACTTAGAGCAGAGTACCCTGTGGGCTGCTGGGAAGAACATTAACACCATCCCCGCCAGAAACAGTAAAGTTGTTCAATTTGTTTTCTCACAGCTTCCTCTCAGCTCAATAGAAATGCACGTTACAGATGTTGTTTAAAAGGTACTTTTCACCATTAATGATCAAATCACTGCATGTTCCTATTTCCACCTCCCTTTCTTTCAGAAAGTGTGCTTGGGAGCTAAACCTAGCAGAAACTGAAGGAAGGTTTCTGGCAGAAATCTATTCCAAACCCAACATTATCTTTTTCTAGCTTAGATACAGATCAGCAAGAAGCTTAAGCCTGGCTGCTTAAAAAATAGTGTTTTCCCAACAACCGTTTTAAATAATCTTTGAGCCTGTAATGGTATCTTCTTTCTATTCTAAAGACTGATAACAAAGGCTCAGTTTGGAAATCAAAATGTATGCACTTAGATCTAAGATACTGAAGGTTAGAAGTACTTCTGGATTAGCATTTAATTCCCACTATTAAAATCTGAATTCTTACTATCAAAAATCTGAATTTTGAATATGAAACAGTATAGTGAAGGTTAAAATGACAAATTGATGCGTAGCTACTGAAGGCAGTTTATGCGTGAAATTATTTTGAAGGCATCAAAGAAAAGCATGTGTGTGACGGGGATGATATTGTCGCATAGCATAAACAGCTACTTCTAACAGGATTAATGAAACTCATTGCAGGCAAATCAAGTTAGAATCTGTCATCCAACACATTTCAACCTTTTCCAAGTTTGCACTAAGATGCCTCCTAAAATCAGTTGCAGGCTTTTCCCGGTACTTTCTGGTTCTCAGCTGGAAACAAGTGTTTATTACAGTTTTAGAATGCTTCCACTTTAATAATTGCCTCCTTAATTTTGCAACCTTGTGATATTCTCCTGGCTTCACTCAATTCAGCAGAAAGTTTTCAGTCAGCTTCATGTGTTTTCCTGAACTTCAGTCAGTGATTCCAGAATTCAGTTTACAGTACAGGTGGATTTTTATCTTTTTTAGTCATCTAAACTTCATTTACAGGTCATCCATCATTTCTTTTTTTAATCTTCCACAATCTTGTTTTAATGTCAGTAAGTACCTGGCAACAGTAAGTCAGAAACAGCTCAACGTTCCTGGCTAAAATGTTGGGGTTTTTTTATTTACAAAAACAAGTGGTTTAGTAGGTTAGAAAGACTTCTGGACAAAAGTTCCTCAAGTGCTTCTGAAAATTTTAATCTACTATTTTGAATACTACAAGTTTTTATTTTTCTTTTTAACTATTTAGGCTTTAATTTCAAAGTACTTGTAACACAAGTCAGTCATTTTACAGTTATGTTTAATTTAGATTGATGAATTTCCACTGTGTATAAATTTATGCTTAGCAAATTTTCCAACTTCCATTCCACTTTCAAGACAACTTATCCTGATATGTGAAAAAAACATAGTTACAGTTATGTTATGTTAAGTCTTTGCCCTGAGTCCATATGATATCCCTGTGGAGAAATAGTTGAAACAGATTTTCCACCCAAATCCAAATACTCCATCAGTTTTGTAATATTGTTCTCATCTTTTTCCCAAAGAAACCTGATGTTGTCTGGCAGAAAAAGCTTGAGAGACATGTCTCATGCTTTTCGAACAGTCGTGTCGGATGATGATAGGGCTTAAATAAAAAAAACCCAAAAGTTATGGATTTTGATCCTCTCTTCAGCAAAAATAACAAGGACTCAATACACTTTTCTTCCCACTGTTTAAAATAAAATAATAATAAAAAAAAAGAATCAAAGAAATTCAAGGCAAAGGAGAGATGAGAACTGAGAAATTCGGAACAGCTGTGACAACATTGTCAATTTGACGTGATTGACTCTAATGACTCATACAGCAATAGTGACATATATGGGTTATATTTTCACACAGTGACTCTTTGTTGTGCAAGGTGGTATCACCTAGTGGTGTAATTCCACTCACCACATTGGACAATCAGTACAAGCTCACAAATACCAACTATTATAATTTGTGAGAGACTGATACTGAAATACTATGAAGGCCTAGGCAGCCTCTAAATTTTAAGTGAGGGAGATTTGGACACCTGTTCTGCAACACAGCTTGGAGGAGTCAGGCCACCAGGTCTCCTAATTTTTAAAATCTCCACCTTCATTCCCCTGTTGCCCAGGAATGGTCCTTTCAGATGTACTGGGGTTTTCTCATCCTTACACTGTGCCAAGCACAAAAGTGTCTAGGATCACCACTGCTCCAAACTAGCAAAGATCTGGAGATACTGGTATTGCTATTTGTCTTATGGACGAGAAGATTTAAGATTAACTTCCAAGGTTAGCAAATCTGACATGAAATATTAGTTACACTTATAATTTCAGAAGAAAGGAAGGAATGAAATTTTACTATTCTCAAAAAAAAATCTTCAGTTAGATTTGCCTGTGACAGTTCTGCCCACGAAGTGTGGGAGTATGTCAGAAAATCCGCTTCCAAGATTCAAGTGATATGTCCTTATCAACAGCTTCACCAAGAAAGTGGTAACCCTTTATGTTTATTTCTCCACCATACCCCTTAGTCTTTGTCACCTTTTGCGTTATTGGCTGCTAGGGAAGTTAGAGACACCCCAATGAGTTCATTTGGCAATGCAGATCTTGTGCTTGTACTGGGCATCTGCAAGCGCTCAAACTGCCTGAAGCAATGTGAAAGGACAAGATAAAAAAAGTCTGCTGATAGAACTACCGGCAAAGGCAACATGCAACTTCACTAGTTCAATCTTAAAATAGATCCTTAAAGCAGAAAGCAATTACCAACAGGAGTTGATAACCTTTGGAAGTAAAATTCTGCATGAAAAATTGATGCAGTTTTATTTCATGACATGTATCAACCAGACACAAAGCTGTCAAAAAATTCTTTACAGTGAACTATTTATTTTGAGATATCTTATTTGGTGATGTCATGCACGAGACTGTGGATGCTCAGAGTAAGACAATTTGAGGCTGCTAGGAGCTACTTTGCTCTTGAAGCTATTGAGCTTCTTCCTCAAATTTGGGAATAAGCGTTTGAGTGAGAGGCCATGAAAAATGTTCTTTGAACGGAGTCAAAACCATAATAGATCTGTGGAAATAGCTCAGGTTTAGGTATATAGGAATTGTCACGCAGTCCAGAAGTGGGAGTGCTGCCTTTCAGCAGCCAGAGGCAGCAATGAGCTATGCCTCAGCTTTAATGTGGGTAACTACAAAAAAAAGTTTCTGTTGGAAAATTTTTTCCTAATCCCATCTACCAGAGATTTACTTAACTTGCAACACGAAGGGGTTTGCTTTTTTGTTTTCCTTTCAAATGTTTTTTTAGGGGGGAGGGGTGTTAGAAGTGTTTTTTGCTACTTTCTTTTTTCGGATTTTTTTTGTTCACCTTAGTACTCCCTGTGCAAGGGTGTTCTCTCCTGCCATGAGACTCAGCTTGTTACACTGAGTGCTGTATATGTCAAGCTGCTTTTTTATTTTTCCTTGAGATACCCTCACAAATGCCTCACATGGCATAGCACATACACCTAAGACCTGCTGTTGCCGCAATGAAAATGATCTGAATTTTCAGTCAAGAGATACAAGGGGTTTTGAAGTGACCTTATGATTTTCAAATGACCAGATGAGTCCCAATGAGTTTTTCTTCCAGCTAAGTGTACTCAGAAAATTATCAGTTTATCGTATTTAATCTTGATGAAAATTCATAGGTCACAAGAATGTCTTCAAAATAACTATCCGGATTATACACTTAAACTAGCCCTGTCTTAGACACTCTATAACGAAACTCAAGAAAAAATAGTCAAGTAGCAATTGCTCATTTAAAGGCAACAATAAACAATTCTTATGGCAGGGCAACAAGGAGATTCCTTGGATTAAGTGGGTAAATGAGCAAACAGAGCTCCCGGCCCCCTGGCCGCAAGCAGCCCCCCTCGCCCCGCGGCATCCCCTCCACCCTCTCCGCAGGGGAGGCCGTTGCTGCAAGACATGGGGGCTGCGGGGACAGAGGCCAGGGCTACCACGGCGGCACTCCTGCCTGAGGTCTGGGCAGCACTTTTCCGGCAAAACGAGCACCTCCTCGACCCCGTGCTGCCCTGGCTGCGCCGCGAACTGGAGGAAATCTTTGAGGAGCAGTGGTGGCTGGCAAAGGGAGTCAAAATCCAGATCCTGCAGGCCCTGTGCATCCATGGGCTGGACGAAGAGGCTGTGGTCCAGCGGGTGCAGCCTGGCCTGGGGGAACGTACAGCACCGCTGGTCCATGGCCTCATCAATGTCATCGTGCGCCTGTGCAGCGAGGAGGCCCGGAGGCTGCTGCGCTCCCCCACTGCCGGGGCGGAGGATGACAGCCCTGCAGCCACCCCCAGCCCCACCAGCCCCAGCTGAACCAGCTCCAGCCCCACCAGCCCCAGCCCCACCAGCTCCAGCTCCAGGGGGCCCCAGCCCCACCAGCCCCAGTCCCACCACCTCCAGCTCCTCCATCTTCAGCTCCGCCAGCTACCGCTCCAGCACCCCCAGCCCCACCGCCCCCCGGGGGGGCACTCCCGGCCCCCAGACGGCCTCCCCCCGCAGCCCTGCGGGCTCCCAGACCCAGGAGGAGCCCGGGAAGGTGGCAGTGGACCGTCCCTCTGCCCAGGCCTGCGGCCGCAGCCCCTCCGCTCCCGGCCGGGGCAGGGACCGCTGGCGCCGGGGGCCCCGGCGCCCTCCAAAGAGAAGGGCCTCCGGCCCACAGGACTCTCCCCAGCCCCGCAAGAGGCCGCGCTGCCGGCGGCACTAGCAGGGCTCCAGCAACCCCCCACTCCAGAAAAATTAAATAAAATGCCATTTCCACAATCCCTCTCTGGGTGCTGCTTTCTGCCCCTTCTGCTGGTGCCTCTCCCTGCCCCCGTGCCCCATCGCGGGTGGCACTGGCCTGCTGGGGGGCACGGCCATGGGCCCCCAGAGCCCCCCAGTGCCATGGCGGCGGCACCTCCTCCCGCAGGAAATCCTGCTGCAGCCGCGCACCCGCAGCGCAGCACATCACAGAATCACAGAGTGGTTTGGGTTGGAAGGGATGTTAAAGATCACCCAGTGCCACCCCCCCTGCCCAGGGCAGGGACACCTCCCACCAGCCCAGGTTGCTCAAAGCCCCATCCAGCCTGGCCTTGAACACCTCCAGGGATGGGACACCTAAACTGCTCTGGGCAACCCGTGCCACTGGCTGCAGTGTGCAGCAGAAATGTTCCCGAGAGTCCAGTCCTCACTGCCTGGGGAGAGGTTGGTCTCTTTCAGAAAGGAAATTATTAAGGGAATACTTTCTTTCCAAAAGCTTCTTCTGAACAGCAGTCTCTCTATAGTACTGTGTGGAGCACAGCATAAACACAGATAAATACAATTAAGCATTTTCAATGGAAATACAAAGTTTTTTTCAGCTGTTCTTATCAACAGAGGTAAATGGACAGAATTCACTGCCCAGGTGATTAGAAAATCTTGGGTCTAAACGATTAATCTTCTGCAATCATCCTCCACATCCCAAGTTTATCCATTGATCCAGGATGCTGTACTTTTGACAATCTGAGTTTTAGCCTCTCTATTCTGCTGCACTGCCAGGATTCTGGCACCACACTGCAGAACAAGGCTGTACGAATAGCAAACCTTACACTCTGCAAACGAAGCAGATGCTAAACTGATGAGTGCCACAGAAATATAGAACATGAAACCAAAAAATGGTATTTTTCTTCTTCTCCTGTAAAGCTGTAGGTATGGACTCTGCTGATTACCATCTTAAACTTGTTTCTTCTCGTAGCATTAGGGTAAGATCACAGAATGGATGTGCGTGGAGTGGACCTTGGGAGGTCTCTGGTCCTACCTCCTGCCCAAAGCAGGGTCAGCCCTGGGCTCAGACCAGGTGCTCAGGGCTTTATCCGCCTGGGGCTTGAAACGCTCCAAGCATGGAGACGGCACAACCATTCTGGGCAACCTGCCCCACTGCCAGACTGTCCTCATGGGGGAAGAGTGGCCCCCGGTCTCCAGTCTGGACTCCCTAGTTCTAGCTGATGCTGTGTGCCTGCAGGGGCGGAAGGCCCATTGTGACAACACCGTGTCGTGGAGTCTGATGTCACTGGTGGTGGATTGTGACCTCACATCCCTCACTACTTATCCTGGGCGCCGGCAGAGCCTGGGCCAGCCTGGCTCGTGCCTGCACTCCTGCCGAGCGTGCCTGCGAGGTCTGGAGGGCCGAGCGAGGCTTCTGCTGGTGCTGGGTGGTGCTCTGGGGGCTGCCGTCGGCAGCTCTCGGTGCCCGTCCCAGAGCCACCCCTGTGTTTCCCCGGCCCTGCCTGGTTCAGGCAGCCGGGCACCGCGGGACGTGCTTGCAGCAGCGGAGGTGAGCTGTGGGGGAAACGTCCCCCCGGGGTGGCCGTGGGGTGGGCGGTGGGGCTGTGGAGCTGAGGGGTGTCCTTCTCCAGGGACCTGGGCATTTCTTCCTCCCCTCTGCTCCCTGGGACAGCCACTGACCGTGGCCACTCTCCGTTTTGCAGCGCCGGCACCAGCGATGGGGAGCAGCTTCTCATCCTCAGCGCCCCCCAACCCACCACAGAGCGCAAATACAGCCACGAAGACAGAGTGGAACTGCCCCATCTGCTGCGATGCTGAAGATGGCGTGGCTTATGTGGTGCCCTGTCGCCACGAGTTCTGCCTGGGCTGCATCCTGAGGTGGGTGGAAACGACATCAAGCTGCCCACTGTGCGGAGTAGAGATGGAGATGGTCAAGTTTTCTGTGCGGGGAGAAAATGACTCTCTACAGTGTGTTTTCGATCCCCGTGAAGATACACCACAGGACAGCAGCCAGGCAGGCAGAGCTCCCGGCCCCCTGGCCACCAGCAGCCCCCCTCGCCCCGCGGCATCCCCTCCACCCTCTCCGCAGGGGAGGCCGTTCCTGCAAGACATGGGGGCTGCGGGGACAGAGGCCAGGGCTACCACGGCGGCACTCCTGCCTGAGGTCTGGGCAGCACTTTTCCGGCAAAACCAGCACCTCCTCGACCCCGTGCTGCCCTGGCTGCACCAGGAACTGAAGGAAATCTTTGAGGAGCAGTGGTGGCTGGCAAAGGGAGTCAAAATCCAGATCCTGCAGGCCCTGTGCATCCATGGGCTGGACGAAGAGGCCGTGGTCCAGTGGGTGCAGCCTGGCCTGGGGGAACGTACAGCACCGCTGGTCCATGGCCTCATCAATGTCATCGTGCGCCTGTGCAGCGAGGAGGCCCGGAGGCTGCTGCGCTCGCCCACTGCCGGGGCGGAGGATGACAGCCCTGCAGCCAGCTCCAGCCGCACCAGCCCCAGCCCCACCAGCGCCAGCCGCACCAGCCCCAGCCGCAGCAGCGCCAGTCCCACCACCTCCAGCTCCTCCATCTTCAGCTCCGCCAGCTACAGCTACAGCTACAGCTCCTCCGGCTTCAGCTACGCCAGCTACAGCTCCAGCACCCCCAGCCCCACCGCCCCCCGGGGGGGCACTCCCGGCCCCCAGACGGCCTCCCCCCGCAGCCCTGCGGGCTCCCAGACCCAGGAGGAGCCGGGGAAGGTGGCAGTGGACCGTCCCTCTGCCCAGGCCTGCGGCCGCAGCCCCTCCGCTCCCGGCCGGGGCAGGGACCGCTGGTGCAGGGGGCCCCGGCGCCCCCCAAAGAGGAGGGCCCCCAGCCCCCAGGACTCTCCCCAGCCCTGCAAGAGGCCGCGCTGCCGGCGGCGCTAGCAGGGCTCCAGCAACCCCCCACTCCAGAAAAATTATATAAAATATAATTGTGAACGCAATGGCTTTGGAGGAAGGCCAGGGGGAAGCAGTGGTGGGAATCTTAGAATCATAGAATCATAGAATGGTTTAGGTTGGAAGGGACCTTGAAGATCATCGAGTTCCAACCCCCCTGCCACAGGCAGGGATACCTCTCACTAGACCAGGTTGCCCAAGGCCATGTCCAGCCTGGCCTTGAACACCTCCAGGGATGGGGCTTCAACAACCTCTCTGGGCAACCTGTTCCAGTGCCTCACCACCCTTAAAGTGAAAAACTTCTTCCTAATGTTTAATCTAAACCTGCCCTCTTCCAGCTTAAAGCCGTTCCCCCTCGTCCTATCACTACATGCCCTAGGAAAAAGTCCTTCCCCAGCTCTCCTGTAGGCCCCCTTTAGGTACTGGAAGGCCGCAATAAGATCTCCCCGGAGCCTTCTCTTCTCCAGGCTGAACAGCCCCAACTCTCTCAGCCTCTCCTCATAGGAGAGGTGCTCCAGCCCTCGGATCATCCTCGTGGCTCTCCTCTGGACACGCTCCAGCAGGTCCATGTCCTTCTTATGTTGGGGACTCCAGAGCTGGATGCAGTACTCCAGGTGGGGTCTCACGAGAGCAGAGTAGAGGGGCAGAATCACCTCCCTTGACCTGCTGGCCACACTTCTTTTGATGCAGCCCAGGATACGGTTGGCCTTCTGGGCTGCGATCGCACACTGCTTGCTCATGTCGAGCTTCTCATCAATCATCACCCCCAGGTCCTTCTCCACAGGGCTGCTCTCCAGCCATTCCCCGCCGAGCCTGTATTTGTGCTTGGGATTGCCCCAACCCAGATGTAGGACCTTGCACTTGGCCTTGTTGAACTGCATGAGGTTGGCTTGGGTCCACCTCTCCAGCCTGTCCAGGTCCCTCTGGATGGCATCCCTCCCCTCCAGCGTGTCTGCCTCGCCAAACAGCTTGGTATCATCAGCAAACTTGCTGAGGGTGCACTCTACCCCACTGTCCATGTCACTAACAAAGATGTTGAACAGTACGGGTCCCAGTACCGACCCCTGAGGAACGCCACTCGTCACTGCTCTCCACTTGGACACCGAGCCGTTGACCGCAACCCTTTGAGTGCGACCATCCAGCCAGTTCTTTATCCACCGAGTGGTCCATTTATCGAATCCATGTCTCTTCAATTTAGAGACCAGGATATCGTGTGGGACAGTGTCAAACGCTTTGCACAAGTCCAGGTAGATGACATCAGCAGATCTTCCCTTGTCCACTGCCGCTGTAACCCCTTCGTAGAAGGCCACCAAATTTGTCAGGCATGACTTGCCCTTGGTGAAGCCATGTTGGCTCTCACCAATCACCTCCTTGTTTTCTGTGTGCCTCAGCAGAGTTTCCAGGAGGATCTGCTCTATGATCTTGCCAGGCACAGAGGTGAGACTGACTGGCCTGTAGTTCCCCGGGTCTTCCTTGTTTCCCTTTTTGAAAATAGGGGTTATGTTTCCCCTTTTCCAGTCGGCAGGAACCTCGCCAGACTGCCACGACTTCTCAAATATGATGGCTAGTGGCTTTGCGACTTGATCTGCCAGTTCCCTCAGGACCCGCGGATGTATCTCATCAGGTCCCATGGACTTGTGCACCTTCAGGTTCCTCAGGTGGTCTCTCACTTTATCTTCATCTACAGTGGGCGGTGCTCCGTTTTCCCAATCCTCTCCTTTGCAATCTGCGTCTTGGGCAGTGTGGCTGCTGTCCTTGTCCGTGAAGACTGAGGCAAAAAAGTCATTGAGTACCTCAGCTCTGTTGCTGTCCCGGGTGACCAGTTCTTGCGTATCCTTCCGGAGAGGGCCTACATTTTCCCTAGTCTTTCTTTTCTCACTGATATACCTATAGAAGGATTTTTTGTTTGTCTTAATGTCCCTGGCCAGATTTAGTTCTAGCTGGGCTTTAGCTTGTCTAACCCTCTCTCTAGCTGCTCGAACGACTCCTCTGTAATCCTCCCAGGCTACCCACCCCTGTCTCCACTCCCTATAGACCTTCTTTTTTCTTTTGGTCACTTCCAGGAGCTCCTTATTCATCCACGCAGGCCTCCTGGCTTTTCTGCCTGCCTTCCTCTTTGTAGGAATGCATTGCTGCTGTGCTTGGAGGAGGTGGTCCTTGAATATTAACCAACTTTCTTGGACCCCTCTTCCTTCCAGCGCTTCATCCCACGGCACCATACCAAGCAGATTCTTCAAGAGGCCAAAGTCGGCTCTCCTGAAGTCCAGGGTCATCAACCTGCTGCGCACCTTCTTCGTTGCCTTGAGGATTTCAAACTCAACCATTTCGTGGTCACTGCAGCCCAGGCTACCCTTGAGTTTGACCCTGTCAACCAGCCCCTCCTTGTTGGTAAGAACAAGGTCCAGCACGGCTCCTCTCCTCGTCGGCTCCTCAACCACTTGGAGAAGGAAGTTGTCCTCAATGCAACCCAGGAACCTCCTGGATTGCCTGTGCCTGGCTGTGTTATCCTTCCAACTGATGTCAGGGTGGTTGAAGTCACCCATGAGAACCAAGGTCTGTGAACGTGATGCTGCCCTTATCTGTCTATAAGAGGGCTTCATCCACTTGGTCTTCCTGGTCGGGTGGCCTGTAGCATACCCCCACTGTAACGTCCCCTGCTCCCGATTTCCCTGTAATCTTGACCCATAGGCTCTCAGTTGGCTCGGTATCCTCCCCCAGGTTGAGCTCCATACATTCCAGCTGCTCATCAACATATAAGGCAACACCACCTCCTCGTTTCCCTTGCCTGTCTCTCCTGAAGAGCCTGTACCCTTTCATGCCGACGCTCCAGTCATAGGAGTCGTCCCACCAAGTTTCTACGATGCCGATGAGATCGTAGCCTTGGAGGCGTGTACACGTCTCTAATTCCTCCTGCTTGTTCCCCATGCTCCGCGCATTTGTGAAGAGGCACTTCAGCCGTGTCTTCGTTGCGGCCGATTTGGTTGGAGCAGCTGTAATTCCTTTGTCCTGTACTAACAGTGCCTCCCGATTGACTCCCGTTGGTCCAGGAGCTCCTAGCTCATCTACGTGAAGGTTTGAGCATACTGCAGCGTAGCTGTCCCATCTTGGAGCTAATGGCTGCAGGCCCTCACCAGCGCCCTGTTCCCCTTTCCTTGATGTAACATCCCTTGGCTGTTCATGGGCAACCCTGATAATACCCCCTTCCCCCGTCAAATTTAGTTTAAAGCCCTGTTAACGAGCCCTGCCAATTTTTGGACAAAAACCCTTCTCCCTCTTTGAGTGAGCCAGCCCCCATCTGATGCCAGCAGGCCTGATGCCGCAAAGGTCATTCCATTGTTAAAAAACCCAAAGTTGTGGCGTTGACACCATCCATGGAGCCACATGTTAACAGATTGAGCTCGTCTGTTCCTTTCAATGTCATTGCCCGCAACAGGAAGTAGGGATGAGAAAATCACCTGTGCTCCAGATCCCTGTAGTGACTGTCCCAAAGCCCTGATATCCCTTTTAATCATCCTTGCACTCCTTTCTGCACATTCATCACCCCCCACATGAAACAGGAGCAGCGGATAGTAGTCCGAGGGCTGCACCAGGCTAGGGAGTCTCTTAGTGATGCCCCTAACGCGTGCCCCCGGGAGGCAGCATACTTCCCTGAGAGCGGGGTCTGCCCTACATATTGGGCCCTCAGTCCCCCTCAGTGCTGAGTCGCCCACGACTACAGCCCTCCTTTTCTTCCTTGTAGCAGTGGTCTTAATGTTTTGAGCGGGTCTTCCCAGTCCTGGCGTCTCCTGTGATGTATTAGGACTGTCCACCTTGTTGTCCTCCGGCTGTCCTGCCATGCCCAGGGCCTCGTACCTGTTGGATAATGGTACTAGGGGAGGGGGGGTGGGCAAGGAGGGGGCTCGCTTGCTGCGCTTACCACAGACTCGCCTCCATTCGTCATTTTTCGGTAGGCCTCTGCCTTCCGTCCCTTCAGCCCTACAGGGCATAGAGATGATATCCCCGTGGTCTTTTCTTATTTCCGATGCCTGGCCCGGTCTTTCTTTCATGGAGCTCAAGGCCTGGGTCCACCAGTCTATTTCTTTCTCGCTCTCCCTGATACTCCTTAGTCGCTCAACCTCGCTCCTGAGCTCTGCCACCAGGCTCAGCAGATCATCTACTTGCTCACACCTGACACAGCTGTTGTTACCGCTACAACTTGCTCGTAGAGCAAGGCTGTGGCACTCCCTGCAGCCAGAGGCCTGTGTGCCTGTGTGTTTCCGAGGGAGCACTGTCTGTGTCGCTGCATCTGCTCTGGCTGGTGCTGAGGACATGGCCTCAGCATGCTTTATGTCAGGGCCATCACAAACTACTGCAGCACAAAGAAAAGGCGCTGTGTCCTGGTTCCGGCAGGGCTGGGGTTAATTTCCCCAAGGATGGGAGGGGACACAGGTATTCCACACCATGTGAGCCATGCCCGGGCTATAGGGGGAGCTGCCCGGCGGAGGGGACGGGAAGTCGTGGCTCAGCGCGGGCTGCGGCAGTGCGGGTCCGGTCGGTGAGCGGCGGTGCCCTAATCGCGTCTGTATATTCCTTTATCCGTGTTATTATTGCTGTTTTCTCTTCCCTTTGCTGTTCTGTTAAACTGCCTTTATCTCAACCCACGAGTTTTGCCTTTTTCTTCCTATTTCCCCCCCCACGGCTGTGGGGGGTTGAGCGAGCGGCCGCCTGGTTCTTTGTTGCCGGCTGAGGCCAAACCATGACATGCTGTTAAGGCACTGCCACATCACAGGGGAAGGAATAATTCAGGAGAACAAGCAGTAACAACTAGTAACTTCGGAGTGAGTTCATTGCCTGGTAATTTGATGGACCATGTATTTGGGCAGGTTTGTTCTGTGCTATCATGCAGAGATGCACTGAAGTATCAGAAAAATGGAAATATTTCGTGCACCTGGAAGTGTCATATCATGCCAAGCTACGCATAGCAGAGCAGTTCAGCTGGCAAAGGCAAGATAAATGTGCCCTCATACCAATCCACATAAAAGAAGGGGGACAGCATACCAATTTAAAGAGCTGGCCAGTGACCTACTAGTCCGTATCTACCGCTGGGGTTGGAAAAAAAGTATTTGAGGAAAGAGATTCCCTTCCAGTTTACATCAATATAACAGACCTGAGACACAGACAAGAATATTTTGACCTGTCGTTTTTATGCCTCCAGATTTTATTCTTCATTCTTTATTTACACAGCCATAAAAGCAAGCCAACCAATATTTTTCCAAAAGTGTCTCTTCTTGAAAGCAGAGCAAACTGGAAGTGCGAAGGAACTGCTTTGTCTGAAAGTCATGTAGGACTTCAGTCATGCAGAGATCCTGAGCACAAAGTTTCTGTGCTGATCCCAATGGAAATGGATAAAATGCAAGGTTCCTCAGATTTCAAAGCAGAGGGAAGGGAGCTTTGGGTTGACAGGACAGGATCAAGTGAGGGAGAATCGAAGATGGTTACCTTTGGGTGATGGAAATTTCCCCACTGACACATTTTGGAAGAGTGAAAAATTTCCAACCCTCCCGCTTTCTTTTGGGTACTCACAAAAAATGCAGCGGCTTCATACCAGAAGGGCATTTTTAACACAAAGGCTGCTACCCTGGAATGATGGATTTTGGCACCACCAGCTGAGAATGAAACTATGAGTTTTGGTTAAACAATTTTAAAGTGAAATCCCCCCAGAGAAATGGCACACAGAAAAAGCAAGAAAAAGCTGAGAATAATTTAAACCGTCTAGTGGGATGGTTGTCACCAATGACAGCATTATTACAGGGCAGCAGAGTGCAAGCAAGGAGAGAGAACAACTGAAATGTCCATCTATTGGCAGGGTTTTCTTCCTCTCCCTCCTCCACTTTGCCCATACTTCTGTGTGCGAAATGAAAATACATTTTAAATCTCTTTTCAGGCAATATTTGTATTACAAAATGTTGCTTCCACCATAAACAAGCAAACAGACAACTAATGCTGCCACTTCTGCTGAGCAAACAGCTAAGCTGTATTATCATTTATTTCATACAATACCACTCTAAACGTGTAATAATTTTTTGTTCTGACATGACACAAATTAGTAAGAATTTGGGAGCAGGAAAAAGCAGAAATCAATGAGCAGAATAACCTGGACGCAAAACTAACTTTTTAATGAAGGTTGAAATCATTTAAAAACAAACTCCTTCCAAAGGAAGAAAAGTCAGGGTGTAGAAAAGTTAAAAAGAAAGTCAGTAAGACAGTACAGTCACATGAAAAATAAAAACTGAAAATAAAAGGTATCAACATGTATGGAAACTTTAGCAATAGCTCCTTTTCGGCTGTCTGTAGTTACAACACACTGCAAATTTTGAAATATGTGTCCAGCATGGACAGTTTTTCCTCTGAATTATGTTATCCGTGTGCTAAAAATGCTAGGCTATTTGTTTGAAACACAGAAAAATATTATCTGAACAAAATCCTTTTCTCACTGTTGATCAGAATAAACTCAGTAGCTATCACTGGAAAAGTGAAGGACAATTCAGCAGAGATTGAGCGGATACCTGTCAAACTAAGTGGAAGCACACATGGTAATATGGTGGGCGTCCAACCAAGCTCTAGTGTTTGAGACCAAGAGCATTTGTCTGCACAGAGGTTACAGACACTATCGCAGAGGCATTTTTTGTAGTGCACATGGGAGTAAATCTATTTCCGCAGTATAAAGAATGAAAACTGTGTGTGTTTTACCAATGCAATTATTGCTTGGGGAGGGAGGTGAAGGGGAGTGAGGATGGAAAGAACTCACCTAGACCAACAGTTCTTCAAATGGCTGCCCTCAAGCACATCATGCAAATGTCTAAAATCACTGCATGATGGTGGTTTTGGGGAGAAAAAGGTCTGCACCTCCATGGAGTCCTCCCATGGGGGTAAAGATACAATTCTCTGGTCCCCAGCATGTTCCTGAAAGGAAGAAGAGGAGAATCGCATCCTAACCTAGCCCACAGGACAGCTTCAAATTCAGACTGAATATCCTACTACCAAACACCTGACCATTCTGCAGCGAGCTAACCAAGCTGGCAGCAAATTTATTGACACAAAGGGAAAACAGCAGGAGTCAGAGAAGGCCTTGCTTTTCTGGGGAGGAGGACTGGGATGCTGACCTGCCTCTGCAAGCAGCGGCTCTTTTTCAGAGAGCAGCAAGCCGAGAAATCATCTGCCCTGTGTGTCATGACTGCTCTGGAGAGGGATCACACACACCTCACTGCACTGTAACCCGTGTTACTGGCCGTGCAGTGACATGCCTCCTTCATCAGACAGACCCTGTCATTAGAAAAATGCTACCATGTTCAGTAGCGGAAACTGATAGGAAGTAGTGAGAATAGGCATATCCAGAGCGGGCATTCAGAAGCAAAATGTCTTGATAGGAAAAACGAAAAATGAGTCCATGGTTGCCCAGAGTTGACTACTCTCCCAGGCCTGATAATTTCACACCTTCCACAGTAAGGGCATACTCAGGATCAAAAAAAAAGACATTTTAAAATGGTTCTGCACTATGTTTGGGAGTGTTTCTGAGGGGGCACTAATCAAGAAGGCAACGTTAGCAATGGGAAAGGGAGGATGCACACCACACTGTTCCAGGTTTCTCTCAGAGCTAGGACACTGGCTGGGAGATGAGTGAAGCAGGACAGATTAAAATCATGAGAAAAGAAGGAGTCACGCAGCATATTTGCTTTCCTTCTCAACTTCTTAGTTTGGTGTTCTGTAAGGTACAGTCTGAGCATTTATCATTGTAGCCTTGGCAGTCTTTGCTCTGGCTAACCACTCACATATCTGTGGTGGGTTTTTTTATGAAAAGAGCAGCAAAGAAATCTTGTGAAGCCTTTGATGTTCCCTCACTGTGCTTGAATTAGCTATCGTTTAACCTCTTACACATACACATTGCAAGACGGATTTGTTATGGGTACTGAATTGTGCACTCTGCATGTGAGAGGGGGCTGATTCAGAACAGTGGCCATTAAAAAACAAATGCAATCTGAAAATAAGATTTTTCTCTACAAGACACACCAGGAGAGTTCTAGTCTATTCTCACTCATCATGCTAATTTCCTAATTCCACAAATATCTTGACTGATGTCCTTTACAATATAAGTGCTTGAGAGTATTTGCTTAGCATACGAAAAAAAAGTTTCAGGTAACTTTTCAGCATAACAAACTACACATTGTATTTTCCACGGTGTGCTACTGAACTTGTTCACTCGCAAAAGTTTTCAAATAAAGAGGATTTAAAAAAAAAAACCATACAAAAAAAATTCTGAATGAGCAAGTTCAGAACACAAAGATGGCCATGGAAATGAAGTAGAGCTGCCCCATCTGCTGCGATGCTGAAGATGGCGTGGCTTATGTGGTGCCCTGTCGCCACGAGTTCTGCCTGGGCTGCATCCTGAGGTGGGCAGAAATGACATAAGCTGCCCACTCTGCAGAGGACAGATGGAGATGGTCAAGTTTTCTGTGCGGGGAGAAAATGACTCTCTACAGTGTGTTTTCGATCCCCGTGAAGACACACCACAGGACAGCAGCCAGGCAGGCGGAGCTCCCGGCCCCCTGGCCACCAGCAGGCCCCCTCGCCCCGCGGCATCCCCTCCACCCTCTCCGCAGGGGAGGCCGTTCCTGCAAGACATGGGGGCTGCGGGGACAGAGGCCAGGGCTACCACGGCGGCACTCCTGCCTGAGGTCTGGGCAGCGCTTTTCCGGCAAAACCAGCACCTCCTCGACCCCGTGCTGCCCTGGCTGCGCCGTGAACTGGAGGAAATCTTTGAGGAGCAGTGGTGGCTGGCAAAGGGAGCCGAAATCCAGATCCTGCAGGCCCTGTGCTACTACGGGCTGGAGACGAAGGGGCCGCGGTCCAGCGGGTGCAGCCTGGCCTGGGGGAACGTACAGCACCGCTGGTCCATGGCCTCATCAATGTCATCGTGCGCCTGTGCAGTGAGGAGGCCCGGAGGCTGCTGCGCTCCCCCACTGCTGGGGCGGAGGATGACAGCCCTGCAGCCACCCCCAGCCCCACCAGCCCCAGCCCCACCAGCCCCAGCCACAGCAGCCCCAGCCCGACCGCCCCCCGGGGGGCACTCCCGGCCCCCAGACGGCCTCCCCCCCGCAGCCCTGCGGGCTCCCAGACCCAGGAGGAGCCGGGGAAGGTGGCAGTGGACCGTCCCTCTGCCCAGGCCTGCGGCCGCAGCCCCTCCGCTCCCGGCCGGGGCAGGGACCGCTGGCGCAAGGGGCCCCAGCGCCCCCCAAAGAGGAGGGCCTCCGGCCCCCAGGACTCTCCCCAGCCCTGCAAGAGGCCGCGCCGCCAGCAGGGATGTTAAAGATCACCCAGTGCCACCCCCCCTGCCCAGGGCAGGGACACCTCCCACCAGCCCAGGTTGCTCAAAGCCCCATCCAGCCTGGCCTTGAACACCTCCAGGGATGGGACACCTAAACTGCTCTGGGCAACCCGTGCCACTGGCTGCAGTGTGCAGCAGAAATGTTCCCGAGAGTCCAGTCCTCACTGCCTGGGGAGAGGTTGGTCTCTCTCAGAAAGGAAATTATTAAGGGAATACTTTCTTTCCAAAAGCTTCTTCTGAACAGCAGTCTATCTATAGTACTGTATGGAGCACAGCACAAACACAGATAAATATAATTAAGCATTTTCAATGGAAATACAAAGTTTTTTTCAGCTGTTCTTACCAACAGAGGTAAATGGGCAGAATTCGCTGCCCAGGTGGTTAGAAAGTCTTGGGTCTAGACGATTAATCTTCGGCAAACATCCTCCACATCCCAAGTTTATCCATTGATCCAGGATGCTGTACTTTTGACAATCTGAGTTTTAGCCTCTCTATTCTGCTGCACTGCCAGGATTCTGGCACCACACTGCAGAACAAGGCTGTACGAATAGCAAACCTTACACTCTGCAAACCAAGCAGATGCTAAACTGATGAGTGCCACAGAAATATAGAACATGAAACCAAAAAATGGTATTTTTCTTCTTCTCCTGTAAAGCTGTTGGTATGGACTCTGCTGATTACCATCTTAAACTTGTTTCTTCTCGTAGCATTAGGGTAAGATCACAGAATGGATGTGGGTGGAGTGGACCTTGGGAGGTCTCTGGTCCTACCTCCTGCCCAAAGCAGGGTGAGCCCTGGGCTCAGACCAGGTGCTCAGGGCTTTATCCGCCTGGGGCTTGAAACGCTCCAAGCATGGAGACGGCACAGCCATTCTGGGCAACCTGCCCCACTGCCAGACTGTCCTCATGGGGGAAGAGTGGCCCCCGGTCTCCAGTCTGGACTCCCTAGTTCTAGCTGATGCTGTGTGCCTGCAGGGGCGGAAGGCCCATTGTGACAACACCGTGTCGTGGAGTCTGATGTCACTGGTGGTGGATTGTGACCTCACATCCCTCACTACTTATCCTGGGCGCCGGCAGAGCCTGGGCCAGCCTGGCTCGTGCCTGCACTCCTGCCGAGCGTGCCTGCGAGGTCTGGAGGGCCGAGCGAGGCTTCTGCTGGTGCTGGGTGGTGCTCTGGGGGCTGCCGTCGGCAGCTCTCGGTGCCCGTCCCAGAGCCACCCCCTGTGTTTCCCCGGCCCTGCCTGGTTCAGGCAGCCGGGCACCGCGGGACGTGCTTGCAGCAGCGGAGGTGAGCTGTGGGGGAAACGTCCCCCCGGGGTGGCCGTGGGGTGGGCGGTGGGGCTGTGGAGCTGAGGGGTGTCCTTCTCCAGGGGCCTGGGCATTTCTTCCTCCCCTCTGCTCCCTGGGACAGCCACTGACCGTGGCCACTCTCCGTTTTGCAGTGCGTGACAGCCTTTGGCAGCGCCGGCACCAGCGATGGGGAGCAGCTTCTCATCCTCAGCGCCCCCCCAACCCACCACAGAGCGCAAATACAGCCACGAAGACGGAGTGGAACTGCCCCATCTGCTGCAATGCTCAAGATGGCGTGGCTTATGTGGTGCCCTGTCGCCACGAGTTCTGCCTGGGCTGCATCCTGAGGTGGGTGGAAACGACATCAAGCTGCCCACTGTGCGGAGTAGAGATGGAGATGGTCAAGTTTTCTGTGCGGGGAGAAAATGACTCTCTACAGTGTGTTTTCGATCCCCGTGAAGACACACCACAGGACAGCAGCCAGGCAGGCGGAGCTCCCGGCCCCCTGGCCACCAGCAGCCCCCCTCGCCCCGCGGCATCCCCTCCACCCTCTCCGCAGGGGAGGCCGTTCCTGCAAGACATGGGGGCTGCGGGGACAGAGGCCAGGGCTACCACGGCGGCACTCCTGCCTGAGGTCTGGGCAGCACTTTTCCGGCAAAACCAGCACCTCCTCGACCCCGTGCTGCCCTGGCTGCACCAGGAACTGAAGGAAATCTTTGAGGAGCAGTGGTGGCTGGCAAAGGGAGTCAAAATCCAGATCCTGCAGGCCCTGTGCATCCATGGGCTGGACGAAGAGGCCGTGGTCCAGTGGGTGCAGCCTGGCCTGGGGGAACGTACAGCACCGCTGGTCCATGGCCTCATCAATGTCATCGCGCGCCTGTGCAGCGAGGAGGCCCGGAGGCTGCTGCGCTCCCCCACTGCCGGGGCGGAGGATGACAGCCCTGCAGCCACCCCCAGCCGCACCAGCCCCAGCCCCACCAGCGCCAGCCGCACCAGCCCCAGCCGCAGCAGCGCCAGTCCCACCACCTCCAGCTCCTCCATCTTCAGCTCCGCCAGCTACAGCTACAGCTACAGCTCCTCCGGCTTCACCTACGCCAGCTACCGCTCCAGCACCCCCAGCCCCACCGCCCCCCGGGGGGGCACTCCCGGCCCCCAGACGGCCTCCCCCCGCAGCCCTGCGGGCTCCCAGACCCAGGAGGAGCCGGGGCAGGCGGCAGTGGACCGTCCCTCTGCCCAGGCCTGCGGCCGCAGCCCCTCCGCTCCCGGCCGGGGCAGGGACCGCTGGCGCAGGGGGCCCCGGCGCCCCCCAAAGAGGAGGGCCCCCGGCCCACAGGACTCTCCCCAGCCCTGCAAGAGGCCGCGCTGCCGGCGGCACTAGCAGGGCTCCAGCAACCCCCCACTCCAGAAAAATTAAATAAAATGCCATTTCCTCAACTCCCTCTCTGGGTGCTGCTTTCTGCCCCTTCTGCTGGTGCCTCTCCCTGCCCCCGTGCCCCATCGCGGGTGGCACTGGCCTGCTGGGGGGCACGGCCATGGGCCCCCAGAGCCCCCCAGTGCCATGGCGGCGGCACCTCCTCCCGCAGGAAATCCTGCTGCAGCCGCGCACCCGCAGCGCAGCACATCACAGAATCACAGAGTGGTTTGGGTTGGAAGGGACCTTGTAGATGATGGAGTTCCAACCCCCCTGCCTTGGAGGCATGCACACATCGGTAGTTCTTTGTATTTTTTCCCCATGCTACGTGCGTTTGCGAGAGCAGAGCCAGCAGGAGGAGAAGCTGGATAGGCTGCAGGTGCAATGCCCTCAGCCTGCATCCAGGCCCTCAGCTACCCACACTTCTGGTCTGATTTCTCTCCACTCTGACTTCTACCAGGGCTGCCTCTCTACACGGATGGCTGTCAAGGAGGCACAGACAATTGGCAGGTGCATCCGAGCCAGAGACAAGCCTTGGGGTAACAGTATCTTGCATGTCCAGAGTAATTTCTGCCAGCCCCCACCTTTACCAAGAAAAGAAAGTCTATCGGCTTTAACCTCATGCAGGCTAGCACTTCACTTCTCATTCTCATCAGCCTTTCTGTATCTATGTAGTGATTCTATTGAGAAGTCTGCAGCAGCAGGGAACAAGCTCTACCCTGCTCCCCACTCCCATCTATCAGACGGTTACCACTGCATGGCGGTGCTGAGCCACATCTCTTGCACAACATTTTCCATCAGGAACTCGGTCCCCAGCACACTTTCCAGGAACACAAAGACCACGAGGCTTTTTCTACCCTTTGTACCTTTGGAAGGAGCACGAAGATCTGCTGCAAGTGCTGGATCAAAAAGCAGCCTGATTCCAAGCTGGATCAGACACAAATGCAACCTGCACTGTTACTAATCCTGCCAAGTATGTTCACTTCAGAACCTTTGCCAGTCTGAAGAGGCTGGTTATCATCACTTCTGGCCTTGAAAAAGACTGCACTATTTCCATTCCTGTTTCCTTATGGGTTTCAGACTAAACGGCTGTACAAAGTACAAATACTGCACACAATATTTGTCCATGTCAAAGGGAACACTTACCACAATACAATTTAATCATTATTCTATAGTTCAGTTAAGTCGTGGGACCACTAACTAGTCTGCGTACCTGCGGACAGAAGAAGGCTCTACCCAGCTGTGTTCAGGGAAGAGTGGTGTCTGTACACTGGACAGAGCAATTCAGTAATCCCTTAAAAGGAACATTTAAACTGTCCACTGAGTGAAGTGATGAGTTACAGGAATAACTGAGAGGAAGGAAGGGTGCAATTGTCTTTAAGTCAAGATCTTCTTCACTAAATGCTGAACTCATTGTAAGGCATTTTCTACTCAGAGGCTGGACCCCAGCTACAGACTGTGTAAGGACAGGCTGTTAGGTGGGCAACAGTGAGAGACCTCTCCGATGTCTCAGGAGCTACTGGGAAGCATGCACAGACAGAAGCAGGGCTTTTATTTCCATGCAGCTGTTTCTGATCTAGCTTCCTTGGTGTCCGGGTTAATTCTTACATGTAAAATTTGTGTTTCTACCTTTAACTACGTCTGGTGTCATGAGAAGTGTAACGGTAACTAGCAAGCAGCACTCGTGTCTCTCAGGTACGTGAGAGGTGGAGAAGTGCCCCTTTCTGCTTACAGATGTGAGTTTTGCATGGGGCTGCTGCATACACCACTTGGGGACTTTGCAGTGGGATGGTACACACGGCAAATTTGGCTGTGAACAGCTTCAGGCAGAGACTCCTCAGCATGCAGTAGGATGCAGGGCACGAGGGATAAGATCATGCTCACAGGCCTGTCTGTAAACACGTGCTTCCTGGGAAATGGTTGGACATCACCTGCTGATGGGAAATTGAGAATAAAACTTTTGTTTTTCCTTTCCTTCCATGAACAGCCTTTGCTTTTGCTTTATTAAACTGCCTTTATCTTGACCCACGAGTTCTTTTCCATCTTCTTTTCTCCCACCCTGTCCTGCTGAGGAGGGAAGTGATCGAGCAACTTGGTGGGTATCTGGCAGACAGCCAAGGGCAATCCACCACAGGGGGAAATGTAGTGGTTTCACTTTAATAATGCTTCAAGCATTTTATTGCAAGATGAAAAAAAGCCATTCCTCATTGACTCCTAGAAGTATTGCTGACACAAAGTGTTACTTCGAGTTCTTGCAAGCTAGAAGAGGAAGAAAAGTCTCAAAGGGCCCCACTGACGCACCACGATCTTAGAGAAACCTTCAACAGCGGCGGTCAAGCAAAACAAGCCAGCTGTTGCCCGCTCCATGGGGAACGCACTGCAGCAATGCACAACAGTCGGCTAAGAGGCACAGCTGCAAAGCAGAAATTCTCAGGATGAAGCAAAACAGACTCGTCTGTGGGCAAAGGATTTGTGTTGCCCTGGATGTTACTGGGTCAGGAGCTGGCTGCAGGAACAGGTTTCAACAGAGCTCAGTCCTGCAGGTATCGTGAGCCTCCAGGAAATCCTCACTTCACCTTCTCCCCACCTACCCTTCAAGGTAGGCTAGTTCTTTTAGGCCCTCCAGGCCTTGGCGTAGTCACGGCCATTCCTGCATGACTCAGCTTATTGAAAGATCCAGAGAAAGAGAAAGAACAGGGAGCGGGATGATGCATGGGACAGGGAAGGTTATGTGGGACAGGGTTTGATTTCTGCTCGCTAGGACCTCTGCTGTGTAACTCGGCCATATGGATTTTCGCCTCACTACTGTGGGACATGCAGCTTTCTGGCTTGGAGCAGCTGGCGGTACAGCATCAGCGTGGATGCCACTCAGAGCAATTGTGGGTGTGCAGCAAGAGACAACACTTGTGTATGGTGGCAAGGAGCGGAGGAGCAGGAGTACTCAGTCAGACCCTGGACTTAAGTGGAAAACAGATAGTAACAGCCAACAGGCAGCTTAGGAGGCTGCTTCTGCCCTGCTCATGGCATCTGGATGTGTCAGTTGACTCTTGCTTCCCACCTTACCTCTCTCTTATATCCTGCATAGTGAGTTCATCGGTGGCTCTGTGGCAGGACTGGGTCCAGACCCCAGGTCTGCCCAGTGTTGAGCTCCATGGGGTTGCAGCAATACCGACAGTCACCAGGCTCTGTAACACTACTGAGAATTTTGTAGAAATGACCCGTGATAAGAGGGCAGTAACAGACACTTGCATTTCCTATAAGCGTCTCAGTCATTTAGATAGCTTTGATACTTTGAGGCCGTATGATGTATCGTGCGACAGAGAAAGCTGTTGAGGTGATGATTTCCATTTTTTCTTGATCAAGAAGCTAAACACGCTTCCAGGGCTAAGGTGGTGCGAGCAAACGGGGTCTTAAATACTTCAAAGACTGAAGATTAATTTGCCCTAAAGAATAAAAAAATTAGGCTTATCTCTGGTTTCCCAATGAACTTTTAATCTGGCATTGCCCATATATTTCTTTCACCCCGGTGTCTCTCTACGTTTTCAAACTTTTGTAGTCGTGCATACTTCATTCCTGTCACAGAGGAACAAGACACAATGAAATCTGTCACTGTCAGAAATAGAAGAGCTGAGAGCTAAATGAAATAGCTACGCAGAGCCTTACTCAAAAATATATTAAAAAAAAAAAAATCCTAACCAACCATTACTACCATTACTTTAAGTAAAAAATAATGCACCCCTTCTTTGCTGTGCTCCTCATTTCTTGATCTTAACCGGCACACAGGGTGACAAACATCTTTCTTTTGCAAAGCATTCCAAATCTATCTGAAAAAAGTAAGTCTCAGACTGTTCAGTCTCTCAGATTTCCACCTAAACTTGCTTAAGGTAGAACAATTTAGGCACGGGTCCACCTTTGCTCCCCTTTTTTGTCGTGTGGACATAGTTCACTCAGTTTCAGGACCCATGAACTTTTCCAGGCTTCAACAGAGCTTAGGTTGTCTTTGCTGTCTGTCTATCTGGGGCACAAAGACTAATGTAGAGGGAATGAAGAGCACATTGGGTGATCTGCAGTAATTCAAGTGACGGCTCCATTCGACTCCTCCTCTACGCATGCACGATACCTGTATGGCCCAACGCAAGCAGAAAAATAGTAACAACCATCTGTGAACACAGCGAAACACATGGCAGGAGGAACAGCCTGGCTCCAGTATCACTCAACTGTTTTGGACACAGGGCTATTAAAGGCACCTCTTTTTGTCATACCACAACCTGTGCTTCCAGCCCTCAAATAAGATAGCACAGTCTTGACACCAAAAGCTTTGGTTAACAGGAGTTCTTTCAGCAGTGGAAGACAGAATCAGACACATACATTTTCTGCTGTTTCCATCACAAGAAAACTCAAGGTCACACTTGAGCAGCACATCAGGAGTGATGTCTTTCTGATTACCGTTAGAAGGCACAGTGCTATCTACATCTGTGATGCACAAACACCACTCTGAGGTTTCTGGTACTCTCAACCAGCAAGCCAAGACCTAGCTGGCCCCCCCTCCTTGTTCTTGACCTTTTCCTTGAATACCACCTATACCAGTCTGCATGGCTTTCTAAATTTGAAAACAAAGCTAGACAAAACAATTTACAGCCTGACTGTGGGTCACTGTTAGAAACAATACACCTAGATTTTGGAAAGTTGCATAATGCACACCACATCAAGGACACAGTCATCCTGTGGGAAGTAACGGACTTACCAACATGCTTTAAGCGAAAGAGGAATGGGATGTATACGCTCTAAAACTGCTGCGTAAAAGGATGCTTGCTGTGAAATCCAGGTCTGACTTGTTTCTTAATTGACAGCATTTTAGAGTGTTTCAGATTATACAACAAAGAAAACACCATTCTCAGAATTTTTACCAGAGTTGCAGCATTTTCTCATGCCTCTTGCTGAGGAGTTGAAACTTTCTCAGCTTTCACTGCGTCTTGGTGGCAAGGTGTCCGTCCACAGTGGTGTTGCATGTCAGAGAAAGGGATGGATGAAGGAAGCATGCCACGTGTTGTACCCAGAGGCAGTGGGAGACCTGCAAATCATTTGCCAAGGGGCATTTATTCCACTGAAAGATTTAAATGGAATTGGCTGGTCCCACTAAATCTGACAACTGGTCATTGTTTCCCAGTAGAAACTGACTCCAACAGGTTTGTCAGAAACCAGTTTAGAGGGGAAATAATTATCCTACTTTATATTCTAGACAGAACAGCTTAAAATTCTCTTTGACCCAAGAATTTTTTACTTAAACTTCTTCTTTATTCTTCTGTCTCTTAAATATTTACTCTGTGTTTAAAGATGATAAGACATTATCCTGTTGCCTTCCATCAACTATGTTCATTATTTTCTCTCATATAAAATGCATGTGAATGTCCCTTCTGTCAAAGTTCACAATCTTAAAAATGGCTCCAGACCTCCACGACCTGTATTTGGTCCCCTACTTTTCCCTGGGACAAGGCTCCTGTCTCTCAATTCCAATGCTTCAAAAATGGGAGTGTCATCGCTGTCTTACATCGCGCAGTGATCGGGAGGATAAGTGGGTTGGAGACTGAGGATGCGAAGGTACCATGCAGTGCTGTGCTAGAAACACCAGCACCCAGCAGCATTGTAACTGCAGAAGCCTGGTGCCACTTTTAATGGCAGATCAAGCCAGGCACAAAGCTGCACTACTTACGGGTTTTAAAACCATCTGGTAATTCTGAACAGGTCTTGTTGTGTTCAGCATGGGATATCTAGTATTGTGAACACCAAAGACGCATGTGTTGGCTTCCCATCTTTAAAAATATGCTCCTCAGCATTATACTATCACATGCTTTGAAAAAAACCCGAATGCTTTTTCATGAGGAACTTTGGAAGGCTCTGGACAGCATGCATGGGTTCAATGCAGGCAATCCAAATACAGGCTGTAACTGACCACGGGGAGTTTCCAGCACAAGAGTGTTGTAAATAGCTCTTTACGAATTACAGATCTCTTTCTGGAATGCTGTTTAACTTTCTGTTTGAAAGAAAAGCCTATTTTCTCAAAATGCTGTTGTTGCAGAGGATGCACTTTGGGGTAAATGAAAGTCAAATGGCTCTTGAGTTTGTGTTTGTAATATTTACTGACAAAATTCAATTAGGAGCTGTACATATAAAAGCTAAGGCACTCAGTTATGTTTCAGCTTGTGTGAATATATAATCCTCTTACAGTCTAGATGATTTAACAGTTATGCTACTGAATAACTGTGCTTCTTTCCCCACAGGTCACACATCTGAATACTGCAGCCCACAGACACAGGATTTAACTGGTTTGGAGGCCTTAAACTGAAACAGAGGTGGAATGATGCCACTTGGAAAAAGTTGCCTTTTATGCACAAAATATTTATCATTTCATCCTCACCAGACACTTATGCAGAGACAGCTCTCTGAGAAAAGAGTTCTGTGCACAGAGCTAACGCAAATCAAATTAGTGCACTGAAGCTAAAGAGGACACATTTAATCTCATCTCTCGAAAGTTCTTTAAGAAGTCATTAAAAAGAAGTTTCACTTTCCTTTAAAAAATATCCGTAGGAATAACCAGGGAAATACAGCAATGGATTCCCAATGGTAGAAGTCCTGGAGCTGCATTCAGAGATAGGAAAACGTATCCCCGCCCACTGGAATTGTCATTTTTTAATTCACCAGCTCTTTAAAAACATAGAAAAGCTAGAGAGTACATAAATGCCATTGTGATTCAAAATCTTGTCGATTTTGATCCTATCTTACTCTATCACTGTGCTCGTTCATGCATGCAGAGGTATCCGTAATGCAATACTACTCCAGGAGAGCAATAGAGACCTCAGGAATTTTTCCCTCAACCACAAATGCGCTTTTATAGCTCTAAAGACGGATTTATGATTTGAAACTAACTGTAGTCTAAGTCTCCTAAACTCAGCCTTTGCCAGCGTTTTCTTGGAGGCAAACAGCAGCAGAGCCAAGAAGCCAACGTGTTCAGACTGTGCAGCATATTGGGAAAACATGCAGCGAAGAGGTATGAAAGCAATGCAGGGAAAAAAGAGGATGACCACTCGTAAGGAAGCAATAATGTATCAGTACCTTGCAGCACTTTTCATGATGGAATTCCCTAATCTCCTTTTCCAATTCTTCTCCACTTAAACCTAAATAAAATCTTCTGAAGAAAAAAAAAGTTTAAAGAGAGCAAGAACTTGGAAGATTTCCTAAAAACTGCTTTTTTTTTTTCAGATTTCTGTTTGGATGTGAAGGAGTTCTAGAATAGTTATAATGGAAAAAAATATGTTTTATGCTCAAAATATTTGCCATTTGAAGCTGACAAGGGTCTTGCACAGAGACTGTTCTCTGAGAAAAGTGTTCAGTGCAGTATATAGTCTGGATGCCAATATTTTCTTTGCCCTTTCAAGTAGAAATATTGTTATTAAAGTTGTGTGTTTCCAATTCTTATATCTAATTAATATTTAAATATTTGTTTCTCAACATTGCAGCAGCTGGCATTGTTTTACATTCTCAGCTTTCCCGCAGAGAAGTGATAAGTTTCTAGCCTTCACAAGTCTAGGTAAAACTCAATATATCAACAACGCCAGCTTGAAACCCTGGAGGCATGCAGAAATAGAAAGATTTTTTTTAAGCCATAATTTTGAGAACTTATTTCATGATGTGCAATAACTTGGGATTGGCAATCTTGAAACAACTGCACTAGAAGTTACTAGATGAAGTGAGATTTTTAAAAAGATAAGCTGATGCAGTGAATTATTAAAAAAGCAGGCTTCTTTATTGCTTTAAATAACACCTCAGGTCTCTGAGCACACATCTAGATAGCTACTGTACTGGTTATGTGAGACAGACATGGGTAAATGAACAGCAATGTAACTTAAAAATGACCAAGGAATTCCAAACCAATTAGGGTTGGAAGATGCTCCATCAGTGGAAGCTTTTACTGAAAGCACTTTGCCAAGTTTCCTGTGGCATTTTGATTTAAAAGAATGACATTTTTTTGAGTTTTCCCACTGCAAATATTCAACTCAGTTAAGCAGAAGAAGCAGTACTACTGCCTGACATAACAAGTCTTTGTCCAAAGAGCAGTGAATAATAAAACGCGGAAAAAATGCACACCACGAAAACAGTTTCATCCTTTGCTCGCAGTTCTACATTTCCAGCATTGCTAGGGGGCTTCAATGTATTTTGGGTGCTTGCAGGTCCCATTTGGCACAGCACACAGGCCTTCTTGGTGGCCTGTGAGGGCCTGGAATTACTTTGGTCCCCATTCCACAGGCACAAAGTAAAAGAAATGGGGAAACCAGGTGACTTGCACAGTCAGGCAACATCTGCACGGCTGTGGCCCTGGCTTCCACCCATGCCAGGGAGCTATTTCCTGCAAGGGGGCCAGGAGGGCTGCTTGAGACATCACCCCCCGAACAGCAGGAGGTGTCCTCCCGCTCCTGCAGATGGAAGAGGGAATCACTGAAGCACAGCCACTTCCCACTTCCTAGCTGTAGCACCCTCCAAGAACAACAGAACTTTCAACCTCCCAGCCGCCTTTCCAGTCAGCACCTCATAGCAGCCTCTTCAGCTGTACCCTTGAGAGTGGAGGCCTGCAACTCCAACTAAGACATCACTTCCCCCATGGTGGGATGGGGAAGAGACCCAGAAGAGTAAAAGTGAGAAAACTCATGCGCTGAGCTAAAGACAATTTAATAAGTAAAGCAAAAGCTATGCACATAAGCAAAGCACAATAAAGGAATTCCTTCACTGCTTCCCATGGGCAGGCAGGTGTTCAGCCATCTCCAGGAAAGCAGGGCTACATCATGCGTAACGGTTACTTGGGAAGACAAACGCCATCACTCCAAATGTCCCCCCCTTCCTTCTTCTTCCCCCAGCTTTATATCCTGAGCATGACGTCACACGGCATGGAATATCCCTTTGGTCAGTTGGGGTGAGCCGGCCCGGCTGTGTCCCCTCCCAGCTTCTTGTGCACCCCAAGCCTACTCACTGGTGGGGTGGGGTGAGGAGCAGCAAAGGCCTTGACTGCTTAGCAACAACCAAAACCTTTAGTGCTTTATCAACAGTATTCCCATCCCATACCCTAAACATAGCGCTATACCAGCTGCTGGTAAGAAAATCAGCTCCATCCCAGCTGAAGCCACAACAACTATCTGAGCAAGATGACCTCCAGACATGTTTTCCTGTTGCTCATGGCAGTTTTCTGGTCTTGTGGCATAAGATTATCTTTAAAAATCCCTGGCAGTTTGACTTGGACATCAGAGACAGAAGAAGAAGAATAGTAACAACAACAACAATAATAATAAGGAAAAGAATTTTCTTCTGATTTTGTTGCACTCAGTTGTAGGGCTGCTTCTGAATAAAGCTATCACTATCAGGTGTGCAGAGGAAGATGAGCTGGTTGGCAGCACAGTCACACTGCAAACAAGGGACAGGAAGGTATAAGAGAAGTTGCAAACAAAGAGGGTACTCGGACAGGGCTGTATTAGAGCTTTTTCCTAAACTTTTGGTTAAATATCCACAGCAATCACAAAATATGTTGTCCTTCATGTAAAATGGAAGGTATAGAAGGGAAATGGATTGAATGAATTTTTTAATAACAAAAGAGTGTCTCTGCAATGTATTAAACCTTTGTTTCCATGTTCATAATTCCTTGCAGCTCAACACTTAGTAAAACTTCCTGATTTCATGTAAGTAGTTTGTCATTTATGCTTGTAATGTAATCAATAAATACAGCTTGGTAGCCTTTTACTTGCTTGGTAAATTCTGAGTGAATCGACTCTTTCCATTGTCATTGCTCCTCAGAAATAAAGATTGATAACGAAAATCTACTAAAAATTTGTGGCACAAACTGGTAGAAGAGGAAGGCATAGTCTTTTCAGCAGTATGGGCAGGAGGATTCATTGACAGTTCAAGCATGCTCCCAGTAAGTCCAGACTGGGTTTGAAAAGGTCTGGGCTGAAGAGATCTGAGCTGAATGGCAGATGGGAAGAGGCTGTCTTTGCCACTTTGCCTGAGAGAGACTGAGGAGCAGCATGGTGGAAAGCAAGAAGGAATCGCCAATCAGTACATATTACTGCACAAAAAAATATGTTAGAACAGGTACCTCGGTAGCTAATTCAAAGGGAAGGTATTATTACTAAAAGGTTACTTGCCCTGAGGGAGAAAAAGGAATATTTGCCAAATGGAAATGGACGGTTGAATCATACCCAAGCACCGCGATGGAGATCGCTATTGCATCTGTTGGCAGTTTCATTCCTGTAATGGCCAGATGCCCAAGTGAAACATCACACAGGGACATAATTCTCGCAGCAACGTTGTCACTTAATATTGCAGAGTGACCGGTAGTGTCATAAAGACAGGCAAAAAGTGCTGACTTCTAGAAAGGCTGTTGATTCTTCCAGCAGCCATTTCTACATGGCTCTGCATAAAATGTTAATGCCATGACATTTGTCGAAGGCTTAAATCATCCTAATGAAACGGGGACCGTTACTGAACTAATTCATCCCAGCATGTTCCACTGCAGGTCTTTTATCAGTGGTTTTAAGATGATGAAACTATAACAAGAAAAAATGTTTTCCAGTGAGAGTTAACCATGTGCCGTTTTATTCGTTTATTTAAGAACTTGCGTAGTGCCCATCACATATTATCTGAACTCATCCCCAGTATTTAGAAACTGCTTGTATTTCTTTCCCAGATATGTTTTTTCCTCAGCATGTAGATGAAATATTTCAGAATTACTTCAGTGGGGAGGGAGTCAATGAGAAAAGGATTATCCCTCACTATTCACAGAACTCCCCAAAGCACTAAAAAACTGTAGTAGCCTGGAAAAGGACATTCTGGCATGATCTGAGATAGGTTTAGTTTCATGTAGTATATGATGTAGCTAGTGCATCTGTGTAAATAAAAGAACAAAGCCTGAAAAAGGAAGAGCTAATAAGGTGCAGTTTTTCTCAGTCTCTCTGAACTTGCACAAAATCTCTGGGAAATTAATGCATTCACACAGGCAAGTTAAACAAGATGCATTTCTGCTACTGCTTCAACGAAGCATAAGGTAATAGAAATTCTTGCATTATGTATAAAAAGATGCACCTAAAGTTTGTCTTTTGAGAGAGTAAGAGGTGAACAGACCCACATTCCAAGGTATTTCATGCAAAATTACTTTGCTATTAGTAGGGTTTGCATGTTTCTTTTTTTTTTTTTCCTTTTCTATGCAAAAATACACTTCAGAAATTCTTCAGGGCACTGCTGAGATGAAAATGTGGGAAACTCTATTAAAAAGGTCGCTCTTTATCAAATAACAGAAACTTTTGTAACAAAAGTTTTTACCAAAGTCTCCAGTGTAACAAGTTCTTAATTGATAACTATAAAAATCTGCAGTGAGAACAGATGAAGGACCCTTCAAAATAAGAACATCACAGTTTTGCTCCCAGTCATCTACAATCCTCTTGGTGAGTCTGCACACTTGCTATTTGTGAAGCTCAATGTCAAATAAAATGTGCCACGAAAAGCCAGAAGCCCACCAATTTGTGTGCATATGTGTTCACAAATGGGAGTCCCCAGGCTAGTTTTGCACACGTGAATGTATATATACATGTATGTATAAATGTGTGTATATATATGCATATAAAAGAATGTGTGTGTAATTGAAGTTACAGTTATACATATTGCTGTGTGTCATTATGAATGTCAACTCTTCTTATGGAAATCTGCGATATGGGCTGGGAGGTGTGAGGAAATGACTGCACAATTGCTACATAGACTCTCAAAGGTGAATGTTTAGTGAAACTGTCCCGGCAACCTACCAGAACAGTTATAGGAAGACAAGTCTGCTGGGCTACAGTGAGAGAAAAGGGAGAACCTGACACAATAAATTAGTGTCCATGCCGTGCCATTACACCATTTAATGGGCAATAGTTTCTGTTGGTGCCACTACTGCTGTAGGTAATGCTTTAGCAGGAATGGTTTCTTTCTACAGTATACACAGAATCAGTTAAATGAAATGCTGTGGAAAGAGATGCTCTTCTGTTCATTCACAGAATGCTGAAATTCAGCTTTCCAGAACAAGTGGACATAAGGCAAGCACACAAGCAGTAACAGCAATCTGTCTCTGAGGTGAGCCCTTCAGGCCGTCTGCTGAACAGGTCAGTGGCATCACCTCAGGCACACTGGCTCCACAAGCTGCACATCAAGTGTGTGGCAAAGTCAGCAGGGGAAACGGAGAAGGAAATCAGATCCCGGTGCTGCATTTAAGCCAGTGTGACCCACCAATCCACACCTGAAAATCTGGGTCAGTCTTTTTTGTTCTGCCAGACACGTTTCTGAAAAAGACATGAGTATGTCTCCAACCATCCTCCCGCAGTTCCCATTGTTGATCTCCCTCTCTCTTATCACTGGCAACCCCTAAATCTTACTTAGAAGGTGAGATCTTTAATCTTGGACCAAGTGAAGCATCTTTTTTTGATCTAAGACTTACAGTGAAAGAATTAAATTAAATCCCAGCCTGCCCTGACCTAGCTCCTAAATCTTACAAATTGAAAATGTTCCCTCTTGATCGACTTCCACAGTGTTTCTTGGAAAATAGATTATTTTATTTCTACAAGCTTAATATCCACTAACTTCACCCTTGGCATCTCTCAAGAAGTTGTTTAGACTGACTTACACTGAAGGGGGAGGTTGAACTCGAGAGTAACACTGCTATTACATCAATGAGAGACAGCAGTTGAGTGATGAACTCTGAAGCAAACCTGTACCCTTGCCCAATGTCTAAGTGAGAATATATACCATTTCTCACCGCTCTGCAAGACTTCTGTATCTAAGAAGTGCTGATCTGCTGAGTTCTAACATCTTGTTTTAATTTGCATAAGGATCACTGCTATCCCACAGACTCATAAGAATTTCAAAAGCTTTGGCAGAGTAACTGAACTGAGTGCAAGTGCCCACATTTGTCCAAAGGCACTGAAGTACTTGGGGAGTCCATACACCAGCCAAGCCAGGTCAAAGCAAAAGGTTCACTGCTTACATGAATGTACCACTTGCGCATGCCTACTCTTATGCAGCAGCTACCAATGTGACTCTGGCCACAAGGGAGCCTGTGGAGATAAACGGCAACTACGTGGGCATTATTCATGCTGTCGGGTTTTCCATCTCTGACAGCATGCTGCCAAGTGAGTTTTGTGAAGCCTGAGGCTGGGAATTCTTGACAGCCTGTAAGGCAACACTCAGGTGCTGTGAACTTAAGCAGTTAGACGTTTATAGACACGGAAACTAACTTTTAGTCAGACTGAATTTAGATTTAACACACTTTGGATGGCTGTGTTTGGTCAGTCAAATTAAGCCTTATACAAGTAAGAGAGCATACATGCTGCAACTCCTCTTCTGAAGATGTAGTGCTAAATGCAGATAGGTACTGCTAAACACAGACTGATTCACAACAGAACAAAGCGTCTAGACAGGTGGATAAATTGGGATAGCTTTTGAACAGGAACCAAGTTTCTATTGTTGGTTTGTTTTGTTTTTTTTTTAAATGATTCCTGTGCACCATAAGCCACAGCCAGTTTAACCTGAGTGCAAACATTTGTGTCGAGATGAGAGTGCCAAAGCCTGTAAAGAAGACTGAGCAAAGAAACCAGGGACAGGAAGGCACTGGGGGAACTGGGGGAAACTCTCTTCCCGCAGCCGCACGGGATGCCTCACTCCCAGCCTTGCGGCAGTTTCTTCAAGCCCTGGTTCAGCACTCCATCCTGACTTGGCAAAGCAATTCAGCACCAGCTAAGAAGCAACTCAATCCCACGAGATTCAGAATGGAGTTCAGCAGTACAACACTGAATTCTTCTAGCAGAGTCCACAGTTGCCTATCACACTCTGCACCAGGCACACAGAGGACATTAACTTGGTCACGCCAGAGGGTTTAACAAGACAAAATTAATTTCTGACCCTCCCCAAACATCTTCTCCTAGAACACAGCTCCTTCGGGATACACAGTGAGGAAATATCCTTCTAAAGACTGGTGATACTTCTTTTCCCATATCTTTTTTTAACTAAAACTTATAAAGCATCACTCTTTAAAAAGCAATAAATAACACAATAATAATAATAAATGTAATAAAAATAATAAGGACAATTGGAGGAGGAAGGAAGAAAGATGCTATATCCTAGTTGCTAGATGATGCAGAGAGGTTAAGAAGGTTATCTAGATGAAGAATAAAAAAAAACCACTTTTAATTACAGCTTTTTTATGCTTTTGATATTGGAGATGGGTCCCTATTACCAACAATCTTTGCTCGCAGAAGAAGTGGATAAGGTGAATATCTAACAAAAGAGAATTGCTCACTAAGCATAAAAAACCCGGGTTGGACCATGAACAGTGAAGTGCCAGAGCAAATTCCATGTGTGTGCGCTGGAACAGATTGCTCTTTCAGCAGAATTCCATCACTCCTAGTCACATTTCAGTGTTGCCTCGCGTGCCAGACCCAAAAATGTCTCAAGGATAGGTATCCGTATCTTGGTGGCGGAAAGAGAAGTGTATACAATCAAGAATAATCCAGTTGAGGAGGAAATTAATCAGTCAAAGGTTTGTCCTGGTTTGAGGTAAAACAGGACCAATTTTGTTCAGTAGCTTCGCTTCTTAGCTGGGCCTCTTTTAACTACTGAAATTAACAGCATATTGTGCAGACAATGTTCACTCTCTCAGAGTGATAAGACCGATGTTTATAGCTGATGTCCAGACATGGTATGCAGGGAGGCTCTTGCTTACACTTATTGTTCTAACACCCAAGGCCAACCGGCTGTGTTATTTGCCACGTTGGAGGGTTGGAAGCGGAAAAGCATAATGGGGTCCCACCTGCGGGGAGGAGCGGACAGGGCAGGTGACCCAAAACTGACCAACAGCGTATTCCATCCCATCTGCCTCATGCTCAGTATAAAAGCTGACGGAGCAAAGGGTCAGCCCTTCTTTTTCGCCCTTCTTTTTCGCCTGCTTCTTTTTCGCCCTTCTTTTTCCCTTCTTGCTTCAACGGCTGATGTCTGAGGAGGACTCTGTCTGTTTGTCTGCCTTTGGACCCGATCCTGAATCCAGATCCAGAATCCAGTTCCCGTCCGTCACTGAGTCCAGCCTGGGACTGCCCCAGTACCAGCCGGTGTCGTGATTGTCATCTTGGGAGCTTGATACGGTTTTGTATATTTCTCATTATTTCTTTTATTTTATTATTAATACTTCATTAAAGTAGTTTAGATCCTTCTAAACCCGTAAGTCTCTTTTTCCTCCTCTGCCTCTCTCTTTGAAGAGGGGTAGAGGGGAGCATCTGTCGGTCCCATCTGGGGTCCCCTATGTCCCCAGTGGCCGATTTGGCCTAAACCACGACAAGGTTGGGTCTCTTCATCACCCAGAAGTCTGCTTCTTACACCCTGTGTACCTACAGGGCACACAGAAGGCATCCACACACTGCACCTGCACAGCGACTGGAATGCATCACACGGTGCAACACGTAAGAAGAGCTGCCTTAACTTTGAAGATTCCTTCTGTTAGAGGCAAGCCCTTACTGAAATCCAGACTTCTGCCCATAACTGTCAGAAACCAGAGAGTTCTCCCACCCAAAGTCTTCATTCTTTCTACTACACAACTCTGGTTTAAAGAAAAAAAAAAAAAAAGGCCTATGTATCAATCAAGCTTACGGATGCTTTAGACCTGAAATTGTGGTTTGTCCTATTTCAGTAGTTACCTAATACTGCCTTTTCCGTCCGAAGTCTCCAGTGATTCAACAATAAATGCAGAAAGTGTTTTAAAGCTCCTGACGCCTTTCTATTTTAATTTTGTATGCTGGGACATAACTGCCCATGTGACATATCAAAGAATAGCTGTCAGCTCCTGCACAGGCCTTCTACTGAGTTAAAATGATGAATAACACAAAGTAATCAAAATAAAAAACTGCAGGGGGAGGCTGTATCTGAACTTCAGAATCCAGAAGTGCAGCCCAGTTCCTGGGTGGGGTGTAATTCTGACCATTTCAAACTGTTTTGCGTTGCAAAACCTCCTGCCTCTGCATCAGCACAAGCTCTGCTTCAGGTGGGAAGGAAACCCAACTCTGCTTTCACTGGGGTGAAGCCTGTGGGACTGGGGAATGGGACCTCCGTTGCTCCATAGAAATAAACTGCAGTGCAGGGGTAACATAACCTCTTTAGGTTAGAAAATACTTGCAAGTGTGATGCGTAATCTGTTGCATACCGATTGTTCTGTCTATGCACGGCATTTGTAAATAAACGCGGGAACACATCTGTAAATGAGTGTATGTTGAAAGTAAAGGCAAAAGGGGTGGGTAAACCTCAGGTTCCTGCAGCTGAACAGCTCTAGTGTAGTCGTAACTAATAGGCAAGAAATAGGCCAACTGTGTGCAGTTTATTACCTTTATCAGACTCGACTAATCCTGAGCGACTGTTCCACATCCATGGCCAGGGAAATGCGTGGCCCTCGCCTGACGAGAAAGACAGATATTAGGAGAAGAGCCAATGTGTTCCAGTATGCAAGTGTTTGTGCTAGAAGAGAACCTTTACAAGAGAAGAATCTTCTGAAATCCTGTTGGGGCCCTTTGCCTCGCGTGCAAGACCCAAAAATGTCTCAAGGATAGGTTAAGAAACTCCAACATCCTTCCTGATGGCGGCTGGATATGGATATAAATTGATAAAGATACAACCCTCTGGGCTGCATCAAAAGATGTGTGGCCAGGAGGTCAAAGGAGGTGATTCTGCCCCTCTACTCCGCTCTCGTGAGACCCCACCTGGAGTACTGCATCCAGCTCTGCAGTCCCCAACATAAGAAGGACATGGACCTGCTGGAGTGTGTCCAGAGGAGAGCCACAAGGATGATCCGAGGGCTGGAGCACCTCTCCTATGAGGAGAGGCTGAGAGAGTTGGGGCTGTTCAGCCTGGAGAAGAGAAGGCTCCAGAGAGACCTGACTGTGGCCTTCTGATGCTTAAAGGGAGCTCATAAGATAGGGACAGACTTTTAAGTTTGCACAGATAGGAGATAGAACATTTGTTCATGGTAATGCAAAATATTAGATAAATTAGCTCAGCATTTCCAGTCTGAAGGTACTGCTTGCTACAACTGGACATTACAAAACCTGCATTTCAACAAAAGCACAGTTGCTTACATGGGGCTGTTGGAAAGCAGAGGTTTTCTCTAATACTCTTTAGATCAGCTGTTATTTTCTGCCTCAGTCATGGAGTTGTTTAATGGGAAAAGTCATCACTGACATGATTACCTGTTGGACTGTCATATCTTCTGCTGGATGTGCGGGCGGGGTGGATACACCAGCCAGAAACAAAACCAACAAATGTATCCAGAACCCCAGGTCTCAAGCAACTTGAAGCATGGACAGGAGTCTTGCTGCACTGAATTATTTTACATTTTGAAAGAGGGGTCAGTCTGACTCCCGGAACAAGCAGAAACTTAAGAAAGAACAAAGTCATTTTGGGTAGAAAGGAACATGCTTGTTCAGTGCTGGCATTCCCGATACCCTGGGAGATGTGTAACACTAACTCTCTTCAGGAAAGCTGAATGGTTAAGTAGGACCTATAGCAGTAGGACAAGGGGGAATGGTTTTAAACAAAAAGAGGGCAGATTTAAATTGGACATAATGAAGTAATTTTTTATGATGAGGGTGGTAAAACACAGGAACAGCTTGCCCAGACAGGTGGTAGATGTGCCATCCCTGGAAACATTCCAGGTCAGGTTGGATGGGGCTCTGAGCAACCTGATCTAGCTGAAGATGTCCCTGCTCATTGCAGGGGGCTTGGACTAGATGACCTTTAAAGGTCCTTCTCAATGCAAACTATTCAATGATGCTGTGACAGTCTGCCTTGACTTGGGAGACTTATCACCAGCAGTACCTTTAAAATTGCTGCTTTAAAACTTGAGGCCAACTTCTAGGTATTTTCTAAACAGCTAATAGTGCTGCCGTGTTTTGCATTGGTTTGAGCAATAGGATCTGAGACAGCTTATCCACCGTCTTTGCCAGTAAGCCTCCGTTAATCAAGTAACCAACCAAATTCTTTACACACCTTTTCTTGTTGCTTTACAAAGGGAAAGGAAACTCCAATCTGGTGGAAAAGCTGGAATCTGGGGTAGGTCATTCACTGGCTATGCTCCCACTTACTTCAGTAGCAAAAGAGGAGATAAATTAAATATAACCTCTTATGGTCTTGACTTTCCCCAGGTTTCTGTCAGTATCACTTATTTAATGCTGGCTGTAATTTAGCACCAGACATCTCATGCATGGGAATCACGGAAGGATAAATGCTTCCTTCTGCTTGCAAGTTGCATTTTCAGATTCTAGAAAGTATTTATTCCTACTTCACTTTATATTCCAAATCTTCTAGAGGAAAATCACACTTAGCTGTAATCCCAGCTTGGATTTAGCAAAGGCTCATGGAACTTTTGTTGATATTTTGATCAAAAAGCCTCCAGCCGGATATTTTCCAGCAAGTTAGGTTGTAATCTAAATGAAGAGTCTGATTTAAAAATGGTATTCAAGCAATCCTTGTAAGACGACATAGCTGGCCAAGGACAACATGGCAAAACAGCTGCCCCAAAATGAATGCATGACTTTTGCCAGGATCAGTATGATTTACAGCATGAGTTTCCTGGCCAAGCTCGCTGATCCTTGGGGCTGTGGAGGTTCATCAAGCCTCTCATGCCCCAGAGACCACGCAGGTGCCAGTTCATGGCTAATCTCTTTCTTATTCCTACACTGTTTTCATCTAAACAGTACAAAAAACTGTGTAATATTTAATTAGAATATCATTAATACAGTGGTATTTGGATGCTAAGGCTCTTCTTTAATTGACTTGGTGTCTAGTGACCTTTAACTGTTTTTTTTTTAATTCCTGAGTTGCATCTCATTACCGAAAGACAGAAGGAAATGGAGGGGAAACCATTAGAGAAAACTGAAGTAGGGCTTGGGGAAGAGATTAGCAACATGCATACAAATTTGACAGTTCTTAAAACACCCACTGGAAAACCAGCTAAGGCATTTTGTTTATTGGTGACTATTAATACTGTTGCTATTGCAGCTGGCCTCAAGAACCACTGAAAACTGTTGAGGGTTTTGAGAAGCCACAGTAAGCATTTTTGCTTTAAAGACAATCCCACTTGATTTGTTCTGAAGAATGGATTAAGTAAGTGGAGTGGGTTTGCTGAGTGCTATGCAATTTGGCCTTTTGATTATGTCCTTGAAAAAAGGTAGGGCTTTAAAAATAGATAGTGTAATGTGAAGGCTGGCCTTTTTTCCCTACGTGGAACATGTCTGAGTCTCAAACAGTACGCTGAAAGAAAGCTAACTGTATTGTTTGTCCCAAAGCGTGTGCATCTCTGATGCATTTTGTTCATGATACAGAGAGATACTACTACAATTCCCTCTCCATCTGTACATTTTCCATGGTAGGGAGGAGATTTCATTTAGCCATTAGAGCACGGGTGTTTGTGTTTCATTCTCAGCTCTGTTACTGACTCATTAATAAGTTGTTTCCACACGACGCACATATCTGTGTTGCAAAGGGTGAGTGTCTTCATCTTCTATAAAATGTCTAGAAATACAAAATTGGGCTGAGCTAAATTAGAATTCTGCATATCTCACTTTAAAAGTCAGCTTATCATTGACTTCAGAGAAATGTTGAAGTATACAGAGTAGGTTTTATAATGGTTATTAGAAGATTAGGAAACAGATATTCCTAGCTTTTAGCACCAGGACTTCAAGCAAATGCAACAGACAGCATCAATCAGCTACTCAAAGCTGGATAGTCAATTTAACGAAGGCATAAAGTAATTAAGGTTTAAATTTTTGTCTTGCAAGTTTCAGAAACTGCAGGATGGCTTACTGAAGAGTAGTATTTTTATCTACTGTAAATATAGGAGCTTCAGTTTTCTAGCTGGAAGAACCTGCATACGTCTAGTGTGCACTACTACAGTTCAAGAATCCTGTTGCCTAAATCGTGTATATTTTGCAAATCAAAACTTCAGGGAAGAATAAAAATAGCCAGTCTTCATGAGTGGAGCTAGAACAACACAGTCATTAAAGTAATGCGCTGTTATACGTGGTGACATTTCTGATGACATTTGTTCCAAAACCCTCCAAACAATTTACCCACTTCTACCAAAAGAAAAGAATAAGGTTTCTATATATCCTCCTCTGAGTCTCTTTTATCTTCCTCAGGAGAATTCAACATTGGCTATTAATTTTTGCCTGCAACATAAACATTTTGTAGTTTTTAATAAATTACTGCTTTAATTTATGCAATGTTTTTAGAATATTCCTCTATACTATGTTCTCATTTCTTTTACAGTCAAAATAATGGGGGGACATTTATACTCTGTAGGTGTGTGTGCTTCTATATAAATATTTACTCATAAATGTCATATGATTCATACAAGAGTGATGATAATCCTATATATTCCAGGTCAGTTACAGTAGAATGTCAGAAAATTGCATACAAGTCTTTTTTGTGTATAAGATCACACACAAGAGTCACACCAATGCCATGTGAAAAGCTTGTCTAAAGAGCGCTCCTGTCATCTGAAAATAGCTTAGCACTTATCATCCATATACAATCCATCCATATACGCCAGTCCTCATATCCAGGAAAAAAAATCCCCAATACACAGTTGGACAACTGTCTTTCATTTTGCGTGTTGTTTAGAAATATATTAGGGGAACAAAAGTTGAATGAAAATTTTGCACAGCTCTTGACATAAGTAGGCCAGGTTTAATAAAATGATATAGTGAACATGAGGCCCCATGCCAAAATCTTTACTTGAAAAGGCTAAAAACATCGCTTCTTCCTCTTCATCAGGGAGTAATAATTTCACAGCTGCACTTCCAGTTTTCAAACCAGCGAGTCACTTTCTCCCAGCCTTTTCCGAATTTGATTAATAGACTAACAAAAAATTAAAATGTAGGAGTGGAGGTACTCAGCTCATGGGCAGCACAGTATTTAAAAATAGCTGTAGCTCAGGTAGGTTTGCGTAGAGAGTGGAAGAATAAGGTCTGATCCTGCATCCAGAAAACAAAAGGAAATATTGTCATTTGCTTAGTTAAAATACCAGATCAAATGATTACATGACACTTCAAAAGAGTGCTAGTGTATTCACAACAGAATACATTTATCTTAACAATAACAGCAGAAACATGAAGGTAATTATAACTGTGATTTGCTTCAACATTGGCTTGTGTAGCAACTGTACTAGAACCATATTCTTCTCAAATTAATACACATCCCAGTATGCAGATGAGGTTCATCAGAGAGTAGAAAATGATCCGTCCCTGTGTTCAGTGAATCTCAGGCCAAAGAGCTCGTGGTATGAAGCTTGCAGGCTCGAGCCACACTCAGGAGCCATTTTGGAAAAGGCATGCTCACTTTTATAAACCTAGGCAGTTGCATGCGAGCATTGTGCCCCAGGCTCAAGAAAGGGTTGGTTGCTAGAAAAATAATGAAGTTCTTTTCATTTGCAAGAGCAACTACAAAAGCTAAGTGTTGGCATCTCAGTTTGCAGTATGGGTCACATTCATATTTGTCTCCACATTAAAAAAGCACTAAAGACATGTCTTCCCCACCTCTGGAGCCTGAAACACTTAACAAATGCTCTGAGCTCATCACACCCTGAACAGAAATCCTCTTGGAAGAAAAACACATCCTCTCTTATCATAAATCAATAGAACAGAGATCACAAGAGCTAACGCTGTATCAACATTTTGGGACGAGACTAAAATTGGTCTGGTAGCAATGATCGAGCATTTTGTTTATCAGTGCTGTTGAAAGAAAGAGGCTAGTGGAGCTGGTTGACTTGTTTCTTTCTGTTGTCTTCCTGGTGACTACATATTCCCAAACTATTTATACCAACATCCAAGAGAGCTGAGATACTGAAACTAAGCTACTAAGTTCCTCCAGTCCCAATCTCTTCATTGGACTTATAAAAGAAAATGAATTTTCTTCAAACGCCGAAAAACATCTGTGTCATAAAATCTAATGCAATTGTGGGTACAATTGCAATTGACCACAACAGTTCTCCACCCTCTCCATCCTCATTAAGAAAACTGGAAGGCAAGAACAGCTGGACTCTATGTCACTTTTATATGCAGCTGGGTAGCTTGGGTGGCACAAATGAATTTCAAAAGCTATTGAAAATATGAACATTTCAGAACAGACCAAAGGATCAATACAAACTTTCTAAACGTGTTCCTCTGAAGACAGATTCACAGACTGCTTCAAATCATCTTGTGACCCCACACAGGATTATATGAAGCCACCTTGTTTCCAGTCCATATGGTGTTACGCTTAATAAGATGATGAGAAGCAGACTGTAAAACCATTATCTACTTCTGGTATAATCTAATTAAGGATAAAGGTTTGTGTGCAGTATCCACAAACCTAGCTGTAAACACATAATGTACTTTAGTCAGTGACTGAGTTAGTCAAATCATCTCTGCCTTTGGGAAATTTTATTCTTATATACTCAGAAAATCTCTAGATAAAAGAAGCTAAAACTCTTCTTTTTGTTTAATAACTGAAATTAGCAGAAAGACTGGTTAACAATACTTACCCGTGTACCTTGATGCTCCTTACCATTCTAACAACTCCACATTACACTATCTTTAAACTATATAGTTATCAGAAGATTATTTTTAACTCATTAAGAATAAAATTGAAAACAAATATCCTAGAGTAAATTTATTAGCTGTTTGATGGCTTTGAATGTTTCTTGTTTCTCTTATTGTGCACAAGCTGCATTGATTCTTTGCTGCGGTTCTTAAACCAAGAATAGAAATTCATGAACAATAAGTTCATGTGGTTATTACTGATATTATTGTAATTTAACACCTTTAGGGAACTGTAACATTATAATGTTTTCAGGAGCCACTTACTGAGCTCAGCCTCATACAGAATATATGTGACATTTGGGTCATTTATTTCTGTACTCTTTATACTGTAGGGAAACAGTATTTATTATTTGTTTCTGTAGGCAACAGTCATGGTTATGGCCTTTGTCCTCCACTTGCCAAGCAGACATCTCATGTGCTGAGGCTGTGCTTTCCAGCAAGTGGTTAAACATCTGCTTGCAGATGGGAAGTAGTGAATAATCCCTTTGCTTTCCTTGTGCACGCAGCTTTTGCTTCACGTATTAAACTTGCTTTATCTCAATGCATGAGACTTTTTGCCTTCCTTCTATTTTCTCCCCATCCCGCAGGAGAGGGCTTAGCGAGTGAGCAGCTGTGCGGGTGCTTAGCTGCAGGCCAGGCTTAATCCACAACATCCAGAAAATTCGGAATCCCAACCATGCATTGCCATGGCACCAGCCAGGTCCTAAGGGAATGAAATCCAGATGAACCACCTCAGAAAGGTTCACAATTTATTCTGTACTCTGATGATTTTTGCTGGGCTGCCCATGAAGGCTTTCAGATGTATCGGCACCTCCAGGAGGTGAGTGGGAGTTCCTGCCTCTGGATTTTTCAAGTCATGTTCTCTCTCTTACCTCTCTGGCTGCCAAGATTGTATTCTCAAAATCTGATCTTTTCCAAAGACTCCTGGACCTGTTATTTTCTGTGCTTGAACTCACCTCTGTCAACAGGGAGAGATGAACACTGAAAGAGCAGTGTTTTTGGGAAAAACAAATAAGTCTGGGAAAGAAATTTATCCTGTGATTAGTTTGTGCAATTATTCCAGTGCTTTAATTTGCTTTCGTACTAAAAAAAAAAAAAAAAAAAAAAAAAGGTAAGCACAGACAGGCAAGCACAGATACAACTAACTCCTGTTTGAAGCCACCTGCAATGTCAAACATGCTCTTGGAAGACCTGCAGGAGGGACATTCGTGTGCACGGAACAGGAACTGGACAGTTTTGTCCTCACTTGAAGAAAATAACGTCATCTGTCCAGAGAAAATTCTCTCTTGGGGCTCCTTTACTATTGTTGATCTTGGGGCTTAGCTTTCAGGGTTTACAATTTCACAGCACAGAGTAAATAAAAGCCTTATAATGCACGGTGTGGCATACTTCGCTTAAGCAATGAGCCATGACAAGCCATAAATTTTTGTGAGATTATTAGCATAAAGTAGATGGTGTGATACCATGATAGGCCAAAGGTCAAAAGCAGAGTCATTTTAATCGCTCAGAAAATATCCTAATTACACTGAAGTGCATTTTGTGGTCTGTCCCTACTGCTGTGAAGCAGAATGGCTTCAGGCAAATATGGTTCAAGCTAAGAATTTACGGGGCATTAAGAGTGCTGCACCTTGTTTCCCCATTGCCAGTAAGCAAGCACATATTTGTTACCAAATTCCTAAGCTAAATTACGGCTTATGTTATAAACACAACTTACCCCACAAAAGGTTCATATTCTTACAGACAAGGTTATATATATAGTTGGGTATCTGTTTTCCTTCCTTTACCAGCATGAAGTATCCCAAAGTAGCCTCTTTTGGTGCTAGATGTAAAATCTCTGCGTTGTAGCTTCATACAGGAGAAAAAACATGAAACACTAAGTCCAAGAGACTGTATGACTGATAATTATACAAGCACTATAATATACATCTTTGAAGAATTACTTCAGTGTTTAGCTGGAGCATCTGATACACTATGCCAAGAAAAATTCATAAACACCTTCCAATGTCAGTATTACACCTCACCATATGCTATGACTATTTGTACCTCCACTGCAGCATCAGCTCTAGGACACAATTCTGTCCTTTATTACAGAACAGGAATCTCTGCTTTCTTACAAGAATTGAGAGCAGCATCAAATATGAATGTGAGAGTACAGTCAGATTAATTCCTATAGACAGCAGTGGAGCTTGGTCACTACCTTGACAGAATGCATCAGAATTTTAAGTGTAAAAGTCTGAACTTTCTAAGTGATTATCATAAGATTTCATACTTTGCTGTCTATATGTATTCACCCAAACCAAATACCTAATTCTTCTGATAGCTATTTATGGTACCATTACATACAGAAACTTACCTTTTAGACATGTTTGGACCACATCTGTAAAACAAGGCATGAATTTTTTGCATGTGAGAAGGCTGTTTTACACATGGTCTAAATACACGTTTGGAAGGTTTTTAAACATGTGTACAGTCATATTGAAGAAGGGCAAGCTGACAGAAAATTTTTTTCCGTAGAGAGAATGTAACAATCTTTGATGAAGCCTATTAGCCAAAGCCAAGAGACTTCAACTGTTAAACCTTATTGTTTGCCCAAAAAACACATCTCATCAAAGCAGGTTTTGCACAGGTACACTTAACTGTTAATTGTAGTCTAAAACACATCTCACAGCAGCAGGATGCATATGTAACTCTTAGAGAAGGCGAGGAATCCTCTGGCCCAAAACGATACAGAGCACCTCTCACTTCTTCTGAGATCAGCAGAGTGCAAGAGCAGTGTAACAGAATTGCTAATTAATTTCCTGTGCAAATGTTAGATAAAAAACACCTTGTTGCCAATTTGTTAAATTGGCAGTCTGATGTGTCAAAACAGAAGCTGGCTGTGCCTCCTCCTTGCAACCTGAAAATTATCACTATACTCTCCACATCCTTCGTGGCTGCAAACGAGTAATACATTCACATGGTACACTTCTCTCGGTGAAAATTGCCAGGTACTCTTACAGCTTAACACGCTGGTTTTTTTCTCACTTTTCAGTGACTGCACTTCACTTACAACTTGACTCTCATGCTAATCATTTAAATACCACTCGCTGTAGATTCCTAATGCAGTTTTAAGCAGGAAAGAGAAAAATGAGATTGATAAGCAAAGAAATAAAAGCTTTCCTAGGAAAACTCCCCCAGCATGCTACCCACCAGCATATGCTGCATGGTTTGGCTAAGCTTTGGCAGTACCAGGCACGTGCCCTGCATGTGCTGGGAATTGGCAAACTGGCAAACCCTGACTGAAGAATCACACCTCAGTAGTTACTCATGCTGTCGCCCAATTTAAGCCAGGCCGAGTAACTGAGCTCCACTACAATAATCTCTATTGTTAAAGTTCATCTTTGGCTGCCTTTGAATCCACTGTTTTGGCTAACTAGCCCAGTTTGATGTCACGTCAAAACCTGTGGCTGTCCCAGACCTGTGCAATGTGAGTTACAGTCCTCTGCACAAGCCAGTCCACCAGTATCCCAAAGGACACTGGTCTTCACTGAGATGTTTGCCTTTGGAGACGGGTTTACACAAATGATGTAAAGCAGCTAAAGCATCCCCTCAATTCTCTAAACCTCATGAGTGATTCAGCACTGGATAAAAAGTGACTGGTGACTCTGTTTTCTGAAGAACACTCTTTATGTACCTAGCACAGTGAATCTATACCACTAACAACTTGCTTTTAAGAGAAAAGATTGTTCTCTGTCTGGTGGCATGTTGAGGCAGGAAGCTTTGTTTTGTCAAGCTAGCAGGAACAAGAGGAATCCCTCCCTTTTGAATGATGCAACAGAACAGGTCCCAGAGAATGTTATTTAAGTGCCTGTGGAGGCCAGGTAAAGTTTTACCCAACCTGAGCGTATGCCAGCTACCACTGTGCCAAGCAGTTTATTCGTAACTGACAGGCTAATGTCAAGTGTCATGTTGCTCAGACACACACCATTTCCAAAAAATTAATCTGTTCTAGCAGGGTGATAAATAACTGTTTTTATTTTTCTCACTTACTTAATTGGATTCTAGTTGCTCTGATATGAAAATATTTTTAGAACCTGTCTGTTAAGATTTGCCAGGAGAAGATGAACCTGTCATTTAAACCTGCAGCGCAATACATCCGTGCACAGAAGCCGAGACAGACTTCATGGATCTACGCAGAAACATCAGGAGGCAAGAGAGATGACAGTCGGGAAATATGCAGTCCACCTGCTTTAGATGCTGCAAATCCTTAAAAGTGCCAAATTTAAAGGAACTGGACTCCTGAATGCAGGTTGTTTTGCACATTGTAGCATGGGCAGTTCAAGAACACAAGAATGACACGTATTGCTTTGAACTTCACCACCTTACAGTAATTACAAATTTTGTTCCCCTCCCAGACTATAGTGGGGCAACTTTGCTAGTTTTGGAGATGATTAGTAGGAGCGATGTCATTAGTCACATGATTAGCTACAAAGAAGCCAGGTTCCCTCTCTTCTGCTTCCAAGAGGGAGCAGGCGCCTCTAACAACTAGGAAGAACATGCATGACTGTAATGTCTAGATTAACACAGCCAGTGTTGGCCTTAGGCTGGTAATAACATAAGAACATAAGAAGGACATGGACCTGCTGGAGCGGGTCCAGAGGAGAGCCATGAGGATGATCCGAGGGATGGAGCACCTCTCCTATGAGGAGAGGCTGAGAGAGTTGGGGCTGTTCAGCCTGGAGAAGAGAAGGCTCCGGGGAGATCTTATTGCGGCCTTCCAGTACCTAAAGGGGGCCTACAGGAGAGCTGGGGAAGGACTTTTTCCTAGGGCATGTAGTGATAGGACGAGGGGGAACGGCTTTAAGCTGGAAGAGGGCAGGTTTAGATTAAACATTAGGAAGAAGTTTTTCACTTTAAGGGTGGTGAGGCACTGGAACAGGTTGCCCAGAGAACTTGTTGAGGGCCCATCCTTGGAGGTGTTCAAGGCCAGGCTGGATGGGGCTTTGAGCAACCTGCTCTAGTGGAGGTGTCCCTGCCTATGGCAGGGGGGGTTCAAACTCGATGATCTTCAAGGTCCCTTCCAGCGCAAACCATTCTATGATTCAATTCTATGATTCTAATAGCCAAGCACTGGCCTGTAAGCCCCTACCTGCAACAGCTGGTGAAAGGATGATTGCTCCTCGTGGGTAAATCTCTGTGTCCCAGAAGCTAGCACTTCAGTGGACAGTAGTGGGATAAAATATGGTAGCATATCAGCACAGCACTGGGCATCCACCAATTTTTCGTTCCGTTCACTGTCGCATGCTGCTAGGATTTCCAAGATGGAGGTTTTCCTCTTCTGTCTGTCTGTGCCCTTGTAAGCACTTCCCATTTCTGAAACAGCAAGGGTCCTTCTGGTGGCTCCTACAAAGAAGATTAGAAAAAAAACTGAAACCAGCTTCTGCACCTGGACTTGGATGGGGAATAGATACCCAATTTAAAATTGCCATTTAAAATCCTAGCATAGCAACCATCTCCTTACCGCCCTGTCAGCCTGTGGGCCTGCACAGACTCTCCTGGTAAAGTGGCATTCTGCTAGTAACCTCTTTTGCCTGGTGTGGACAGCTGACATAAGAAAATACCTGTCCTAGGGCATTCAGGGGACCTGGAAACCCTTAAAAACTACAGGGAACTGAGGAAGACACCAGGAGATACTTCACATCCAATCAAAAATAAAGGTTTTGTAAACTTGCTGTTTCCAAAGCTGTCTGCTAAAAATTGGCAAGGATCAACCAGACAAGGATATTTCAGAGATTTTCACCAAAGCCCAGGAAACAAACGCTAGTCTTCTGAAATGCCAGAACTGTGCTTGAATACTTCCTCCTCTAAGAGAATTACTTATTCTGCAAACCACACGGTAAGGCATGAAAGAGTTTTGACAGTTTATTCATCAGTTTTACTAACAAAACAAAACTATGTTTCATAAAAAGACAACACTCATTTCTCTTAGAATCTGTTTTTCGTCACTGAGTCTCTCAGGTTAAACAAATCCACCTTATTCCCACTCACTAGCTAGCAGATACCTGAAATTCTGTCAGAATGGTTACGCGTCCAAATATTAAGACACACTGTTCACTATTTAGAAATGAAAAAAAAAAAGGGGTTAAGTTTATGACAGGATCTTAGAAATCTAAGAACCAGTAAAGCCACATTATAGAGACGCATAATCTAGAGGTAACACACAGCATGTTGCTCAGAGAATGAACAGAAACCCAAACACACAACTATGTTTAGAGCTGTGAAACTTAAAAATGATACAATATGTGTATTTCACACTCAAGCTGTGGCATTCATGTGCTAATAGGAATTACCAGACCTTGATGACAACATCAGTCCCTCCTAAGAAAAAGAAAGCAAGTTTGTAATTGTTTGATGAGAATTTGTTTGACTCTTGACAAATTATTTCCAACAGAAAATGTCATTTGGTGGGAAAAAAGCCCTGACTTGAGAAGACATTCAAAATGCTTTCATTTCAATTAGAAATTGTTTTTCACAGCTTGCAAAAACTCAGTTTCAAAATGCATGAAGTAGAAAGAAGGTAAGGACTGGATTGCTCAAAGAAAGAAGGAATTATTTTTTAAAATCAATTAGTACAGGGACCAAACTGAAAGAAAGTGGGACTTCTGGGTCTGGGTTTGCAGAAACTTGGTACATCTTGGCTGTGGTCACGCACTAATGTCTTTGGTGTCACTGCTGATTTGGGCAGTCTCTGTCACAGACATTTTTTTCTTTTATTCTGCTGGACTTCAGGTGGATTAATGCCCTGGTACAGCTAGCTCTGTAGCACAGCCTGAAGGAGAAGATGAACTGTTGTTTCTTGAAAATGGTAAACCACGTCCTCCTCAGCTGTAGGAAGCAAAACCCTACATTTAGTCTAAGAGCCCCATGGCATGAGCTATTCCAAGGACCGTGTGTAGATCCTGAAAATCAACCATCCAAGCCTCTCAAGACAGGAGCCCATTTCTTTCTGGGTCAAACGTGATTCAGTTTAAGGTGATGAAGCTACATGACCAAGACACAGATAACAAAAGAACCAAATTTTCATCGCTCTTTAGGAGTGCTGCTAAAAGACTAAAAGCATAAAAGACTAAAGAGCTTTCTGCTAAGCAGTGCTGTTTCCATCCTAATGTGACCACTAGTGCTGATGTTGTGGAGATAGCTTGCGAGGCACCCAGAGCCAGCAAAATCATGAACTGCAGCGTTGTCTTCCCCAGCTATTGTAGCTATCATTTTTACATTCTTTTTTAAAAAGACACCCCTGTTTTCTAGTGGAAACTGAAGAGAAGCAGTTTCAACAATTCTCCCTTGTCCATGCAGCAGCTCCCTGCTGCACAGAAAACCACAGGTTGCTTTGTGCCGCAGCTGAGATGACCAGTCACTCCAATTTTAAAGTAGTTCAATTACCAGCTGCCACGAATGATACCAAAGAGTTGCTAGCAAGACTATGGTATGTCCAGTGAGTAAACCAGGACTATAAACAATTTTTACCTCAAATGCGAGATTGTTTGTAGCTCCTTTCTCACCTAAACAATCAAATGCTCCTTCTTCCTCCCACCTACCCCCCGATAGTTGATATTCCATTTCTTCTCCAAGCTGTACAAAAGTCAGTGTCCTACACAGCAGCAGGCAAAGGTTACTCTTGTCTTTTCTCACATTCAGTGTGACATTTTGGCCACCCTTTAGCTAACAGAATTTGCAGACTGGAGAAAAAAATGCACCTAAAGATTAAGACTTTGAATTTATCATTGGTTTCACAAGATCAGAATCTTCAGATGAAATTCTCAGAAAATTGTTATATTTTCCCCTTTAGACATAAGCAAAGATACAAATTCACAGTCAGTGAAACAAAGGTATTCAGTACAAACCTAGATAAATCAGAAGTGCAGAAGACCTATTAATTGGGATAGTTATTCAGGGGACTTTGAACTTTCCACAACTACCTCCAGGGGAGGTATGGAGAAGGTGGAGCCAGACTCATTCCAGGTGGAGAAAAGCAGATCTCTGGTCACCATGAAGGTGGTCAAACACCAGAATGGGGGCTCGGAGAGGATGTGGAGCTTTCAGCCTTGCAGATACTTGAACTCATCTGCCCAAGGCCCTGAGCAATCTAAATCAGATAGCCCTGCTCTGAAAGGGGGATGAGACCAAAGACATCCAGAGGTCCCCTCCAACCTGAATTGCCCTATAAATTCTATACAGTCAATTCATTCATGAATCTACCAAACTGCAGTGGAGTATAGAACAACAGAATGGTCAGGGTTGGAAGGAACCTGTGGAGATCATCTAGTCCAACCCCCCTGCCACAGCAGGGACACCTATAGCAGGCTGCACAGGATGGTGAGCAGGTGGGTTTTGAATGTCTCCAGAGTTGGAGACTCCACAACCTCTCCGGGCAGCCTGTGCCAGTGCTCTGCCACCCTCAAAGGAAAGAAGTTCCTCCTCATGTTAAGATGGAATTTCCTATGCTCAAGTTTGTGCCCGTTATCTCTTGTTCTATCACTGGGCACCACTGAAAAAAGACTGTTCCCATCTCCCTGGCACCCTCCCTTTAAGTATTTATAAGCATTGATAAGATCCCCCCTCAGACTTCTTTTCTCTAGACTAAAAAGACCCAAGTCGCTGAGCCTTTCCTCATAAGGAAGATGCTCCAATCCCCTCATCATCTTTGTAGCCCTTTGCTGGACCCTCTCCAGCAGTTCCCTGTCCTTCTTGAACCGGGGAGCCCAGAACTGGACACAGTACTCCAGATGCGGCCTCACCAGGGCAGAGCAGAGGGGGAGGATGACCTCCCTCGACCTGCTGGCCACACTCTTCTTGATGCCCCCCAGGATGCCATTGGCCGCCTTGCCCACCAGGGCACATTGCTGGCTCATGGTCATCCTGTTGTCCACCAGCACTCGCAGGTCCCATTCCACACCGCTGCTCTCCGGGAGGTCAGCCCCCAACCTGTACTGATGCATGGGGTTATTCCTCCCCAGATGCAGTACCCTACACTTGCCCTTGTTGAATTTCATCAGGTTTTTCTCTGCCCAACTCTCCAGCCTGTCCAGGTCACGCTGTATGGCGGCACAGCCTTCTGGTGTGTCAGCCACCCCTCCCAGTTTTGTATCATCAGCAAACTTGCTGATGGTACACTCTATCCCTTCATCCAGGTCGTTGATGAACATATTGAACAGGACTGGACCCAGTACTGACCCCTGAGGGACACCACTTGTTCCTGACCTCCAACTGGACTCTGCACCACTAACCACAACCCTCTGAGCTCTATCTGTCAACCACTGTTCAATCCACCCCACTGTCCATTCATCCAACCCACACTTCCTAAGCTTGTCTGTGAGGATGGTGTGGGAGACAGTGTCGAAAGCTGTGCTGAAGTCAAGGTAGACAACATCCACTGCCCTCCCCTCATTCACCTGTCGTAGAAGGCTGTCAGATTAGTCAGACACGACTTCCCCTTGATGAATCCATGTTGACTACTTCTGATAACCTTCTTATTATAAGTAGAATTCTGTCATTGCTTTTTATCTTAAGATCCAACTTTAAGAACAGGAATTTTGACTTTGCAATATTCAGGGAAACATCAGTATCTTTCCATAAAGGATACAAATAAATACCTCCCATAGGAAGGGTCTGTTCCTCCTCCCCTGCTGTCTTGTTACCTGGAAAGAATCAGTCCACCAGGCACCACCTTCAATGCATCCATAAAATAACAATGATCTTTTCAAAGACCTCTGCTCAGGTAAATGCTATGCTACCAGATTTTGCAAGGGAATGGTAATTTTTACAAACACCTTCAGCTATAAGCTGCTAGAACAGAATCAACATTATAGAATAATTTAGTGCTGAGAAACTGTTCTACCACCCGCATCTATTATTCTCCCACTCCAGAAACACTGTTCCTCCACCTAAGTAAGCCAAACCCAAACTCTCTACTTATTCTTGTGCAAAAAACAGGAGCTTTGGGCTACTCAGTTTTACATATGCCACTGAAATCACTAATACACTTCTTTTCCTGGACTGTGACATTAGTATCACCAAGCACACATTTCTGCAAATAAAATGCTAGGACTACACAACAAGAGACAAAACCATGTGCTCAGTTATTGGGAATACATAATCTGCTGTCATGGTATTCTGACTGTCCAAAACAGTCCAAAGTAGGCCAGCCCATCCATTTGTCCTAAAAAACCCAGCTTCTAGCCATCTGTCATGAGAAAGTTTTTGGACTTATTGCTAGAACCAGTATAAATCCTGAATAGCTGGAATTTGCTGTAAGCAAAGTCTTTGATGGTACTTGCACACCAACTCGCCCTTCTCAGAAGCACATTGCTCCCTTAGCCTGGACTTCACGTCACAGCTCTGCCACCCTCTTGCTGTATGACCTGGAAGAAAACTTTGCTTCCATTGCTGTCTCCATCCTCACTCTCCCAAGACCACGACACACATTCCCTGACCTAACCGTTTTGGGGCAGCCCGCTAGCAACCAGCAACCCAACTAGCAACCAGCACCCCAACTCTGTTCATCAGCTTTGGAGGTCTTTTGTAAACACAGTCTATTTTGTCCTGCAGGATGCAATTTGGATGGTTTACTGGTGTCTTTTGGGAGTGGTTTTGGCAGGACATAGGCATTCCCATTCTTCTGGTATGGCCTCCCAAAGGAACCTCTCTGCTTCCAATCTTGACTTGGATTCTTTTGTCTCCTTTGACTCATTAATAGTGCTCAACAAAAGTAATGTGAATCTTTCACCACATAGGTAACAGCATCTGCGGAAAAGGAAGTCAGGCTTCACTATAAATTAGTATTTCACAAACGAAAGTTAAGGCCCTCTTTGGAAAAATTAATCAATCCACTACTTTTCTCAACCTGTGTGCCTTTTTGCTAATGTTTTTCAATATCATTCAAGGGTTTTGAAGTCAAATACTTCATTTTCTTTTGATGTTTTGAAGAATGAATCAACATGTACACAGAAAATACCACTGGCATACAAATCAAACGTCGTTGAATAAAGTGAGATTGCTTCTGGCTTTAGACAAGTCTCAGGCTCTCTGTTGATACCAACAGATGCTGCAGTATCAGTTATGTTCTCCAAGTTGTCCTGACAGCACGAGATGGACAGCCAGACAAAAGACAAAGACAGGAGTCGCAGAACTTTCCTCCACCTCTGCCTCCTTTCCCATTGAAAATGAGACAGGCAACCCAAAAAAGGAAGAGCTGCTGTGAAACAGGGTTTGTAATGGCACTGTAATTGCTTTAGATTGTGCAACTCCAGAACGCTTGTGTCTTTCACAGAATTAGTTTTTCAGTTGCTACAAACCAAATATTAATATTTCCACAAACCTCTCAGTGGAGAAAATGGCATTTAGTAGGTATTTAGGAATATTTCCCATGGTCAGCAAAGTTACCATACAGCACCAGGACCAGTTATAGGCACAGCAGAGTTTTGGATGACAGTGTAAGATCCTAAGGGTTCCAAACTTTTTCTTGGTCCCATAGTTTCAAATTTTCAGACTGATTGCATGCTTGCTGACATCCTGAGCATCACCTTGGGCAGTCCCTAGAGGTATTGTGCTTCACCTAGCACATTCCTGTGCTGACGAAAAAGCTTTGAGTTGGAGGGAATCCAGTCTCCAGTCTGTAAATGAGCAAAGACTGAGAGACACGTAGATAATTTCCTCAAGAGGCAGGGCAGGAAACAGATACCTGCTCCTGGTTTTCTCATGGCTTCTTCACCAGTCCACTACAGTTCCAAAGAGGAGTTACATGTTCAGGGCCTGTCAGTTTGAAAGCAAATCTCACAGGTCACTCTGGTTTACTGTTTCATTTCCACTATTAGCAGAAGCTTGGCATTTTTCTGAGATCAGTAAAGGGATTTCCCGGATGTAAAAACAGCGGTCATGCCTTAAAGCACAGGATTTTAGAGAAAAACACCTATTTTATATGAAAGAAGCCTTATATTAGTACACATATGAGGGCAGCAGCTGTATTAATTTCACCAATGACTGAGTAATTTCTGCAGGCTCCACCAGAAACATATTGTCTGAGAAGGTAAACAAAATGGAAATCTACTTTTACTTCTAGGTGCCTTACTTCATATTTGCTTAAAATGTGTTTGCTTCAAGAGTTCCTTCAATTAATAACTCCAGGTGGAAAAGCAATTTTCCCTCCATCATGGTTCACTGCCCTTTTTTCATCAGCCTAATATATGCAGGTTCTAGTTATTATCTCCCAGTAGATTGTCTTGCACTGGAGATCAGGTACGTTGCCTTAGAAGACAAGTTGTTTTCTATTAATCAGGTTTTTTTTAATTCTTCCTAATGTTCTACACTGCTGACATTAACAGAAACGTTATTGCCCAGTACCGAGGTATTGCCACATTTCACTGCACTGTGACATTACTGCTGCTGTTGATTCACTTAGTGCACTGATCATCACCACCTTTCTCTGTAGACAGCAAGTTCACATGGAAAGATTTCATTCTTCTCTGACATTAAAATATGCTTCCACTTTTCCTAGTCAACACTGAAACAGTCTAAATTACTTGGCCCGTTTTTCTTCAGTAGGCCTCTCTGCAGTGAAGTTGGGCTTTGTGAATGGAGAGCTACACTACCACTGCATTGCAGCTTGAACAGCTTCTCACAGTCACCACTGAGTAAGCAGAGTGAAGCTCTCCTGTCTCATCTCCAGCAGTATAAATACCAGGAAAGCAGTGGCAAATTGAGAACTCAGTTTCCTAACAGCAGCTTGCAGCCCTCACATAACATCGCTTGGTTTTGGCAAAGTTCGTATAACACCACCTCAGTTGTGACCTGATGGGAGTGACCAAGTCCAGATTTGAGAGAAATACCATGGGCTTCATGGGGACGGAGGTGCAGCACACAACAGGGCACTGATCTACCTCTCCATCCCTCCAGAGCAAGCAGAGGGCGAGAAATGGCTGGGGCAGGCAGAGAAAGTGATCAGCACACGTGTTGCTCAACAGAGGAAACACCACTGGAGGGAACACTTGAACTGATCCTCTTCATCTCAGCCATGGTGTTCCCAGGACTGGAGAGAGATGTTGCCACTGCTTCCTCGCAGCTGTGCAATCCCACCAGAGACTGCTCTCCAAAGCCCTGGGAGATGGTGGTCTAAGATAAAATGTGATAAACTGTACCATTCGATTGAAGGTGTTAAAAAGCCACATGGTCAGAAGAGAGGGTTAGGGATGCCAATACCATTAAACACACCAGCAAGATTTAGTCAGTCTATCAAGAAAGTGGGGAAACTGCGGCACCTCCTGCAGCTGGGCTCTGGACTGGGCTGGCTACCACTGGTTGTCACAGCAATGGTGCCACGTATACCACAGCCTGGAAAGCCCTGAGCTGTGCTTCTGCAAGCTGCTGACAAAGACCAAGCATGTTGTCTGGACGATATGCCTGAGCTACCTTGAAATTTGCTAATTCACAGGACCACGGAATGGTCAGGGTTAGAAGGGACCTGTGGAGATCATCTAGTCCAACCCCCCTGCCACAGCAAGGTCACCTAAAGCCATTGCACAGGATGGCGCCCAGGTGGGTTTTGAATGTCTCCAGAGTTGGAGACTCCACAACCTCTCCGGGCAGCCTGTGCCAGTGCTCTGCCACCCTCAAAGTAAAGAAGTTCCTCTTCATGTTAAGATGGAACTTCCTATGTTCAAGTTTGTGCCCGTTATCTCTTGTTCTATCACTGGGCACCACTGAAAAAAGACTGTTCCCATCCACCTGGCACTCCCTTTAAGTATTTATAAGCATTGATAAGATCCCCCCTCAGACTTCTTTTCTCTAGACTAAAAAGACCCAAGTCGCTGAGCCTTTCCTCATAAGGAAGATGCTCCAATCCCCTAATCATCTTTGTAGCCCTTTGCTGGACCCTCTCCAGCAGTTCCCTGTCCTTCTTGACCTGGGGAGCCCAGAACTGGACACAGTGCTCTAGATGCGGCCTCACCAGGGCAGAGTAGAGGGGGAGGATGACCTCCCTCGACCTGCTGGCCACACTCTTCTTGATGCACCCCAGGATGCCATTGGCCTTCTTGGCCACCAGGGCACATTGCTGGCTCATTTCAGATACTCATGACAACACAGGTGCAACAGGAAGACAGCAACAGAGGTGAATACTCCACCTAAAAACCAAGATGCTCACCTGGTTTCAATATTTCACAGTTAGACTGGTACAAGAAAATGGCTTAGCCAGCTTTAGACTGTTCTAGCCACGCCTGCATGAGCTATGCCCACATCCGGACTGTAATATAATCCTATGCTGTATCCACCGATTTTCTGTATTTTGGTGTACTGACACTTATAGAGCTGATTGCAAAGAGCACCAATGAAAAGTTCTTGCAGCTGTGTAAGTTGCTCAGAGGACAGATGCTTACTGCCAAGTCTCACACACAGTGGATCTTTGACTGGACACAGTTCAATACAATTTGAAGGGCACAAGGCAGCTTATGAATGAGAAATTAGTATTTTCTCATATAACACAAGCATGAAAAATGGAACAAAGATAAATAAGAAAGGTCAAGAAAAAATCCCAAACTCTTCATTTTCCAAGCTAAATCCTGACAGGTTCTGAAAATATAAAAGCCATCTGCCCAGGTCCTGGAAGCTTGCATTTTACTCGCAGACAAGGAAATGAGCAATTTGTTTTAAAATCTGCAGTTTTTCCATGTTTAGGCTTCTCCTGGGACCTCACACTGTGTTAATAAAATCTTTTGCTCTTCTGGAGATAATGTCGGAAATGCATATATGCTCCAAAAGACAAGAAGTTTGTATTGACTAAACCAAAATCCACCACCTTAGATAAAATCTGCATGCATGAAAGAAAGTTTCTCATTTGCATTAAATTACTCATAAAACGCCCAACATTATAACTCAGTGTAGGCCTGCTGAATTTTCAGTGTATCAAAATTAATGATATACTTCAGAACAGTTTTGCATAAGCCAGTGACTTTCATCCTTCGCAGGTATATTTAAACATTCAGATGCACTGGAGAATTACATTATTAAACATGCTGTGGAGTGTATTAAAAATGGACTGCAGCTGAAAGTTTGTTTGTTTTGCATAGTAATTCCCTTTCTGACTCTTGCTAATGATCATTGCTATTACTTCAGTCTAAATCACTTAATCATCTGATTGAGGGGGAAGGGGGAAGGGAAAAGAAAGAGGGGAGAAGAAATCTCACCAGGATGAGCGATGCCTTTGGTCAGCTGAGAACAGGGACTTTCACAGGAGTCGGCTGCCTCCTCAGGCCGTTGCTCTGAGACGGTGCCACTACCCTTAAGAGGCTGCAAAAGGCCACAGTCATACTGCGTGCTCTGCCTATGTCAGCTCGCCAGAAACCCAGCCACCGGTCATGTTGCTCCTGAGAGACGGTCAGAGCACACACAAAGAGCTGGTGTGAGAAGGTTGCCCTGTCCAACAGCAGCAGCTCGTCCCTCTCCTCTCCTCCACTTCAGCGGCAGGAGCAGCAAATGCACGGTCCCGCAGCCTTCCCTCCCCCAAGTGCCATCTCTTTCGCTCCCATTTTACACATTTGCTTTGCAAGCGTGCCAAGCCGCACCTCATTAACACACATGCGCTACGGGCATGTTCAGTCCATATTTAAAGATGAAAGGAGAGAAACTGAGATTAATTACTTGTTAAAAAAAACAACCAAAACTCACAAAGCAAAACCAAAACACCTGAAACTCACATCAGTGCTTATCTAGAGGATATCCAGAGCATCGTTGCATCACTACTCTCTTGACCACTGACCCACAGCTGCATTTCTGCCTGTGGTGACCCACTGTCGGGTGCTTACGTTTAGCTTGTTCATTAACCAGACTTTGCCTTCACCCAGGCCTCCCTCTGAAGAACACAATGCAATGAAGGGCAGGCTGCACAACATCTGCCCGTGGTCAGCCACGCCACCCCTTACTGCGAGGACCTACATGCTACAATGCATGTCCTCACAGGAACAAGGTGCCATGTTGTCCCTGGACTGTGGCAGTCTCGCGGTCGCTGTGGCAAGACGTTGGGATGCGGTGGGCCCTGGCTGAGGATTCATTGCCCCTCGAGGCTGTGCACCATTGGAAAGAAGGCTGAACCACCACCACCCAGCGCTGTGGGGACAGGTGGGTCCTTCAGGCACCTTCGGCACAACAGTGACACAACGAAGCTGTTGCTGCCACCAAAGTTGCACTTTACCCTGGGAGAGCGGGTGTGTTAATTCATTAGCTGCACCCCCAAGCTCACGGCGCACACACAAAACTCCCGCAGCCCTTGGGTGCCCAGGACCCCCTCTCAAGGAAGAAGTGGGGATGTGACCAGCTCACCCATGGATAATGGTTGCCTGCCCCACAAGATGGTGCCCCCCGGTGTGAGGCTCAGGGGCCCGCGGTCGCACCTGCGTGGTGGTAGTTATCCCTCTAAGTGTGACCCATGCAAGAAGGACAAGCAGGTGTTTAAAAAGATGCTGCAATTGTGAAATAGGTGACAGGGACCGTGACAGCATTATCCCGCCATCAAAGCTGGCCTGTATGGGGTGCCGTTGGCAAGCCACTGTCGCTTGCCAGGCTCTTCGCTGGGTCAGGCAGGACACGGCTAGCAGCAGCAGCACTCATCGCTTCCGAGATTGCTTGGCCAAGGTGGGCGCTTCAAGATGATCTGTGCTGGAAATGCTGCTCAGCCTGTGGTCATCTAGCTGGGAGGTACCAGTGTGCACAACTTCTAGGAGATGGGGGGAAAAAAAGAGGTTTTTTCCACAGAAATAAACCAGCTTACTCCAGAAATATCAATAAACCTGTAAAACACTTGAAATTTATTGTGATAGAACTGTGTAGAAAAATACTGGTGATTTAAAAGTTGTACACTTCTCTGTTCCTCCCAGCTCTCCTTCTTTCGGGATACACTTCTCCATCACATCCTCAGTGATCCAGGTCTTCAAGCTAAATATATACAAATGAGTATGCACAAATGGACAACTGTTTGAAGGAGATTGAGGTGATGCAGAATGTCTTTGATTTGGCATTGAATAACAGAAAAACAATCTTCCTGGAAAAGACCTGCGTCAGAGGAGCTGACATCTAAAGGGCACTGCGGCCACATAAATAGATTTTTATGGTCTATAAAGTGCTACAATCACAGGCAAGGGGAAGAGCAGGCTCTTCTGCCACCTGCAAAAGTGGTATCTTTTCTGTTTCAGAAGCAGCAGTGGTGAGAAGGATGGAAAAATGAAGAGATCATTTGGATGCCTTCCCAGGCTGGTGAAATCGGTAAGGTTTGCCCATGGCTAACACACAATGCTGTCTAATTTCTCACCTTTAGAGATGTGCTGCTCTCTAAAATGGACTAGATAGGCACACTGCCCCCCTCCAGCCCGGAAGGCCAGTCTCCCTCCTTCATCTTCTCAGGAGGGACTGTGGCCTCTGCCACTGGCCAGAGTGCATTAAAACAGCAGCTTTTTTTGAAAAACAATAATTTTCCTTTTTTCTCACACCCCCTGAAGTCCTTCCTTCCTCCTAAAAACAACACCCAGCACAATTTGAGGTATTCAGAAGGCTGAGAATCCTCAGACATGAAATACCAAACAATTCACCAAAACAAAGCAATGTAATCAAACGTGGTAGGCCAGATTCTCAAGAAATAGAAATTGATACAACTCTGCTGAAATCCTTGAAACTAAGCCAACAAATTAAATAAAAGATGAAGGACCTGGGCCATAGGCCACTTTTACTTTTTAATCTTGTGTTTGAAGCGTTGGAACATGGTATTCAGTGCTGAGAGATGTGTGTGTTTAAAAGATGCCAAATTTCTTCATGCATTCCCTTCATCTAACATTTCCCTCACTACCACATATCCCCATTCTATCAAATATCCATATGACTTTTACAGTGGTTCTCTCAAAGTTTCTCAAACCATGATACTGGCTAGTGAAACACCATTGGAGGTGCTTTTGAAGAAGCTACCAAAGAAGCAGGTTGCCTCATGGTTTGGTCAATGAAAGCACATATTCCTCAAGCCTGTCTCCCAAACATTGTTTTGCGGAAGCAAGACATGCAGACCTGAGGGCATCAAGAAGAGCTCTCGTGCTGCAATTACGCATACTCAGATACGGGATTTCTGGTCACCTGTATTAAGATTCCTCATTCTCCACCGGCTGGAGCTGTACTGTAGGCCAGATGACCATATGTGATGCAGTGGCTGTGCATCACATTCTCCATGCAAAAATACTACTTCTTCATTTGGTAAAAAAGCTGGAGAGATGTTAAGCCTGTTTTCTGCTCTATTTTATCCAGCTAGAATATAAACCTCAGGCCCAGGACAACACTTCATGAGCCATTTATAAAGTGCAGAATGAGACAGAAGTCTAAAAGATAGCTTCAGCTTATGGAAGACCAGAGTGCAACAATGAAATTTAAAAAGTATATAGACTTCAGAATGCCTTTGGTGCAGCACATGTCAGAAGGTCATAGCTGTGAAGTCTTCAAGATGTCATGTTTAGACCAATCAACTCCTCCAGTCCTTCAGCACTGGAACTTGAGAATGCCAGGATGCCACATGAGTGTCAAAATTGGCAGCAGCTGCCCATTCAAGACAGGTTGTATAGGTCTTTCACAGCTTTACACCTGAAACTCTGATGGTTTGAGTTCACAAGGTGTTACATCTCACCAGCACTTGCTAGAAGTCACGGGCATAAATGCAAGATGTCTTTGTAATAAAAGTCTGATGGACTGTTCCCAGGCTGAGCGTGATGAGTCCTCCAGCTACTGCTGACCCCACAGGAATGAATGTGAATCATCTTCCTGATAGATACTTTCACCTTCCAGTGGATTAGACAGATTACAGGAGCCAGGTCCTGCATATTAGTAGGGGATATTTTGGAAAGACAGATGAAGGAAAACCACTGTAGAGAGATCATGATGAAGAAGAAACTTACTCCTAGACTGATGCAGATACCTAAACCTTGTCTGTGCATTTAAATGTTTCCTCCTGCTGCTACTGAGGTCCATCAAAAAAGAAGGAAAAAAGCAATCATTCTAACAAAATTATATGAACAAGGCAGTATGGAGCACTTCATCTCTCATTCATATGCCAGCCAGTACCACCTGTGTGCAGAATGTGCTCCAAACAGTCTGGTTAGAGTCTGCTTTTAATTATCTAGTAATTTATTTTGCAACAGCTGATTTTTGCTCTGCAATGATTTGTTTTTATGATAAAAGATCTTCAAGGTCAATAAACATGGGTAAAAAATGTTAAAATGGTTTAGAATATGAAGTTAAAAATAAAACGAATGAGTAAACAACACATCACAGCTTTGTCTTAGTAGTGTGTAGACACACTTTTTGCCTTGACACTTGCAGGCTGACAGCATCTGTGCCATATTTTCCTCTGCACAGTAACAGAAGGGTGGTTGGAACCAATATTTGTTCAGGTCTTTTTTTAAGCTAGCTTTATACAGTACACACCCAGGCATGCACAAACTAAAATCTATAGAAACATTTTTTTTTCATCTCCTTTTCCAATGCAAATCCTGAATGTGTTTCAGATTTGTCATCATTTAACATCAGGAGACCAGAATGCTGTGCATGACACTGCTGTATTTGTCAGTAACAAAGATAGCCAGCTTTAACCAGCAACAAAACAAGGAGGTTGTAGAGATGGGCTTTACTCTTGCCACCAGCCTGATGAGTATCAGATTGCATTATCAAGCAATTTAGCATTTTGTTTACAACATTTTTTTACCTAAAGGTTGTTCATTTATTGCCTCTCTGTTGTTTTCTCAATCTAATCTTTTGGGATAGCAAGGACAGCTGGCTTCCTCCCCAGCCGTACTGCTCACATGTCTGGGTGTGAATGTGCTTCTTTGGCATTATAAAAGCTACCCCAGTTTTAACCTTCACGATAAAAAAGACTGTTGTACAGCTGATTGTCAGTGCAAACTGCATTCTGCTGCTTACTCTGGAAGGTGGGGAAGTTTCCAGACATCATACCGCAGGATTTTTTTGTGTAAAGAATACAGCCTCCTCAAAGGGACATTCAACAAACCCATCAGTGTCATTTCCAGCTTAACCCCACCTGCTTCACAGTAATTTTATTTGCTTGTTTTGTGTTTGACTTTTCTATCTGACATGATTTATACCCAGATTCTGATGTCCTGGCTCAGTCTGACCAGCCCTCGACTTCATGCATGGGTCTGTGCCATTCCTTGCAATAATACCAGTAAAGATATCACGTGATAGTTCTTACTAGTTAAGGACACCCTCCTTTCACCATAACTCCCCTAGGTAATCCCATGCAACTACTCACTTTAACACTCTCGATTTGAACAACACTAAACACAATGTTCTACTTTCAGGAAAATTCCCATCAAGATCAAAATAATTGTGATTCCTTACTCTCTTCTGCACAAGAATAGCAAAGAGTTCAAACAGACTCGTTTATTTGCTTCCCTTCAATTGCCTCTGCCTGACGAAAACACAGAAGACCCCTGGAGACCAGAAAGAAGTAGCTGAGAGCAACAAAAATGCAAAACGCAATTATAGCTCCAGTTCAAACACATCTATTTACCTCCCTATGCTTCCACTCTACCTGCCCTAGCTAGGTTTCCTACAGAAATAAGGACTGTGGATATGTCCCTGACCACCTCTGCATCCATTGTCATTTTCAGTTTGACAGGAGAGCCAAAAAGGTGATTAGCCGCTAGTAGGCAGCTGTGCAGGAGTGAGAAAACACACAGCCCCTGCTGTAAGGATGCCTGACCACTGGGAGAAGATGATAAAGCAAGATCCAGCTAGTGAGAAAACTTGATAAGCACTCTTAATTGCGAACAAAGCTTTTGCCAGTACTCGTGTCATCCTCCATACCTATTGACATCCACCAGCTTGGAGAGAAATCCTCAGTAAACCAAGCGCTATTAATTACCCTGTTTATTGAACTATTCGCTTGTTTGTCGTGCACCGCCTGTGCTTGTCTTAGACTGCAAGTTCCTGGGGACAAGTCCTCACTTTGTTTTGCTCGCACAGCAATAAGCACTGTACAAAACCTCTGGCTATCATTCTCTATCTGGGAGGCCTGGCATGCAACCCAAACAACCCCTGTTTGTTCTGATATGGCAAAATCAAGCTCCTCACCCCAGTTATCAGCAAAATTTAGGCAGGCTTCAAACGACGTAGCAGTGGCACAGAATATAACCTCCTCCTGCAGCTGCTAAAGCAGAGTAACTACAGAAGTCAGAGCTGCGGTTCAGAAGGAAGGTTTTCCTTTCAGGACTGCGCACCTTTCCAGGCAGTAAGATGACCACAAAAAGCTGCAGAAATGGATGTAAACGTAATGCCTAGCCATCAGATTAACTTGTTCATCAGCCATTTCCTGTGTGCCATGCCAATTCAAGCACTGAAAAGGCATCCTGCTAATTGATGCTTGTACAGTTTGTGGCCTTTTAATTGGCTGTTAAGGTTAGAAAATACTGATTAAGAAACAGGAAAACCGATTTGTTACTACCATGAGCAGCTTCAGGCTTCAGGCAGCTTCAGCATAGACCCTAACTATAACATTTATTTACAGTCTATTACAGCAAAACTTCCCAAGAAGGGACCAGAAAGAAAAAAAAAAGCATCCTGTAAAGCAGGTTTTGTGCCAACACTGACAAACTGCTTAGTGTTTCCCACTGCTGAAGTTAAGTGCTGGGGGATGTCAGAGCAGAACAATAAACATTCTGAGGAGGCAGAACTTCATCAGACTGCGGAGTTTTTTCTAATTTTAGGAACCAGCCAGAGAGTATCAGAGGACCAAAACACTACTTCAGATGACCAGGTAGCCATGAGACGCTGAATCTGGGAAAAAGAAACCTTCAGTGACTGTGTCCAGGGGGAATAATTCAAATAATATGCAGAATTCCCCATTGCCTTGCTGCTTGTGACTTCATACAAGTGCTGCTACACGCAATGCAGCCAGAACGACAATATCTGCTTTTTCACAAACATGAATTAAGACCCAATGAAAAGGCAGTGGTCATTTAGGTCTGCGCCTTGAAGTGTGTCACACACCTATTCCCAATGCAACATAAAGTGTGCCGATGTTGACAGAAACAAAGGAGTGTACTGACATATGCCTACATCAATGGAATGCTTCTCTGACAGATCTTTGGTGTATTTCTATCTGTCATCCTGTCTGTTGCATAAGTCTATTCTCACAATAATTAAAAACAGATCCTTGCTTTGCACTCTCCAGGTTGTGTCACACAATGTTTTCACTTTTTGATCTGGACTGTTCAAGGGCACAGACCAAGAGAGCTTATAAAAATGCAGCTCGTGGTCAAGTAATCAGGGCCATGCTGGCCGAGAAACTTGTCAACTCATCAGAGCAGCAAAATGCAGCCTGGTTTTTCCAGCCCTTATTGTAAGAAGTAATTGCTGTTCTAGCATTTAATGCAAAAAACAGTTGTCTTTTCTGGCGGCTAATCCCTGGCAGATGGAGACACAAGTTTGCAGCTTAGTGCATTAGTGATTCTTCATTGTGTTGGTTGTCTGGTAATACCAAATGCAGAGCAAAACGCATTCCGCATCAGTAGGACAGAACCAATGAATAACAAAGCAGTCAGACAACGCCTCAGAGGACACTCTTTTCTTTCACTATATACGCACATTCTTGTTAGGACTCTCTGCTCCAGACTTTCCCCCCATTGACCACAGCAAGTCTTTCTCACTGCCTCCCTCTCACGTGGTCAGATATTTTCCTGAATATTGCAGAACACGATAACTGCCAGACCTCTCCCTTTCTGGAAGAAGCAGGTGCAGTGATGAGTTTGGTTGGAAGTTATTAACACTCTATCCCTCTTCAGAGCTGATTAGCCAGTTTGTGCACCTGAAGAAACCCTATTGTATTAAAAAATCAGGCCAAGTACTTCTTTCTCAGTTTGGTGAGGGTTTTTCCTAGCAGTGTGTTTCAGACCAGGAAAAATTGTTCCTCTTTATGTTCATAACTTGCTTCAACAACAAAGGGAATCCTTGAAAATCAGGTGTGCCTGTTGGTGATGTATGCTGCTAACAAGCACCCAGCCCTGCAGGGGCAGGGAAGGGGATATTTTAGGCCTGCAGGGAAACCCCCAGTCCACTCCACAACTTTTGCATAACGTACAGACAAAGAACAAATAATTAAGAGTTAAAATAAATCTGAGCTACGTGCGTCTGTGTGTCCCTTAGAGTTCCATAAATTCATCTTTAATGATGATAATGTATTTCTTGAGATTACTCTAGATTTGTGAGTTTAAGAGGATAATGCAAGAGAATTAGTAACATGCAGATAAAAATCTTTAAAAAGAAACCCTGAAAACACTGCTGCTGAATGACCTCATAGAATCAGAAGGAGTGTAGACGTCTTTGTGTTGTTACTAGAAAATACTCTCAGTTTCATGAAAGAATACAATATTGGAACAAGTTTGAACATGGTTCCTCTTCCACTGATCGCACATATTTTCACTGGTCAACCAACAGGCAGTAGGAAGCCAGAGTCAGGAACAACTCTGTTGGTCCCCATGAAGCTGCAGTCACCTCCATCAGGACTCAATGTGCTTTAAGGAAATCACCTTGTTTCCCAACCGTGAAAAAGTATATTTTGGAAAGAGGCAGCAGCTCCCTTCACCTCCCTGCATCCTTCCTGTTAGTGGTTGAACAAGTAGGTCTGCTTGACACTGTGACTCGGGCCAGTAATTATTGGGGTTTTGTTGCTCTGCTATAGATGGTGTCGTTGTGTCAGGTTTTGCTGGGGGGGAGATACTAGCGTTTTTCACTTGGATGGTCTGGGCTGTTTTCTTGTTTTAATAAATTATACCATCCCTTTGGGTGCCCAGAGCATTTTTTTAAAAAACTTCATTCAGTGCACAGAAAGCTTCACCAGGAAAGTCCCCACCACGCTTGGGCAGGATGTAGTGCTCAGCCCTGCAGTGACTCTTGGAAGCAGAAGCACATTTCAAATCCACATGCTCTCTACCCCTTGAGCCCCTGACGGAGCTGTGGGAAGAAGAAAATTTTTCAAAGTTCACAGCCGTCTGCTGAGAGTGAATGAGCAGGTAAGTCTATTAGCAGGAGTACACAGAACTGGGAAACAAGACCACCAGCCACTGGCTCCTCTCTGGCCTTAGACTCTTCTTGCACGCTGCTGAAAGGTGGCGGTCATTCTACCTGTCGCAAAGAAAGAGGAGGATCACACCCCCGTGCATTGCAACATCAGCTTCAAAGTGAAGCAAGAGTCCAACCTTGGGATAAACTGACAAGCTGTGGTTCAGCAGGGGTGGGTGCCAGCTGCGGAGGGGCTGACCCGCCCCCTGTCTCTGCTCCACCAGCTGCCACAGTGGCACACCCCTTCAGGGACAATGGCACCAGCTCGTCAGCGTCGGCCGCAGCACACCCGCAGCCGGTCTTCTCTACCGTCGCCCGCCGGCTGGGCTGTACCGGTCTGTGATTCCAAACAGGGACTCTGGGGCCCTCTGCGTTGTGCAATACCTCCTCCTTGCAGGGATGTCTGTATAAATACGGTTGGGGTTTTGTTTTATTTCAAGGTGGATGAATGTATGTGTGATCGTGTCAATCAATCAATCAATCAATCTATAATCAATTCATTCTACCCTACCTACCTACCCTACCTACCTACCTGTCTATTTTCTTCTGCCTGTGTCAGGACCAGTGTGGATGTCCTTCTACGTTCTCCCAGGCAGTTGATAATACTTTTAGCAAAATTCCCTATTCTTGTGATGATGCAGTTGTTCTCTAAAGAACCTGAGTATGAGTGAGGCCCCTTGCTCCTGCAGATAGTGCTTCAGAGGCTCTCACCAGGATGCTGCTGTGCCAGTGGTCCCTCTGTAGCAATGAACACAATCACTTGCCTCTTCCATTCCCAGCCCCGTGTGGACTGCTGCCCTTTCCTTCTCTCCTGCCCTCTTCACACACAAGCAGTCCTGCACCAGCACCAGACTGCACGGTTTAGGTGCTTTCAAGAAAGAGGCAAGAGGACAAAACATCCCTCCTCAAGCTGTGACTGGAGATGATGTACCAGAGCGATCTTTGAACGTGGTGGCTTTGCCTCAGCTAGCAAAGTCTAGCACTTGGAAAACAGTTGGGTTTATGGCACAGGGCTACGCACTTCTTAAACCCGTAACCTGGCTTGTCTGCAGGAGTGGTTGTAGACACCCTGATTTTGATAATCCTGCTTAACCGCAGAACTGGTTTTATATCTCCACTGCTGCCATTCCCCAAAATATGCCGCAGAGCTATTCAGTGAGCTGTTGTTCAATCTTATTGTTATGTCCTAACAATGTAGTTAGGGTACGACATTAAGTATGGAGAGAGAAAGGGGCAGTTCCACAGGGAAAAGGAAAAAAAGGTGCAAGTACGGATTAGAAAGCCACGAGTGCCTCCGACAGGATCTGCATTTACCATGCCAGAATGTTTCATAACCTGGTCCTGAGCAGTTTTTCTGCACACCAGTGACTTGTTGGCTTAATGCTGATTTCCACCACGGTTTTACCTTCACTCACAAGGTTACCATGGAAACTTCTATGCCTGAGAAACTGGGAAGACCCAGCTGTAGGAGTGGAGAATACTAAATCAGTAAGCAGGAAGTAAGTCAGAAACAAGCAAGGGATTCTGATGTGCACCTTTTCATCAAAGCCATACGTGAATGCATTATGGAGGGCAAGAAAGCCACCTTATCCTTGCAGAAGGCATGAGTTATAGAAGCAGGGCACAGGCTCTTTAAGAGGATGCTGAACTAAAATCTAGAGAGCGTGAGGAAGACGTAATCTTCTTGCTTGAATATATTTGATTATTAACATCATCCCTAGAGTCTGATAATACACCCAGCTTCTCCCCAACCTGATCCAGGCAATACTTTGGCCTCTCCTAACCTTGAGACCACAATCACTTCCCTCCTTTTCTACTAGTAACATAATCTAGTTTTAACCAGTATCTCATAACGGATATAATTCTCCTGTATCTCTCCCTTCTTCCACAACTGTTCTCTTCCCCCCCTTCTTCCTCTCCTCTACTTCATGCAGTTCAATAATCAGAATTTGATTTGTTGGCTTGATTGAATATGTGCAGTAAGGGATGCACTATGCAGTAGCTCTTTCTTCTAAAGTGAGAGACACAGTGCACACAAAGACTGGGGATTCTTGCCTCTGTCAACTGCCCCCACAGCTGTCAGATACTAGCAGTGGCACAGAGTAGTTCATAGTCTGTGGGCCACACCACAAGGCGGAGGAAGGAAACGAGGTGCTGCAAAGAGGACTTAGTTGTTTCCCTCCCTCAGTTGTTTACTGGTACTCTTAATACCAAAAAAAATTAGTTTCTCCATTTAATAAGTATGGTGAAATGGTCAGCTTGATTAAGTCACTGATGCTCCTAGTGGAATTAAGCTACATAAAGAATTAAGCTACTTGCTTAGGAAAGAACTTTCTTGTCTTCTCTCTCTCTCTTCTGTATATCTGATTCCCACCTACAGCATCTATGGCAGCCTTCCTGCAGGCTGGTAGTTGCACGCTCACAGCATCAGCTGTATTGGGTAAATCTTGGGAGTAAAACTGAGGACTGTGGTCCTTCTTTTTTGAGAACTCAAACCAACCTGCTAAATGAATTGATTCCACTGCTGCATGGCCTTTGAGGGGGCACAGGCGCAATCTAATGCTCCCTGCTCAAAACACGCGCTTTTTTTGTCAAGGGTAAGGCTCCATACAACCTTACTTACAACAATGTCTCAGGAGACTGGGGGTTAAAATCATGGCATTTGTAAGTACTCTTTATAGAACACAGCAGACACAGCCCATACTTAGACAAACAGAAAGCAATTACTTCTATTGCTAACTAGGCCCTTTGATCACTTTATTGCCTAACATGTTGTTATTATTATTTTATCAACTGTCCTTGATCCTCTCCTGTGGTGCAGTCTTATTTTCCACTACTGTCCTTCTGAAAAGAGACTCTGTCTTTGCAAAATGCTCTTTTCTTGCTCTGTCTTGTTCGTGGTGTCAAGGTTTCATGGAAGTACTGGAGTTTTCATTAGTCAGGCATTTACACAGCAAAGCTCCTGTTTGACTTTTATGCGCAAGGGAGTGAGAAGCAGACATTTCCATAGAAGACACAAAGAAAATGATACTTGGTAATGTGAGAAAGGCAGCGTGCAGGGTTTCATATCGTCAGGAAGTCAATTTGCAGCAAATCACTGCACCAGAAGAGATATGAGACCAGGGCTGCTTCATACACAGTGCATCTGCACTTCCCAGTCTCATATATGGCATTTCAGTCACTCATTCTTCCTACGCATGGTCCAAACTCATAATTATTCTTAGTATTTTCCCAAAATTTGTAAAGTTCCCATGCTGCCCTCTTCTTTCCCTCCTGTCAAAAGACACAGTTTGAGTTTTGATACCAATCAAAAGAGATTTGTGAAACTGCCTGTATCTAGCCATCAAACCGGGAAGCTATTCTCCCAGATGCAGTTAGAAAAAGAAATCTTTTGGGAAAGGAACTTTTGATACTTTTGCCTTGGTGCTGTGTGTCAATATGCAATAAGTCCAGAGCACAGGCTTTTGCCTTTTGCTCTCAGGATAACAGTCCTGATAAAAACCTACTATGAGACTCAGAGTCCTTATCATCGTGCTGACTTGATAATTGCTAGATATATTTTAAAAGGTAGCAGGAAAAAAAACACTATAGGAAAGTCCAGATAATCAACATATGGCTAATTTTCTAACCCAAGTTACCAAGTCAGATGTTTTACAGGGTATTCCTATTGCCTGTAGAGAGACGGATATAAATAATCCCTTCCATGCCATGGAAAGGACACTTAGGAGAATTTTGGCAGAGATTGTCACGGAAGGAGTTTTATGTGTATCAGATGCAGAGCTGGAGCACAATGAGGACCTGGGGATCTTTGGTGGGTCTTCAGGGAACCCTTCCTGACAACGTAAATTTACATGCCTAAGGCTGCTTAATTTACACC